>OX589606.1:14592268-15792268 GCA_951329385.1 Polia nebulosa
ATGTCTATTTCTTTGTCACGCACTGTAGCCTAAAGGGCTTGATAGATTAAATGTGGTATTATTAAATTGGTCTTAACCGCCGATATGACATAACGTTACATTTTTTTTTTAATGATGACCGCAGTCAGGTATTTTTTGTGACCTGATCATGTGGGGTATCAAACTAAAGAACTCGAGGACATGGTTCCAAAAATATAACTCACTAACAAATAGGAAATAAAAAAAATCAAAAAATTCAAAAAATCCGACTGCTAAAAACATAACTAAAAAGTTCCAAAAAATTCACTTTTCAAGCAGTCAGATGTAGTTGGTGGAATTAATTTTAGTTCAATCACAGATTTGATGCCACCAACTGCATCAGACTGCTTGGAAAGTGACTTGTTTGGACCTTATTAGTTGTTTTTATCAGTCGGGGTTTTTTTTATATATCAGAGTTTAAAATTGGCAGAAAAACGTGAGTTCTGCTTTTTACTTCCTACTGAAATTATCGAAAGTTTGAATGGATGTTTGTTACTCAATCACGAATGAAATTTGGCACAGAGACAGATTATAGTCTGAAATAGCACATAAGATACTATTTATCCTAGGAGCATGTTCCCTTGGGATGATTTTTGATTATGGGTGAAGCCGCTGGCAGAAGTTATGTAGTTACCTACTTATAAATAAACTAGTTTCTGTCGGCGGCTTCGTCCGCGTGGAATGACGAAGTTTCATACAAACAAAACTTTTCACCCCCTTAAGGTCGAATTTCCAAAAACCCCCTTTTAGTGCTCCCCTTCATTACAAAAGGAAGCCGTGTGCAAAATTTCACGTTCCTAGTCCCAATAGTTTCGGCTGTGCGTTGATATGTCAGTCAGTCAGTCTGTTTCTCCTTTTATTTAAATAGATAAAAGGAAGGAATCTAATTTCCGGTTAAAAGAGAAGTTTATTTTAAGCTGCTTATTTGTTTATGTTTTAGGGAAACGCTTTTCTTTTTGTGGGTTAGGTAGGTTTCAAGGTGAAATGAGGAAGTTCTATGTGTACGGCATAGGATTACACAAACCGTGTTTCACGAAAATATGAGGAGTATCGCGAAAAATCAGAGTATCTCGTAAATGCAGTCACTTTACGTGATTCAACTTATTCTCATGACTCGTCTTATAATATCGATGTATTTTTTCCTTTTTAACTACACTCACGAGCAATAAACTGGAATCAGTTCATTGTGCGTTGCTCAAAACAATTTTTTAAACTTCTATGAAATGAACTATGGATTGTCGTATATAATTTGAAAGGTATTTGTTAGCTTTCAAATGGTATCAAAAATATTTAATCCGACATATTTAAATTTAAATTATAGATATTTAAATTTTCTACCTAAATTCAGGGAAATACTGTAGTAGGTCGGAGTTGTGGACGTCTAAATGAATAGAAAGTAATATGAAAAGATAAAAAAAATATTTACAATTATCCTCCCCGACCTCTATCAGATACGAATATCAGCTCCGTTTTTGCTTCAATAGAAATTCCCACCCACATCATACAGGACCCAGCCCCGTATGCCACTGTTACCGCAAAACAGCATTGTGCGGATCGCTGCCGAGGTCTCCTATAGACTCTCCGTCGACGGTCGCTACCACGCAGGCATATCCTGGTTTCGTTCGAGAACAGAACTCGGCTCCATTGCTCCTTATCTCAATCTAAGTGATCGCGAGCAAACTGAAGCCGGGCTTTTTGGTGGGCTGGAGACAATTTGGGTCCCGTGGCTGGCCTTTTTAGGGTCAAGTTCACTTCTTTGAGTCTTCGCCTCACTGTCCGCTTGCTGACAGCCCTCCCTCGAGCTTCTCTGAGGTGCTGCTGGACATCCACGCCGGTAAGTGCATCGCTGTCGTCCAGATCCTGGTCTCCGGACTAAGTTTCCAGTCTCCCTGCACCTCTTGTTTACTTTCGAGATATAAGACTGGCTGAGATGAAGCTGTCGAGCGATATAGTACGCTGAGACTACCCTTGCTGGATTAGGGTGACAACTTCGAGCGGCTTCTATAAATTTGGTTTGCATTTTGTTTTAGCTTCAGTGTACTCAGTGACGTGAAACATTAGACCTTTTATTATTGGGGATAGGGTTTCAGGACTACCACACATTATAGTGTTTTGTTAAAATCTATGTCTTTTGTTTTTATGTTCCATGACGTAAGGTGAATAATCTTTGGCTATGATACTCGTATTGAAAGAGGTTGAAAATTGATTTAAGCAACGCGCGATGAAGTGATTCTAGTGTATTTCAAGTGAGTGTAGTTTATTTTTGTTTGTCCTTTAAAGCTTGTTTGGTATGCCTTTGTGTTTTGTCAAATATTTTCTTTCTTTCCTTATTTTTTTGTCTTTCTTACTTCTTTTCTCTCTTTCTTACTTCCTGCCTTTCTTTCTTTATTTCATTATTTATTTCTTTTACTAGCTTCCGCCCGCGGCTTCGCTCGCGTGAAAAGTATGATTATAAATTTGAGTAGTATTTCCAGAGAGTAGCACGTTAAAAAAACACTGTAGAAATCAAAATACATAGGCACTTATTCAAATTAGGTTGCGAGCCAGAACTTCTTGAACGTCGTTCTACATAAAGACAGACCCTTCACTACTTCTTAGCTTCTTGCCCATGACTCAATCTGCGTAGACATCCGGATTGAGTGCAGAGAAAAATCAAATATTTGTGAAAGATTAAAAGTTAGTACGGGCTAGGATCATGATAAATTAGAATTTCCTACATCAGTAGGGCTTACCAAAGTTGGACGGCGATTTTTTGCGCTACGCCAAACATCTCTTTTCTATGGGCTACCTATTTTTTTTTTGCGTTTGTATCTACGATTGACGTCGAAGTTTTGTTATTTATGTTAAATTAACTTTTATCATGGTTTTGGCACCCTGATAGTTTACCTGCGGCTTCATCTGCGTGCAGGTCTGAAATTTCTCTTCTGCATGATTCTGTTTTCCTGGTAGTTTAAGAATCTATACCACTCAGGATTCCAGCCCCGAAAATACTTATTCAAGATGCTACTACCTCTTATGATCCCACCCCCGGAGGGAGCGCGTGAATCTATACCGCTCGGAAATTTTACTTCTTCACGATTCTGTTATCCTGGTAGTTTTAGAATCTATATCTCTCATGATTCCAGCCCCGAAAACACTTCTTCATAATTCTAGTCTCCTGGTAATTTATGAATCTCTACCTCTCATAATCCCAGCCTGGTATACATTTGTAACTCTGATGTCCTGGTTGTTCGTGAATCTGTACTGCTCGGAAAACTTATTCATGATTCTGTTCTCCTGGTAATTTGTGAATCTGTACCTCTCATAATACCAGCCACAGAATATATTTTGTGATTCTGATCTCCTGGTAGGTCGTAGGAATCTATATTGCGTAGGATTTAAGCCCCAAAAATACTGATTCATGACTATGGTCTCCTGGTAGTTTTGGAATCTATACCTATCATCATTCCAGCTCCGGAACTACTTTTTCGTGAATCCTGATCTTTTCGTAGTTTGTGAGTCTTTATCGCTCATAATTTCCGTCGTGGAAATAGGTCTCCTGATAATTTGTGAATCTCTACATCTCATAATACCTGCCTCGGAATATACTTTGTGATTCTGATCTCCTAGTGGGTTGTGAATCTATACCGCTCAGGATTCAAGCCCCGGCAACACTTCTTCTTAATTCTGGTCTCCTGATGGTTTGCGAAGCTATACCGCTTAGGATGGTAGCTCCGAAAATACCTCTTCATGATTCTGGTCCCCTGGTACTTTGCGAGACTTTACCGCTCTTGATTCCAGCCCCGGAAATACTTCTCATGTTTCTGGTCTCCTGGTACTTTGTGAGCGTAAACCGCTCGTTCAGCCTGACTTTGGATTCCTACTTCCACCTCAGCCTTCGCTAAGTTTTGTCATTTACCGGGATAAAAAGTAGCCTATGTGTTAATCCAGGCTATAACCTACCCGTGTGCAAAATTTCATTGAAATCCCTTCAGCCGTTTTTGCGTTACCTTCAGCCAAACATACAAACAAACAAACATACAAACTTTCGCATTTATAATATTAGTAGGATTTTTGTGTAAACACGATTTAGGGGATCCTACGCCGATAATTATACAATATATACACCACTGCCTTACTTCTTATGCAGCCGTGACGTGGTGTGATCAAGGAAGTTTAATAATGATTCTTACCATCTTTAAACCTAACGCAAGCTCGTCCGATCTTGGTTAAAGCTAGCCCCATCAGACCTTTCCAGACTATCGCTGCCACGAAGAGGTATATCTGGATCAAGAAAAAATGCCCTGAGAACTAGCGATCAGCCCCGGCTCTGCACGGGTACAAAATTATAGACACAAACCATCCTCGTTTATCACTCTTTCTATTAATGAAAACCGCTTTAAAATCCATTGCGTGGTTTAGGAGGAGTTTGCAGCGAAACAGACAAACGCGGAAAGCGACTTTGATTAATACCTTATACAGATAAAAAATAATTGTCATATGTAGACGGAGCATCATCAATAGGGTCTTACACCCATTTTTGAAGAGTGTTCAATTAGATTCTATAGTGCTAATAAACCAATAAAAAAAAACACAAAATTTTTATTCAATCAATAAGTGCCATAAAAATGCATTTAAATTTTACATTTTCAAATTTCGCGCGTAATTTGACGAAAACGCTGGACGGAGTTGACGCCATATTGCACTATGGTCGTGACGTCAGTTGGCTATGTAAATAAAAGTACAAAGCATAGAAGATACGGTGATCTGTTGACAGTTGACACTTTATAGTTTACATAGCCGTATGAAATATCGTATAACATGGCGGTTACTATTCCATGGTGATAAAAAACAGATTAAAAAACTGAAAACTTTGAATTGAATTTTAAAATTTATTTTGTTATTTTATGAACTACAACTAACATTTTCCTACTGCTTTTTGCCTAAGCTATCTCAATCATATATTTTTAGTTTTTTTTTCACATATACTTAGAGTAAAATACCCTATTATCAGGACAAGGTTTGCATAAAAGAAAATATTTGGAAAATACACCGGGAATTAAATTGCATCCATGTAAAGCCGGGGCTAACCGCTAGTAAATTATAAATGTAAGTAACTCTGTCTGTCTGTTTGTTACGCCTAAACCGCTGACCCAATTTTAATGAATTTCGGTATACATGTAGATCGGAACTTGAAGAAGGACATTGGCACAAAGACAACGTACTTTTCATCCTGGGATTACGTTCCTTTGGGATAATTTCCGACTTTCACGCGGGCAAAACCGCTGGCAAAAGCTAGCATTCTGTACTTGTACAAATAATTCAAGATAATCTCAATACATCGCCGTCGTCGTCGTCTAAGTTAATTTTTAAGTGACGATTTGTACTAAAAAGCACTTAGTGCTTCCAATGGAATTTGAACTTTGTTTCGTTTAACATTCAATTTGTTTTTCCAAAATGCGAAAATTATCCCGAAATATAAATTTAAGTAGAATATACACAAACACATACACACACACACGCACACACACACACACACACACACACACACACACACATATACTTCAACTTGTTAGAAGAGTTGAGTTTTACCAGCATGGCTCTGCAGTTCTCCGTCAAGGCGACGATGATGAGGAGCACTCCTGCACCTGTGACACCGCTCAGCACGATACCCGTCGACATACTAACGTCTGTGGGAGAAAAAGAGATTCGTCAATCGTTTAAGGTTTATTAAGCACGAAACGTCCATTACTCAAAATTTCCACCAGTTTAAAAATGCTGTCATGCAAACAATTATATAGTTATTCCATATTGATCGCCACAAATCATAATCATAACTAATTTTCTGGTTCCTAGTTGAACTATCTTTTAAACCAAATCTAATATCTAAAGAACAGTGGTAGACGTAGTCGTGGGTTCGAACCCTGGTAGGTGCTTTACTTTCTGTAAATTATTACATTATCATTAATCATAAAACGGTGAAGGAAAACATCGTGAGGAAACCAGCATGTTCTAGAACTAAAGAAAGAGTGTCACTCAGGGAGTGCCGACAGAAGTGAAAACTTGAACAAAAATGCCCAACGCGCCTAAAGAAGTTTTCACTTTAATCCGCTACGAGTGCTACGCGTCGTAGCACTCGTAGCTATATCGGTGGCGCGCGCGAGTTCAATAGTTTTTTCCGAACTCAAAAATGCCCAACGCGTCTATATCAAAAATTCTAAGACATGTGACATATGCCAATCCGCCCTAGAGGATTACAGCCCACTCCCTCTCACAGAGAGAAGGCCTGTGTACCAACAATGGTAAAATTAAAAAGCTGAATGCTTTGCTAAATGCTAATATATAAAATTTGTAAAAAATTGTAAGTTTGTACGTAGGAGGTAATCTTCGAAGTTCCTTATTGAAAAAATAATAAAAAGCAGTATTGCTGAGTGTCTTCAGGCAACTTTTCGCACTTGTGCCGCGGAAAAAGCGAGTTTTCTAATAATTTGACAAACATTTCAATCACCCGCGTAGCGTTTTCCTACTGTTTAGGTCGGCTTCCAGTCTAACCAAATGCAGCTGAGTACCAGTATTTTACATGACGCCACGCGACTGCCTATCTGACCTTCACAATCCAGTAAGTAACACGATACCCCTTGGCAAGACTGGTGTCCGATTTTCTGGCTACTGTCTGCCTATCCTTACCGACTGTCAAACGTGTGTCGGTTTTTTTGGAGTTGGGAAAGTATCAGATGACTTCTCCCACTCTGGATGCCGCAGGAGGGAGTGTCAGACTCTTACTGTTGAAGCAGCTGTTCCGGCGTGAAGTACCGTCTCACCTTTGCAAGGATCCCCAACTTTTTGGCAGCCACTTGAGCTTTTGCCTCTATGAAGGGAGCAAAATTGAGAATAGATGTTAAAGTAACACCAAGAAGATCAAGTTGGTCGGTTATCGGCACGATTACACCTCGGAAAGATGGAGCCGGGTGAAATTGGCTCCTCTTAGCGGAAAAAAGACACGCCTGGGTCTTAACAGCATTGAACTTGACCAGATTGGCATCGCCTCATTCTGAGACAGCTTGTAAAAACAAATTCAAGCGCCCAACCATAGCCTCTCGGAAAGACCGGACCTGAGACCCACTAGCTCGTGCGTCGGGCACGTATCTCTCGGCAACAGTGCTGTCGTCTGCATACCAAAAGGTACCGGGTTTTACATTAAGGGTATACGCTAGAAGATCCCCAGTTGAACGATTTCGGCGGAAGCCGCATTGTCGGTCACTGAGGATATTGCCATTCAGTATACGTTCCATACTCTTACAGAGTATGGAAGTTACCGAGATGGGCCTATAATTTGCTGGGTCAGCTCGACTACCCTTCTTGGGCACGGTTTGCACGTTAGTTTGCTTCCAAGCCATCGGCACGTTTCCTGTCTCAAACGAAAGGCGAAATAGGCGTGTCAAGATCGGAGACAACTCAGGCGCACAAGTCCTCAGTACAATTGCCGGTATCCCGTCGGGGCCACTAGCCTTGTTCACGTCCAGGTAACGCAGTACCCTGCGGACACCCTTCTGATAAATGCGAATGTCTGACCTAATCGATTCGCATCCACCGAGAGTACCAGGGGGCCTCGCGCCACCAGGATCTAGACGCGAAGATTCCGCAAACAGAGTGGCTAACAAGTTTGCTTTCTCTTCAGCGGAGTGGGCCAGCGACCCGTCGGGTTTCAGCAGTGCAGGTAGTGAGGGGCAGCATAAGCTCGATTCAACCGACTTAGCCACGGACTAAAACGCCTTACTAACAGCTGGGTAAGAAGCAAGTTTGTTCCCAATTCGGCTAGTATGGTCAAAACCGAGCCCTCCGCAACACCTTCTTGCAGGACTTGACAGCCCTGTTGAAGGCTCTCTTCTTCTGACTCACGTCATTTGCTTTGCGCACGACGAAAAATTTGTCGAAGAAAAGCAAGTGGGCTGCCAAGGATAACATTGCGAAGAAAGATCGCATGCCATCCCAATCTGCTGACCTGTATCGCCAAACCCGCCTGGTGCCTCTAGGGATCTCTAGGATCGGAACCTTGGAAATCGACCCGTGTCGCTGTAGCTGTTTTAGCCACGAGCCTCTCCATTTAAAAACCACTACTATATTGTTTTTACTAAATAGAACTTACACTGTGTGGTCGACGTTTGATGCAGTTCATCGTACTGTGTGCCATGTGTCAGGATAAGAGTCAGCAGGATAGACCCGACCAAGATCTGGACAAATGCTATCAATAGGACTCCTGGGAACAGGTTGCATACTCCGCAGCAGCTCTCGAAGTGACATCCTGGCTTGTGGATCGAGAAGTGTAGAGGGACCTGGTAAATAAGGAAAGATTTTACCACCTTAAGTATTTTCATCAGTATCTGCTATCGGCTGATAGGTAGCTGACTTACCCAGCGCACACAGGCGCCGACTCGCGTAGATTGTCAACGCTGGTCAGTGCATGCAATCTTTAAGCTTTATGTAAATAAAAGCGTCAAAAAATAATGTACGAGGCCAAAACGTTTTCTGGTGACCCAAATAAAGTGACTGAAACCCTATTTCCAAGTTAAAACCGAAAACATTTCTTTACTTTTCAACAAAGCACAATATGCAGTTTGAATTCCGTTTGCACATTCATTCGGAGCCAAAAGAATGCTAAATGCGTCTTATTGCTTACCATTCAGTACAATGCACCTCACATTTTGTATAGCGCCAGTTTTGCCTGCCGTGCTTTTCTCGCATTCAAAGTATGGCGGTTTAGTAGGCTGTAACCGCACGAGTTTGCTCCTTTGGCAACTTTTGCAGGTTAAAAGAATAAGGACTTTGAAGTCATAGTAACGACAAGTTCCTGCAGTTTGCAGAGGAAGAAAGGATGAATTTGAACAATATTTGGGTTTTAAACTGAAGGTGTAAGTATGTATGTCCCAGTATGGGGCTGTCCCACCTGTCCGCTAGGGTTTTCGGAATGCTGTTGGGACTGACGCGTACCCTGCGCATGCTGAAGACGCATCAAAAGCCATCAATAGCCACCTCAGCGAACATGCCGGACGCAATACAGTAGCGCGGCAACCCCATCAACATCCTGAAAGCATTATTGTATTGAACACGCAGAGCGATCACCTCTGTGTGTAGTTGACCCACAGACTGCGGGCTGCAACTGGAAAATGAAGCTAATTCTGTGTATAATAAAGTTACTGAACCTGTAATGGAATAGTACTCCTGCTGGCACTTCTCGGTTTCTCAATTGATCTTGTAAAGTCATCTGTAACACTTTTTGGCATTTTGTAAACAATAAAAATAATATTGCACTTTTTGACAGTGACTTTTGACAGCCGACAGTTCTTTATGTAAGAAGCAGCCAGCTGTATTCTTACACAATGAGGTTCTAATACTTATCACAAGTGGATGTAAAACAAAATATAAAAAGATAAATGTTGTGTCCGACCGAAACACGATTTTCAGTGAAACTGACACTACTTATAACCAAATGTTCAACTCCCTTTCCACTTCCAGCTGAAACAACAACTGAAACTCACGTGGTAACAAGTGTGTGTAGGTACATAAGTACGCATGTAAGAAGTTATACTTCTTTGCCGTAACAAGATAAAAAACTAAACTGTCACAAAGTTTACAAAACCATAATTCTTCATGAACCACAGACTATAGCTAACTTCAGGGTGTCGGTTTTAGCTAACTTCAGGGTGTCTGTTTTTTGAAACGGTGTGCGCGCGCATTGTTAAAATTTACTCTCATCATTTGTCCTTAACGCGCCAAAAGAAGTATAACTTCAAAAATCAAAATTATTAATGGAAAAAGTTACCAGACCATTGGAAATCTAACCCTAACTGTCATAAAATACTAAATAAGTTAATAATACGTGATAATACGACGAATACACGCATAAACGAACGAGACAATCATTTTTAGGTCTCTATCGCAACTCACTTAAAAACGCTAGTTTCGGTCAAGCCGAATATTCGGCCACTTTTTGGCCGACACCATGAACCAAGGGCATGAAAAAGAAAATTATCCTACCCTATTGAGTGGGGTATCGTTGTTTAGAGCTTGCTGAGTAGATAAATACTGTATTTTTGTTTTAATAAATATTGGAAAACAAAGGAATGAGAAGCCACCAAAGTCAGCTTTTTGACGTGACAACGTCTAATAAATCGATGAACGCCGGCTGTATGCACAAAAAAGTGTCCCGTTACGCTCATTGTACGCATGCGCCGCATCTATATTTCATCAATGTTTTGTTATGACGTTGTCACGTTAAAATAACGTCCGTAAACCAACTTTACAGACAACAAATTTTTTACATAATTTTATTTCGAAGAATTTTTTAACTTCCCGTTGACCTATGAACTTGAAAGGTGATAATGTTTATCATTACGTATATTTTAGTAACAAATACCAATACAGTAATAAATCAGATATTTTTTTAAAAATTCCCTCTTTGGTACACGGAACCTTAAATGTACGAATTTTGTGGGATATACTTTTTATACGGTTCACCCTTGTTTGATCGAACAACGTTTGATATAATATTACTAAATCGAATTTTAGTTGCAATAAAGTCATTTCGAAGAATTATTCAATTGACCGAATAATTCATTGGTATATTTTTATTTAGCGTAATTATTTATTTGAACTAATTTCATTTGAACTAATTTTATTTGAACTAATTTCATTTCGCCGAATTTTCAAATGCACTAATTTTATTTAAACTAATGTTTCACTACACTAATAATGATTTAGTCGAAAGATCGTATCGAATATGTAGTTCATTAATAATTCGTTCCCTTTCATCATCACTATCACTATCACTACATAGTATAAAACAAAGTCGCCTTTTCTGTCCCTATATCCCTATGTGCGCTTAAATCTTTAAAACTACGCAACGGATTTTGATGCGGTTTTTTTTAATAGATAGAGTGATTCAAGAGGAAGGTTTATATGTATAATACATGCATCATATAATAAGGCAACATTGCTAATTTTAGAGGTTTCTAACGTGATGTCGTAAATTAACCTATTTTTTTGGGCTTATTTAGCAATTTAGCAAAAACGCTGCCTAAACCCTACGAGTTAGATCAAATTAATGTACTACAGTATTGTACACCATAAAAAGGTCTACAAAAAAGTCCGCGATGGTATATGTTTATATTTTAGGGATAACCCACATTAACCATTTTAATTGTTTACTTTTTACGTGAAAAAATGGCTTATTTACGAAGCTATTTTAAGCAATACGGCATTAATCCTTATCGAATTAAGTACCTTAAATACAGTGTGCAATTAATATAGATCAATATGGTTCCTTACAGCATGTAAATTAAACAAATATTTTCGGAGATATTACAAATTTAAAATTTGCGTTTGCGGCGGGCGGTACCGGTCGGACGGGGCAGTGCGGGGAGGCATGCCTATAAATAGCGCGTCGGAGGCCGCGGTTATATAATTTTTTTTAAATTTAGTATCAGCATTGCACCCGTGCGAAGCCGGGGCGGGTCGCTAGTTGTCTATAAACTAACAACACAACAACTTAGGAACTTAGGATGCAGGAGCGAGCGAAGCGAGCTCGGGACTTAGGGCACCCCGATTCGGACAGGTTAGGTTAGAAGGGGATGGCGGGGTCAAGAGAGCGAGCGAAGCGAACGAACAGACCCCGCCATCCCCTTCGTGGTTATTTTTTTATAAACCACTCAGAAGTAGGAGCCCCGCGAAGCGGGGCTCCGTCGACACGTGGCTCCATCGACATGCAAACCTAAAACATTATAATAAAATAAAAAAATTGAATATTCGATAAAATACATGTTATACCTGAACATTACATCAAATGAACATTATACCTTTTGATCATTAGTGCAAATGTTGTTATAGCAAATAAATATTCGATGAACTGAAAATTCTGTCAAACGATATTATACAAAGTGATGATTTTCTTAAACGTTGTTCGATTTAGTAATATTATATCAAACGTTGTTCTATCAAACAAGGGTGAACCTTTTTATACAGCGCAGCGCAGGTTTCTACTATAGTACCTAAAAGAATTTCCGGAAATGGGTCAATACTTCCAGCCTACCTTTAACAAACATCCCCTGAGTGTTTCCACTGCGAGGATCGCCCAGAGGACACGGTGGAGCATACGGTGGAGGTTTGCCCCGCTTGGGCAGAGCACCGCCGTGTCCTCGTGGATGCGATAGGCGACAGCGACCTCTCGCGCCGTGCCCTGGTTCAGGCCATGGTACGGAGCGAGAGGGAATGGGAGGCCGTCTCCTCCTTCTGCGAAGCAGTAATGCTCGCGAAGAGGGAGGCGGCACACGTTAGGGAGGCTCAGCAACGGCCGAGTCGCCCTAGCGCCCCCAGCCGCGACCGCCGCAGGAGACGCCAGGGGCCGCGAGACGATCTCCGGCCACCGTAGACCCGGGCCTGCGGACGGCGAGTAGTGGGTAACTCGCCGTCCGATCAGCACCAGGCCCGAGAGTCGACGGCGCGTAGTGTTCCACGCGCGCCTCAAAGAGTTGTCAGCCAAAGGAAGGGGCCTGCCACGGCCGGTGCCTGCCCGGGGGTGGAGGATAAATTCGAAAGAGTTACCTCGCCCCCGGGCACTCGAGGCAGGGAGGAACAGGGGTGGGTTTTAGTCAGTAAGAGTCTGACACACCCTTCCGCTCCACCCTAGAGCGGAAGAAGTCATTGGATGATTTCCCACCCCCCAAAAAAAAAAAAAAAACCTTTAACAAACATATTTTATCTCATGAACATTTTTTTCATGAGGTGAATACCTTAGAACAATATTCGAATTGGTTATCATTTCAAATATTGGTATAAAGAAGAGCCCCGGGCGTGGCGAGGACATCTCGCTATCTCTTTTGTACAAGCGTAACCTAATGGTGGTGACGTCATACGTCAGTGTGTGCATCCTTTTTCTGTTACTTATCAGTTTCCCAATTCCACTCGATCTGAAAGGTTTCTAACTTACATAGTTTTGGATGGATTTTAAAAATTCTTTTGATTTTCGATTTTGGATTAATTTTCTTTTTGAAATAATAATAAAAAAACGACCAAGTGCGCGTCGGACTTCGCACATTTAGGGTTCTGTACAAAAGAGGGATTTTCAAAGATAAAAAATTTGATTTATTTGTACTTGTTAGTAAAATATATTATACGTAATAATAAACATTATCACCAAATTTCAAGTTCATAGGTCAATGGGAAGTTAAAAAATTCTTCGAAAAAAATTTTTGTGACAGACGATGGACAGACAGACAGATGGTCAGACGGACGGACAGACAGGCACGTGAGTGACAACAATAGGGCTCTGTTTGGACCCTTCGGGTATTCCGTACCCGAACGGTCCAAACAATTAGTCAGATACCCTATTTTTTTTTTTTTTTGGGGGCTGGGAAATGATCCTATGACTTCTTCCGCTCTAGGGTGGAGCGGAAGGGCGTGTCAGACTCTTACTGACTAAAACCCACCCCTGTTCCTCCCTGCCTCGAGTGCCCGGGGGCGAGGTAACTCTTTCGAAGTTATCCTCCACCACCGGGCAGGTATCCTCCACCCCCGGGCAGGGTCAGATACCCTATTAAGATGATTTTAATTTATAAATTCATAGTAGGCCCCCAGGTCTACTAATTTCCACCTAGCTGCTCCAAACAACAACCCAAATACTAGCCTTTGACTAATATTCAAAGCTCAGTCACATTCAATTACCTACCTTACCTATCCGTTCCATTTCACCATCACTGCACGTGCACAAATTAAGACTGTGCCAAACAGCAAATCAATAAAGGTGTATCTCGTATACACCTAGATATACGAGTGTATGAATAGAGAGGGGCAAATAGCGGTAGTATATGTCAGCGAAACGTTTGCAGTTTCAGGTAAACACCAGTTTGCCTTTGCTATACTGTGAGGGGAACACTAATTTTGGTGGCACTGGGATATTTTGGTGGCTCTGGAATATTTTGGTAGCACTGGAATATTTTGGTGGAACGGGGCTATTTTGGTGGCACTGGGATATTTTAGTGGCACTGGAATATTTTGGTGGCACTGGGGTATTTTGGTGGCACTGGAATATTTTGGTGGAACTGGGCTATTTTGGTGGCACTGGGGTATTTTAGTGGCACTGGAATATTTTGGTGGCACTGGGGTATTTTGGTGGCACTGGAATATTTTGGTGGAACTGGGACATTTTGGTGGCACTGGTATATTTTGGTGGCACTGGGATATTTTGGAGGCACTGGGATATTTTGGTGGAACTGGGATATTTTGGTGGAACTGGGACATTTTGGTGGCACTGGTATATTTTGGTGGCACTGGGATATTTTGGAGGCACTGGGATATTTTGGTGGAACTGGGATATTTTGGTGGCACTGGGATATTTTAGTGGCACTGGAATATTTTGGTGGCACTGGGGTATTTTGGTGGCACTGGAATATTTTGGTGGAACTGGAATATTTTGGTGGAACTGGGCTATTTTGGTGGCACTGGGGTATTTTAGTGGCACTGGAATATTTTGGTGGCACTGGGGTATTTTGGTGGCACTGGAATATTTTGGTGGAACTGGGACATTTTGGTGTCACTGGTATATTTTGGTGGCACTGGGATATTTTGGAGGCACTGGGATATTTTGGTGGAACTGGGATATTTTGGTGGAACCAGGATATTTTGGTGGAACTAGGATATTTTGGTGGAACTGGGATATTTTGGTGGAACTAGGATATTTTGGTGGAACTGGGATATTTTGGTGGAACTGGGATATTTTGGTGGTACAGGGATATTTTGGTGGTACAGGGATATTTTGGTGGCACTGGGAAATTTTGGTGGTACTGGGATATTTTTACCCGACTGTCCCAGATGGAGAATAATGTTTTTCGAGAGTTTTTATGTATGGCATGTGTATTTGTATGTTTGTATGTTTATTTCTTTGGCACCCTCTCCCTTTTTTTTTGGGGTTGGGAAGTCATCCAATGACATCTCCTGCTCTTCGTGTCAGACACTTACTGACTAAAACCCACCCCTGTTCCTTCCCTGCCCTGAGTGCCCAGGGACGCGGTAACTCTGTTTCGAATTTATCCACAACCTCTGCGCAGGCATCGGCCATGACGGGCCCCGTCATACATTGCTGACAACTCTTTGAAGCGCGCGTGGAACACTACGCGCCGTCGACTCTCGGGCCTGATCCTGATTGGACGGTGAGCTACCCACTGCTCGCTGTCCGCAGGCCCGCATCTAGGGTTGCCGGAGATCGTCTCACGACGTCCAACGCCCCAGGCGTCTCCTGCGGCGGCTGCTGCTGAGGGCGTGAGGGTGACTCTGTTGTTGAGCCTCCCTCACCCGTCCCGCCTCCTCCTTCGCGAGCATTACTGCTTCGCAGAAGGAGAAGACTGCTTCTTGTTAATAAATATTATGAGGAATGGCAGTGTTTTCATTTATTGTTGTACTAACTTCTACCAGCGACTTCGCCCCCGTGGCATTTGTATGTTCTCCACTATACCTTAAAACATGTGTTATTCCAGACTATAATACACAGACTTCTCTCAAGTTGACATATTTGACTGTAATAAGCAAAATATTCAAAAAACGAATTGTTAAAACTATATGCCTATATGCGAAGGCAAATGACATGCAATTGATTTCGATTTAACCTTCATTTAAAATTTTCAAGATTTGTTCCAAATTTAACTTTAAATAATACTGTACTGAACTGTGTAATTTAATTTTCTCACTATCCTCCTCAGATACAAAGGGAAACCTATTATTGGCCATTAATATTGTGACACATTTATTCTGTAACTTATTTTATGTATCGCTGTTGGTTGCCTAAATAAAGAAAAAAAAAATTATCTAGATAGAACAAACATCCATTTATCCAAACTTTCGTATTTATAATATTAGTAGGATTGTCCGAGCCACCTTTATACTACTTAAGATACCTTAGGTCAAGGTAAACTGAATTCATTAGTTCATAACATAAGGCTTATGTTATGAACTTATGAATTCAGTTTTAGTTTTAATATTTACTCTATCAACATTGTTATTAATCCATTTTTGAGTTTTAATAATTTCTTAATGTGTGTAATTTATTCTTTTTTTTTTCTCTTTGCAATATTAACAAATAGTATTTTATTTTGAGTTATAACAGTAAGTTTATGATTAAAATTTAATTTAAATTCTTATTATTTCAAGGCAGCACTATTGTTGCCCGGGGGTGGAGGATAAATGCCCGGGGGTGGAGGATAAATTCGAAAGAGTTACCTCGCCCCCGGGCACTCGAGGCAGGGAGGAACAGGGGTGGGTTTTAGTCAGTAAGAGTCTGACACACCCTTCCGCTCCACCCTAGAGCGGAAGAAGTCATAGGATGATTTCCCACCCCCCAAAAAAAAAAAAAAAAAAAAAAGGCACTATTGTTCTAGTGCGCTCACTAGAACAATAGTGCGCAACATAGCGCTCTATGTACGCCTTAATTGTTATGTGCATTAGTTATTTTTAAATTGTGCAATGTATGTGATGTGGCTGTACTTAATTAAATAAATAGATACCTACAATACATGTCATGTCATGTCGTGTCATGTATTCTTCGGTTAAGGTATTTATCTATCCTATGCAACATTACTATTATTTATTATATACAAAATTATTATTATTTATTATTATTAATATTGTCTGTAGTATGTCCCACAGATATTCTGAAAGCTGGTCCCATGATATCATTTCAATTTCGTAGAGGTACAATGTATCCGATTGTGCACTAACGTGAATCGTTTCCATTTCAACAATGTAACTAAACTTCGGAATATTGCAGGCACGTTATTAGAAACAATGTTTGAAGTACCCATCTAATAGGTACTCTTATTATGAAAAATTAGCGACCCGCCCCGGCTTCGAACGGGTGCAATTTTTTTTTCCGTTTCCCAATTTTTTTTTAATACAACCCTTATCCTGACAATTACGAACACAACAAACAAAACTGGCCAAGTGCGTCTCGGACTTCACACATTTAGGGTTCCGTACTAAATGAGGGCATTTCCAAAAAGAATTCTGATTTATCATTATATTGGTATTTTTTAGTAAAAAAAAAAATACGAACATCCGAATTGATAACCTCCTCCTTTTTCGAAGTCGGTTAAAAATATACGCAATAATAAACATTATCACCAAATTTCAAGTTCATAGGTCAATGAGAAGTTAGAAAATTATTCGTAACAAAATTTTGTTTAAAAAAGCTGACTTTGGTGGCTTCTAATTCCTTTGTCTCACCATTGTTTTTTTAAATATAGTATTTGTCTACTCAACCAGCTCTAAACAACGATGCCCCATTTGATGGGATAGATCTTTTTATATTCGCGCTCCCCTTTATCTTTACGGGAGTTCCCCTAAACAACACCCGTCAAGCCCCTCATTAGCAGACACAATTAAAAACCTATTGTCGTGTCTCCTTAAGGAGACGCGATACCCTGAAAAAATAAAATAAAAATTGACAATTTGTATGACTTTGGGTCAACAAGATGCTTATACTGTGAAAATTTGGAAACTGTAGCTCTAACCGTTTGGCTGTAAAACCTGTGTGACAGACGACGGACGGACAGACGTTAGTGACAGCAATAAGGCTCCGTTTGGTCCCTTCGGGTACGGAACCCTAAAAAAGAATTAGTCAAATAGATGAAGCCGTTGTGAAGTGATGCGCATAGATGCAGTCGGCAAATGATTTTTATTTTTAAAGATTTCACACGAAGTACGAGTATTTATTTATTTATTTTATTTATTTTAACACTTTACGCACATACAAGTACAGAGGCGGACTTAATGCCTCAGGCATTTTCTACCAGTCAACCTTAGGGTGATGCAGAAACAAATAGTGGTAGGTGCCATAAGGAAAAAAACAAAAAAAAAACAGGGCATCTTTATTTAAATGCAAAGGTACATAAATACATATGTAAACTACAAATAAAATATATACTCATATGAATAAACTTAATACACAAATATACATAGTCAACAACATAGGTACAAATAGATGATTGGAAAAAGAATTAACGCTGTGAGGATACTACTGCCAACTTTTTACAAATGTGTTCGCGAACTTTAATTTTGAAGGTTAATCGGTTAGTTACCATCCTGATTTCTTGAGGGAGCGCATTCCACAGAGAGATAGACTGAACGAAGAAAGAACAGTGAAGAAAGTCAGTACGGTGAGTGGGACATAAAAGAAGACGGTTATGCGATGACCGTAGATTTCTATTGTGGTTGGCGCAAATGTATAAAAAGTGAGGGGCTAGATAACTAGGAGAATTTGGAGTACACTTACAGAGTGAGATCCAAGAGCAGCCAGACATTACTTGTTTTCTGATTAACAAAATTGAACAGTGCATGTGGACTTTGAACGTACGCATACCCGTTTTTTTTTTTTTTTTGGGGGGTGGGAAATCATCTTATGACTTCTTCCGCTCTAGGGTGGAGCGGAAGTGCGTGTCAGACTCTTACTGACTAAAACCCACCCCTGTTCCTCCCTGCCCTACGCGCCCGGGGACGAGGTAACTCTTTCGAATTTATCCTCCACCCCCGGGTAGCAAGCAACTTTCTATTATTAACCGTCTCTAAGCTAGGCCGAGGATGGACAGACAGACAGAGCGAAACTATAAGGCCGGCACTCCACCAAAGCAGAGACGAGACGAGCGGAGAGGAGATGTTTTTTTAAACAAAATTGTGTTATTGACTCATTTCCTCTCCGCTCAGCTTCAGTGGAGATCGCTGTGCAGAGATGTGTAATATTTGTATGGCGCGATGGAAGCGGCGATGTGAGCTGTTCGTGGATGACGCGCAGTGGAGACGAGAGATGTGAGCGGCGTTCAGTGAGTGATGTCACCCTCTCGCCCGCCAGCAACCCGCAGAGGCGCGCGCCGGCCGGCCATCTACCAATTCTCTATTCTTCATCTATCAATTCTGCTTCTTCAGCCTCGCACCCGAGCTGAAAAACATCTCTTCTCGCACAGCACACCGCACACATCACCGCTTTGGTGGAGTCCCCCGAGCTGAAAAACATCTCTTCTCGCACAGCACACAGCACACCGCACACATCTCCGCTTTGGTGGAGTCCCGGCCCAAGAGTTCCTTGTCAGGACTAGGGACCCCTAAAAATAACCGCACTTACCTCATGGTGGTCACCATTTAGTTTTTTTGAAGTGAAACTTCCTTAAAATCGTTGTGATTAGAAAATCAATGAAACGAAAAAGTGACACTAAAAAGGGACAAACATATTCGTCCATAAGATTTAACATGTGCGAGAAAGATAGAACGCAGAAATGCAGTCGCTACTTCGATTTCGGAAAGTTTCACTTCTACTGCTTTTTTTGTTCCTTTTGGAACAGGCTAAGGTCTGTGACCATACTGCCTAGTCATAAGTAGTGTATTTTAATTTATTTTCCCATTAGAATGCAGATGTAACACATTTTAATGTTTTTTGCAGTATTTGGCAACTATGTCGAGTCAGCCTTCTCGGCAAACTTCGCTGAAGTAGTCAATACTAAATTCTCAGCTCCATTTTACCGAGATCGCGCCTGTTTCAATGATTTCACATATTGTCCATTTGCGTAGACACTTGTGACACAAAACTACACCAATTTTACATCACAATATCCACTAGGAATCAATAAACGAATAATTAAAACAGCCACTGAATTTCACTCGACAAAATCCCGCCAAAAAACCTCACTTCTACTGCGTGTGAACCGCAGACGATTTTTTTTCTTCAAAATTCAGCATAATATGTCACATTGGCAGCATGACTGTATCTAATAATAACTCATTTTTTTAAATCCCTCCTGTCGTTTAGTCTAAAGGGCATGCCAAAGAAATAGACATACAAATATAGATACATAGGTACTTACATACATATTTCATCATAAACCTATTTTAGGGTTCCGTACCCAAAGGGTAAAATGGGACCCTATTACTAATACTCCGCTGTCCGTCCGTCTGTCTATCTGTACGTCTGTCACCAGGCTGTATCTCATGAACCATGATAGTTAGACAGTTGAAATTTTCACAGATGATGTAGTTCTGTTGCCGCTATAACAACAAATACTAAAAACAATATAACTCTCCACTACTGGGGCACACTCCTTCTCTCTGTGAGAGGGTGTGGGCCGTAATCCACCACGCGGGCCCAATGCGGGTTGGTGGATTTCATGTCTTCGAATTTTTGGTTCTAGGACATGCCGGTTTCCTCACGATGTTTTCCTTCACCGTTTTGAGAGCAGTGGTGATGAAATAATTTACACAAAGTAAAGCGCCATACTTACATACTTACTCAAATCATACATACTCTCTTAAAACATAATATGCAAACCCTCTTTCTGGGGGCAGTTGGGTAAAGATCTGACATCTTACTTATTTTTCCTAAGGTATACCCCAAAGATATCAAGATAAGCTGCCCAAACACGCGACAGAACCCTCCAAAATTATTTATCTCACTTTGTGAAGGCCATACGTCTCGGTCGTCTGGGCAGGATGGGGCAAGACGGGGCAGGACGGGGTAGGAGGGACAGCCCCACTGTTTTCCACCGATAAGGTTTATTAGCTGTCAAAAGGCAAATTGACTGAGATACGGAGTCAAAGTCGAGAGACAAATTACTCTGAAGCTGAAGTGTTCTGCTCGGTGAATATTTATGGATGACCCGGCTTGTTTGGAATAGGGACTGTTTTGGCAATTTGCTAAACGCGGCCTGCATTTTAAAGTTTCACTTGTACCGTAAATTTTGCTTGCAGTTTATTTAATATTTATTATTCTATCCCTCGGGAACAGTACTTTTATTCTCGATGAAAAGTAGCTGCACGCAAAATTTCCTGATGATTGGTTCCGTGTTTTAGGCGTGAAAGGGTAATAGACAAACTTACTTTCGCATTGCTCCCCTGGAGAGAATAGCAGAGGTGTAGCTAAAATAAGTACAAGTTATTGTGTTTAAGCCACATGTACTTCACAAAAGTCAAGCCTTTTTAACCGACTTCAAAAAAAAGGAGGTTCTCAATTGGGAGTTTTCTTTTTCATTGCTTTTTTTTTGTCGTTTGTTACGTGATATCTCCGCTATTTGTAAATAGATTTTGATGATTCTTTTTTTGTTTGGTAGGTACTTCATAGGTGGTCCCATAAAATTTTTATCGAAATTGCTTCAGCACTTTTTGAAAAAATCAACATTAACAAAAAATATGTATACACAGATGACGTTTTGAATGTCTCCAAATGTTCAAATTGAATGTTATTAGGGTTATCCATAAGGGCACAACTAAAAAGTGAAAAATAAAAACTTTTATACAAAAAATACAATCGACTTCTAAAAATTGCCAAATAACTTTAACTTCGGAAGTCGGTGTCAAATAACGAAGAAACAAAAAAAATCCAACAACGACTGCCGAAATTTAAGTTAATTTAATACTTATTTGGCAATTTTTAGAAGTCGGTTGTATTTTTTGTAAAAAAAAAAATAGGTATTTGTTTTTTTAGTGTCACCAACCGGGCATAAATCTAAACTTTGGGCTGCAACTGAGATATTCCAAATGGAAAACACACTAAGTAACCCATAAGTAACTTTGCATGAGCCGGGAACCGAAACCAGACCTCTTGCACAGTAGACCATTAGACTTACTAAGCACAGTTTATTTTTAACCGACTTCGAAAAAGAATAAACTTCGAGAAAGGTTCTATGTTCGTATGTATATTTTTTTTTGACATGTCCACTGATTTCTCTATCAGTTGTAGACCGATTTTTAAAATTCTTTTTTTATCCGAAAGAATATACTCCCGAGGTGGTCCCATTTCAATTTTATCGATATTGCTTCAGAGCTTTTTGAAAAACTGAACAATAACGAAAATACGTATACATAGATGACGTTATTAGTTTTCTCCAATTACGAGTAGGTATGTTTAAATTCCACGTTCCATTTTATTAGGGTTTTTAGTTCTGGAGTAAAACAATTAAAAATTAAAAAAAAATAACCGACTTCCAAAAAAGAAAATACACTTAAAATAAAAATAAAATACTTTAATATCGGAAGTCGGTGTCAAAAAACGAAGAAATAAAATACAAACACTGACTTCCGAAATTAAAGTTGTTTTTTTAATTTATACTTAGTGTATTTTTTCCTTATCAATTCTTTTTCATGAAAATTACGCAACGTAATTATGGTAAGATCTGGGTAGCTTTTGATAGTTAGGAGCTGTTAGTTAACGACAGGTATTCATTAAACTTGCTGACCCTAAGCTTAGTTTAAGGCGTACCTATATAGCCGCCAAGTGGCGCCCTCATTGAATAAAAAATCGTAGCAAAGCGTAGAAGATAAAGATTAAAAAATCCTATGTAGCGTTTGTTACAAAGAGCTTAAGGTATTTTTAACAAACGCAACATAGGATTCTTTAATCTTTATTTTCTAGGCTAAGATACGAATTTTTATTCAATGAGGGCGCCACTTATGGGGAGGTAGGCCCTTAAGTACTGATTAGCGAATTCTAAATTCAAGATACCATACGTCTGATCCATCACATTCAGCTGTTTAGGCGGGGATGGATTGCTGTGTGCTGACTGTCTGCAGCAAAAGGAAGACTCTCTTCATGTGAACAAGAGGCATGCAACACTAAGGACAGCGCTTTTTAGGGACACGAAGGGTAGAACGAAACCTGCTTCAAATGATTAGTCAGAATTTTGTTACCTACATCTATCCTTCTTCCGGGAAAAAAATTTTGAACGAAGAACCTGCTAATAGCACACGACTGCGCCCGAGGATTGCCGAGAACTCCCGATTTTTTGGCGGTAGAAAAATGCACGCACCGCCCGGTGTTGACTATCTATGTAAATGCTCTAAAGAAAAGAGTATCGTAAAGATACATACAACAGCAGTCTAATAAATTACTTAATTATTTACTGCGTGTTATAGATAATTTCCGGTTTCCACATAAGCATAATGAAACAGGAAATGCAGTCCAATCAAAAAATTTAAAAAATAGATTTTCTTTTGATGGTAATGAATGAAAGACCAGGTTTAAACCATAATTAATGCTGAAAGATACTTACTGATTGACCAATTATCTTGATCTACTGAATTAAACTCTTCACAAAGATTTTACTTAAAATACAGAGAGCATTTTACACTGGATAACTTTTAATAAAATTGTATCCGAAGATCTGTCTGTTCTTTTCAAAAGCATGCTAAAGTGAACCCTATATCCTTTACGTAAAGTTTAAAGTTTAGTGTATCCATTAGTCACAATGATATGCTCCTTGTAGTACGAAACAATAGATAAAAGGTCCTATTTCTTCTGTGTTAAGGTTCTATACCGTTTTGTGTGTTGTTTAAGACCGTGCGGTCGCTAATCGGTCTGATCAGACGCTTTCTATCAGTCTCAGAATGTCGATGGAAGATTAGCAGCGTTGGATTAGAGATGTGACAAACAATACTCCAAAAGTATCGATAATATTATTTAGGAATTTTTTTTTGAGACAATCCCGCCACACTATTCCCAAACCACTGTAACTTTTGTAAGCCAGAACCAACAGAGGCGACCACCAGAAAAAAACGCCGGGGCAATGAAGCTCGACGAGTCCCAGAGAAACGATTAAACTGTCTTGGGTCCCGCAACGAAATTAGTCAGAAAAGACAGCGGTGGAGTAAGAAAAACATAACTTCCAATTAATCAAGCGGGAGACGGAACAAAGATAAGCCATTAGGCACAAAGGGGGTAATTTACAACTGGAGTAAACCCAGTTGCCAAGCACCACTGGTTAAAAATACTAATACTAATGGGTCCTAAAATTGTGAGCTGTTACACTTGATTCCAATAATAGGAATGGCAAAAACGCTTGAACGCACGGAAATTCGTTCTAGTTTCCACAAGGCCCGTGTTATAGACAACTCCAGACGTAGGCTTAATACTATCCAGCTTAATATTGCGTTCAATTTACCAAAGAGTACACTCCCGTAGGATATTATGTGCGGATTGTTCGTATTCGCAATCAGGTGGTAGAACATTGACATTAAGGCGAGGCAACAAGCTTGAAGGAAAATAATTTACCCTTAAGTTGCCATGAGCTGTGAGACATTAGGCAACACTGTAATCCACCTCCAGCCATGTCCTAGCCAGCCGCTCGCGAACCGATGGGAAGAACTAGTGGAGATGTAGGTCTTTGATGGAACTTTCCCACCTACATTGACATTCGGATAAAAGGTCCTCCTAAACGTCAGTTTGAGGTTTAATAATTATTATTATTATTTATTATCAGGCAACTAAGGCCCTATAAAATACAAAAATAATCTTAAAAAATAATGAACTAATATATTAAAAAACCTAAACATAAAAACTACTGCACACGAAGTGACGGCGTCGTGTTACGCTGCGAGGTGTCGCGTAGCTGGCCGCAGAAACGCCGATACAGCACACCTTTCGGCCAAAACTCTTCCTTGAGGAAGGTCATCAAATGGTGAGTAGGACGCGCACCAAGAACGACTTCAAATTGGTGTTATGGCGCGCCTCCAACTTCTCCACCCTCAAGGTCCAGTTGTTCTTCACCCGCATGTACTCTACGATGTCCTCAGTCTTCGTAGAGTGATGCAAACGGGACACGTACACTGCGTCGTCGGTACTGCAGGACGTAGCAGCATGTTAGATCCTGCCGGCGCCGTCCCACAGTGGTTGCGATAAGTAGGCTTCCTGTTCTTTCTCTCCACCTTGATTAAGCCATCCTCATCGCATGTGTTCTTCGGTGGAACCTGCTGTTTGTGGTCCATCACAGCGCCTTTAGCCGAGCCCGATGCTGGGCGACTCTGCTTTCCCCCTTTATGTTTCTGTGCTTATCGTTTCGTTTGCGACACAGCTGCAAAAAATCTGGGTCCGTAGTCTTTCGTGCGGAATAGTGCATTGCAGCACGTCGCTGTACCTCAAGATCGACTGGAAGTAATCCTGCAAGTAGGTACCGGTAAGGCTTCAGTGCTAACCGTCCTATACACTTTACATAGGAAAATCAAAGCCAAACGTTGACTTTGTAGCAATTTACGTCGTACGACGTAAATTATGTAGGTATGTTTGTGTATGGATTTATTGTTACTTGTATTTATTTCAATGAAGGCATTCTTATAGTCTGTATCGGATTCGGTGGGAGGATACGCCCTGGTGTTACCACTGTGTGAAATGCCCGGAGGACACAGTGGAGCAGACGGTGGAGGTCCGTCCCGCTTGGATGGAGCACCGCCGTTCCGTAGTGGAGGCGATCGGCGATGGCAACCTCTCACTCCAGATCATGGTACGGAGCGAGAGGGTATGTGAAGCGGTCACTTCCTTCTAACCAGCACTTGCCGAGGTTGCTCCGAGGATGAGTGACCATCCATTCCATATCGGGGTATCATTGTGCTTCGGAAAGCACATTTAGCCGTCGGTCCCAGCTGTAATATGTAGACCTTTGAAAGTCGGTACGGGCTGTCAGAAGTATGAAAAATCTGACATGAGTCTTGACAAGGAATATTGTGTTACCCAGTTACTGGTTTGTGGGGGTCAGATAGGCAGTAGATCCATGTAACATACTTGTACTCA
This sequence comes from Polia nebulosa, assembly GCA_951329385.1. Taxonomy (NCBI): domain Eukaryota; kingdom Metazoa; phylum Arthropoda; class Insecta; order Lepidoptera; family Noctuidae; genus Polia; species Polia nebulosa. The sequence continues at coordinate 14,617,845 of OX589606.1, forward strand.
GCTGCATCCGGCTAGACTGGAAGCCGACCTGGGCCTGCAGTCTCGACATAGTTATCGATCGCGTAACGACCGAATTCGTTCGCTAAGAAATTAATGTTAAAAAGAGGCAAACTTTTATGTCCTTTATTCACAAGTGGTAAAATTTAAATAAATTATAAGTTTTCATGAAAAATAGTGCTTGCAAGTTGTAATTTACGCCGTCTCTGTACATATTTCAAGAAAATCAATAATTTGTTCAAGTTATGATCTAAAATGTTTCCTTACTATGAGGAAGTTTTTTAACAGCTAGTAATTTAGCGATCGGTAGCAAACGTAAGTTTCGCTATCAATGTCGATACTGGCCCTGAAGCTGCTTGGCAAGGCAATATAAACTGATTGTTTGTTTTTCTATTTAGTTACCTATTTTCGCGTTTGTAAGACCGGTTCTTCTATGTCAGCGTTAATTTTCCTCCTACGAGTATAAGTACTACTCTGTTTTAATGGTTCCGAATATCCGACTGTAAAAACAGAACCGTTACAGGACCACTCGTGCGTCTGTCTGCCTGTCCGTCTGTCACAGACCATTTGCTCCGAGTCTACTGGACAGATTCAGTTGAAGTTTGGTACACAACTGAACTTTTGTGACCTAAACACAGACAAGTAACGTGAAAAAATAAATTTTAAATATGGGGACACTTTTAGGGTGTAAACCGGCAAATTAAAAAATTAAGTTTTTCCAACTACTAATACCAACAACCTACTAACATTTTTGTGTTTAATTTTAAGTTGTTTTTATAATGGAGCTGTATTTAAGAAAGTAGATGAAAATTGTCCGTTCCCTTATCTCTGAAACTTATGAGCCTATTTTTTTTTCAATCAGAATTTTGTTCTATACTTACAGATTACAGAAAAACTTATACAAAGAAGTTTAATTAAAAAGAAACATTAAAAAAATATTATTCGTTCGGAAAACTTTGCACGCGAGTCGGACTGGCACTTAGCTGGTTTTTTAATGACTTTTCTATTTTAGTACGTTTACGTAAGGCTCCATATAGTACTCGCCGTCCGCAGGCCCGGGTAAAGTAGAGACTTTACCCGGGCCTGCGGACGGCGAGTAATGGGTAGCTGGCCGTCCGATCAGCACCAGGCCCGAGAGTCGACGGCGCGCGCTTCAAAGAGTTGTCAGCAATAATGACGGGGCCCGTCATGGCCGATGCCTGCCCAGGGGTGTATAAATTCGAAACAGAGTTACCGCGCCCCTGGGCACTCCGGGCAGGGAAAAAACAGGAGTGGGTTTTAGTCAGTAAGAGTCTGACACGCCCTGCCGCTCCGCCTAGCGGGCGATGTCATTGGATGATTTCCCACCCCACAAAAAAAAGAGACACCACTTTTCACAAATCCACTTAATTTATCTTGTCACAAAAGCGTTAAAACCAGTCCAAACTAAGTTGGAACCTTTTCCCGCTAAACCGTGTACATGCGGAATCCATTATGTGTATTCGACATTTTGACAGGACCATCGGAAATGCAATTTTCACGTATTCCTATAGTTTCAGCGCACTGTCCGAAGACTCGCGATTCGCCTGTCAAGCTTTCATGCCGCGGCCAGTTATACGGTTTTACTCCATTTTATAGGTATGAGTTGTAGTGACGTTTTATTTCGAATTTACTGTATAAAAGTTAAGGATTGAATTTTTAAGGTTCCGTATCTGTCAGTCTATCTGTATGTCTGTCACAGCCAAATCCGAATCTGCTGGACCGACAGAATTGAAATTTGGTACACACATGAATATCTAACCCAAACACAAACGTATACCCAAAGAAATTAATTTGAAATAAGGGGGTCACTTTTTGGAGTGAAAATCGAAAACCTAGACCATTTCCCCTCTCCCTTATCTCCAAACCTACTGGGACTAAAATTTTGAAAAAAGTACGGAATGTAGATCTTTACATATAGATTACAGGAAAACCTATAAAGAGGAGGTAATTTAAATATATATATCACAGATAATATTATACTAGCGTACAGATGCCTCATCCCATACAAAGAAACGGTACCGCCGTAACTAAGGGTTTTCGACTTGTACAAGCAACTTTTGTTCTTTGTTCGGGCCCGTCCTCTACACCTCGCTGGATGGTGGTAGCAGCAACGGCTTGCAAGTTGAATAAATTTACATAAAGTCTTCCCAATATTTTCTCACACATTGAGGAATTACTTTATAGTATTTTTGGCACTTCATAAGAGTTTTACTGTTTCAAAATGTTTCAATATACAAATTTTAAAGAGGCGAATGGTTTAACTTTAAAACTTCAAACAGTGCCATCTATTGGCACATGAAACATAAATGCCTAAGTATTCGTACCAATAAACATCTAAATTTGAATATGGAGCCAATTATTCCACAATTTTATGTTTAGGGTAGTTTATTAAATAAGAAAATACAGTTTTTACCACATTTTTTTTTTCAAAATACTAATTTTACTTAAAGTTCACTATGAAATCGATGCTTAATACGCCATCTATTGACATTTATTTGAACTAAAGTTTGTTTGTTCGAGATGAGACCCCGTGATATATATATATATATATATATATATATTATATGCCAGTCCAGTCTTACCAAGGGGTATCGTATTACCCAGTAACTGGGTTGTGGAGGTCAGATAGGCAGTCGCTCCATGTAAAATACATGTAATAATAATAAAGCTGCATCCAGTTAGGCTGGAAGCCGACCCCAAGATAGTTGGGAAAAGGCGCGGGCAGATGATGATATATATAGGGTGACTGGTAATTAGTGACCGATACTTTAACACGTGATTGTACTCATGACAACAAACAACTTTTACTATGGGACCAAACGTGAAATCGCGAAAAAAAATAGGCAGTACAGTACATTTTGACCAGTCAGTAGGCGAACATAAATGTACTGAACAGCAGATTTTTTCCCGATTTCAGGTTTGGTCCTAAAGTAAAAGCTGTTTGTTATCATGAGTACAATCACGTGTTTAAGTATCGGTCACTAATTACCAGTCATCCTATATATATTATATAATTTGTTCGAAACCATTTGCGCGCGAGTCCGACTCGCTCTTGGTCCGTACTTTTGTGAACACTAGCTTCTGCCAGTAGCTTCGCTGGCGTGGAATGAGTACTTTTGTGAACACTAGCTTCTGCCAGTAGCTTCGCTGGCGTGGAATTAGTACTTTTGTGAACACTAGCTTCTGCCAGTAGCTTCGCTGGCGTGGAATTAGTACTTTTGTGAACACTAGCTTCTGCCAGTAGCTTCGCTGGCGTGGAATTAGTACTTTTGTGAACACTAGCTTCTGCCAGTAGCTTCGCTGGCGTGGAATTAGTACTTTTGTGAACACTAGCTTCTGCCAGTAGCTTCGCTGGCGTGGAATTAGTACTTTTGTGAACACTAGCTTCTGCCAGTAGCTTCGCTGGCGTGGAATGAGTACTTTTGTGAACACTAGCTTCTGCCAGTAGCTTCGCTGGCGTGGAATTAGTACTTTTGTGAACACTAGCTTCTGCCAGTAGCTTTGCTGGCGTGGAATTAGTACTTTCCCCATTACAAATTATAGCCTAGGTGCTATTCCAGACTATAATCTATCTCTGTGCCATTTTCATCCCTTTTCCATTCGCCGTTCTAGCGTGATTGAGTAACGTACGTGTAACGTAGTAAGTTGTCTACGTTCGAGGAGGGACGAAAACCCCGGTTTTACAAAAGTGAATCGGGTTTTTCGTCCATCGTTCTATAACTCAAAATAAAATCAATCTGCGTAGCCTCTTTCCAGTCTATTGGGATGCAGCTGAGTACTGATATTTAAGATGGATGGATCTTACCTCCGCAACCCAGTAACTGCATAACACGATACCCCTTGGCGAGACTGGTGTCAGATTTTCTGGTTTCTGACTAGCCGTAAAGACTGTCGACTGACTAACTGACTGTGAAATGACCGTCGAAACCAACGGTTTTCCGAGGCACAGAGGAGTCATGATATGAAATGGAAGCTCACCGATTAGATCCAGGGTCTGATCTCGGCAAGCGTTGCATTGCCAAAATAGATAGATAGATAGATAGATAAAACATTTATTCAGTGCACACAAAATCACAATAAAATACAAACAAAACAACAAAAACAAATCCTACTAATATAATAAGTTAAAGTTTGTAAGTTTGTGTTTCATCAACATTGCGTGGTTGGACGGATTTAGATGAAATTTTGCACACATAGTTTATACCCTGGATTAAAAAATAGGCTACTTTTTATCCCAGTAAGTGACAAGACCTAGCGAAGAGTGAGGTGGAAGTAGAAATACAAATACAGGCTGGATGAGCGGTAAAGACTCACAAAGTACCAGGAGACCAGAATCATGAAGAGAAACTTTCGGGGCAGAAATCATGAGCGATAAAAACTCACAAACTACCAGGAGATCAGCATTCACGAAAAAGTAGTTCTGGAGCTGGAATCATCAGCGGTATAGATTCCCAAACTACCAGGAGACCAGAATCAAGAAGAATTATTTCCGGGGCTAGAATCCTAAGCAGTATAGACTCACAAACAACCAGGAGGAGACCAGCATCATGAAGAAGTGTTTCCGGGGCTGGAATCCTGAGCGGTATATGTAGATTCACAAACTACCAGGATGTCAGAATTACATAAAGTATTCCGGGGCTCGTCGGAATCGTGAGAGATAGAGAGAGAGATTCACAAATTACCAGGAGAATAGAATCATGAATACGGGTGAAGTCGCAGGGAACCGGGTGTCAAAATGATGAAAAAAATAATGTAACATAAACAACAAAACTTCGACGTCAAACGCAGGTAGCTCAGAAAAGAGATGTCGGCGTGGCAAAGATTAGTACTTAGGAGAAATCCACAAAATTTAAGCGCTGTCCAACTTTGGTCAGGGATTTCGCCCGCATGAACGTTCATGATTCTAGCCACCACTAACTTTAATCATTCACAAATGTTTCATTTCTCTCTAGACCCGATTCGCATGGCTACGCAGAAAAAGCCGCGAGCAGAAGCTAGGAAGTGGTGACGGGCGGGCGTTTTGGGCGACTGTCTCATGTGGAACTTTGAAGTTCATAAAGTTCTGGCACTCAACTATTTATAAATAAAAACCGTCCAAGTGCGAATCGGACTCGCGCACGAAGGGTTCTGTACCATTATCTATGAAAACGGCAAAAAAAATCACGTTTGTGGTAGGGAGCCCATAAAAAATATGTTTGTTGTACTGGATTATTTTATTCTGTTTTTTAATATTTGTTGTTATAACGGCAACAGAAATACATCATCTGTGAAAAATTCAACTGTCTAACTATCACGGTTCATGCGATACACGCCTGGTGACAGACGGACAGACAGACAGACAGACGGATGGACAGCGGAGTCTTAGTAATAGGGTCCCGTTTTATCCTATGCATACGGATCCCTAAACATAGCTTTGGATTTTGATTTTAGGTATGCTTTGTTTTTAAAACTCTGGCAATATCAGTCGAAATTATAAATACACTTTTAACGCGGGCGAAGCCGCGGACGGAAGCTAGTGTATCGATAAATTAAAGTCCCCATCCCTACCACCGACAGATAACACTCGCAAGAAGATTCTCGGTATACAGTTAAGCGGGTAATTTTGTTGCGAAATAACTTCTTATTGGCTGAAAGCAGAAAATTGCTACGGCGAGTAGTGGGTAACTCGCCGTCCGATCAGCACCAGGCCCGAGAGTCGACGGCGCGTAGTGTTCCACGCGCGCCTCAAAGAGTTGTCAGCAAAGGACGGGGCCTGCCACGGCCGATGCCTGCCCGGGGGTGGAGGATAAATTCGAAAGAGTTACCTCGCCCCTGGGCACTCGAGGCAGGGAGGAACAGGGGTGGGTTTTAGTCAGTAAGAGTCTGACACGCCCTTTCGCTCCACCCTAGAGCGGAAGAAGTCATAGGATGATTTGCCACCCTCCAAAAAAAAAAAAAAAAAAAAGCAGAGAATTGCTGACATAGGCATATGTTCCTAGCTGTAGCAGCTGGAGCTATATAAATATTAGAGATTTTTTCTTTGTGCCCAAATATGATGAAGCAGTGATAATAATGAGGAACTAAGAATGCCTTTCTTTTTTTTATTGTTGATAGGCACCCGTTTGACCACTATCTCACCTGATGGTAAGCGATGATGTGGTCGAAGATGGAGCACGCTTGCCTAGAAGTAACCTATTCACTGTTTCTTTCAAATCAAGGCTTTCCTCTAAATGCGAGAAGCACAAGACCAGACGATATGGCCATGCATGGGGGAGATTACTGGACATATCCAGTAATGGAAATTTTGCGGCTGTTTTTTTTTTTTTTGAGATAAAAAGTATACCGGGATAGGCATAATTTTTATCTTTAAATTATACCTACGTTACATTTTTATACATTTTATCAACTGCTAAAAAAACGTGCCAAGTGCGTTTCGAGCCTAGCGCAGTTTTTTTTTTATTTGGGGGGTGGGAAATCATCCTATGACTTCTTCCGCTCTAGGGGGGAGCGGAAGAGCGTGTCAGACTCTTACTGACTAAAACCCACCCCTGTTCCTCCCTGCCTCGAGTGCCCAGGGGCGAGGTAACTCTTTCGAATTTATCCTCCACCCCCGGGCAGGCATCGGCCGTGGCAGGCCCCGTCGCTTTGCTGACAACTCTTTGAGGCGCGCGTGGAACACTACGCGCCGTCGACTCTCGGGCCTAGTGCTGATCGGACGGCGAGTTACCCACTACTCACCGTCCGCAGGCCCATATGTAACAACTTCACCTCAGTATTTTTTTCCTATAGTCCAGTCATTATAGCACCTGATGGTTTTTTCACCTGCCCATGTAATTCTGCAATTACATGGGCAGGTAAGTGTTGTTAAATAAATTAATACTGAATAAAAAGTGGATAGGTTAGAAAAAAAAAGATAAAATATAATATAATAGTTAATAAAAATTGACAAATATTTATAATCATTGATTTATCGATAGTTCATCAACTATATATGGCGCGTTTTCGACTGGAGGCACAGGTTGACCTGAAGTGATGCTGTGACCGCGCGCTCTCCGCCCTCTATCTCGAAAACGGTTCACTGTATAAAAAAAAATTTAATCAAAATTTGTAGAGAATTTTGTATTCTACAATATTGATAATAAATACAAATAGCAAAAAACCCATAGGAAATGAGATATTTACAAAAAAAGCGCAAAAAATCGATTTTTGTGACTTTTGACCTCGAAATTTAATATTTGCGTACACCCTACCATATGTAGGTTTTGAGACAACTTTTAGGGTGTCAATATACAAGTATTTACAGACTTACAACTGGGTATCTCGAATTCCGAGATTCTAACCTAATTTAAGCCTAAATGACTGGATTATAAGGATTTTTTGTTTTGTACGAAATTTTCCATACAGGTTTTGTAAGTTGGCCGACTATAACTCTTAAACTTAAACTTACAGAGCTAACTTCGCCGTGATAGTTTTTCTTCAAAGTTCATTATACATACTACCATCCCGATTTTTTTCAGATTTTAAAAGACATGAGTTTAAAAGTGCAGATATTCGCTCCTTTAATCAAAATTTCTCACTTTAACGGATCGTACGAGGTAATTTGCAAATTAAACGTATTATTAACGTATGCCGTATTCTATCGGTAAAATTTAAAGCCATGCAAAATTGCTTCTTTGTAGTACTAACAGTCTCTAAGTTAAGCCTCGGACGGACAGACGAACAGACTGAATCTACTCGTATAAGGGTGCCTTGTTCTTGCTAGGACTATGGAACCCTTAAAAATGTTCCTTACTGTAATTTTTATTTTTAGTGTAGTTAAATTGTTTTTTTTTTTAATTTAACTACACTAAATAAAACACAAAAAAGCCAGATATCTTTTAAAAATAGGCAAGACAAAGAAACCGAAAGACGAGTCCAAAATGCTCGGAAGTCCTTGAGGACTTTTAAAGAACACATAAAAGGAAGTCTTACGATAACGCTTAAAAAAACTTATTGATATGTGCATCCTGCCCGTCCTAACCTACGGTGCACAAAGTTGGCCACTTACTGAATAATAAAAGTCCAAACTCAAGATTTGTCAACGAGTAATGGAGCGCAGCATAATAAGTGCAATAGATTGCGTTAGAAACATCTCACTTTTCTTTTTTTTTTTGGCTAGTGGTCAAACTTTTACTGACTAAAACACACCCTTGTTCCTTCAGTTGCCTGTACCAACTCTCTTTCGAATTTATTTGCGACCCCAGGCAGGAATCGGACCTAACAGGCTCGCGCTCCCTAATTCAAAGAGCAGTTGTTGAGGAAAAAACAGCCAGGCTGACATGACAGTGGGCTGACGTTGCAAGAATGCTCCTGGATAGGTGAGCCAGGATCTCGTGTTCTCGCGTTTGCAGGCCAAGCTTGGCCAGAAATCGCCCAAGACAGAGAGGTTTGGACGAAGAAACGGGAAGCCTTTGCCCAGCAGTGGGACACAATGAATGTTAAAAAAAATGGATGGTGATTAACCAGCATGTAGGTGAGGTACCTACATGCTGGTTAATTTAACTTACGATATTTTATTTATAAACAATTAATATATAATATTCACAAACTTTTAAATGCTTACTTAACCGTAATTAAAAAATAAACTTGACTAAAAAAAACTTAAAATATGGCGTAGAAAATCCTCCGCATCGCTGTCGACTGGAAGTGTGCCCAAAAGACTGGCGGCATTGCCACGTTATATGGCAATGCTTAACCTCTGGCCGAGGTAAAAGGAAGCCAGCCCTTGGGTCACGCGAAGTGTCAACAAGGCGTTTAGATAGATATTTAAATAATATACGAGCACTTGATACTCTTGGGTTTCAACCCCAAACGTCTCAAAAATGTAACTACTGACGAGGTTGTTATATTTCCGCCGCTTGAGATTCTCCGCATCGGCAGCGGCAGCACCGGCACAGCACGACGAACTAGGAAGATAAGATGGCGCAAGAGAACGATTATTATGACTTAACGATAAGTGAACTGTACCTCATAGAAATACTGTACTAAAATGACACCAAAACCAGTTTGATAAAGGTACTTTATTAAATCTAAGCGCCACGTCTATTGTGTGGTATTAATGATTTCCCATGAGGCTTCCAGTTTTCCTGCTACGCGCCATGTTGTTTCATTTTATTTGATTAAGGAACGTAATTTTTTGATGGTCATTTTTATTTTGTTAGTATACTTTGTTACATTGATACGTTTTTGTTTTAACATTTTTGGGTTTCCGTACTTCAAAATGAAATTGATTCGCATACGAAGGGTTCCCTACTATTTTTATTGTTTCAACTGTCTACCTATAGTAGTATAGTAGGTTTATGAGACACAGCCCTCTGATGATAGACGGACGGACTTACAGCGGAGGCTTAGTAATATGCTTCCGTTGGTTACCCTTCGGGTACGGAAGCCTAATACGATTATTTCATTGTTCATCTGTCTGTATGTCTTTAAAGACCCTTTTCCTCAGGAAGACGTGGAAGTATCTAAGTTGAAATTAACGTCAAATACTCAGGTCTGCAAGACAATGGAGCTAAACGGTCGTATATCCCGTATGTAGTATCTGGTACTTCCCGTTTGCCTAAAATCATTAAAGAAGCTAAGAAACAATGTCTCACCACAGCACAAGTAAAGAAAAAAGTTCAAACATCGTGATAATGTAGTACTTAAGAGGGAACAGGGGGCTTAGACAAAGTAACAATTTAAAAACGATAACGAAGTTAGAAAAGACTAAAATGTATGAGATTGACATAAACCGCGCTAAGTCACGTGGTCAGTCGACTGTCGACATCGTTATCGCAAGTTGGTAGACAATGTTATAATTCGTAACGAAACCATAAAGAAACGAATTGCTATCGTGTTTATCCCATACAAATGCGTAGACAAGCAGCGCTTTCAGAGTTCGCCTTCGCCTCGATCGTGATCGCCAAAAAAGATAACGAAGGAACGCTAACGCTAGGAAATGTTTATCGATATCTCAGAGACGATGACGAATTTAGATATCGTTTCGCTACGAAGCGATGTTACTTTGTCTACAGGGCCAGGGCCTGCGAGGAATTTACAAAATAGGTATTTGAAGAAACTATTGCCGTCGTGCTCCCCAAGCCTGCCCCCGTAGAGTGCGATAGGGACAGCTGCAACTCAGACCGATTTTATCACAAAATTTTTGACGAGATCGACGTTTCGTATTCCCGTTTTTTCTCCTCGAAAACTGAGCCGATTCAATTATTTTTGGCACCAAGTTTTTAAGAAAAAGTATGTCTAGGTCCCTATTAAATGTTTTATGTTAAAACTTTTCGAATTTGTCTGGTACTCCTCTAATAACGGCGGTACAAATAATACAAAGAAGTATTTGTATGGAGAATCGCAGCCCCTGTTTTTTCCGTTTTTTTTAACCGACTTTCGAAAAAGGAGGAGGTTCTATGTTCGACTGTATGTATGTTTTTTTTTTTATGTATGTCCGCGCATTTCTCCGTCAGTTGTGGACCGATTTTCAAAATTCTTTTTTTATCCGAAAGAATATACTCCCGAGGTGGTCCCATATAAATTTTATCGAAATTACTTTAGCGCTTTTTGAGAAACTAAACAAAAACGAAAAATTGGCATATCTTGATGACGTTTTTGTGTTCTCCAAATGTTTAAATGCCACGTTCCATGTTATTGGGGATTTTAGTTCTGGGGTATAACAACTAAAAAGCGAAAAATAAAAAACTTTTTTACAAAAAGAACAACCGACTTCCAAAAAAAAAATACACTAAAAATTTAAAAATAACTTTAATTTCGGCAGTCGGTGTCAAATATCGAAGAAATAAAATACAAACACCGACTTCCGAAATTAAAGTTATTTTTAAATTTTTAGTGTTTTTTTTTTTTTTGGAAGTCGGTTGTTTTTTTTGTAAAAAAGTTTTTTTTTTGTGATTATAAACGTAAATTACATTTTTGCAGGTGAACATTGACGCCTACCAATGTATGGGAGAACATTTTGTTCAACTGTAAAGTTAAGTTTGTCCTTCACCCCCACTTATCTTTTTGTCAAAACTTCAATAAAATTACGATGGTATGGAAACCCTTCGTGTGCGAGGCCGACTCGCACTTGACCGGTATTTAATTGTTGTTTTAGTTAACTAACTGATAAGCAATTCTTTTTAATGACTTTTCAATGAAGTTTGTCAATCTAACTTAATGATTCCTAGAAACGTACAAAATAAATATTTAATATACACTTTCATAAACCAAACCGGCCAAGTGCGTGTCAGACTTCGCACATTAGGGTTCCGTACCAAATGAGGATTTTATCCTAGAAAAAAACTGATTTATCAATATATTAGTATTTGTTAGTAAAGTTTACGTATTATTAAACATTATCACCCAAAGCATTATACAGTTGCATAACAGTACAGTAACAGTAAATAAAAAGAGGAAAAAGGAGCAAAACTGTGCACGGAACTGTGCGCTTTTAAATACCAAGTTCAAAGGCCAATGGAAAGTTAACTTAAGTCTTTGGAACAAACTTTTGTGATAAACGACGGACAGACAGATGGACAAACGGACAGACGGACACGTGAGTGATAGCAATAGGGCTCCGTTTGGACCCTTCGGGTACGGAACCCTAAAAACCAATTGGAAAATACCGAAGTTACTTCAACATTAACACTATCGTGATTTAATAAAAATGCAGACATTCAGGTTTTCTCCAACACACTATCATCATTTCGAGTGTGGTCAAGTATTTACCAGAAACTGATAAGTAGGTACTTAGTTAAATATTTTTTGATTGCCCTTAAAATTAATTGATATAGGTAATTTACCCGTTCTTTGAAACTTGAATAAGTTTTTCTGATTTCCACTACGTCTGTGGTTCGGCTTTAATTATTCCACAAAATTTGTGTTTTCCACAAAATTGGGTTTTGTGGAAAACACAAATTTTGTGGAATAGTTTAAAAAAACTTAAAAACACGCTTTTGAGTGACCTCATTTTATTTCTCATATTTTTTTCAGCAAATCCTTTCATTTAATACCCATAATATCACGGGAATGCAAAAAATAACCGACCAAGAGCGAGTCGGAATCGCGCAAAGGGTTCCGAACAAATCATATTTTTTTCAGATTTTTTTTAAACTGCCTCCACTTTGTAGGTTTTCCTGTAAGCTACAAGTAAAGAACTACATACTTACTCTATTTTTTTCAAAATTTTAGTCCCAGTGGTTTCGTAGATAAGGGGGCAGGAATGGTCATATCTCATCTATTTTCTTAAATAACTTCAAAATGATATATTTTAGAATTATGAAAAAAATATGTTCGAGAACCTCAGAATGTGCCCTTTCATTTGATATGTCACACGACACAGTTTAAAAAAAATTGATTTTTGATTTTCCGATTTTCACCCCAAAAGTGACCCCCATACTCCAAATTTATTTATTTAGTGTACACGTCCGTGTTTGGGTCACAGTAATTCATGTGTGTACCAAATTTCAACTCTATCGGTCCAGCAGATTTGGAGCAAATTGGCTGTGACAGACCGACAGACAGACAGACAGACAGACATACGAGTGATCCTATAAGGGTTCCGTTTTTTCATTCGGACTTTCGGAACCCTAATAAATAGTCCACCATCTTCGGGAGTCCGTTTTATTGCATTTAGAATGACGTCTATTAGCTTACCACGCATTGTCATTCAAACGAAATATGTATGCAAAGTTTCAGCTCAATCGGAAACCGGGAAGTGGGTCAAGGCAAGAAAGCTTTATTCAATAAACAAATTCCGACCAGTTAACTGACACAGGGGCCTCTTCCGATGGGGTATTTTACTAAAATAATCTAATTAAAACCAAAAAATATTGGACACGTATCTTTTGCGTTACCAAACCAATAAAAAATGACAAAGATAAAACGCATCAAAGTTCAGGAGTGTTGGCTCGTTACGTCACTTTGGTGGTAAAAAGTGTAGCGCCGTGTGACGCACTTGTCACGTAAACAAATTTTTTGTTTACGTGACAAAAGAAAACATACGTGTCCAATATTTTTTGGTTATTTCACTGACGGACTAATTATTTTTAAGCTATTGCATAGCTTCTATCGCGGGCCTTGAGCGTGGAATCCAGAAATTTCGTAACGAAAATAATACCTAACACCCCCCACTCCGACCGGCACAGCGGTGATACTTTTTAGTTTTGCCATCTATCGATGAGATGACGATGACGATGACGAGGCATTTCCGTGACATCCTCTAGATAGGTAATTTTGAGCTACAAGGTCATTTTATACGGAACCAAAATTGAAACTGAAGCTGCCAACTTGTTTTTTTGAAAATCAACGTCGTCATTTAAACCGAAAGACGGCCACTGCTGAACTAATTCTATCCATGCGCGTAACACCACACATCGCTCTTAACATTCTCATCTCAGCTACATGCAATTGCTTTTCATTCATCCCTTTTGTGGCCCAACATTCTGAACCATACAAAACAGCAGGTCTAACCATTGTTTTATAAATTTCCCCTTAAGTTTAACACGAATGCGGGCCTCGCAGATAATCCCGGTGACCGCTGTCGCCATTTCATCCATCCAGTGTTAATTCGGTGCTTAACAGTCCGATCTATTTCACCATCGCTTTGCACTAGTAAACATACCGAAAATCGGAGCAGACTGGGAGAAGTGCGCCATCTAGCACTATAGCTTCAGAACTGGAGAGACCGCCGAAATCCCAGAACATGTATTCAGTTCTGGTTCTGCTGATTTTCAAGCCAACTTTCTCCAGTTTCTGTTGCCATTTCTCCAATCTGCTCTCAATCTCAGGTCCATCTTCACCGACAAGAACAATGTCGTCGGCAAACAGCATACACCATAATAATTTTCTAAAAAACAAAATAAATAATGCACAGTATACACAAATTTAACTTTGCATAAGAAGAAAGAAAGAAAGAAAAATTATTTATTTTGCACAGATTACAAACGCATATTAATTTACAAAAGCCTAGTATCCAAGCAAAAATAAAATAAAACTAAGCTAATTGACTAACTGACTATTGCTTCACTTACTGCTACTACAGTTTGTCGGTGATGCGAGCTCACAAGATTTTACGTTTGGGTTTATTTTTGCCTAAATCGTATCTTTATCTAAAGCTTGAAAAAAATGGGCGATATTAAAAAATCAGGTTGTGGAACAGTGGAACACGCAGATTGTAGACAGTCAGACACAACAAAACCGCAAACATAGACAGAGAGTACGAATTACCGCTCACAGCATCGTCACCCCGTTTCAGCTGCTAACTGCTGATTTCGAGTCGTCGGAGCGAGCAAATTCTGGCTTACTGGCTTTAAGCCCGCCACAAACGATGCCACTGCAGGCAACTGCTTAATTCTCTTTTGCCGGCGACAGACGTAATTCGCTTAACGTTTGTGACTACGGTAAGCTTGTAAGTTATACTTGGTAAATGAAAAGAGGATGTCGGGTTTATTTACAGGGAGGTGTTGTGATTCAGTTTTTACCAGCTTGCAATGTTAATTATGTAAGTTGTCCGCTTTAAAATTTACAAACCGTTGTTCGACCACTTGTTTTTTTTTTTTTTTTGACGTGACAACGTCTTATAAATTGGTTTGCCGGGTGACACTTCAAGAAACTGCGTTACGCTCCGCTCACGTTATGCGCTCACAATGAGAGCGAGTGAGAGGCACGCGTCCCTTCCACTCGGGCATGGTTAGCCCGCCTAAGAGCGAGAGAGACAGACATAAAAAGTGAAATACGTATGTATGTGTAAAGGTAAAAATAAAATTTTGTTAATATGAAATTCAGTGCGAGATTCTTTGTATAAATTAATGTTTTAAATATAATTCTTTGTATAAATAAATGTTTTAAATTGTTACTATTATTTCATCCTTCTTCCTACTATACGAATGAATATTCACATTAAAATTATTTTACCACTCAAAGTCGTTGTCACGTAAAACTTTCGCCCGTATACCGACTTTACAGGCAACCAATTTTTTTTTGTTAGAGAAACGTGTGTGGGGCAAGATACAGGAGTAATTCCTAGTGTGGGGCAACCACACTAGGAATTACTCCTGTATCGTGGGTGCGTTCACAAACATTTAAACTCACACACACAAGACACCCAGACCCGGAACAACTATCTGTGTATGTGTGATCTGTGTGTGTGTTGTGTGTTGGTTTCCGATAGCGCTGAAATTTGGCAAACCTATGTAAGTCCGGTGACAATGCAATATTATGATACCATCGAGCTGATCTGATGATGGCACCGGGATGTAGGGACTGAAATTTCCTGATGGCAAATGATGGGACAGTTGAATTAGGGCTAGCAAATTTTGTTATCATGAGTAGGTACTTTCCATTACACATGTTTAAAAAGGGTCTTAAGCTTGTTTATTTTATATTTAGGTCTGTATTCATTATCGATAGCTATAAGAGTAGGAAAAGACCAAAGAAGCGATGTGTGATGAGTAGATGGGACGGGTACATGATATGTCTAAAGGGGTTGACTGCCGACGTATAGAGTAGTAGGTATGGAACAAGAAGACATATTGTGCCGACCGCATATACCTAAATCTGTATTGAACTAATTACAGACTCTCATTAAAGCAACAAGCACATCCACATGCACAAAACTTTTTTTTTACTGTGCGTACAGCTAAGGAGTGGAATTCCCTGCCAAAGTCTATGTTTCCTAATAGCTATCCTACCTGGGAGCCTTTAAGTCATCATCGACCACATTATCACTTACTATCAGGTGAGATAGTGGTCAAACGCAAGCCTGTCAACAGAAAAGATAAAAAAGGTAATTATAGTGTGATTAACACTCAGAAAATAAGACGATACAACGTATTTTACTGCTGTTAATGGTTCTAACCAATTCTCCATAAAATAAAGTTCTTGCTTTTATGATGTTAACCGGCGACGGGTAACATCATAAAAGCAAGAACAACAGTACCCCAACTTTTTGCAGTCCATGTGTAGATGACTTGTAGACGGCTTATCCTATTCAAAGCGTATCGGTGAAGTGACAATAATTTATTGGTACCAAACAGAGCTTCGTTCACAACATACGATAAAGATTTAGACACAATGGATCCTACTTCTCGTGAGACTTGTAAATTTTGATAACAGCCACACAGAAGTTACAACTATGTAAGTCAATGTTGTAAGTAGAAACTTAGGGACTAAGTTTTATAGGCGACCATTACACGGTAGGTGTTGCTGTCAGTTTAACCACATTCATGGTTGTGACTGACGGATAACCTATCGTCACAGATAATATAATACTAGCGTACAGATGCCACATCCCATACAAAGAAACGGTACCGCCGTAACTACGGGTTTTCAACTTGCACAAGCAACTTTTGTTCTTCGTTCGGACCCGTCCTCTACACCTCGCTAGATGGTGTTAGCAACGACGGCTTGCAAGCTGAATGAATTTACTTAGTCTTACCAATATTTTCTCACACATTGAGGAATTATTGTAAAGTATTTTTGGCACTACATAGCAGTTTTCCTGTCAAATTTTAAAGAGGCGAATGGATAAACTCTAAAACTTCAAATAGCGCCATCTATTGGTACAAGAAATTTGGATGTCTAAATATTCGTTCCAACAATCGCCTTAATTTGAATTACAAGCGAATTATTCCACAATTTTATGCTTATTAAATAAGAAAATACAGTTTTTACCATATTTATTTTCAAAATATTAATATTACATAGACTTCAATAAGAAATCGATGCATATTACGCCATCTATTGAGATTTATTTGAACTAAATTTTCTTTGTTCGAGATGAGACCCCGTGCTATCGTTTAGTATTCGTCAAACTTAATGGCGTGTGCGAAGTTAACTGCGATCAGCTGACTGTACCTACAGTCACAGACAATAATTTAGGCCATTTAATGATTTTTATAACTGTATGGAAGCTGTGTAAATATTTTTTACCATACATGGTACCTACTTATTTGTCAGTTTGGAAGCTGGTGGTATTCCCTCACGCCATTAAATTTGACGAATACTATAACAGTGACTGATGGTTGCATGACAAAATCTGGATACTTTGATTCTTGCATCATGCAACCATCAGTCATGACTTTTGGAATTGAGTGACGCTTGCGTAGGTAATGGAAGTCATAGAACATAGTCTAAAACTAAAGTAACTTCACCGACCCCAAATCATGGGTAATTTATTGCTTTTCTAACTGATTGTACCTTTACCAAATTCTGTAAATAAGTTTAGCAATTAGATACTTAATTTACAAAAACTCCAAGAATGTTTTGCTTTACCTGCAACGCTTAAATGTTTATGTCCCATTCCCATTTCAGATTATTATACTGTAGGTATAACTAATTACAGAATAATAGATTCCCAAACCCCAAAACAAAACCTCTGAAAATACACCCGCAGGTACCGTAACAGATCTATATTAAAATACCACACGAATCCCTAGTGCACAGCAACCCTTCATTCACTCCTCTAAGCAATGGTTCCCAACCAGTGTACTACAAGACTTGAGCTAAGGACCAGTGGTCCACAAGAGCTAAAAAATATTCCGCAAAGGCACTAAACGCGTCAGTTACCGGTGAAAAAAATAACTTTCAACTCAATGATCACATTAGTGCAAACCGAATTCATTTTTAGGGTTGCGAATCTAAAAATTAATTTGGTCACGTTCATAGAATGAAGTGAAAGGACGATAATGGTGCCGATTCTTTTAATAGAGACGTAAACTACAGCCGCCAAATTGAGTTCAACTAATATTTCCATACAAATTAAGAGTACAAAGGTATCGAGCTCAAATGTATTTTTGTCATAGTTTAAAAATATTTTTTTTTAAAGCTATGCAGGGTGTAAGGTACATGAACGCACATACGTGTACTAGTGATTCAGTACATGATTCTGGACCCCCAAGCGTTGGAATTTTTCGTCGGCCGTTTCCTAATTTTTGAAAATAATTTTTTTTTTTTTTCACTTTAAACTGTATAAAATCGTTATACCTATCTACACCAAAGACATTTAAAAAAAAAATTAATTAAATTTTTTCGTTACCCCTTATCTCCGAAAGACTGAGTCTAAAATTTTGAAAATAAGATTGAATATAGTTTTTTACTAATAGATGAGAGGAAAACCTATAAGAAGTATATAGTTAAAACAAAAACATATAAGAAATATTCGTGAAGAACTCGATAGACGCGAGTTGGACTCACACTTGCCCGGATTTTTTTATTAGTAGTACAGTAACATATAGTAATAAAAATAATAATATAGTAATAATATAGTAGTATTAAAACATGTGTCATGGTGTCATTTGTTAATGCATGTTACTTTTGAGGTTAAAAAATTAAACTTTATTAACTTGACAGTTTATTTTTCTTGAAATTTTGATCAACAAAAACAACATAGAATTGAAATTGGTTCCAGGTGAAAAAAGGTTGGGAGCCACTCACTGCTCTAATGTGTTCCCGCACGACCGCCATCCGCCATTCCCCGTCAGCTGTCTAATCACCCCACCTCTTGTCACCCTGCACCATTCAACCTATTTCCACGTTTTCCACCCGTTCCCATGACAACCGTACTCATTTACCTCGTTACCTCATTTTCCTGTCTATTGTCTAAACCGCACTCCTTTGTTGCGACCATTTTGAATTATGCATTTTCGCGCGTAAACTGTTTGTTATTTTTTTTTATTGCGCTGTTTACGCAAAGGTCATTGCGCTTGGGAAAATTAAAAAGGGAATAAATGAAATAGAAAGTGGCATTTTTATAAAAATGAATTCTTTTTACCTAACGATTATGGTCAAGATTAAAATGGAATGAATATTTGTTGCTTGCAAGAATAAATGACCAGGTACGTGCATACATTGATGACTTAATAATGAGTAACAAAAACTTTTAAACCATTTTCCTTATTCTAAACGAGGAATTGGCTATAGCCTAACTAGGTACTATATTAACCTATCCCATAAATAAGGGAATAAATTTAAAAAATTATTTCCTGAAACAGTTTTTACAAATGTCTAATTAATTAATTATAGCCATCTCTAATTTAAGCCACGTCCAATTCTACTCTAACTGTGTTCGTTTGTATGTTCGAACTGATCTCAAAAACTACTGACCATGACTCCCGCTATTTTACCTCTCCTTGAATGAATGATGAGTCAGTAAGCTTAAGAAAGTAAGTATTTTAGTCAGAGTTAATTGCCGCTTCACCTTAAAATCGAAGTAGTTTGAAGGTTGTTCCACTGGTCTTCCGATAAAATCCGATTCCGGAGTTCTGCCTGCCGTTAACGACTATCATTTCCCATGAACTATGACCATGGTACTCACCTGTAGATCTCTGCTGATATACGTGTGTAAGGGTAACCCATCCAATAATTGACCGCGACTACGTGTGCTTAAGGCCCTTCTCGCGGTCCAGTGGCGCCCTCATTGAATAAAAAATCGTAGCATAGCACAGAAAATAAATATTAAAAAATCCAACTTCACATTTTTTACAAAGAGGATAAAGAATTTTTATGTTGTTAAAACAGGTCTCAAAATGTTTCGTATCCAAAGTAGTAGGCAAAAGTGTCAGAAACGGCCATTTTTGGCCGTTTCTGATAAATTTTAAATTGAACATCACGTCTCAACGACTGGTTTTGGTCTTGTTTCTTTGAAAGAAATATATGTTACTCTAGACAATTTTCTTCATGATTTGATATGTGAATATTTGAAATTATTGATTTATACCATAGTGTAATTCATTTGTAAAGTTGTGTCTAACGCGGATGAAAAATTGAGAACCACGCAAAATCTATTGAGCGTATTTATATGAAACCTTCATCATTTTAAAGTTAAAATAATTATTTATTTTTTAACATACGTGTTTTAGTATAATACCTGTTTTTTATGTATAATAAATGAATAATGCTTCTTATTTGGGAAAGCGCTCCTTGATGGGCGAGTCCTATTACTGTGTGGACGTGCGACGCGTTGCTTGAGCTCAGCACGGAACACGCAAGCTAACCGCTCAAGGTCGTTGGCAGCTAATAGCGCCTTAACCTCGAGCTGTCAAAGTGGCTATTTCCTAGCCACGAGTTGAACGTAAGAATGTGTTTATTTATGTAAAATAATGCAATGCATAAGTTCCTCTTAAACATACTATGAAGTGTTGCTGTTCTGTAATCACTGTTTTCTTTCTCTATCTTTTGTTCAAGTACAAGATTATCAATATTTTTATTTAGGTACCCATAAACTGAACGTTGTATTCATACTGCATTTATTAATTAATTCCATAGCAATTTTGATGATTATTGCTAACTGGTTTGCGTGTGCGCACCCTCACTAAACGTCAAACCAATCAACATACGTTCGTCTCTTTCACTCCATAGCTCAAAATCCGCTGTCTCCCTCTCCTGGCTATCGTAAACTTGACCTCTAAGATTATTGCTATGATTTTCTTTTGTCATTCTCACAGACTCCGGCGCGGATGGCGCTCGTCGCCAATCGATAAAAAAAACATTTTTTTTGTGTGAATTCATACAAATAGTCGTTTTAATAAGCAAGGGGAAAATTCCTTTAAAAATGGTAAGAATAGTGATAAAAAATATAGTGTTGTGTTCTTTATAATTGTGCAATTATGTGTTATTTGTAATTAAAACGTGGAGGAAGTTTTTTAAGTGTTGAATCGAATGTCATACGTGTTGTGATCAAAATGGTGGAGGACCGGTTTGTTTTGTTGCAGGTAGCCTTTTTATTATTTATTATCTGCTCAAGCTTGAACCAAAGACTTTGAGGATTCTTTTCAAAGAATTCCATCCAAAGAGTCAATTGGCAAAAAGTACTTTCACGATTTCACGGGATCAAAGGCATACTTTGAGGTTAGAAGAACTTTTGATAGACCTAAAACGGTAAACGGGAATTTACTTAATTTAATCTTGAAGGCCAGTAGGTTGCCTAGATATTTAAATGCAGAACATACAATTTAAACTCAGAACTTTTCGTGGACCTCATTGTCAGATACAACTAGTGCATAAATTCACTATAGCTTCTGCCAGCGGTTTCTCTCGCGTAGAGTTAATACCTACTTCCCCCATTATATATTATTGCCTATGTGCTACTCTAGACTATAATCTATATCTGTGTCAAATTTCACCCAAATCCGTTCAGCCGTTCTGGCATCATTGAATAACAAACATCCAACCAAAGTTTCGCATTTTAATATAAGTGGGACTAGGAAGTAGGATAAGACTTAACTTCACAGGTTATTCTAATTTTAAAAAAACAACGTTCTGGTTAAGATTTCTAATTTTAAAAATTGAATTTTTGCCTAACTGTCAATTTATGACCACTGAACATTCTTAAGTGCCTGTACTTAAATACTGGAGAAACGACTAGCTAGTTCTTAATGGTTGGTTATCTTGATGAGACCTGTTTTTCCAATAGGTACATAATCTACAATTATCTGGTTATACCGTTAAGTCTAAGGTCTGTATTCTTAGTTTTACTGGAGGAAACTTCCTCCACTCCAATTGAGTCAGTTCACCCGATATATTTGTAAATTTAATGGTTTCGAGTGGAGGAGGTGTCTTTGATTGTAGGGATAGGTCCAAACTCAACAACAACAAAACTCACAACAGCATCAACAACAACTATCAACTTTAGTTTTAGATCTACAGAAATATGATGAGCTTAAGAAAATAGGTATTTGTACACGAAATAACTATTTCAATCCTCTTTCTCAATCGCAAAATTCTAAAACTAAATCAAGACAACAAGAACTTCATCAGATAACGATATTATTTACATACATAAAATCAAATCATCTTCACAAAAAGTATACCACTCTGACGTCATTAGTTCCCCACTTTTTTTACTAAAAGTTCAACCACAAAGTAGGTACCTACATAATTATCATTTCTTGTTTATAAAATGAAAAAAACCTCAAGTCTTTATTAATTTTCTTGGTCAACAAATAGTTTTTGTTGCCATCATTTCTGAACTTAAAAAAAAAACGCGAAGTTTCATAAATGGAACAATACAATTTTTGACAGCTGTTTTTTTTTTTCTATCTTGACAAGATAGTCCACAGGTTTATTGCTCATCACTAAAACAAAAAAACAAAACACAACCAGTTAATCGGCCCTGCCTTTTCACAGTTATGTTAAGGTCGGCTTCCAGTCTAACCAGATGCAGATGAATACCAGTATTTTACATGGAGCGACTGTCTATCTAACCTACCCAGTTACTGGGTAACATGATAGAGACACCTTTTATGCATGATGTCAGATTTTCTACCTTCTGACTACCGTAACATCAGTCAAATATCTACAATTAACAACCGTGACCAACTGTTTAACTTGCTTTCCAAGGCACGGAGGAGTCTCAGTATGATTGTAATGGAGGCCACCCATCTACGGACCGACCTCGAAAAGCGTTGCTTAGCTTTAAAGATCGACACGTGCGCCTGATATTATTTAGCCAAGAGCCGAAAAACAAAATACAACCATAGATTCGAATTTCGATCTGAGCAGCCAATTCGGCTACTTATCGCCGTAAGAAGGATTGAGGAAAAGGTTTTAATTCGTTGCGTACGGCGGAAGAAGGATTTATTTATAGAGGCCACTCAGAAAACGCTGGATTTTGGGTCAAGATGGCTGATATTCCGGTCGAGAGGATGTGTTTACGAGAATAGGATAATTCGATATTGGTACCTTGTTTATGAAGTTCTCAGTTACCAGGTGATTGTCGGAAAACCACCAGTGAAGTCAAACCGTGACGGTGACGTAGAAACACATTTAGTTACAAGTAATTAAGGCCTCGAAACAACAGGAATACCCACAATGTTAATTTAGTCAAAAAACAAAAAGAAACATGATATAACTCCAAAGATTCCTAATTGAAGTAAAATCTTCCATTCTTCGTAAGTCTAATATCGACATAGATTGCCAAAAAAAAACAGCTGTGCAATATTTTTCTGCAAAACACTGATTCTAAAAACAAATAGGTACTTAAAAAAGAACTGATAGTGCAAATACAGATTGGGTATTGAAAATAATGCTGGAGATTAAACAAAACAACATAAAGCCACCGGTCTGAGGTTTGCACAAATCGAATAGGAAATGTTTATATTATGTTAATTGTTCGTCAAGTATGATCTTTGAATCCTACGCGTCACTTGCATGTGATCAGAAATGACGCACTGTCAGACATGTGTCACCGTCTGACATATTACATATTAGTGATTAATGTGTCAAAATAGGGTTAACTTGACCACAGGAATCTCGGGCGCCTTTACAATTACTTAAACTGTATGTATCTGGTCCTGTGTTCCAAATAATTTTTTTAAGTTATACTTCTTCTGGCGCGTTTTTTTTTTTTTTTTTTTTTGGGGGGTGGGAAATCATGTTATGACTTCTTCCGCTCTAGGGTGGAGCGGAAGGGCGTGTCAGACTCTTACTGACTAAAACCCACCCCTGTTCCTCCCTGCCCTACGTGCCCAGGGGCGAGGTAACTCTTTCGAATTTATCCTCAACCCCCGGGCAGGCATTGGCCGTGGCAGGCCCCGTCCTTTGCTGACAACTCTTTGAGGCGCGCGTGGAACACTACGCGCCGTCGACTCTCGGGCCTGGTGCTGATCGGGCGGCGAGTTACCCACTACTCGCCGTCCGCAGGCCCGGGTCTACGGTGGCCGGAGATCGTCTCGCGGCCCCTGGCGTCTCCTGAGGCGGCTCTTTTGGCGCGTTAGGGAAAAATGATGAGAGTAAATTTTTAAGATGCACGCGCACACCGTCACAAAAAACAGACACCCTGAAGTTTGCTATAGTCTGTGGTTCAATCAAATAAATTCTCCGAAGGGCGTGTCAGACTCTTACTGACTAAAACCCACCCGTGTTTCTTCAGTTGCCTGTGCCAGGGCCGCGGTGGGTAACTCCTTCGATCACGCCCGCGACCCTGGCAGGGGGTTCCATTGCTGATGAATATGCTTAACTAGCTTCTGCCAGCGGCTTCACCCGCGTGGAATTAGTACCTACTACATACAAACTTTCAACCCTCACTTTAACTCCTTAGGGGATGAATTTCCAAAAACCTTTTCTTAGTGCTCCCCTACATTGTAAAAGGAAGCCGTGTACAAAATTTCACGTTCCTAGTCCCAGTAGTTTCGGCTGTGCGTATGATATGTCAGTCAGTTCGTCAGTTTTTATTAGCGGATTCCAAATTCAAACTATCCATAAAAATATAAAATTAAGAACCCGTTAATCAGTGTTTAAACATATCGGATGGTTATTTTTTTTTATAAATAAAGCTCTTTTTGATGATTTTTGTAAACAGATATTTCAACAAAACTTTATTTTTAACCGATTTTCGAAAAAGGAGGAGGTTCTATGGTCGACTGTATGTATGTTTTTTTATGTATGTCCGCCGATTTCTCCGTCAAATGTGAACAGATTTTCAAAATTGTTTTTTATCCGAAAGAATATACTCACGAGGTGGTCCCATATAAATTTCATCGAAATTGCTTAAGCGCTTTTTGAAAAACTGAACAAAAACGAAACATACGTATACCTAGATGACGTTTTGGTGTTCTCCAATTACGACTATGTTTAAATTCCACGTTTCTTGTTATTGGGGCTTTTAGTTCTGGGGTATAACAACTAAAAAGTAAAAAATAAAAAAAAACTTTTTTTACAAATAAAACAAACGATTTCCAAAAAAAAAATACACTAAAAATTAAAAAATAACTTTAATTTCGGCAGTTGGTTTCAAATAACGAAAAAATAAAAAACAAACCCCGACTTCCGAAATTAAAGTTATTTTTAAATTTTTAGTGTATTTTTTTTTTTTGGAAGTCGGTTGTTTTTTTGTTTGTAAAAATTTTTTTTTGTTCATAGTGACTTTTATTCTCAGTTTTTCAGCTTTACAAAAAAGCCAATTAATAAAAATCAGTCAATCGCGGTCCAGTGCTGTTTATATGTAGATACATCTGCGTTAGTTCTGCATCACAAAATCCTCTAATTGCAAATCAAACACGTTTACTTAATTAGATAATACACATGTGGGCGTCCAAGCAGAAAGGGTCCAGTAGTGGGGTATTGAGTTAAGACTAGATTCGGTATCTAGTCAATTGATTAAATATGATTTAAAAAAAAAAAAAACTGCCACATTTATTTTTATCAGACATTTGAACTGAAAAAGCTTGTTTTGAGAAAAAGCATAAAAGATACCAAAAAAATAAATTAAGCAAAAAATAAATTGTCGGTACCTAAATAAAAACATCATTTATAAAGTCATTTACTTTAAGAACTTATACATAATAAAGCATTAAATCAATAATGAATTAAAGAGGGCTCCCTAGGGAGCCCCTTTAATTTTAATTTATTTTTATTATTTTTTGTTATAGCGGCAACAGAAATATACATTGTGACAATTTCAACTGTCTACCTATTACGGACCATGCGATACAGCCCAAAAAAAAAACCAAAAAAAAACGCGTTTCGTTTCGTTCGTCGGTTTTTTTTATGGTACGGAACCCTTCGTGTTGAGTCCGACTCGCACTTGGCCGGTTTTTACTTGGACGCCCACATATACTTATATGTGTTTCAAAACTCGATATTTTTGTATATTTCATTCTATCGCGTCCAGTTTTGCTAAAGGATTACCTGTTACCTAGTTACTGATTTGTGGAGGTCAGATAAGCACTCCAGGTAAAAAACTTTTTTACAAAAAAATACAACCAACTTCCATAAAAATCACAAAAAATGCAAAATAACTTTAATTTCGGAAGTCGGTGTCAAATAACGAAGAAACAAAACTAGAAACACTACATATTATATTTTCTTATCATATTGTATTTTTTTACAAAAAGAATTTTTTAATTTTTACTTTTTAGTTGTTGTACCCCATAACAAAATCTAAATGGGTGAACTGTACAAATCTGTGTACCCCTTCAGAGATGCTATGAAGTGGTGTAAACAATAACATGCGATTGCGACAATTGCGGAAGGTTTGCTATAATTTAAGTAGGAAGTTCTTCATCTGATCTTCACCTAATTTAAATGGGACCACATGAGAAGCACCAACTTTCAAATAACAAAGAATCATCAAAATCGGCTCACCTAAAAAAAGTTCTGAGGCAACACACATTAAAACACCGGCAAAGTGCGAGTCGGACTCGCGCATAAAGTGTTTCTTACCATCGTAAAACATGTTTCTTACCATCGTAAAACATGTTTCTTACCATCGTAAAACATGTTTTTAGAGGGGAGACTTAGTAATAAGGTCCCGTTGGTTACCCTTCATAGAGGTTTTGTCTAGAGATCAAGAATATTTGAAATAAAAATTCGAGATTATTGTCGAATGGAAAATCAAACTCCATGTCATAGAAGACAAAATTTAGATCCTACTGAAACCAATTTTAGACGGGAGTTTTTGGCAGGATTTTTTCGAACGAAGTTCAGTGGCTGTTTTAATTACTATTCGCAAATGCATTCCTAGTGGATATTCTAATGTAAGATTGGTCCAGTTTTATGTCTCAGGTGTCTACGCAACTGGACATTAAGTGGAATCATTGAAACAGGCACGATCTCGGTAAAATAAAGCTGAGAATTTTGTCGTAGTATTGACTACCTCAGTGTAGCTTGCCGAGAAGGCTGACTCGACACATTTTCTGCCAAATACTGCAAAAACATTAGGATGTGTTACATTCAAGTCAGTCAAAACTAAATGACTGTAAAAAAAAGGGGAGACTTTCGGAACGTGACACTGGCTAAATTGCACAAACCGTGCAAAGCTAAAAGATAAAACATTAAATGTAATTTTTTTTGGCCTTTTTAATACAAATTAGTCACATATGGCCGTACTACCGGCCAAGTGGCAAAGTAGTCCACCGTAGACCCGGGCCTGCGGACGGCGAGTAATGAGTAGCTCGCCGTCCGATCAGCACCAGACCCGAGAGTCGACGGCGCGTGTTCCACGCGCGCCTCAAAGAGTTGTCAGCATTCATGACGGGGCCCGTCATGGCCGATGCCTGCCTAGGGGTTGAGGATAAATTTGAAAGAGTTACCTCGCCCCTGGACATTCAGGGCAGAGAGGAACAGGGGTGGGTTTTAGTCAGTAAGAGTCTGACACGCCCTTCCGCTCCACCCTAGAGCGGGAGAAGTCATTGGATGATTTCCCACCCCCCAAAAAAAAAAAGTGGCAAAGTAGTTGGCAAAAGTACCAAAAACGGCCGTGTCTGACACTTTTGTCTACTACTTTGGAAACGAAACATTCTGAGACCTGTTTTAACAACATAAAAATACTTTATCCTATTTGTAACAAAAGTGACGTTGGATCCTTTAATATTTATTTTCTAGGCTATGCTACGATTTTTTATTCAATGAGGGCGCCACTTGGCCGGTAGTAGACCCTTAAAAATTAACTTACAATTCACTAAGCTGAAGTCGATAGTTAAGTGAGTGTTGATAGATTTAAATTATCTCAAGTGTACATAACTTGATCCACGTAAAACATACTCTCATTAATCAATAAGCTTTGAGGAATTGTATGCAATCGCACATCAGCAATTACTGCTAACAATAATCATTTTATACTTAGATTGTCATCAAGTTCTCATAGATTGTCATCAAGTTCTTAGAATTGTTGTTTTTCCTCAACAGATAAACTGATAATCTAACAGTCCGATATTTAATACAATTTGAAATAAACGGGAGAGGATAGGTAGTTTGTTTAATAATCACTTAAGTACCTAGAAGTAACACGCCTTTTCGAGTTTATTCAGATAACCACAGTCTAACTTTATATAGGTACCAGTCTTCATTTTAGGCTGTGGCGTTCTAATTTTAAAATAATAAACGTATGACTACACGTTAGATATTCAATAGATTTTTAATTCAAATACATTGAAATAGTATCATAGTAGGTGGCGCTAGTATGTCTTGAATGGTGAACAAGCAAACATTCGGACGGCATTCGACATTCGAAAAACCCTTTCTTACCTATACCACAGATAATATAATACTAGAGTACAGATGCCTCATCCCATACAAAGAAACGGTACCGCCGTAACTACGGGTTTTCGTCTGGCAAAGTAACTTTTGGTCTTCGTTCGGGCCCGTCCTCTACACCTCGCTAGATGGTGTTAGCAGCGACGGCTTGCAAGCTGAAGTAATTTACTTAAAGTCTTACCAATATTTTTTCACACATTGAGGAATTATTTTAAAGTATATTTAGCACTTCATAGCAGTTTTACTGTATCAAAATGTGTCACTATTCAAATTTTAAAGAGGCGAATGGATAAACTCTAAAACTTCAAACAGCGCCATCTATTGGTATAAGAGATATAGATGTCTAAGGATTCGTTCCAATAATCGTCTAAATTTGAATTACGACCCATTTATTTCACAATTTTATGGCAGGGCAGTTTATTAAATAAGAAAATACAATTTTAACCATATTTATTTTCGAAGTATATAATATTTAAACTTCAATAAGAAATCGATGCCTATTGCGCCATCTATTGAGATTTATTTGATCTAAATTTTCTTTGTTCGAGATGAGACCCCGTGCCTATACCTACCTACTTTTTACAAATCAAAGAACAGCCTAAACCGCTGGTGCTAGAGACATGAAAGGAGGGGTCCTTTCATGTCTCTAGCACCAGTGGTTTAGGCTGTTCGTTGATATGTCAGTCAGTCAGTCAGTCAGGAGTTAGAATTTTTATATATACAGATACGCCCCCGCCGCGTCTGTCTGTCTGTTCGGGATAAACTCAAAAACTACTGAACGGATTTTCATGCAGTTTTCACTTCAAGACAGAGTGATTCATGAGGAAGGTTTAGGTGTATAATTTGTAACCGTACAAAGCTAGGAGGGGTCGCTAGGTTTTACTATTTAAATCTATGATCAAATAAAATTTTGTTTTATACGAATACGTTCTACAAAGTGCACCGCACTACGAAATCCCTATAGTTCGTAGCCTCGTAGCATTTAACTTTACTACGATCGCTACGGAACTGTAAAATGGTTTTGCTACAATGACCCATATAACCGAAATTTAATAATTCAACTTTTCAAGTAGCAGTGTTTTAAAAATGAAACAACTTCATCGTTTATTGAATGAAATTTTTAAGGTTGCCTTATACTAAATAAAATCATGAATATATTTAATTTTTTCTTAATAAAATTATCGAAAAATCAATTCCTTATTTAACTTCGAGAGGCCATTTTTATGGCATTTTTAAATTTATGGGTGCTCAGCCTACCATATCATGCTTACGAAGATCGGTTTTCCTAATTACACATGCAATTAAAGTATTACAACAAATATGATATCTTTCCCAGTAAAAACAATAAGGTGAATTCACAATGGCCGACTATTAAAGTCCCGTCTCCACATAAACAAGTTTTAATTTTGACTATTGTTTGATACATATTATTTAAATTATCACTACATATTAAAAAACTTTTAACTTCCAAAAAAAAAATACACTAAAAATTAAAAAATAACTTTAATTTCGAAAGTCGGTGTTTGTATTTTACTTCTTCGTTATTTGACACCGACTTCCATATTATTTTTCACTTTTTAGTTGTTATACCCCAGAAATAAAAACCCCAATAACATGGAACGTGGAATTTAAACATTAGGAGAACACCAAAACGTTATCGAGGTATACATATTTTTCGTTTTTGTTCAGTTTCTTAAAAAGCGCTGAAGCAATTTCGATAAAATTTATATGGGACCACCTCGGGAGTATATTCTTTCGGATAAAAAAATAATTTTGAAAATCGGCCCACAACTGACGGAGAAACAGGCGGACATACATATAACACAACATGCATACAGTCGAACATAGAACCTCCTCCTTTTTCGAAAGTCGGTTAAAAACAAAGTCGTCTGTATCTTCGTGATAAACTCAAAAACTACTGAATGGATTTTCATGCGGTTTTCACCAATAGACATAGTTATAGATTCTAGAAAAAGAGATTTAAGTGTATATAATTCGTACCCGTGCAAAGCTGAGGCGGGGTGGTCGCTAGTTTATAGATAAATACAGATTGTTAAATTACAAATTAAAAAACAATTTAAATTACAAAGTATAATAATACAGGGTGTAATGCAAGTCGCCGAAAATAGACTTATAGACTTTATAACAAAACGCTACGACACAGTAACCATAGACGCGGGTGAAACCGCGGGCACAGCTAGTTTACAATATAAACAGAAATATTCTTCAAGTATCATTCCATTTGTAGCATGAACACATGTTTCAAAAATATGATAAATTGAGGAATAACTAAAAAGTTCAGTCAGAAAAGAAGAAAGAAGAAGAAGGAAGGTGAAGTTCGGTCAGTAAAGTTGGTGGCATTTGCCACCAACTTTACTGTTTATTAAAATAAATATTTTAATTCAATCTTTTTGCTTACTTCTTCCTTTCTAGTACCTACTCTCAAAAAACCCTTCTGAGCTAGTCGGGTAAAAATTATGGAACACATCTCTGATTGATCCTTATTCTTAAAAAATAAATTATACACTGCATCCTAACATACACTGAACCGTTATATGGAGACGATTCGCTGCAAATAACCACAGACTGGTTACAAGGTGGTTACTCGCAGTAACCGGTTACCTATACAGGGTGCTTGCAAACCTTATAATGACGACCGCTTTCAACGACTGCTCTTACCGGTTTTCTATTTATTTTCTTTAGTACGTTGCTAATTTTAGTTTCGTAGTTTGATATAAAATAAGCTTGAGCTATTGCGGGGCAATGTACTTAATAATAGTTACTTGTAAACATAGTAAAATCGCCATTTTAATGTTCCCACTCCTGGGACACAGGCCTCCTCTCTGTGGCAGGGTGTCGGCCCAAACTACCACGCGGCTCCAATACGTTGGGTTATAAATAATGGGTTCGCCAAAATAAAATCAAGGTTGTTTTATTTACATTAACTTATCAATTAGAAGAAGTAATTTTGTGATAACACTCATTACAGAAAAACAACGTTTTCATATTATTCTGTTACACTATATAGTGGCACAATGTTGGGCCAACAGACTCGTACCTACTCAAACCAGTTGTTTTTTTTTTTCAAATACCCTACTGTTAAGAAAAAAATAAAAAGTGGTTTGATTTATTTCAGTTCAGTCACAGATTTAATGCCACCAATTGTATCAGACTGCTTGAAAGTGACTTGACAAGTGGTTTTTTTGTTTTTTTTTTACGTAGGTATTTCCTACATTTTAGTGAGTTATATTTTTGGAATCGTCTCCTTAAGTTCTATATTTGGAAAAACCACATGACCAAGTCACAAAAAATACGTCTACACTTACCTACCTAATGGTAGTCGCCATCTTAATTTTTTTTTAATTCATATCCTAGCCTATGTCACTTCAGCGGTCAAAACCAATCTAATGATACCCCATTTGTTAAAATCCATCCAGCAGTTTGCCAAAAAAACAGACATACATACAAACATACTCTCGAAAAGCATTATCCTCCTTCTGGGACAGTCGGGTAAAAAAACATCAAATTCGAATTTCCCGAAATCGTCATCGACTAACAAAAATAACAAATTAATAAGAAATTAACTGTTATTATAAACAAACCAATTATTAATAATTGCTACGATAATGCTAACTAATGAATTCATCGTTTCAATACATAATCATTGAGTAATTTATACATTGTATAGTAAGTTCATAGACAATAATTATTATTGTTACCTAACAGAACACAACATCACGCCTTTATTACCCTTGAGGGGTTAAGCAGACCAGTATGTATAACAGTAAGTACACCCTCAGATCAGAATCAGTCATGTTAAAGTCTCGTAGGTATTAGAGGCTGAGGCACTAACGTCCTTCTTAATAAACATGAAGTTAAGTTATAACCAGTAAAACCTTCGACCCCTCAGATACACACTGATCCATTAAGTGATCCCCCCTCCCTCCCCTCCCAAAAGACATGTGCGTTCAAATCCGTGATAGGCCCAAGTTGGTTTTTGTATTTTGAAAAAACATTTTATTTTATTAATTATTTTATAAATAAGTTTGAAACAGCAAGTTGGATACAGGATGATGTAGAAATTGAAGCCCATGACTCACAAGCAACATATGAAGATGGCAGAGATGCAGTGGGGAAGACTTCAATGAATGGATCTCTTCATGATTTAGATTCAAATACATCTGTATATAGTGATCCTTCCAGTAAAAACAATGATGACACTAACAAGTGCAAACACAGGAAATATATCTCAAGCATTGAGTTAGAACCAGTTCTAGTTCCAGAACGTCTAGGACAGGGCAAGAAAATGCGGAAACCTCCAGAGCGTTTTGGGTTTGGTAATATCTGTTTAAACTTCTAGTCCAGAAGTCGAACAGATAGATTTCTCAGAAGCGCTACATGGACCTAAAGCTGATTAGTGGAGACAGGCTATGCGAGAGGAGCTTAAATTATTCGAGGACAATGGCGCATGGGAAATTGTTGATATACCAAGTGATGGGTCAATTGTGAAGTGCAAGTGGGTCTTAAATAAAAAACTTGATGTTAATGACAAAGTGCGGTATCGTGCCAGACTCGTGGCTAAAGGTTTTACACAACGACGTGGCATAGATTACGAAGACACTTTTTCTCCTGTAGTTAAACATTCCACTCTGAGAATTTTGTTTGCTCTAATTGTACAGTGGGGCATGGATATTACACATCTAAATGTGACAACACCTTTTCTAAATGGACATATAAAGGAAAATATTTACATGACAATTCCGGACGGTTTTGTAAATAAAAGCAATGGAAAGGTTTTACAACTTAATACAGCTACGAGTATTTATGGATTAAAATAGTCTTCTTTAGTTTTAGAAGACATTTCAACTCAGGAAATGCCTTCTGACTTGTTAACCAAAGGTCTTTTATTAGCCCGTATCATGCCACAACTTGACAAAGGCCTCCCCCCAGCTGCGTCAAGGCTCCACATGGTGGTTATTTTGGTAGGTCTGCCAGACAATCATGAAATCTATGTTAGTATAATGACCTGCATAGTCCTCACATTCACAATATATTAATAATAATAATAATAATAAATATTAATATATAATAATAATATTCCACAACTATCACACAACGCCATCTAGTCCCAAGCTAAGCAGAGCTTGTGTTATGGGTACTAGACAACTGATAAACATACTTATATATTTCTAAATACATACATATTATAGATAAATTACACCCAGACACAGAACAAATGATCGTGCTCATCACACAAACATTTGTCCTGGGTGGGAATCGAACCCACGACCTCCGGCATAGCAGTCAGGGTCACTAACCACTAGACCAACAGGCCAGTCTATATTATATGAGGACCATGCAGACAAGTGTATATAGTTTACATATTTATCTTTTGAAGAAAAAACCACATAATTCAGACCTGTTCAGTCAGTGCAGCAAGCCTTTTTCAGTAGCTCAACTTAGAACTTTTAAGGAGCTCAACGACTCGACGAACAATGCCAAAGCAAGAATTAATCAGTTTTCTTGTTAAAACCAGTTCCCAAGTTATTGCAAAAGCATAAAGATGATCAAGTAGTATGCAAAAATGTTACTTACCTAACAGTGGCGACCCGGATTGGGCGAGACAAACTCAAAAAAACCCCATATGGTAGGTGGTCAGCAAACCCGTTGAAAGTTAGTCAATGACCCTTGAAAATGGTGGTGAACCTGTACCAAGTTACAAGTACACTTGTGGAAGGTTTCTGCTGTAACGGGTACTCTGTATTGATAACATAAAATAAACAACAAGTAGAAATCTCTCGAACACTTAAAAATATTTTCTCGACTGGGTAAAAAGGTAAAGGCTGAATTTCATCTTGATCAAGAGATAAGCATTGCCATACAACGTGGCAATGCGAGTCTTTTGGGCTCATTACCAGTCAACAGCGATGAGGAGTTTTTCGACGCCATAATTTATGGTAGTTTATTTTTGGCTTTATTTTTTTATTTTCAGTCTAGATATATATACATGTAGATATAGTTAAAAGACTTTGTACATTGTGTATATTTTTATCTTTGTAAACTAATAAAAATTGGCCAATAAATAATGCATTAAAGTACTTATATGGATTTTTAGAACCATGCAAGCTAGTTCCACGATATCATCTGCCAATTTTTTCTCGCGGGTACGGTTAAGCGTGTGAGATTCCTGTAAGGTATCTATGGAAATTAATGAAAGAATTTTCTTAACCGGATCGGCACCTCCAGACATTACCTTCATCTTCTTCTTAGCGTGTCGATGTCGTGTCGATTTATTAAGGGCCTACCTCCCCATAAGTGGCGCCCTCATTAAATAAAAATTCTTATCTTAGCATAGAAAATAAAGATTAAAGAAGCCTATGTTGCGTTTGTTACAAATAGGATAAGGTATTTTTACATAGGTGGCGGCAACCTCTCGCGCCCTGCTCTGGTTCAGGCCATGGTACGGAGCGAGAGGGAATGGGAGGCAGTCTCCGCCTTCTGCGAAGCAGTAATGCTCGCGAAGGCGGAGGCGGGACGCGTGAGGGAAGCTCAACGGAGTGGCCCTCGCGGCCCCGGCCGCTACCACCGCAGGAGATTTACTGGGCGTACTAGGCGTAGGACGTCGCGAGACGATTTCCGGCCACCGTAGACCCGGGCCTGCGGACGGCGAGCAGTGGGTAGCTCGCCGTCCGATCAGCACCAGGCCCGTGAGTCGACGGCGCGTAGTGTTCCACGCGCGCCTCAAAGAGATGTAGTCAGCCACCACTGACGGGACCCATCGTGGCCGTTGCCTGCATGCCTAGGGGTAGCGGCTAAATTCTGAAAATAAGTTACCGCACCCTGGGCACTCCGGCAGGGAAGAAACAGGGGTGGGTTTTAGTCAGTAAGAGTCTGACACGCCCTCCTCCAGTCATTGGATGATTTCCCACCCCACAAAAAAAAAAGTGTCAAAAACGGCCGTTTTTGGTACTTTTCCCTACTACTTTGGATACGAAACATTTTGAGTATCGTTTTAACGACGTAAAAATACCTTATCCTCTTTGTTACAAATGCAACATAGGATTCTATAATCTTTATTTTCTACGCTTTGCTACGATTTTTTATTCAATGAGGGCGCCGCTTGGCGGATATTTACGCCATAGTAGAAACATTAGCATACGAGAGTCTTATTATATTTTATGAAGATCAAAAACCTATTCTACAAACTCGACTCAACTCAGGGTAGCTGTGTAACGTGAGGGGTATTTTGTGGTAAATTAAATGGGTGATAAGGTGATTTCCTGCTCACGGCTACGCTGATAGGATTACTTGTGTGTTGATGCGCTCTTGTTTTGGTGGCAGTGTCGAATTTGCTGACATGTGTCAGAATTTCGCAGCAATCTATACATTTTTGACAATACATATTAGTCCGGTCAAAATATAAATTCAAAGTTGCAATATTCGTATAGAACTGAAAAGTTTGTTTGAATGTTCAGAACACCAATAAAAATTAAATGTCAAAAAGTCCTCATCGTTCCCACAAAAAAAAATTCATGGACGAAGTCCACAAAATTGGGGTTTTTTTTCGTTTCTCACTCTAAAGGTAAGTTTTATCATAAAAATAGGTCAGATATAAATTGTAGAGCATTTAACTGTCTATAAAAAACTGATCAAGTGCGAGTCGGACTCACGCATGAAGGGTTCCGTACTATCGAACAAGATTATACGCGTCTACTTGTTGCCATTATTAACGAGTAAAAAAAACACGTTTCTAGTATTTATTTTTATTATTTGTTTTTATAGCGGCAACAGAAATATACATTCTGTGACTCGGATCATGAGATACAGCCCGCTGACAGACAGACGGACGGACGGACGGACAGCGGAGTCTTAGTAATAGGGTCCGTTGGTTAGGCGTTGGTTACCCTTCGGGTACGGAACCCTTAAAATGTTCTTATACTTTTTTTTCCTAAGAATTGAGATATAGCGATGCAAAAAGTTGAAAAACTCGTTTTCGCCATAATATCCGAAAACACCACCTAGATGTGTCACTCGCTCACGATACGAGTAAAAATATTAGTTATATAAAATCAAGAAACCCAGTCTCTCACACAATTTATATATTTATACTACTCGAATTCCAATCAAGAAATTTATTTATTTTTTAACCGACTTCAAAAAAGGGTCTAATACAGACCCTTTGTATTAGACCCGTGTGTATGTATGTATCTTGTTTGTCCGCGAGTTTCTCGAAAACTTCTGATCCAATTTGGATGGGGTTTTCGTTAATGAAATGCATATTTTTCAAGGAAGGTATACTATAATATTCATTACGATCTGATGAAGATCTTCGGAGATAGACATTGGAACTCTTTAATATCTAACAGCAAATGACTCGCGATATGTCTATGTATTGTTAACACAATTTAATGGGAAACCAAAACTAAAAAGTGAAAAATAAAAAACTTTTTACTCAAAATAGAACCGACTTCTACTTTTTGTAAAAAAAGATTTTTTAAAACCTAAGAAGGCTCAAAAACCATCGGTAATATTATTATTCAAAAGTTTTAGTCCAAGATACCAAAGCCGCCAGATATTACTTATTTTCTGACCTCCATCTGCTTTTTCAAAGTGCCAAAATCACATACTTTTCTTAAACGCAAATTTTCAAGCGAGGTAAAACACCAGTTTTTAAATTGTTTGGAAATCAAGACCTAGTAAATCGTGTCAATTTTTTTGGAGATTACCCTACTCCCCGAGCTCTAATGAAAATACACTCTTCCATATTAATAGTCTAACTGTAATTAAAACAAAAACTCCTAACTAAATAAAACTTAAAATCTAGCGTCAAAAAATTCCTCGGCATCGCTGTCTAAGTGTCTACTGGAAGTGTGCCCAAAAGACTGGCGGCATTGCCACGTTGTGTGGCAATGCTTAACTTCTGGCCGAGGAAAAAGCCAGCCCTTGGGTCACGCGAAGTGTCATCGATTAATAGTTGAATCATAAAACAAACGACTTCGGCATATCTTATAAATTATCATTTCATTACTATAAGTAGGTATAAGTATACACACATGTCATCTTGATTGCCACAACACTTGATGTCAACAGTTACCAATAACTTAACGTCCTTTCCGAGACACGGAGGAATCTCGGTAATGCTAAGATGGTGACCCATCCAAGGACCAACCTCGGCATGTGTTGCTTAACCTTGGAGATTGCCCCTTTCCGCTGTTATTATTTAGCCACGAGATAATATCGACAATCATTATAAACGTACTGATGTGTTAGACACAAGGCTTGTATCATTATTCTCAGCGGCTATACTTAAACCATTATATCCGTCATCAAGCCTTTAAGTTACATAAAACTGTATATTACACAACGTGGCTATATCATATATTTTATACTAAGAAGTTGGTAGATAAGTTTAGGTACATGTCTTCTATGATAAATGCTTATATTCAATTCAACTTTAATATGTAGTAAATAGGTGCATGCATTGGTATAAATGATCTAAGTATGTAAGTAAGTTTAAGGTTAATAGTTTTGGTTTTGGTGTAGATATAGTTAACAAACATTTAGTTAACTCTTCAAGTGACCAGAGGGGTGGCCTTTTTTCGGCCAATGAATCAGCATTGCCATCCAACGAGAGCAGTGGTGGCCTAGTGGTATTAACCGCGACTTACAAGTTGCAGGTCGTGAGTTCAAACCCATGCAGGTAGGCGCTTTACTTTGTGTAAAATATTTCATCACCACTGCTCTCGAAAGGGTGAAGGAAAACATCGTGAGGAAACCGGCATGTCCTATAACCAAAAATTCGAAGACATGTGACATCCACCAACCCGCACTGGGCCCGTGTGGTGGATTACGGCCCACACCCTCTCACAGAGAGGAGGCCTGTGCCCCAGCAGTGGGGACATTAGAAGGCTGATGATGATGGGCTGCCCTCTTTTATGCCGCTTGTACATATTTTATTTATTTTCTTTTTGCCTGTTTATCCCATTAAGTTATTTATTAGTGTAGTTATAAATAATATGTTTATTGTAAACAAATAATTAACAAAAATAATTAAAAACAATTGTCGAATGTACGTAAGCGCCTCACTTCAGAACGGCTGCACCTATTCAGCTAATTATTTTTTTGTTGTGGTAGTAATAGGGAATATGCATGAAAAAAATATTATCTAACCGGTTTATCGATGAATATACTAAAATAGAGTACGAACAGTGAAAGCAGAATCAAAATTGATTAAAAATTAAACGAGATATAACAATATTAAACAAATATATCTGTCCCTCTCTCGAAAACGCTGTTTTCTATGACAGTTATATGGGCGTCATGTCCTTTGACGTCAAAGAACACGTCGGACTTCTCTTTCTAATTATCAACTTTAAAGTTATTATAACTTCGTCGCTGATAATGATATTTTGAAAATTCCTTCATATTTGTTCACTATAGTTAATAAGTCTTCAATTGAACAAATAAAAAATATCATGCATATTCCCTATTGTCAGGACAAGGTTTGTATGAAAGAAAATTTTGGGAAAATGAAAAAAAAATATTATACTCGTGCGAAGCCGGGGCGGGACGCTAGTATTTCCATAAATATGTAATTTGTTCTTAACTGAAATATCACGTTATTCAGTCAGAAGAAGGTTCTTAAATGATAAATGATGTTTATTCAGTAAATAGGTTACAAGGAACACTTTTACACGTCAATGTTTTTTGTCAGTTTAAGCTAGATGAGGCCGGTGTTTCCTAGCTGACTACCCTGAGAAGAAACACCGAAACAAACTCAGAGGTCAAAGTCTCTTTTAAAGTGTTCAAATCCATACAATGTGTACTGGTTAAATCATATGAGAACCATGTACGTTTATGTCTGGGATGAGCTTTTTGAAGAAAGCAACACACGAATTCGAGTGGACCTGTCCAGACAGTGCAAGCATTTGTCAGTCATCGCGAAGCTCAACTCAGAACTTTGAGGAGCTCAACGAACCGACGAACAATACCAAAGTAAGGACATTTGAGTAGGCCGCAAAAATACTCAAACTGCCAGACAATCATAAAATCTACATGAATATAACGACATACATAGTTCTCGCATTCACATTATTCTATATGAGGACCATGCAGCTTAGTGTCTGTAGTGGTCTTTTGAAGAAAGAACTAAACATTTGAGTGGACCTGTCCAGTCAGTGCAAGCATTTGTCAATAGTCGAATAGCTCAACTTAAAAACCACTAAGGAGCTCAATGACATGACGAACAATACCAAAGAAACGACATTTGGCTAGGCCGCAAAAGTACTCAAACTGTTAGACAACGTTAAAAATTACTGTAAAAAGGAGGAGAAAATAATAATAATAACCCACATAGTCCTCACATTTACAATAATTAAGTAATAAAAAAAATAAAAAAAAATATTATATTTTACAAAGTAAATATTCGTGTCAAACAAAATAGTAATAATAATATGTCAATCAAAAAATAAAAAATAAATATAATACTTAACAAAGTATTCAAGTCAAAAAAAAATAATAATAATAAAATGTCAATAAAAAAAAATTAAAATATAATATAATACTATACAAGTATTCGTGTCAAAAACGAATATTAAAAAAAAATATATATATAAAAAATTTCATCAGTATGTAGTACATATGAAAACAATGGCTCATGTATATCATTAAAGCAGCTCAATCCACGCCTTTTTGTCCTCAAGAAAGTCATTAATTGTGTAAAAAGCTTTCTGGCATAGCTTACGTTTAATAAATGATTTAAATTTATTTATGCTTAGTTCTTGAATTTGGCTAGGAAGTTTATTATAGAAACGTATACATTGGCATCTAAACGAACCACCTATTTTTTTCTTGAGCCTGGTTTTAGGTACAATAAATTTGTGTTTGTTCCTAGTATTTATGCTATGGATATCACTGTATCTTTTAAACAGATTCATATTTTTATGTGTAGGAAAGAAAAAAAAATAAGAAAGTTGCGCGGAAAATTAGAAAATTTCAAAAAC
The DNA here is from genome assembly GCA_951329385.1 of Polia nebulosa. Classification (NCBI taxonomy): domain Eukaryota; kingdom Metazoa; phylum Arthropoda; class Insecta; order Lepidoptera; family Noctuidae; genus Polia; species Polia nebulosa. The sequence goes on from OX589606.1 coordinate 14,657,837, forward strand.
TTTGCGAGTTTGACAGTTCAAAGCTAAGCTGAGTACTAAATAAAAAAGTTCTGGGCAAAACTAAGTTGTAGTAGAGAAGTAAGTAAATGCAAGAGCTTTTAATTTTAATTTCGGGCAGTCCATATAAAGATTGTCTATCAGCGTTAGTAAAATATTATTCTATCTATCTTTGCCGAGGAAGTAAAATCTGTTACCATTCTTGTTTCTACTAGCAAGTGATACCTAACAATTATAATTAATAATGCTACAATATTACTTTACTAATATTATAAATGCGAAAGTTTGGTTGGATGAATGTTTATTCAATCACGCCAGAACAGCTGATTTTTTTTCTTTTTTTTTGTTCCGTTTGGAACAGGCTAAGGTCTGAGACCATACTGCCTAGTCATTAGTAGTGTATTTTAATTTATTTTCCCATTAGAATGCAGATATAACACATACTAATGTTTTTTTGCAGTATTTGGCAACAAATGTGTCGAGTCAGCCTTCTCGGCAAACTTCGCTGAGGTAGTCACTACTACAATAAAATTCTCATTTTACCGAGACCGCGCCTGTTGACACAAAACTACACCAATTTTACATCACAATATCCACTAGGAATCAATAAACGAATAATTAAAACAGCCACTGCACTTCACTCGACAATATAATTAAAACAGCCACTGCACTTCACTCGACAAAATCCCGCCAAAAAACCCCTAGAACGGCTAAACGGAACAAGAAGTGCAGTAATGTCAAACTGTCACTAAAGCAAAGGACATGTGATTCATACAGCCTATGATACGTTTTCTATTTAAAAAATAATTTATTCGAATTATTAGCAAGCTTAAATTATTTTAATTAGACCTATGGGACATATAAGTCGAATAATTATAATTTTTATAATAATTAAAATCATATTTTATAATATTGGTATGGTCATGTGAAGAGGAGGGATGAAACACGTGTAACTAAAAGAGTTATGAATAGAAATGTGGATAGATGGAGAGGGAGAAGGAGGCCAAAGAAAAGATGGATGGATTGTGTGAGGAGTGATATGAAAGAAAAGGGTGATAGCGTGACGGCTGACAGGACTGAATGGAAGAACAAAAACGTGTTGCGCCTACCCCAAGTAACATGGGATAAGGGCAGGAAGATGATGATGGTACTTATATGGTACATATAAGTCCAATAATACTGAATTAATGATAACTGTGCACTAGTTGTATAAAATAGTTCGATAAGGATTATTTGACGATTCCTCTTGGCTGAATGTCACTTACCTACTCATATCAAATAAACACGACCTTCATATAAATATATAAGCGGATATCAAGTTAAATGTATTTAGTGATCGTTATATTTTTACCCTAGTTAAACAAAGTTAAGAATTATTTCATTATGCCTATTTTATTCTAAATAGAAAGAATTAAGGACTATTAGTAGTTTCTGTCCATTTCAGGCATTTTTTGCATTAGGTACCCTTTCCCAAACGAAAGTGATTGAAACAAAAATACTTACACAGCTCATTCGTTAACAGTTCTAAGACTGTAGACGTCATATATATTGCATGTCTTTTAAGGGCCTTCTCGCGGTCCAGTGGCGCCCTCATTGAATAAAAAATCGTAGCATAGCACAGAAAATAAATATTAAAAAATCCAACTTCACGTTTGTTACAAAGAGGATAAAGAATTTTTACGTTGTTAAAACAGGTCTCAAAATGTTTCGTATCCAAAGTAGTAGGCAAAAGTGTCAGAAATGGCAGTTTTTGGCACTTTTGCCTACTACTTTGGATACGAAACATTTTGAGACCTGTTTTAACAACGTAAAAATTCTTTATCCTCTTTGTAACAAACGTGAAGTTGGATTTTTTAATATTTATTTTCTGTGATAAGCTACGATTTTTTATTCAATGAGGGCGCCACTGGACCGCGAGAGGGGCCTTAAGGCCCTACTAACGGTCCAGTCACGCCGTCATTGAATAAAAAGATAGACCCTTGCACCCTTGCACCCTTGCTTTGCCTTGCTTGACGCATTGTTTCCACGAGTTTTCGATTAATACAAATACCGGCTAAGTGCGTGTCGGGCCAAGCGCAAGATAGGCTTCCGTAGTCGCCCGCTGTAACACGCGGACTTAGAAGGGGGCTTTATGTTTATTACTATGAACATATTAAATGACTTCGCGGTTGTATGTTTAAAATAAATACGAAAAAAAAAGTTATTTTTTGTCAATATTTTACAGTTTACTACAAGTTTTAAATAATAAATAAGTAATCACTTAGTAATTATTTTTAAGGGTTTTATTACACCAATCGATCGATCGTCGATCGATGCCTTCGATCGATCGACGTTGATTGATTGGTGTAATAGCTTTGGCTGGTCGACGGATACCGATCCATAAACAATCGAACGATCATTGTACCTTCGATCGACGTTGATTGATTGGTGTAATAGCTTTGGCTGGTCGACGGATACCGGTCGATAAACAATCGAACGATGATCCTACTTTCGATCGACGCTCGATCGACACTCGATCGATTGGTGTACTTAGTAGAAACTACCAATCGACGTCGACTAATTGAATGAATTAACTAATTCAATGATGGTAGAATGTACCATCGATCGATGCCATCAATCGACGGTTGATTGATTGGTGTAGTAGAAACTATCGATCGATGTCGACCAATGCATTCTACCATCGATCGACGAATTTTGTACGCAATATAACAAGTAGAAACATTATATAAATTGGGCGATTATTACTCTTAAACTAACAGAGTTAACTTAGCCGTGATAGTTTTAGTTTAAAGTTCACTATATATGAGCGTTTTGAGAAAACATTCATTGTGCGTACAGCTAGAGAGTGGAATTCCCTACCGGAGTCTGTGTTTCCTGATAGCTATAACCTGGGAGTCTTTAAGTCAAGAGTGAATAGGTTACTTCTAGGCAAGCGTGCTCCATCTTCGACCACATCATCGCTTGCCATCAGGTGAGATAGTGGTCAAACGCGAACCTATCAAACATAAAAAAAAAAAAAAATACTACCATCACGAATTTAATTAGATTTTTCAAGCCTTTAGTTTATTACAGAAAAATAAAAACTCAAAGACACAAATGAATAACTAATTTCGCAAAAGGAATAAATAAAAAGTTTATTTGAACTTATAATGAACTAGCCTCTGCCAGCGGCTTCGCCCGCATGGTAAAATGTAGCCTATATATGTTTTAATCCGGGTTATAATCTATCTGTGTGCAAAATTTCATTCAAATCCTTTCAGCTGTTTACACAAACTTACAAACATACAAACTTTCGCATTTATAATATTAGTAGGATTATCGCCATTGACAGTTTTTACGGCAGTGAATTTTTTTTGTTTACCTTCAGTGAAATACATAAACAAATGGAGTATAAATAATAATTATAAAACTCGCACTTGGCCTCCGATCTCACGTTATTAGTTGTTTCGTCCTAGTTGCCGCATCCTCGTCAAGTGAACCCGTTTTCTAAATATATCGCAAAGTGAACGTTAGGTACTTGAACGTCTTCGCATCTGCAGTGTTCTGTGGCCATTTTAACGTTCTATATTTATCTCTATAACGTGAAAGAAGATTCTAATATCACATTATTATTAATTAATATTGTAAAGTCGAAAGTTTGTGAGTCTGTGTGTTTGTTACTTCTTCACGCTCAAACGGCTGGACCGATTTGGATGAAATTTGGTATGAAGATAGCTTATACCCCGGATTAACACATGCATCTACTTTTATCCCGGTCTACGCGGGTGAAACCGCGCGGCGCAGCTAGTTAAGTATAAAAACCATACAGTAAGCTATTGCAGTCTCATTAGTTTTTTTTAAGAAGTAAAGGTAATGGTTAGGTACCTACATTTCTTAAAAAATTTAAAAACATTAAAATTTTGGAATATCGTATTGCAGGTCTTTCAGGCAGTTCTCGGTTCCTATTTCTTCATTAGATACATTGGAGAAACCAGAAGCAAAGAAAGGGAGCTTTGGAATCATCCTTCGCATATATTCCAAAGCCTAGATATTTATTTCTACAGTCTCATCATACCTACACATTACATCGACTATAAGAGAGCACGTATACTCTGCTAAATAAAAAAAATCGGCCAAATTCGTGTCGGGCCACGCGCAGTGTAGGGCTTATGGGCGGATTTATGTTTATTACTATGAACATATCGAGTTCACGATTTTACGTTTAAATTAAAAACGTAAAAAAGGTTTTATTTTTTCAAAATTTTACATTTTTAATATGTACCTGAGTATTTTATTCTTAGGATTTTGTGTTTCGTACGAAATTTTTCTAAATAAGTACATTTTATAAGTTGGTTAACTATTTTACTCTCAACAGAGCTAACTTAGTCGTGATTTTTTTCCTTCAAAGTTCGTTATCTACACTACCGTCACCATTTTTTTCAAATTTTTTTAGGTCAACAGTTTAGCTTTTAGTGGGGCTGGATTCGAACAAAAAATATCACTTTAAAGTCCTCTTAAGATCCGAAACACACCTGTGAGTTGAAAAAAAAAAACTTTGAATCAGTGAAAAAAAAAGTGTGAATCAGTGAAAAAAAAAGTGTGAATCAGTGAAAAAAAAAGTGTGAATCAGTGAAAAAAAAAAGCGTGAATCGGATAACAACCCGGGTTGTCGTCGGGCTTTTGACGTAATTTCAATTCGACAACCCGAGTTGTCCGCGGATCTTAAGAGGTATTTCACAAACATATCACTGAATCGAAAAATAGTCTTTACAACCCCGCGATGATTTTGAAACATTGAGAAGTCAACATGCCTAGCGCTTTTTTTCTTTTTCTTTTTTTTGGTGGGGGTGAAATCATCCAATGACATCTAACCAGATGCAGCTGAATACCAGTATTTTACCTGTAGCGACCTGACCTTTAAAACCCAATAAAAAAAAATAACCTTCTCGACCGAATTTCACTCACGGTGATGAGCCAAACTCAATTACTGGGTAAACAGTAGCCATTTGGTAAGACTGTTTAGTCAGACTCGGGTTTCTGACTAACCGTAACAACGCGACGTCGCGTTTTTTGAGGATTAGGTTACAATTAATGTGTCAATCTCACAAATCTTTCCCTCGACAGATAATCCCATTGTGCACGTTCCTGGCATTGCTAGCAGTACCCACACTTGAGCAGGAGTCGGGTTCTTCGCCGATATCGCCATGTCCCAACGTGTTCACGTACGAGCCGACCTCTTCGGAGCCCGGCCGGTGGTATGGGAACGTCAACTTGTCCACAGACAGCACTCTACACTCACTATGGCTCAATATTGTGCTGGATAACAAGGCTGATATACTTGGGGTAAGTTTCACTAACAGTAAGTTGTAAAACCCATTATATTTCTAACAGACCTACAACTTCTGATATGCGTGTTTCTAGCCGCTTCTTCTCCATAGGAAACAACCAATTGGAACCATAATGCACCTAGGTTAATAAGTGCCTAATGTAGGTTTATGTGAAATAATTTGAAATAACGTGTAGGGTAGGTTCGTTGTTAGCTCCACGTGAAATAGCCAACACGGACAACGGAAGTCACACAAGAAACCAAAACCCCCGAAGCAAGTGTGCGAGGGAACACCGTTGTGGTTTTAGTCAGATCGAGTCTGATAGACCCCTCAGCAAGTCTCAAGGCGAAGGACTTTCATGAAGATGACCAGCCCGCAAAAGAAAAGTAGTTTTTAGCTCCGGGTCTGAGATAGGTTTTTGTTATTGGAAAGGTTTTTAAGTCCTTATTTCACCCTGACCTTTATCCTCCAACCAATGGCTAGTTACTATGGATATCCTCATCGTGCTTGAGATATTTATAGCAAGTCAATATTATTCGACCTCAAAAAAAATAAAATATTTTCAATAAAAACATATTCTAACAACAAATCTGTCTGCAGTTTTAACGAACTGAAGATTGTGAAGCGTTTTCCTTCTTTGATATCAAGTTTGGCAATATATTTGCAGCTTATTTATTTTTAAAAAGACAAAGTCGCCGAATGTATGTAAAAGCAGTTTTTATTTAATTTCAACGTTATTACGCGTCACATACAGTAATATTTCTGCAAGTTTTGAACATTGAAAAAAAACAAAGTCACGCAGCTAAAAAAAAATGCAATATTTTCAAAAAACCCGACTGAAAAAAACAACAAAAAATTCTGAACATGTCACTTTTCAAGCAATCTTATGCAGTTGGTGGCAGTTATTTTAGTTCAATTATTGATTTAATGCCACCAACTGCATCAGACTGCTTGAAAAGTGTCTTGTTTAGAACTTTTTAGTTGTTTTTTGCAGTCGGGTTTTTTCAATTTTTTTTTTTCTACATTTTAGTAAGTTACATTTTTGGAATCGCCTCCTCGAACCCTTTATTTTGATAGCCCACATAATATAGTTCGTCGACTTTCAGTTTTTTATTTTTCACAATACTGGTTGTCGCCATATTGTATTTTGACTACTGTCATGTCTTTAGTATAGTATTCGAAAAACTTAATGGCGTGTCGGAATAAGACCAACTTCCAAACTGACGAAAGAGTAGGTACCATACACCCCTAAAAATATTTACACAGCATCTACACAGGTAAAAAAATCATAAAATGGCCTAAATTATTGTCGACTTGACTATACCTGCGCGCAGTTGCACTCGCAGCTAACTTTGCACACGCCATTAAGTTTGACGAATACCATACTAAAGAGCACTCATAAGATTAATATGAATCAATTGACGTAAGAATTATTAAAATCGTCCCACGCGTTTAGTCTCTAAAGCGCCACAAAGGAACAAAAATACATACATAGATAGGCTGATAAACACATTAACCTCCCTTGCGTCGCACAGTCGGGTAAAAAGGATAATAAAGAAACGATAGCTCCATTGCTGCAAGCATAAAAGAAATGGTTTCTAACTGCTTTTTTTTGGGACTAGACCTCTACACTATTCCCAACCACTGCAAGTACTGAAAGCCAGAATAAACAGTGACGACCACCAAAACAACGCTGAGGCAATGGAGCTCAACGAGTCCCGAAGAAACGATTAAAGTGTCTTGGGTCACTCAACAAATTGAATAAGAAAAGAAATACATTCAAGCTCCCTTTCATCTCTTTCAGAACTGGGTAGGAGATGTATCCACAACAGACAACAAGGACTTCAAAATTGAGAACGCAGACATGCAGATCAACCCTGGCCCCGCCGTGGGAGTGCGATTTTTCGTGCAATACAACCCTCTGAATAAGACCCCGAGACTTCTGATGATAAGACTGAATGGCAGGGAGATCTGTAACGCCAATACCCCACAGCCAACCGTCAATCGAGTTGAAACAGAGGAGGAGATAATTAGGAGACCCGCAGTTAATTTCGGCGGCATTGAGACGAAGCCAATTAGCCCACCTAAAGACCTGCCAAGGCCTGTCTTCCCAAGACCTACAAGCAACAATGCAGTTCTAAACATGTGAGTACTACAACGTTATTTCATTAATTTTTAATCTGAAAACACAATAAAACAGTATTTATAATCATACTTAAACAAATAATTCCACAAAATATCACTCCATTTCACCAACTCAAGTATCGACTTTGGGTATTTTAAGTTGGATTTTAAGTATGTAACCATTTGTATTAAAAAAATGCCCTCAAAAAGTGTGGGTTGCGATCAAATTTGAACTTTGTGCTATATTTCAAAGAGTTTGATGTGCCAAAATTTGTAAATTTTCTCGAATTCTTAAATCAAATGTAGTAATTAAATATAACATAAAAAATACAAAAAAAAAATAAGCAAGCAAGTAGAGCCAAAGATAAATAATTAATGTCGTCACAGCCGAAATAAATCCATCATGGTATCGTATACCAGTTGGTAACATAGTCGTAATGAGCAATTGATGACATCGTTCATTAATTTCCTCTATCTAGCACTGCCACACAAATTACATTTTTACCGCAAGCTCGGTGATTAATTCTCCCTTTTATTTATGGAAAAAACAATTATTTTTAGTAACGTCATATTGCTAATGGAACCTTTAATTATTGCACCAAACAGAGCGACGACTGGGAATAACAAAACGGTGTTTCTAGTATCCTTCTACTGATAAACAAGACGACTTAATAGTAACTAAAACTAATCTAAAATATGGCGTCGACATATTCCTCCACATCGCCAAATTACTCGCGGCATTGCCACGTTTTGTGATAGTGGTTATCCTCTGTCCAAGGAAAAAGCCAGTTCTTGGGTCACGCGAAGTGTCAACAAGGCATTTAGACAGGGCTTCGAACAATTTGTGAGCACTCGGACCCCACGATCCTAAAGTTTCGAAAAATTTCATTCAAGACTTTGAGGTCAGGAAATCCAAAGATTTCCAAGCAGTCTTTACTTTAACAAATTGATAGTCAGATAATATTTTTAACTGATTGACTGTTTTATTTTCATATTTTGTATCCCAAAGCTGTCAAACTGCCATTTTTATTCCTCAGGTAAAAATTAAACTATTGAAAAATCGGTTCTAAATAAGATGCAAGTTAAAACCTACCAAATGAACCTCTATTGCTTGGCACATTAACAACAAAATTTCGTCTCATCTTAGTCGTTACAAATAAATCGGAAAACTGACGCACCTATATTCTGTAGTATCTGCTCTACCATTAACTTCCCTGAACTAGCAGTTTACCGTTTCTTTTTATCGTTTAGCCCCAGCGGTGACAACCAAAACCGCGGTGACAGCCAAAACCGGCCCGACAATAGCTACGTCCTGACCACGCAGAAGCCCGCCCCGTACAGGCCGAGGCCACCAGTAAGGCAAGTATCATGTTTACGGCCTTTTTTTATTATAGGATTGGAAATCATCAAATAACTTCTCCAGTGTCAGACTCTTACTGACTAAAACCCACTTGAAGGAACCTTCAGTTGCCTGAGCCAGGGCAAGGTGACTCTTCCGATCACTCCCGCGACCCCGGCAGGATTCAAATGGCTTAGTGCCAGTGTTTTAACGTACTAGATCACGTTAATATAAATGTTCGCTTATGTCAAATCATATAAAAAGAGGGTTTACATTTTCCGATTTCAAGGGACCCAATTTAGGAAACAGGAAGGTGTAATAGCAGTTAAGGCTCAATTACACCTTCCGATTTCAAGGGACCCAATGTAGGAAGCAGGAAGGTGTAATAGCAGTTAAGGCTCAATTACACCTTAAGAGTTAGCAACACTGCCGATTTTTGATTCTGATTTAGGAGCCTAAATTGGGTCCCTTGAAATCGGAAGGTGTAGTTGAGCCTTTAGAGCAGTTAGTGTCCGATTTATTGAGATTGGAAGGTCCCGATTTGACGTCCTAAATTGTGTACGATTTAGGATAGTGTAATCGCATCACTACGATTTAGAGCTAAGTGTTGCCAATTTAGCAATTTAGCAAATGGACCATTAGTATTTTTATATGTGTTTAAAATTAAATTAAATTTCTCAAGTTCCGTTTCCCAGAAAAAAAAATCTGAGTCCACTCTTGGTAGAATCAGTTTTAGAGACTTTCTAGTGACTTTTGATATTCTGTCTAGGGGCTCGAATTTGTAAGAGTTGGTAACACTGCCGATTTAGGATTCCGATATAGAAGTCCAATTTAGTGTTGTGTGATCGCTAGCTGCCTACTTACTAGTTAGATTGTTCCTAAATGAGCCTTCATTCAGTTTTAGTATAAATTGACGTTTACGTTATTGCGATCTAGTACGTTAAAAACTCGCACTGAGGCCATATAAATACCCAACCAACACAATAAAAAAATTATTGAACAAGTAATTAGCAAGTTATATTGAGCACACAAGTACCTAACAGTGAAAAGACCGTCTGTCAAAAGTCCTTAATTTTTTTTAAATTGAGTGAAGCATGTCATTCCCATACATTTTGGATTTTTGACAGTTGTTATGACACTTTGTTGGTATAGTGATAAAAAGTGAGAGTGTAAGTTGAACATGTCCAAGCGAGTTCGATTCTCAGGCCCGACTATAATGCAATCGGTGTAAACCTTATTATAATAATTAATTTATGCAAGACATTTGCATCCATTCAATTTTAAACCAGTTTGGTTAGTGTCTTGTCTCTTCTTCCTGTAACACATCGGAATCTAAACAAATTATATATAAACTCGGTGTTGATAGATACTAAACGGAGCCTTATATGGCGTTTGTACATACAGAGATACATATTTTGTCTTTATTATGTGTAGAAAATCAGTCCAAATGTCTTTACTATGTCACCTTTGAAACATTAATAGGTAAAAAGCACACAATTGACAGACCACTAAATTTTTATGTAAAGTAGTACAATGAGGGCCCAGTTTACTTTTTAAATTTACTTTTTTTTTTAAATTATGAAATAACTCGAACATGGTGATTTAAACGTTATTTTTATTTTCAGTGATGACGACTACTGGACAGGACCTGCTTATATTCATTTACCTAAACTAGATACTTCTAATACTAACAGCCCTGGGGGACAGGTGAGTCTTTCTAGCACGCTGCTTATTTCTTCCTTTCCTCGAATGAAAGCTTTCTGTAAACTGACTGAAAATTTGGACAGAACCATAGGCATCAGGAGAGGTGTCCTTGCACACCTATCCTTGTTCCAATAGTTATGTCCAATATTTCAGAATCCGGAGAAGTCATTGGATGATTTCCCACCCCCACAAAAAAGAGGGGTGCAAAAGCACCCGCACTTGAAACCTCTTGGCTTTTAATAAAATACATAAAGCCATTCTGAAAAAACGTATAAAAGCCTGATATATAACGAGAAAAACCAATTCGGGGTGTTAAAATTTTCGAACTCGCGTAGCTCGCTCTTTTATCCTTGTTCTTTAGGTCTCAAGCTTATCTATATAAAGTTGTTCAAGTTAGTTCTATAACAAAATCACTATTATATTAGAAGTGGGGTGTTTAAAACGAGGTCACTTCGCTCGCTCTCTCAGCCTATATTCTCTTAATTCTTGAACTGTTCTGCTTCAATCTAAATCGAAAAAGTATTTAGGAATTATTAAAAAAAGAACCTACCCTATCTTATAAGGTGAGCTAAATTTTTGAGCTCACTTCGCTAAAGTATGCTTACCACGTACTCTCTATTTTTAAGCTTTTTTGCATGTTATAGGCCAGTCTATTCTTCCTATTTGAAGCGGGGTGCTGAAATTTTTGAGCTCGTTTTATATAAACTCTAAGCATTTATATCAACTCAATTCTTAAGCTTTTATATTCTCTTTTATATATTGTATCCTATATAATTCGTCATATTACTCCCTATTCTTTATGAATGGAGAAGCATAAACTTAACATATCCGAAATTCCAAGGCGGGTTTCCAAAATTTTCAAGACGAGTATGCACCCCCTAAAAATAATTTTGTCACCGCCCACTTAATATAGACACGATGGTCACGAATGAACAGTCAAGAAAAAAAAAATTCGCATAGTTTTTACTTTAATTTTAACCAAAAATTATTACAAAAAAAATATTGAGAAAACAACGGTAACAAAAACATTATGCCAAAAATCAACCATGGTTCTATTCGAAAATGAACATTTTCAAAGTCATACATATGTTTCTTAAGAAAAATAGTCACTGCATTCTTCAAGATTGCCTTAAGCTTAGTTAATTTATTCTTAACAATCTTCACATCGTTTATCAAACTTCACAGCCTATCAAATGCATTTTATTTACAATAATTAATATTAGCATACTGGATGGTGTTCGGTGAGTCAGATTCGACATTTAACAAACAGAGATCCAACAAGTCTAGAAAGTTTATTTACTCGTACCTACTTACACAATACTTACAAAAACACTAAAGCTATATAATGTTCAAAATGCTATTTCTTTTAACTGTAAGTAGATAGACACCTAAAAATAAACTAAAATATGGCGTCATACTTATAAAACTCGACATCGTTGTCGACTTTGTGCCCAAAATACTGGTGGCATTGCCACGTTGTGTGGCAATATCTAGGATTGTTAGTTCATCTCTTTTCCGACACACACAGACGTAAGAACTTTTTTAAACAATTATTTCTGATTTAAATAAGAATGTCAGTAACCAGTTAAAAAAAAACTTAACGCTGGCTTTTCCGCAACATTATTCTGACCTAGCATTTCTAAACTGGCACAATAGGTCAATCATAAATGTATATTTTGAAATTACATACTTAACTCGCCGTCCGATCAGCACCAGCCTTGAGAGTCGACGGCGCGTAGTGTTCCACGCGCGCCTCAAAGAGTTGTCAACATATCATGACGGGGCCCGTCATGGCCAGGCATCGGCCACGGCACAGCGGTTGTGGATAAATTCGGAACAGAGTTACCGCGCCCCTGGGCACTCAGGGCAGGGAAGGAACAGGGGTGGGAGTCTGACACGCCCACCCGCTCCACCCAGAGCGGGAGATGTCATTGGATGATTTCCCACACCCAAAAAAAAAATGTTTGAACTAGTTGATATTTTTAACCGACTTCGAAAAAGGAGGAGGTTATCAATTCGGATGTTTGTATTTTTTTTTTTTTTTTTTATGTATGTTCGGGTATAACTGCGTCATATATTGACGGATTTGCAAAATTCTTTTTTTGTTCGAAAGAAGTTTATTCCGAAATGGTCCCATTTAAATTTAAAAAAGATCTGATGATGGGTTTCGGAGACAGACAACGGAACTCTTCAAAAATTGACAGCAAATCAACCGCGATTGCTGCTATCGTATGTCTATGAATTGTTAAAACAGTTTAATGGGGAACCACAACTAAAAAGTGAAAAATAAAAAACTTTTTTACAAAAAAATAGAACCGACTTCCAAAAAAAGTGCAAAATAACTTTAATTTCGGAAGTCGGTGTCAAAAAACGAAGACACAAAACAGGAACACATTGTAAAAAAGTTTTGTCCATACAAATATCGGGCGGGTATTACTCCACTGTTTCACATTGTAAATCCAAAGTTTGCCATGATATCGTTTTGTCTTATAATTAATTTTATCTGTAAGGAAACAGAATAATAAAATAAAAAGCCATTAAAAAGTTATAATAAGCCAACAAAGATTCGTTTTTCTTGCCAATTTTAACGCAAGTTGGGGCGTAAATAAGTATTAAAAGAAGTGCAAAATCTCCAAAACAAAGTCGGCACCGACAAACCTCAACTATAGAAGAGTTCAATAAACTTTATTTGTAATTGATTCATGCAGAAGTTTTTTTCATAAAACTTAATTTTCCAAAGGACTTTTCTTAATTTTTTGCGCGATCATTTTACTTCGGAACGGTGCAGCGGTGTTTGTGTGCGTGCAAACTAGACATTGTACATGTAGACTAGCGTCTAACTGCTCATCACTGATATTTTCTCTGTCGGAAACGATGCCAGGACAGCGTGCTTTTTGGCCACAACTACCAGTGAGTTCGAGCCCGCGACTAGTAAAGTAGAAATCAATTAATCCTTCTCTAAAAACTAAAGATCAGCTTAATACTGCGTTCCAAATAAACGAGAAAAAACTTAATGTAAAAACTCGTTCATATTATTATTATTATTGTAAGTTAATCTTTTTCAACGTGTCTTACGTAAATGGCAATCGTAGTAAATGTCAAAAGGTCGCATCGTTTGCTGATAAATGTCACTATCGAACTAGCGTCCTCATTTGGGCACGAAGCAGATAAGTAAGGGACTGAGTCCACTCTATGTAGTTCTTGTGTCCTTCGCTTGCTGTAGATATAATTTGAAAGTTATTTTAAAACTAGCTTCCGCCAGTGGCATTGCCCGTATGGCCTATATGTTATCATGATGTATAAAGTGAGAAATGAGTACATTAAAGGTAGTTTAAAAGTAGCGCCAGTGACAGAAAAGTTGAAAGGGAACCGCTTATATTGGTATAGCCATGTGAAGAGGAGGGATGAAACACATGTAACTTTTTAGTTACGAATATCTTTTTATTTTTTTAAAAAACATTGCCCCACTCTAGGAATTACTCCTGTATCGTGGGTGCGTCCACAAACATGTATACTCACATACACAAGACACCTGGGTGTCTTGTGTATGTGAGAGTATATGAGTGTATGTATGTGTATGGTCTGGACCCGGAACAACTATCTGTAGGTCAAACATTTGTTCCGTGCGGGAATCGAACCCACGACACGCAGCGCAGTAGCCGAACGCTCAATCACTGCGCCAACCGTGTCGTCAAAACTATAAATGTGGATGGATAGAGAAGGAGAGGGAGGCCAAAGAAAAGATGAATGAATTGTGTGAGGAGTGATATGAAAGAAAAGGGAGTTAGTGATAGCGTGACGGCTGACAGGACAGAATGGAAGAACAAAACGTGTTGCGCCGACCCCAAGTAACATGGGGTAAGGGCAGAAAGATGATGATGTTATTACGATGTCTAAGCTAATATTATTGAAAAGTTTCATCCAAATCCGTTCAGTAGTTTTTGCGTGAAAGAATAACAAACATATATACATCCTCACAAACCTTCACATTTATAATATAAATAGGATTAGAAATATTATGTACCTAACAGCTTCTGCCAGCGGCTTCACCCGCGGAATCAGTACTACCCCCACTATAAATTATAGCCTATGTACTATTCCAGACTATAATATATCTGTGTGAAATTTCATCCAGATCCGTTAAGGCCCTACTACCGGTCAAGTGGCGCCCTCATTCAATAAAAAATCGTAGCATAGCATAGAAAATAAATATTAAGCAATCCAATGTCACGTTTGTTACAAAGAGGATAAAGTATCCAAAGTAGTAGGCAAAAGTATCAAAAACGGCCGTTTCTGACACTTTTGCCTACTACTTTGGATACGAAACATTCTGAGACCTGTTTTTTAACAACGTAAAAATACTTTATCCTCTTTGTAACAAACGTGACGTTGGATTGTTTAATATTTATTTTCTATGCTATGCTACGTTTTTTTATTCAATGAGGGCGCCAATTGGCCGGTAGTATACCCTTAAGCTGTTCTGGCGTGATTGAGTAATAAACATCAGCATTTGTAATATAAGAAAGATTTATAAAATGGTAGCATATCTACGCAAAAATATAAAAACTTATCCTGTCTACAGTCAATGGAAAGGTTCAAAGTCTTAAAAAACTTAAGGTCTCAGGTACCGTAATCACACCGGTGTGACTTGCACAATAGATTTTCTATTGTGTCTGTTGTCCAGTAATTCAGAGCAATGAAGAAGTTTAACAATTATAGTTACCTCTCTATTGCAGTGATCGTTTATTTTTGAAAAATAGAGTAAGGCTTAATATAAATCGTTTATCGTGGCTATATACTTATCTTTACGAGAATTTCTTGAAAGCGTTTCCCGGAAATCTTACCTGCAGACAGAAGTAAAAAAAAAATTCACACTTAGGCGACCGTAACAAATTCTTTTAATAAACTACTGAATAACTTAACAGTAAACATCCGGGTAGGAAGTTAACTAAAACAAAACCTTTTTAGTTTCTCAATAATCGTGAAAAAGAAACACATTACGTGACCTTCAAACATTCCTTGCAATGAAAGACTTTCATACGGCATTCTTGATTTTGTTTATCTATAGATTCAGACAAAGCATGTGCGAATAACAAGTTTTGTCGTATCCGTATTGTAATTAGTAGGTATTCTAGAAAAAACCGGAATACGTTTTAACGGTTTTTTCTGTGAAAGTGGCGAAGGACGTTTTCTCGTTAAGTTACACATTTTAATAGTGACGGGAACGATACTTTTGTTCGATATTTCCTTACATAATAATAATAATTAATAACATATTTATTAAGGAAATATCGTTCTTTTTTTTTGGAGGGTTGGAAATTATCAAATAACTTCTCCCGCTCTGGGTGGAGCGGGAGAGCGTGTCAGACTCTTACTGACTAATACCCACCCCTGTTCCTGCAGTTGCCTGCCCCGCGGTAACTCTCGAATTTATCCGCGACCCCAGGCAGGCATCGGCCCTGGCGGACCCCGTCAGTAATAATGGATACCTGCCAACATATTTTTAATTCGACACTGAATAAAGATAGGGTGATAAGTTGTTGATGTAGAAATCTCTTCTCTCAATAGTATAAAACAAAGTCGCAGTGTATTTTGTCTGTTTCTCCGTTTACTTCTTCTAAACCATACAATGGATTTTGATACGGTTTCCAATAATAGAAATAGCGATAAACGAGGCAGGTTTACCAATCTATAATTTGCACCCGTGTGAAATTGGGACGGGTCGCGGGGCTTATATTAATACTATAGCTGACCCGGCAGACGTTGTTCTGTGATTAAAAAATGGGGGGTGGGGGTAGGAGGGTGAAAAATACTTTACGACCTATTATCATACTAACCAAATATACAAAAATAAAATATTCGTCGAGCCGTTTCCGAGAAATGCAACCACAAACATCATGACACGAGATTTTTTATATATTAGAATAAAAAACAAACAAAGATTACGCATCCTTTCATTTTTATTAAAATTGTTTTAACCAAAGATGATGTGCAACTGATTGCTATTATCAATATTATTCGTTCGAAGTTCCTATTCAACTATATTAATTGATAGGTACGGAAGGATATAATAAATCTGAACATTCTAATAGCTATAATAACACAATCTATGATAAATTATTTACAATGGCGATCTATTCAATTAATTTAATCGAAGCGAGCCAAGCGAATAAAAAGTAGTGCCTCTTTGCATAATTATTTCCTAGAAGGAAAACGCTATCAAAATAATATTAAAATAACCTTTGATTTGAGAAGAAGCACTTGTACAGAACTGGTTTCAGCAAGGTCAATGAATATAAACATCCCATGTACAGTCCCGAAATGAGGAGGTTAACCACCTTTGGTCAGATTTTCACTTACACCGTGATTTTTTCGGCCACCGTCAATATTTTAAAACAAAAGGCAGTGCTAAAAGTGTAACAAAAATTATTACTAGCCAGAAAAGAGTACGTTTGAGAAAAAAAATTGTTGAAACGATGGAGGCTGCATATACGAGTACCATAAGGTAAAATCGATGACATAGTAAGGGTCGCGGGAAATCGATGGATGCGAGACGTACATGACTGGACGTTGTGGCGACTCTTGGGCGAGGCTTATGTCCAGCAGTAACGTCTTTCTGCTGAAATGATGATGATTGATGTAATATTAGAAAGGACTTAGAATAAAATAGAATAGAATAATACTTTATCATACTTACACCAAAACACTCAGACTTCTTTCTTTGTCTATGTATCTCCGCTTCATGTGTATTCCCTTTAAATATATCATATAACATTTCATTAATGTATTCACTGAGGTTTTCCTAGAAAATGCGGGTTGACGTACTCTTCGAACAGTAGAATATGAACTTGTTATTGTATCTACACATAATTGCCCAGTATGTAGCGCGTATGCGCTGGACCGTTGCAAATGATCATCTTAGATCGTCGGTATTTCATGTTACATACCTGTTTTATGTTCAGCCTTGCTGCCATGAGGTTTTCTTACGTTTTTTGTCTTTATTTGAGTACATAATTACTTTTAGAGTAAAATCTCCTGATTTTTAGGACTTTTAGTAACTATTATTAGTATTTTGATTGATAAGTTTTTTTTATATATATATATATATAAAAAACATCAATAAAGCTATGTAGGACGCAAGTTCCCGACAGATTATTAAGGATAATCAACAAAACAAAAAATATGTATACAGAGATGACGTCTTGGTTTGCTCCAATTATGTTCAAATTATATTCCATGTTATTGTGATTATCAATTTGGGCATAAATTGAATATTTAGTTTTAGTTCTGGGGTACAACAACTAAAAAGTTAAAATAAAACTATTTTACAAAAAAATACAACCGACTTCCAAAAAAGAAAATAGGTACACAAAAAGTTGCAAAATAACTTTAAACTCGGAAGTCGGTGTTAAATAACGAATCGGTTGTATTTTTTTTCTTAACTCAGTTTTTCCACACAAAAATTGTCCGAAAACCGAATAACTTAAGTTTCCAATAAAAATAAACGAATCGGCTGTGTTCTATTTTGCTGGTATTTGTGAGACATAGACATTTCAAAGTTGTAGTAATTTCTTTGATTTAACCTAATCATCAAAGTCACGGGTAATTTCTCAAATACACAAAAAAAGAAGTACCTATCTGTGAATGCTAACATACTCGTAGATATTAATATAATAATATACCTATACGGTACATCACTAGCTCTAAATCTGCCCACATTAGTGAACAGTCTCACTACACAATTCATAAGCCGATGATAGACTATCTTATAACTTATGCAATTATTAGGCACTGATGTATTCTAGTCATTATACTCGTATACTACATTAATATCTAAGGAACCTACTTTATTATTTACTAGCGACCCGCCCCAGCTTCGCTCGGGTACAAATTATACATATAAACCTTCCTCTTCAATCACTCTATCTATTAAAAAAAACCGCATCAAAATCCGTTGCGTAGTTTTAAAGATTTAAGCATACATAGGGATATAGGGACAGAGAAAGCGACTTTGTTTTATACTATGTAGTGATGTTCAGAATTGATGGACTCAAAGCTAGTCTACTCATGGAACATTAGTACCAGAATCAAATTTTCTCTATATCTCTTTTAAGACTGAACCTACAGTTAATTCTATCAAAAAAAAAACATAAAGACCAGAAATTGTCAATGGCGTGTTTAAAAATAAGGACTTTTACCAATTCTCTTTTAATTTAACCGCACCACATTATGTTAATAGTTGTTAGTATGATTTTTTTTTTGCTGGAGACGAGTTCCATCCATATACTTCTGTCCAACCTCAACCTCCTTTACTTTTGAGTACTTAATGTTTTTTTTGCTCTATCAAAAAGATTTATCTTTCTTAAAAAAGATCTTTGATATGAATCATAGTTGAAGAATTGACCAAAAGCTCTAACTAAATCAATCCTTTATAGTCCCGATGACAACCCGGGCTGTCATCGGGCTTCTTCGACAACCCAAGGTTAACGTTTGCTTGGAAAAAAATTTAACCTCTTAGGATCCGAAACTCAACTGAGTTTGAAAACAAAACAAAACCAGCCTCCTACCTCTTAAGATCCGCGGACAAACCCGGGTTGTCGAAGAAGCCCGATGACAACCCGGGTTGTCATCGGGACTATAAGGGTTAAATTTTTCTATGAACCAGGGATGTTGCGGATGCAGTTTTTTTAACATCCGCGGAAACGGATGCGGATGCAGATTTTTCGAGGCTCACATCCTCAGATGCGGATGAGTACCTATGCGAATCTTATGAAGATTTGTATGGGTGCAGAAATAAGATAAAAAGATCTTAAATATTTTGTTGAAAAATTAATATTAAAGTTAAAAATTAGTGCATTATACCTAACTAGCTTCTGCCAGCGACTTCGCCCGCATGGAATTAGTACTTTCCCCGTTATAAGCTTTAACCCATTTTTCACCCCTTTAAGGGATAAATTTCGAAAAACCCTTTCCTAGTGGATAACTACTCTTCACAAAGACCATACCCTCCAAATTTTATGTCTCTGTGACCAACGGTTTAGGCTATGCGTTGATATAGCAGTCAGTCAGTCAAACAGTCAGTCAGGACTTTGAATTTTATACATACTGATAACAAGTAACATCGCTCAAATGTTTTTATGTGAACGCAACCTGTGGCGCAACTAAACACTTTGTGAGTTGTGACTGATTTACGAGAAGCAAAAAAAAGTAATAACAAATGCGGCAACCTAAATAAAACCGATTAAAAATAACAAATGCATCGTGTATGCAACTAAGTAATGCGCGTAGGTGGGATACCTTAGCCAATATTACGTAATGGTTACAACAATGGGATAAACTATGGTTCAAGCTAATGTTTCTGTTACCGTTTCTCAATTTACTTAACTATCTTACTTACAAACTAAAATAAAAATTTGCTTGCTTAGATAAAAAAAACTGCCTGGCAATTTTCGCGGGTTCTAGGTTTTACGGATTCTAGAATGTTCTAAAAGGTTCTATGATTGCCCTGATTGGTGCAAGCGAATAGTGATGGGAGCGGTTGGCTCCGATCTAAAATATGATCGCGTTTTACATTATTTATATTTTCAGAAGTTTTCTTTCGTCCACTGTATTGACTTGAGATAAGTCTGTTGCTTATTTATTTTTCTTGCACTAGTAGAAAGTAGAAAACACGCCCTGTAGTTTTAAAAACCATAGATTAGTTCATTCTGTAGATTCAAAATAACTTAGCCCACTTACGCAAGGGCGTTTTTCCTAACGCAACGTTTTTCAAAATTTTATAGCATTTTCAACTCTCGTTGAAAATTCATCACGTTGAGAATCCTTCAGAACGCATCATCTGTGCATTAAAAAAGCGTTCTGTGTGATTTTCAACTTTCGGCGCTAATCCGATTGTTGAAAATCCACTGGACTTAAGGGTCTTCTCGCGGTCCAGTGGCGCCCTCATTGAATAAAAAATCGTAGCATAGTACAGAAAATAAATATTAAAAAATCCAACTTCACGTTTGTTACAAAGAGGATAAACGGCCGTTTTTGGCACTTTTGCCTACTACTTTGGATACGAAACATTTTGAGACCTGTTTTAACAACGTAAAAATTCTTTATCCTCTTTGTCACAAACGTGAAGTTGGATTATTAATATTTATTTTCTGTGCTATGCTACGATTTTTTATTCAGTGAGGGCGCCACTGGACCGCGAGAAGGGCCTTAAAAAAGCGTCGCATGAAAAAAAATCTATGCGTACTTACGTGGGCTTATCAGTAGAACATCCTCTGTATATTCTTACTTAAACACTTACAATTAAAATCCTCATTTATGTATGTTGTATTTAAAAACTAAACTTCTATTTAACTGAACAGAAAAACTAGAAATATATAATCTCATTGTATATTTATGAACAAGTAGTAATCCCATCTGAATTAACATTTCCGCAAAAAAATAATGACTATTAGTTCCAATATCTTCTTAAAACATAATATAGCTTTCAAATTCGTAACAGGTTTCAAATTAATTGTACATTTTGTGGTCGACAGTTAACGTTTTCAGTTGAAACAACTATTTATTGTGGTCGGGATTCCCTATCTTGATTGACAGTCTGATTCCATTGTGCAGTGAAAATAAATATTAACAATTACTGATATCGTATTAATGAGATATGTATCTATGGTGTGGTTTTAAAACCACTACGTTTATTTAAGTAGTTATTGCAAGAGATTATATTTTCAATGTTTATATTTTTTTTACATAAGTTTTCTTTAGTGTTTTAAGTTCTACAAAAGCTTGGAAACAAGCCAGTCTCGATGCATATTACTAAGTTGTTTTTTATTGACACAAAAATTTCATATAAACTATTATTCTCAATTAAACTTCTTTGTGATAATGAACTTTCAATAATTCTTCCAAAAAAACTTTATGTAAATTATCATGCTTTTAGACCCATCGGTTTAGGGTATCTATTTTTTTTTCAGTGAATTAATTCATTTATTGAACATATATTACTAGATAGGTAAAAAAGAGATAAATAACAATAAAGTTCCCAACGTATAAATATCCGCTTAAAACTATGATGAAATATGTTTATTATTCAAATAATAACACATAATTACTAGTTTATGTGTTAATAATTTTACTGACCACAATCAAAATGGCGAATTTCGAAATGTCATTGCGCGTACGCAGTCGTTGTGAGTTATTTGTACCAGGAACTGTCGACCACAAAATGTTATTGCACCCCGTAGATTAGAACTGAAATATAAAATTACCACAAATAATTATTAATTAATTAGTAGCGTCTTAATTTCCTTTCTTCAAATCACTAACACGAACCAAATGTTTGCGATCACATAATCTGTACCTAATTATTTTCTTAATATTGTAGTCTCAGTGCGGCAAGGTGGTATTGAACGCCGTACCCCTGGTGGTAAATGGTACCCCCACTTTGGAAGGACAATGGCCGTGGCAGATCGCTCTTTACCAAACTCAGGTAAGACTATAAATGTATAATATACAGCCTTATTAGTAAACGTGTAGTTAATGGGACCAGTAAAATCTCCAGTTTTACAATAAAATTTTCGAAGTTTAACTTCAGGATATATTGGGCTAAGTTTCTATGATTTCCTACGAGTTTAATAAGGTAAGTTTCCTACGGTAATAATATGTATGTGTGTTTCTAACTAGAGTCCAAAAATCCGACCTAGAAGAAAGGACACTGGACAAAAATGTAAAGAACTTGTCCTCACCTCTACCAGCGACGAATGGTGGAGACAAGCCCTTTATAGACCATCCTCCTTTAAGCTTAAAAAAACAGCATAACCAACCAAATTTCAGACCGTGGACAACAAGTATATCTGCGGAGGAACGCTGGTGTCACACAAACACGTCATCACGGCCGCGCACTGCGTCACCAGGAAGGCGTCCCAACGCCGGGTCGACCAGAACACCCTGACGGTCTATCTGGGGAAGCACAACCTGAGGACCTCGGTGGATGGAGTGCAGATTAGATTCGTAAGTATAGGTTAATTGTTACTTTGGGAACAACCATGAAACCACAAAAAACAGCTATTCAATACATTCTGTCGAGTTATACAAACATAAATGTCAACTGCAGGCAGCTGAATTTTGAAGGAACTAGTTTTCATATTATGTAATGTCACACTTCTACTAAACCCAACGGTTTAGGCTGTGCACTGTATGTCAGTGAATTAATTAAAGATTACTAATTAAGTAAATAAATAAGTAGAGGTGCAGCGAAATAAAGCCACAATTGGCAATTTGACAACACGGTTGACGCAGAGGTTGAGCTATTGGCTGCTGCGCTGCGTGTCGCGGGTTCGATTCCCGCACGTAACCATTTTTGTATGGCCTACAGATAGTTATTCCGGGTCTGGGTGTCTTGCGTAAGTAAATCCTGTGTGGGACAACGATTAAAAAAAAAACTATAAATAAAAATAGTTCTCCTATAATATCAAATCGCGAATAAGTTCTACTTCAGTACAATACTTATCCATCTACCTACATGTAGACCCCAAAGTTTAATTTAATACCATGCGAACGTACTTTCATTTTCCACCCTCTAAATTGTAAAAAATCGTTACTCCCCATGTCTAGGCTGAAAAAACACAGATATAGAAGCTTTTCCAAGATGAGTCTACTTCATCTGTGAACTCTATTCCCACTATAAAAGTTTTATGACTCGCTAATGAGCTCTCATAAACTTTCATCTCAACATTCATAACTTTTATTTGTTCGTTGAGCCACTTGAGAAACTTCAGTACTGCGCTATTGGCTTTCCGTTTCCTTTTTCTGCGAAAATCTTTTAATTAAAGGATTTTAATTGGTAACTAAAGTGTTTTGCAAGCACTTTGAATCAATTAACTACGTTAGTGAGAAACAAAGTACTTTATGCTTTAGTTAATTGTATCCAGTTGTTATTTTTCAACACCTAATTTACTCGAAAACTGGACCCTTTTTGGGCTCGCAATGAAGTATTACTATTACGCACTCTTGCGGTAAAGTGCAAGACCGCAGCACTATATGGAAAGTAAAGAAATTATTAGGTATTTTATTTAAATATTTGGTCAGTCGAAAATTTTAATCTGGTCAGAAGCTTTTTCTTACTCTTCCGTTGTTAATTTTTTTCTGATTTAATTCATAAGGGGATCGAAGACAGTTGAATCGATTCTCTGGGACAAATCGTAGTAGGTATTTTTAGTTACCTAACCAATTACTTGAAGCTATCACTAGATTGAACAGCATGTCTGAATTGACTTAAATTCCCGGAACTGCAAGCAGCGTTTCGAATTGATTGCTCTCTAAACAGTTTTTAAATTCTCTAAAAGTTCTCGAATTATTTTAAACAATCTGGTGGCTCCAAACTCCAATACGATTTGTACTAAAATAAATTAGAATCCTTTGTCTGATCGGCCGTTGAATTACAAAACAGGAGCAGAAATCAACAAGATTAATTAAGTCAGGGCGAAAAGTTCGTGCCCATTTGTTAATTTACAAATGATCTATTTTGGATGCTTTTCGTTTAATAGAGCCGGTTTGAAATGCGGAATAATCTATGGTTGATGGTTTAAGCTCTTGTGGCTAGAAATTAATAAATTTTAAGCTTTTATCTGTGAATGTCAATTATTTTTTATTTTTTTTATTTAACGTAAACCTACCACTTTTCGCTTCAAGTAGAAAAATTAGCTATCTAAGAGTAAAGTAATGAAATTATTTATCTAATTACTGAAGCTTTTTTTTAATTATAGTTTTTATTTATATTGTTGGTGTCAGTTTTATTAGGTTGAATTTCTGCGTTTATTTTTTTTAAATGTATCTTCAATCAAGACATGTTATGGATAAACAACTAAAGACGTTTTCTTGCACCTTTGCTTGAAATCCTTTTTCCTAGAGTGTCTTATTATTTAAAATTTAACAGACTGTTACGTGTGACTGTTGACGGCTTAGCAAAGATAATTAAGATAACGGTCGGTCTTTAATCACCTCATCATCAGCCTTATAATGTCCCCACTGCTGGGGCACAGGCCTCCTCTCTGTGAGAGGGTGTGAGCCGTAATCCACCACGCTTTAATCACCTACCATTATTAAAATAAAGACATAAAATTACAAGTGATTACTCTTTTGGACACCAACAAAACGAAAATAGACGTACAAAAATAAACAATAATTTCATAGAATGACTGACACCGGCGATTCGGACGCTGAGTGTCATATTAGTGCCAATTAGTGACCCCCGTACTGTAGCGCGTTTACGGCCTATCCTGACTTGTATATTTATTATACCAGCTATTTAGAGGGGCTGGGAATCTGGGATGCCATTTTGTAGGCTGAATTAAATATTTAGATGCTAGTTTTTGGACTAGCTAGCATGAATAAACACATAACTCTGCATGTCTGGTTATTCAGTTTTGTGTTAGACTTTTCTTGCTCGAGGCAAGAACTGATGAAAATAAAAGAAAAGAATTTACCAATAAGACTCCTTCGTATTGATAAGTTGGTCTTTCCAAACGAAACCAATTTAGAACCCCTCCGATTTAGAAACGATTTCAACGTGCGTTTGCAAAATTGCGAATAAATTAAGGCTCTACTACCGGCCAAGTGGCGCCCTCATTGAATAAAAAATCGTAGCATAGCATAGAAAATAGATACAAAACTGAAGGCACACGAGTGGGTTTTAGTCAGTAAGAGCTAAGAGTCTGACACGCCTTCCTGCTCCACCCAAAGCGTGAGAAGTCACTGATGATTTCCCACCCTAAAAAAAATGGGTTAAATAGATAACCTGAATACATATCTATACTTAGTAGTGGAATTTATTTACATAAATGTATAACATTCGTTTACAGACAACTGGATTACCAGCTCAGCCCAGCTCTTGTGTGAACGCAGCTTCATCTAGCGTAAAGGTGCGTTCACACTAAGTGCTGAACTGAGCTAAGAATTTTCATGTCTTTAAATTTGCAACGACAAAAATGATATCTCAGTTGGATAAGTGGCTGGCATAGCTACTAAAGCCACCCCAGCGGCCATAATCAAGACATGGAGAATGGATGGAGCTCCGAGAATTCCCGTAAATAACCGGAAATCCCATTATACAAGCACTAATCTTTACCTAAGCAAACAACTCTGAGTTCCTAGCCCACGAAGGTATGTCTAGTATTGTCTAGGAATATAATTATCTGCTAACCAAACTTATTTTCATTTAATTCTAGGTGAAAGAAATATTTGTGAATCCGAACTACAACGCCAGCACTTTCAGTCGTGACGTGGCCATACTGGAGCTTCGTGAGCCAGTCACGTACTCCGACTGGGTCAGACCTGCCTGTCTCTGGCCCGACAACGATATAGATCTCAAGAATGTTATTGCGAAGAAGGGTTCGGTATGTATTTTTTTTTTAGTTTTTTGCTGGGCGTGGGAGAGATTGGACTGTAGATAGATCTTCTAACGCTCAACTTTGTCTTTCGATTTTCTGTCAAAAGCCGCATAGATTTGCCTCAATATCATACGTAAACTCACGCCTTTTTCTCATGGGGCCAGACAGAAACCAAAGGCCTGCTACGATCCTTACACACTCCTTTTGCTTCATTTACATTCATATCTACATCTGGTCATAAGCGCACGCCGGTTGCGAGTATTGTATTGTATGTCGGACTGGTGCCCGCAACTCCACGTCCAAAGAGTGTATTATGCGTACGTGTGGGACAGGTTTGTTATTCGATCCACCCCAGCTCTTCCAGGAAGGCCAGCAGCGCCACTGGTGTTACTGACTATCTCACCAAGGTTTCCTGGGTTTCAGAAGTATTTTACCCTGTATCTAGCGACCACTGGGCATCTTAGTAGCAGATGAGCTACTGCTGTTTCATCCTCTTCCTTGCAGGCTTTGCAGAGGGAGATGCCTGTAATTCCTATGACAGAGAGGTACTTATTAAAGGACCCGTGGCCCGTTGTAACGGCCGGTTGCAAGTATGTACTACGCACCGCATCAATATCAATCTATATTTATCCAAACCAAAATAGTTCCTAACTAAAAACCAACAGTTTAACTTTAGTTTAACTGCACCAAACACGAACCACAGATAATTAAAGTCAGACAGCAAACAGATTTGTGGTTCGGTCGGTCAATTAGCAACTTTATGGATGGCACGGGCGAAGGCAGCGCGTCCATTCTGCTTGGTAACTCGCTGCAACTGCAGTTTTATAGGAACGCCGTAATTATACAACGCTTTGCTGCTGAACGTTCAATTAGTGCTTGCTCTTACCTAATTAGCTGACAGACGACGTGTAAATAAAATTGTTAAGTTAATACTGGGAATTGGATGAGTAAGTTTTTTATTTAAATTCCTTCTCTCTTCCTTTTGGATTCGCTTTTTCAATGTGCTTGAAAACGAACTATAAGCAAAAAATCATTTATTCTAAGTATTTTATTCCACAATTTTTGCTTAACTTCAAATAACATGAGATCATTATGAACAATATGAACCCTGATTTCAAGATAGGTACTTACTACATAAGTAACATAATATTAGGTAGGTAGGTAAGGTACTGCATTTTATTCATGGCACTGGTACTCCTAAAACCCAACATACTCGTAAAGTATCACGCCTGTACCTACTCCTGATGGGTAAGACAGAGAATAGATGGATACCAAAAACCACATTTTGTCAATAAGGAATGTTTAAGTATGTGGTGTAGGGGGCGACCGAGATTACCGGCCAAAAAAATAGTCTTCGGACTTAGATGACTTACCTACATACTGCTGAAAATTGAGATAAGCCGAATTGAAAACATACTTGAGCGAGCAGTCAGCACCTTTAGAGCGGTTGCGCACTACGTCCTATACTTATCCGTGAAAAGACGGTCCAGCGTGGTCGTAAAACAATTTGTATGGTAGGTTACGCACTACCGATCCGAGTTCGGTCCGAGTTTTCTATAGATCTGTATTTTGACGGATAAGTATCGGACGTAGTGCGCAACTGCTCTTAGGTAGGCCAAAACGCACTGATGACCGGCACATATCTCGATTGACTCGCTTAGCGCCTAGAGCCGCGGTCGCATTACGCGTGTTTCGTTTCGAAAGCTCTAAAATGTTTGTAACCGGCTGCGCTGGGCGCTTGGCGACTTCGCGAGTCGCTTAGGTACGCAAAGGCTAAGCGACACGCGAAGGTTCTAGCCAGCGAACGTGCGACCCTGTTCGCCACACTATGCGTCTGCCAGTGCATTTTCGCCCTCAGCCGAACGCATAATTTCATAATGTGCTAAATAGATATTTATTTCATAATTTCAGGTGGTGGGCTGGGGTTTCGACGACACTGGCGTGGCGACTGAGGAGTTGAGCCTGGTGGAGATGCCTGTGGTAAGCCAAGAGACCTGTATCAGGTCGTACAGCGAGTTCTTCGTGAGATTCACCTCGGAATACACCTACTGCGCTGGTTACAGAGACGGTAAGCTTGATCGTTATAGCTATGGCATTAAATATTAATATTGTGTTAATATTCCTCTCTTAGTAGGTACCTACCTACCATCTTCATGTAAATACAGTACATTTACCTACCTATCTTTATACTCTACCAGATCTTCTACCTTGTATTTCGCTTAGCCAGCTTTTCGGGAAAAGCTAGTAGGAATTTTCAGATTCTGGATAAAAGAGAGCTTGTTGGAAGGACTGATTGAATAACAAAAGGTATGCTGACGAGTGCGACATGTACAATATACCTGTACTCATTGCCTACACTGGTACCTAATAATCTAGACTTTCCAACAATATCAAATTATCAACGTGGCTATTTCGTCACGAGCTGATTCGAACTCCCAGCGAATCCTTCGCCAGACACTCTAACCACTGGACTATTGCTTTATTCTTGTCTTCCTCCTCGCAGGAAAAATGCCTCATTACCACTAAGTATTTGGACTGTTTTAGGATTAGTAACAATTCTTTTTTAAACAGACTTAACTACCCACCTGTTTTTTGGAATCAACTTTACGTAGATTTTGTATATTTTTGTTTGTTTATTACCCGTCAGCTCCCGCGCGTCCCACATCGGGGACGCAACAATAGGTTTTTAATTGTGTCTGTTATTCCGATACCTGACGGATTAATAATATATGTATAATTTATAAACCAAGTGTACAATGAGTATGCGATAGGTGGCGGAGACCTCTCGCGCCCGGCCCTGGTTCAGGCCATGGTACGGAGCGAGAGGTAATGGGAGGCAGTCTCCGCCTTCTGCGAAGCAGTAATGCTCGTGAAGGCGGAGGCGGGACGCGTGAGGGAAGCTCAACGGAGTGGCCCTCGCGGCCCCGGCCGCTACCACCGCAGGAGAGGTACTGAGCGTACTAGGCGTAGGACGTCGCGAGGCGATTTCCGGCCACCGTAGACCCGGGCCTGCGGACGGCGAGCAGTGGGTAGCTCGCCGTCCGATCAGCACCAGGCCCGTGAGTCGACGGCGCGTAGTGTTCCACGCGCGCCTCAAAGAGATGTAGTCAGCCACCACAACGGGGCCCATCGTGGCCGGTGCCTGCATGCCTAGGGGTAGCGGATAAATTCTGAAAATGAGTTACCGCACCCCTGGGCACTCAGGCAGGGAAGGAACAGGGGTGGGTTTTAGTCAGTAAGAGTCTGACACGCCCTCCGCTTCACCCAGAGCGGGAGAAGTCACTGGATGATTTGCCACCCCACAAAAAAAAAAAAAAAGTGTACAATGAGTGGCCTTACCAAACAGGGTGATTATGGTAATACAGGGTGTACGGAAAGGGTGGTCATATTTCAGATATTGCTTCTGTCATTCATTCCATTCCTTCATTTCTTCTGTTATTCATTTCATTAAGAAAGTGAGAGTAAATTCCCAAAAACCAATTTTTTGAAGTGAAAACTTCTTTAGGCGCGTTGGACATTTCTGAGATGGGAAAAGAATTGAACTCGCGACACTGTTATCGACACTACTACGCATTCCGCTACGAGTGCTACGACGCGTATCACTGTAGCGGATCTCGTAGCAGATTGAAGTGAAAACTTCGTTAGGCGCGTTAGGCAAGTTTTTTTTTTAATTGACTATTCATTTTTTGAAGAAAATTGTTCATTTCTATGGGCGAACAATGACTTATAATATAGTTTATAAAAATCATTGGGACAGAAGCAGTAATTAAAATATTAACAGCCATTTCTGTTACACCCTGTATAACATTATAAACCGTTTATTTAATTTAAATTAGTGCAATTATTGTAAACAGTATTTCCTATGTAAATAGTAGATAGTGTAGTTAGCATAATAAAATGCTTATTGCTTCCAGGAGTCTTCAATGAAAAAACCGGCCGTAGGGAAAGTATGTTTAGTTTGTTTCGTTTCTTTCATAATACGCTAACTTAGGTAACGGTAAGCACGTCTGCTTGAGCACCTTCTGCTTACTAAATCATTATCTATTAATTTTCTTCTAATTTATCCGCACAGTTAACTACCTTTAGGCTTTGGAACTTTAAACCTTGTAATGTATTGTATGTATCTACCTACTAAAATGTTTAACTTAGTTAGACTTACTTACTTACCTAAGTAAGGCAACAAATTAAGTAGTAGTTAGATAGTTAGAATAAGTGTTATGGAAACTAATCATAAGATAGTGCATGAAATACAGCTAAAAATACTTTAGCATACAGGCTTCTTTTTCTTTTCGTGTCAAATCCTAGGGAATATGCATGAAAATAAATATTTGATAACTAACCAGTAAGTTTTGATACGGGCGTCATGTCCTTTGACGTCAAAAAACACGTCGGACTTCTCTTTCTAATTATCAACTTTAAAGCTTTAAATCTTCGTCGCTGATGATTATTTTGAAAATTCCTTCATATTTGTTCACTATAGTTATTATGTCTTTAATTGAACACATAAAAAATATCATGCGTATGTATTCCCTATTAGAACCTCTTCCTCGTATCCTACGGAGTTGATTTTTTACATGTTGGTTCAGTTTCAATGACAATGCATTTTTATGTTAAACATGACCTGAATCTTCATCCAGGATTAACACCAGATAGACTTCTACGGTCAACTGCACAGACACCGTGTGTGCGCATTTAAAAGCTTGTTTAAAAAAGTTTTTTTTTTTCTATTTAACTTTTGCTTGATTAATATTATGTACCTAGATACAACACTGGACAATTTTTTTTGTTTTAATTTTTTACCCTTAGACCCAAACTAACAAAAAAGAATTACTACTGGCAAAAATAGGTAGGTATAATAAACGTATAACAGCTTTTCTTTAAACGCTAAATAGGTAGGTACAAAGAGCGCGTTTTCGGATTTAAGTAATAATTACCTGAAAAACTAAAAAAACCCTTAAAATATGAGTTTACTCATAAAAATCCTTGTTTACATTTTCAGAATTGATCCCATACCAAAAATTGTCTGCCACTAATGGATCATGTGTATGAGTATATCCTATAGTCATAAGTCAAATCTCTAAGAAAAATAAGATTTAGGTACTTACCTACCGTACCTTCATGCCACTTCTTGACGTAAATACTTATACCTAAATTTAACCCAACTTCTAAAAAATTTCCAGGTACCTCAGTCTGCAACGGTGACAGCGGCGGCGGCATGGTTTTCAAGATGAACGGCATCTGGTACCTTCGAGGTCTGGTCTCCTTGTCAGTGGCCAGGCAGAACGAATACCGATGCGATCCCACACACTACGTCATATTCACAGACTTAGCAAAGTTCTTGCCGTGGATAAATTCTATTGTTTCTGATTTTTGATCTTGTGATATTTCAAAAGCTAACTTTGTTCATGAGGTAATATAAATTTTCTAAGGGAATGATGACTCATGGTAGTAAACTGCAATTGTGTTTAGTAAAGAGCTAGTATAGGCCTGTATAGGTAACATCTCACATAGGAAAGAGCTAGTATATGCCTGTATAGGTAACATCTCACAAAGGGAAGAGCTAGTATAGGCCTGTATAGGTAACATCTCACATAGGAAAGAGCTAGTATAGGCCTGTATAGGTAACATCTCACATAGGAAAGAGCTAGTATAGGCCTGTATAGGTAACATCTCACATAGGAAAGAGCTAGTATAGGCCTGTATAGGTAACATCTCAAAATCAGCATTGCTGGTCTTACCTAATATCTGTGTAGAATATGGATTTAGTAGCATATTATTGGTAACATTTACTTAGCAAATTAAATACCTGAATGCTTGCTCAGCGATGTGAAGACATCATTGATAACAAAGTACTTACTTACATATCTATTAAATTATTAGCAATTTGATAAAAATCATGACCAAGGAATAATTCCACGACCTATTAAATAATTCCTCATCCATTCCTAGTTAGAGTCCTCATAACAAAATTAGTCTTTGTAAATAATGATCCACCATTTTGATAAGGCAGCCATTTTGTTTTAATATTAGGTTACTAAAGTATTTCCCTTTGCAAATTTAATGATTGCAGAAAGAGACGTTTTTTTTTAATAGATACGTAATAAGTTTTTATAGTAAAGAGTACGTTACAAACGCTATAAATAATAAGTAAATATATAGCGAAACGCGATGCAGTGCGATATTGGTGTTGTTTCTGTTGAACACAAACTAAACTTAATTTAGGTTATTGCTATCTTTTTCTGTCTAATAAATCAAGAAAGAGACGGACGTAAATTAGTGCTGTCAAATTTAGTTTGAACTAATATTTCCATACAAAATAAGGGTAAACGTAAAAACATGTCGTCTAAAAACACGGCGAAGCGCAAGGCGTAAACTAGTTTGACATCTCTAACTTAGTTCATAGCTATAGCCGTCCTTTTCTCGCACAGCCTTTTAGTAAAAGATAGCAATTCTCTAATTTTAGTTTAGATATTAAACAAGAGAATCCGCACCATTTTCTGCCAAAAAAATATCAACTTTGCGACTCTGAAAATAACGTCAAAAATAAATACTCCTTTTCGCGTAGCACCCCCGTCCGCTTACCTAGGTACTTTATTACTACTTACAGTACCTACTTTATTCTAAATAATTAAAAGTTGATATTTATTTGGCTCTGGAAAAACTGTGGCCCAAACGCGCTCAGCTCGCGCAGCAGCGCTTTTCTGCCACCAAGTTACATATGAAAGGTATCGATATTAATAGGTAGGTATAATAAATGTCTGGTTGCTGAGGCCCTAGATTCTACTCTCAAGGCCAATCTACTTATTCGACATAATTATGTTAGTAAGCGACCATCTATTAGTTAACACTCGAATCGACAAGCTCCGAGTGAGAATAACTTAGACATGTGCATCAATTGGTCATCTGAAATATATAAGACAACAATTGTATCTGTGTACCTTAATGAGATTTATTTATGATATACCTAATTTTTGTATTAATGAGACGTTGACCGTTACATGTATGAAGACTGGCGGTTGACCACTTTTCACCTTATGCCTTTAGTAATAAGGTTGGAAAGTGGTCAGCCCTGGTACTTAGTTATTACACTATAATGCGCTAAAGTACAAAACAAAGCTTATCTAGCAGCCAGATCTACTAACCAGGAATCAAGTTATATTGTGCTCAAATGTTAGGTTAGAAACAAACTATTGCATGCGACATTTATCTGTCCGTACACACAGTCCGCTTGCGAATTCCACAGTGAATGTATGAAAAAAATAGAGTGAGATCTATTTTCTGATTAACAAAATGTGGGATTAAGTATTATTTAGCACCTGATACCGGTAAATTGGCCGTCGGCTTAAGCTAGCAGGTATGCGTGCGTTTAAAGCACATACTTACTAACACTACTCGAGTTGTTTTGTTAATCAGAAAATAAGTAATGTCTGGCGGCTCTGAGATCTTGGACAATTACCGCAGCTGTGCGAGCTAAGCTAAACTAACTTAGCTCAGCTCTTGACTTGCAACCAGCCCCCCATGACGTCTTAAAATCATCATAGTTCCGGTGTGAGAAAGGGATAGTGCTATGCTGTATAGCTCCGTCTCTTTCTCACACCGGAATAGAGATGATTCCTGGGTACAAAAATAATAATTCTATTTAGTCCGTGAGTCAGATTATCAAAAAATATTGGACAAGTATTTTTGCTTAACCAAACCATTAAAAATGACAAAGCTAAAACGCATCAAAGTCAGGAGTGGGGACTTGTTACGTCACTTCTTTGTAAAAACACGTATGACGTAGGTGCAACGTTACGCGTAATTTCAACGCATTGTATTGTCCTCATTCTTTGTTCACGAGATAAAACGAAAAAAATACCTGTCTATATTTTTGGTCTAACTGTCGGACCAAATTGTTTTTTTTTTTTTTTTCGTTTACGGCCACCCTATTATTATGATTTTAAGACGTCATAATAGGGCCCCTGCTCGTAACTCGCGTCCGATATTTTGCTTCCAGCTGTATTAAATGAATACGGGGTTATTTTCTTATCACTATCCAAATTCAATTCATTAAAAAAAACTGCTATTTCATACTAAATTTCAATATCTACTCAACCAAAATGTATGAAATAGCAGATTTTTTTTTCGTAATTTCCGAGTTGATCCCATACTGAAAGTTGTTCATAATCATGGTTAGAACCCTGTGAATTTGGATAGTGATAAGAAAATAACCCCATATTTTTTACGGCGAACCGCATATCCATGATAACAATAAGAGCAGTTTAATACCTAATTCTAGTTACTACTGAAATGCGGTTGGCCGTATCTAGGTAAATAATCATGAAAAATTGCCATGTATGTACTTATCAAGTTTTGATACTGGAGAATGATATTAAAATATTTATTTAGACTGATAAAATATGAACAATTAATCCTAATACATTTTCAATTATAAAAGTTTGCAACGTATTCAGGCATTTTATTTTACACCTTCCTTCATAACATCCTAAGCCAGCTAATTATATTCTTGTCGTGGTACATTCACATAGGTGTACTATTTGGGCCCAGTAAGTTGAAGTTCTATAATAGCGGTGTCGGAGGCCTTGTTCAGATCATCTAGTATGCAGCTGAAAGCACATTTTGGACACTTCAGCAGATGAGACAGTTTGTTCAGGAGCACCCCACTTCGCCAAATTGTATTTGCAGCGGCCTACTTGTGTACGCAACCGATTCAGATCTTTTCACAGGCCACTGCAGTTCTCGACCCAGAGGCCACTGCTCTTTGGGCTTAAAATATTTCTCGAGTATGAGATGTGAGTCAACCTAGTAAAATAAGTACCTACAAACATGTGTAAATGTTAGGTACTCAGTGGCATTACCTTGTGTGTGTTTTAATTTTCATCTTTGGTACGCTATCGCTAGTATTATTATTATCTGTGTCTCTGGGAAGATATACAGGGTGTTACGGAAATACGTGGTCACATTTTAAATACTGCTTCTGCCTATATGTAAAAATGAAGAACTTTCTTCATGAAGGTCATAGACAATTCCAGAAAAAAAAGTGGGTCCTCCCATACTCCATACTAATTTTGGTCAGCTGATGATAACTGTACGGAAAGCCCATTTTTTTTTGGGAGTTTACTTGAAGAAAGTAGTTAATTTTCATGGTCACAAGCCAATAAAAAAAAGAAAAATAAAATATGATCATACCTTTCTGTTACACCTGTATGCACAAATTTTCGGAATTTTTTTTCGGATGTTTGTATTTTTTTTATGTATGTTCGGGGCATAACTCCGTCACGGATGTGCAAAATTTTTCGAAAGGGCTTTATTCCGAAATGGTCTCATTTACATTTCATATAGATCTGATGATGAGTTTCGGAGACACGACAACGGAACTCTTCAAAAAATGACAGCAAATCAACTGCAATAGCTGCGATCGTATGTCTATGTGGTGTTAATACGATTTAATGGGAAACCACAACTAAAAGATAAAAATAAAAACATTTTTCCAAAAAATTAGAACAGACTTTAAAAAAAAGTCCAAAACAGCTTTAATTTCGGACGTCAGTGTAAAAAAACGAAGACAAACCCAGAAATACCGACTGCCGAAATTAGTTATTTTGAACTTTTTTTGGAAGTCGGTTCTATTTTTTTTTAATTGTTTTAATTAAAATAATGTATCTAGGTAAACTGGAATATAAGCCAAACCATAAACGATAAAACTCAAATAAAACAAAAGATTGTTATAACATCTATAATGTTACAAATAGAAGAAACTGTTGTAGAAATAAACAAATTCAATGCAACGTAATATTAAAATCATAATTACAAAAAAAAAAAATACACGAAATTTACAAAAAAAAAAAAAAACTTACGTTACATACGAGAAATACATACAGTATTGGATATTATTCGTTCATTCAATGTGGCGTTACTTTAACACTATTTTGACCAATTCAACATTAATGTACCTACTCATAAATAGACGCAATGTCTGAAGCCAGACAATCTGACACCAGTCTTGCCATGGCCATACCCAGTTACTGCGTTTTGAACTGAACGCCGTTTTGTAGTTAAAATCGTGACTATCATTCGTAGCATTTATAATAAGAATGTGTAATCTGTAATAAAAAATATAATTGGATTACAGCATAAGCCTCGACAATTTTGTTTCCCTCGGTGAAAAACATTTACTGTGGCTAGCTATGGAAATGTCAGAAATCTGGCCAGATCGACTGGGCCTTGACTCAGGCCAACAACTTGTACAAATAGCACAAAATAACTTTTCATTAATAAATTCGTAAGAGCATACTAACTCTTCATAAATGAAAGTGAGAGCGAAATATGTGCTATTTCGCTTTTGCATTTAATTACTTCGTGTACAAACTAAACTGAAGCAAACCTCATCGCCACATTGAATGAAGAACAATAAGTCTAAGACTAAATGAAATGAAAATATTAAAAGTTATTTACCATAACAAAATAAACCAAAGTTCATGAGACGAAAACGAAACGGTTACTCGTCAAAAAATATGAGCAAAACTAAACAAAGCATCTTCGAGACAAAGTTAGAAAAATAATGTTCAATGAATGAAAAAAAAAATTGTCATTTATTTTAACGTGGAAACATACGACGCTACCTGAGTTGAGCAAAATTATCGCAAAATTAATTTATTTCCAGAAACATGGAACTGAGTTCCCCTAATATCATATTCATCATCATCATCTTCATCAGCCTTTTAATGTCCCCACTGCTGGGGCACAGGCCTCTCTGTGAGAGGGTGTGGGCCGTAATCCACCACGCGGGCCCAATGCGGTTTGATGGATGTCACATGTCTTCGAATTTTTGGTTCTAGGACATGCCGGTTTCCTCACGATGTTTTCCTTCACCGTTTTGAGAGCAGTGGTGATGAAATAATTTACACAAAGTAAAGCGCCTGCCTGGGTTTGAACTCACGACCACTTGTAATTAGCGGCCGTTACCACTACTCCTATATTAGGGGAACTCAGTTTCTTTTATGAACACGACGCACACAATCTGACATACTGACGTACGAAAGATCACACAAAACTTCTTTAATTGCCACGAGCCTTACACATTTTTCACTACAATTAAACATTCATAAAAGCTTAACAAAAACAGTTTCTGTCCTTGTCATTGTTAAGCCAATGAAATGAGAGGCTGAATTTATAAATGGCAATTTTTTAACACTCTTGCGAAAAACATTATTATTTCTTACTGTCTCCACGTAAAAATAATTGACAAGCGCCCGGGTCTCAGAATTGAGTATTTGAATTTGAGAACTTATCAAACTCTGAGAGAATTCGTCAAAACCAAGCGTTAAGGATGATTCACGTTACATCGTGTCGCCACCGGGCCGTGCCCTGGCCGGGGCACGTCCACCGTGCGCCGGCCGGGCTAGTCATTCATGCTACACGGCTGTCACCGTGTCGCCACCGGGCCCTGGCCCGGCCGGGAAACAATTGCCACCGACATTTCGACGCCGTGCCGTGCCCCGGCCGGGGCACGGTCTAGCATGAATCACTTCATACAAAATGTATGCTACAATCTTCGACCGTGCACCGGCCGTACCCGGGTCGGGGCACGGCCCGGTGGCGACACGGTGTAATTTGAAACATCCTATACAGTAAAATTTGACAAGTTCACATCTTCGCATTCTCAATTCAGAAGCCGAGTTTAATAAAAGTGCATGCAAACCAGCAAGGTCAGATTTAAAAAAATACCGCAAGTGATAAAATATCTAGTACTCACGATTCATTTATTTAAAATCTAATTGCTCCGACAATGTCCTAAAATCTTACGTTCTATAAAATAGAACATTGCACACACACAAACACTTTTACATCTGTATTTACAAATTCGTAACCAGACATACTGGGTCCATATGATACCGTAGTCTGGAATAATTATCTTAAGGCACGGTATTACCTCAATAGTCAATAAAATTGGTTTGTTGGATAGTCGAGTATGACGTAATGCAATGAAAATATCCTTTGCAAAAAATACAGTAGACAGAGACGGGTTTAAAGAAAAAATTTAACCGAATAGTAAAAATTTGTTAGACATTCCCAATAAAAAATTTGGAAATTGCTCCACAAAAATAAACTTTGGCGTCGAACATCTCTGTATTTTCAGCGAAAGCAAAATTATTATTTTTTTAACTGTATAGAATTAGCATTTTATTAAAACTTTGACCAGACAATTATTTAATTTATTGTGTATATTCTGGATAATCTAAAGAAAACGCGTAAAATAAATCCCTATTCGCATCGTCAACACAACTATTATGTTCAATTCTCAACCTTATTTGAAGCTATCTCAAATCGTAGTCAGTCCGCGCCTTAATATCTTTTACAATGTAGTACTAACTCTTTTAAAATGCGATTTCCTTTTCCATAAAGGCTGATTTACGTTCTAAGTAGTATTAATATAGCACTTAACTAATGTAAATCAGCTTTATCTACTTAATCATAAAAGGAACTGCAAGTAGCAATATACAACTAGAACACTGTTATGAAATAGACGTCTCAGATTTAAATTAACAGACTTTAAAATAATAAATAAGCAACCAAGATGCCGCATTCCCATACCCAGTTACCAATTAAAGTCTTTCGGCTGTGCCATTCCACGCGTTTTTACTAAATAGCACCTTATTTGTGTAGGCACAAGACTTAAAATCGCTTAGACTGCCTAGTAAGGTATGATTATACTAGGTAATCTCTCGACGCGCGAGGGAATCACATCGCAGTGATTCCCAGATTGGTCCAGACATGGCGCTTAAACCTCTAAGAGCCTAAAAAGCGCCCAGCCGAAAATTGTAAGCCAATTAGGAGTGTCGGTTTCCAGTCAAAATATTATTAAAACGAAAGATTGTTTCAAAATCGAGTCCATTATTCCATATCATTAACTATAATATCTCAACTTTTCCTTACTTGAAACACTTCATCCTTATCAGAAACAAAACATAACTTTCCACGGCAAACTATTAAAATTTCAATTGATTTCTTGTTGTATAATTATTATTAATCCTTTAGGCCTCGGCATAACAGAATCGGGGACGTGCCCGAGAGACGACGGCGCGTAGTGTTCCACGCGCGCCTCAAAGAGTTGTCAGCAAACAGGACGGGGCCCGTCATGGCCGATGGCTGCCCCGGGGGTTGAGGATAAATTCGAAAGTGTTACCTCGCCTCTGGGCATTCAGGGCAGGGAGGAACAGGGGTGGGTTTTAGTCAGTAAGAGTCTGACACGCCCTTCCGCTCCATCATAGAGCGGGAGATGTCATTGGATGATTTCCCACCCCACAAAAAAAAAATCGGGGACGTGCGGGGCCTTACGGGTTAATTCATTCTGTTTTATGGTTACGGGAATATTATCCTTCAAGTTTCACTCATTCCTTCTACCCAAATATCTGTAGTATATCTATTTAGGCAGACTTCTAACACAAATCACTAAATGGATTAACGATAAACGTTACAAAAACAAGGGCATGAGCTAATGACCACACACGGTTGAAGTGAAAACTTCAAATGTTCTAATTCAATCAAAATACTACACAGTATACAATCAGAACACGGG
Organism: Polia nebulosa; assembly: GCA_951329385.1. Classification (NCBI taxonomy): domain Eukaryota; kingdom Metazoa; phylum Arthropoda; class Insecta; order Lepidoptera; family Noctuidae; genus Polia; species Polia nebulosa. The sequence goes on from OX589606.1 coordinate 14,697,266, forward strand.
TCATGACGACTGTACACACAATTTAGACTGTCAGCGACCCGAGCGTGATGGTTCACTCCTCAGCAAAACGCGCATAAAAAAAAAAGAAAGGTGTTATTACACCGAAACAGATTTACCGCGCCCCTGGGCACTCAGGGCAGGAAAGGAACAGCGGTGGGTTTTAGTCAGTAAAAGTCTGACACTCACTCTCTCACTCCCAGAGAAAAAAAAAAAAAAAGAGCGGGAGAAGTCAAAGTATGGTTTCCCACCACCAAAAAAAAAAAAGGCCGACGGATAGATACCGGTTAAAAACAATCGATCGATGGTCAATCGACATTCTCTCGATTGGTGTAATAACACCCTATAGAAGTAAAGAAGTTTTCACTTCAAACTTCTGTCTCCATACATTTATAACGATGATTGATCTCATCCAATGTGATCTCTTCCAAAGTTTGCAGGGAGAAAGCTCAACTTTGAGTTTAGCACACCTTTGTACATGAACAGTCTTATTATAAAACTAACTAACCACATACCTACTTAGTATATTATACTATTTGTAAAAAAAACTATGAGGATTTTGAATTTAAATATGTTAATTCTTAATTCAAATTCTCCATAGAAAATTTTGTTTCTGTGTAATTTTGTAATCAGTGTTTAAACTAATCACATGGTTGTTTTTTTTTTTAATAAATAAGTCACATTAATCTTGGTGTGCAATAAATAATTAATATTATTAAAATTCGTTTAGTGCTAAATGCATTTAGTTATTTACGGTGTATGTGTCTCTTTACGTGTAATGTTTTTGCCTAGATAGTTGGTAGTTAAATTATACAGTATCATAAAGACACAATAAGGACTGGTTACTAAAATAACTTGACTCGGCTTACGCCTGCCCACTATTTACAAAGTACTGAGATCAAATTCACAACTGGCCTCAAGTAACAAGTTATAAACATTTCCTCTCTATACTCTATGCTACGGATCGTTGTATGGCTTTAAATTGTACTAGTGAGGGGTAGGTAACATGGTTAGAACACTAAGACTTAGTTGCTTACGTCCAGATTTTGGAGACATATTTTCTATCAACGTTACTCATACAGATCGTCTGTTTCATAGACAGTAAACTGACTGACTTCAAATAATTCTAATTAATCTTAAGAGCATTCATCCGTTAAAAGCGCGCTGGAGGCAAAATAAATGATTTCCGACGGTCAATAAAACAATAATGTGCTTAATTTATTGATAATAAATTGACGTCATATTATTGGAAATTTCATATTCTAGTGTTTGATCCAAAAACATTTTCAAATAGTCATATAGTATTCTCATTAGAACAGTTCTTATCCAAGCCGTTTTTAAAACTAGCGCCCGACGGCCTACGCAGATTTCAGATAGGAGTAAAACTTATATGACAAACTTACAACAATTTTACTTTAAAAAAAAATGATAACATTGACTAGAGTTTGATCCAAAAAAAATCACGATTGCTGTAAGTTTTCATTCAAGAAAAGTAAACTCAAAACTATAATTTTTAGCCATTTTTCGAAATATTAAACGTGTTAGTTTAGGATAAAATATGAGGCATTTTTGTTTTTTTTTTAGACTTATTAATTGAACACATTTACGACCAAAGACATGGTATAATTATTTTTTTTAATAAATTCTATGTTTACACTACAATTAATTATTTAGTATCACTATATAATAGACGCGGAATCGCATGAGCGCTTAGTGCCGGCCGAGGTCTTTCAGAGGTAGGACGTGTGTCGCTCTCGTTGCCACGCGCTGCGTAAAAATATTAGTGCAGTTTGGCGAGTTTTTAGTGCGACCGGATCTTATTGATACTTTTTATATTAATAATATTTTTTTATTATATAATAAAACTTTGGTGAGTACATATTTTATTGTAATGAAGTTCAATAACTTAACAAGATAAAATTAGACTACTATATACAGAGTGGTGATGACAATACGACATTAAATTAAACCTCGCATACCTCAAGACGTTCTCAGTCTACATACAAAAAATCATTTGAATATATCCAGTAGTTTAGTAACAGGAAATTATTTTCGATTTTTAACATTGGCTACATGATGTATCTGATAATAGGGAAACACTGTCAGGTTAACGACCCACATCGGTATAAACATCAAAACATTAAAGCCACGTTGCCAACTCGCTACTTTAACACTTTCGCCAAATTAGTATTTTCATCTGATTTAGTGAAAATTATACCTTAACTCTGAGTAATAAGAGTCATAAAGCGTGTCATCAGAGTTGGATAAGAAAGTAACGAATGCGGAAATTGCAATGCACTCATAATATTAATAAAAAATTTAGTGTGTGCGAAAGAGATAAATCTAGTTTCGTTTGTTACTTCGCTTTCTTGAAGAAATTTGCTACAACAAATTTATGTTAGTGTGTCGCCGGCCGCCGCGATCCTGTGACGAGTCACGCGTCCTCAGATGCCGCTAACTTTCGTTCGCGCCGCGCTCCCGCCTTGTTGAGGGACTTCCCCGCCGCTCGTGTTTTTTGTAAATTCATTTACGACGGTATTAGTGCGAAATTGGACGCTTTATTTTGGTGACAGGACACGTAACGTTTTAATAGGTATTTAGTTAAACAGTGAGTGAATTGTGCGAAATTAGACGCTTAGTTTTTATTGTTTTCGTGTTTTTTTTTAACGCAACCCAACGTGTAGTTCAGGTGTTGACCATACAACTATTCTTAAATTTTAAAACGCGACAAACGGAAGCCGTATAAATACAAGAAATTGCATGCATTGTTACCTACAGACAAACCAGTTAGGTAAAACTTCTGTCGCTGGATTGAAAATAAACATTTCGAGAATCCGGATTTCTTGTACAATGTAATGTGGACTGATGAAAGTACATTTACAAGGAACGGTTTATGGAACAGACAGAATATTCGTTACTGGAGCCGCGTGAATCCGCGTCTAGGACGGGAGACTTTCGCACCAGTACAGATTTGCTGCCAATGTTTGGGCTGGCATTGGTTTGCAGCTGTGATTCTGTGCTAAATAATCTGTGATTTAGTGTAATTTTACTGAGCATTAATCCATAATTAAAAGCCAAAAAATCAAGTCACTACAGGACCGCGCGTTGTTGCCGCTCTTACGACAGGTTAGTGAACTCATATTTATAAGTGGTGTTCTATTTCGTTTCTAGTTTTATGCCATTTAGTTTGTTTGAAATTTTTATTTTTTTATTTTCGATGTTAGGATATTTTTGATAGCTTAAACTTATTCTTATAAACTAGTATTGTCCGTGTTTTCATTTATTGTCGTATTGTCTTCTCCACGCTGTATATGTTTTTATTTTACCAGCTTTTTTTTCAGATATGGCTAACAAAAGGGGTTATACCGGAAAAAAAAGAAAAAAATACGGAAATTTGGACAAGGCTAATAAAGCCAAAAGGTAAGTTACCGAGGAGCCACTTTTAAAAACAGTTTATAGCCAATTCACAATTTTCTCCATTTTATAAACCGATTTCAAAAAAGGAGGGGCCCTCAAATCAATCTTTTTTTTTTGTTTGAAAGGATAGATTTTCCAGGTAGTCTCATGATCACCTAATCATAATCTGATAATGCGACCCTGGAGAAATCGAGGGAACTCATTAAATTTTATAGGAAAACATAGCGATTTTGGTATTTTCATCAACAAATGAAGCATTTGCATTCGGAAAGTACCAGTTAGTAAAATGGATCTGATGGCTGAGAGACAGGCGCCGGAATTCTGTAATAGACAATATATCTTAGCTGTGTTTGGGCTTGTAGGAATTGTATTGAGACGCACTTTTTAGGTATACAATTAAAAAGTAAGAGAGAAAAAAAAACTTTTTACAAAAAAATATAACCGACTTCACTAAAAAAAACACAAAAACGATAAAAATAACTTTAATTTCGGAAGTCGGTGTTTCTCGATATTGTTTGTTTCTTATTGAACACCGACTTCCGAAATTAAAGTTATTTTTATCGTTTTAGTGTTTTTTTTAGTGAAGTCGGTTATATTTTTTTGTAAAAAGTTTTTTATTTCACACTTTTTAGTTATGATACACTTGTAGCCAAAGTGCATCTCATGACAATTGTAATAATCACAAACATGGCTAGGATACATTGATTAATTACGGAGTTCCGGTGCCTACCTTCCGGCGCCATCATTAGATCACTTCGATAGTACCTACCTTATAGCCAAAATGCATCTCATGAAAATTCTAATAAGCCCAAACACGGCTGGGATACATTGATTAATTACGGAGTTCCGGTGCATATCTTCCGGCTCCATCATCATCATCAGATCACTTCGATGATACCATTTTCACCATAACTATTCAGAACCATTTATTTATTTGTATTATACTAGTGTTCATCCAAATCTGTTAAAATACGCGAGCGCGAAGAAATTACACACATAAATACACATACACATACACTCACACCACTCACCACACACAACACACCACACACATGCCACTCTTGCCGTTACCTACTTACTTTGTTTAGTCTTAATTTTGCATCTATTGGTTGTGATTATAAGGATATTTAAATCTCTGCTAGTGATTATGAGGGTGAGCGCTGATACCTATATATACAAGATATTAAGTTATCGTATCAGTTGTAACACTTAAATAACACAATTTATTAACCTTTCGATTTAATTTATTGTAATTTGGTAATTTGTTAAATTGAAGGTGCAAATGAACATTCGTGGTGCAATATCATATTCGCTTAACTAAGTTCCGTTGGCCATTTCTGGTCTTCTTCATTAGTTCCACTTCATCAAATGTTACTTTTTGACTGTAAAAGCTTATGTCCTCGATGAAAATACCAAAATCACTATATGGTTGCCTATAAAATTTGAAGAGTTCCCTCGATTTCGCCAAGATTCCATCATCAGACCCCAACTTGATAACTATGGGACCATTTGGGAAGTATACTCTTTCCAAAAATTAATTTTCAAATAGGTTGGCAAGCGACGAAGTTATGCGCGAACAAACATAAAAAAATACAAACATCCGAATTGAGAACCTCCTCCTTTTTTAGAAGTCGGTTAAAAAGCATTGCGTGAAATGCAACGATTGAGGCTTTTATAAATCATCATCAGCCTATTGCAGTTCACTGCTGGACGTAGACCTCCCCAAGTTTGCGCCAACGTTTAGGGCCCTCCGCTTCTCTCATCCAGCCACTATCGGCAACCTTTGTTAGGATAATTATAGAGAAGAAAAACTCGTAAAAGTATTTCAATATAAGAAATATATATTAGTTTTTAGAGTAAATGCTGATAATCCTAGCTGCAGCATCAGGCCAGACCAATGTCAACATTGCATTGAACTTAAAATTTAGTCCTGTTTAAAATGAGCCCAAACACGACTACGGTTGCCCGGGGGTGGAGGATAAATTCGAAAGAGTTACCTCGCCCCGGGCACTCGAGGCAGGGAGGAACAGGGGTGGGTTTTAGTCAGTAAGAGTCTGACACACCCTTCCGCTTCACCCTAGAGCGGAAGAAGTCATAGGATGATTTCCCACCCCCCAAAAAAAATAAAATAAAAAAAAAACACGACTACGGTGCTGTAATTTCAAGGTTTGTACTTTTTCTGATGCTCCTGGCTTCAGCATCAGATCTCTATGTACTTTGGTGTTCTTCATTAACAGTACGTTTATCCACACATCGAGCCCTTTTCAATGAGCCTAAACACGATATGTCTGCTGTTAGTTGTCGAGTAGTTAGGTACTCTGCAGACTATCCTGACTGCAGCATCAGGTCATGACTTGATGATCATGAGACCAAATGTGGCAAATGCCCTATCAAACATCAAAACAATTTACTATAAAACAGTCCTTGCCTGTTCGAGTAACTTCTTACTGTTAAGGAGTTGGACCTTCCATCATCAGCTCAGCTACCTGAGATGGTGACAACCATACGCAAATACACAAGATACTTCATAAAATATGCGAAAAAGAATAAGTGAGCCTATAAAATTTGAGGGTTGCCCTCGATTTCTCTAAGATCCCATCATCAGATCCTAATTTGGTGACAATGGGACCACCTCAGAACTATCTACTTTTGGTCAAAAAAAGAATTTTGAAAATCCGTCGACAATTGGCGGAATATTCGATGAACAAACATACATAAAAAAAAAAAAAAAAATATATACAAACATCCGAACATAGTACCTCCTCCTTTTTGTGAAGTCGGTAAAAATTAGTTGTACCTACACCTAAAAGTACATCTCATTACAATTATTTCAACAAGTTCAAACACGGCTAAGATATATTGTTTTATTATTGAGTTCCAGTGGCTGTTTTTTAAAAACCAACAATTTCTTAGAGAATATTTGTTCATTGTGGCGACACTTGCGGGCCTGTGTCTAACAGTGGACGTCTAATCGTAATTAGATAATTGAGTATCAAATTAATTTGGTTACAGGTGCTTCGCCGGATGGACTTATCGAATCTGATGGCATCGTCGAAATTAAGTGTCCTAGTTCGGCATTCGGTTTAGAGGCAGATGTTGCAATAAACCAAAAAAAAATCAAATTTTGGAAAAAAGATGGATCTGTAAATCGCCGTCATGACTGGTTTTACCAAATACAGGGGCAGCTGCACATAACTCAAAGGAATTATTGTCTGTTTGCTGTATGGACAGGCAAAGATCTCAAGTTAAAAACTGAAAATATAATTAGAGACGATCATTTTTGGAGAGAAAATATGGAACAGCGACGTCTTGTAAATTTTTACAATAAATGTCTCCTACCCGAGATTGTTGATCCCCGAAAAGCTAGGTCTATGAAACTGAGAGATGATGAATATTAAAATTTTATTTTACACGATTATATTTTTATTTACATAAAAGTAATAGTAATTTAATTCCGCACTTTTTACAATAAACTAAAAAAAAAACTAAGTCCCTACTTACGAAAAAACGAAAACATTTCATACTAACTAAAAACGCTGGCAATGTATCAAAATTATCAATGCGGTGTATGACACGCGGTTATACGCGCTCCAACACAGACAGCTGTGTGCTTACTAACTCTAACGCTGTGTGAGTAAATTTACCTAAAATCGAAGCGCGCCGCTAAGGAGTAATGCTCTTAAAATAATATCAGCAACAGTTCATCTTGTACGTAATCGGATCTCAATCTTAACATACCCCACAAAAACAGTTACCATAAACAATCCGTGCTAAATGTTCGAAATTCAAACGTTGGACTAAACGCCATTTTAAAATGCTTAACGGTTACCAATATGGCGCCGGCGCGTTTCTGCATCGCTGGCTTTTGTTATAGCGTTCTTCGGCTCCGAAATTAGGGGCCCATGGGAGGTTCCGGCCTCTATTTGCTCTTGAGGCCCCTTTGCCTACGAAGTTGGGGGGGTAAACCCGGTTGTTGACGCAGACTCCGGGCCGACAGCCGTTCCTTGGGGTCGTGGGGTGACTGCCCGGTAAAGGAGGTGACGAGAATCTCTCCCATGGATCCGGCATCATACAATTACCGCATGTCCAGGCGGTGTAATCACCTAGAAAAAAACGTTTTGATTGATGAAAATGTCTCTTGAGTACGTGATGAATGAATGTTTTTTAAGTCAATGGTAATAAAATTCACCGTTCATGAATAATATTTATTTATACATCACTATTTATCGTTTGGCCAAAGTTTGGAAGAATACTTTTGCATGTTCGTTCGACCTAACCTTAGTTTTTACGTACACTTTAATACAATCACAAAATACTATATCATAATATTAAAAGTATTCATATTTTTTGTATATTTTCAAATATAACGCTATATAGCCAATGGTACATTGTTTAATATTATGTGACAATATTCCCTGTCTTGGTAAGGAAAATATAGTTCAGCTTTCAAACACGTGATCGCCACAAATATTAGACATTGCAAATATAGTAGGATTAATGAAAATTGAGAAAAAATACATTCTTAGGTGACATTACAAGGTAATGATGAAAATATTGAAAACGAAAGTGCAGTAGGTTTTTATAAGTAAACCAATAATCAAATATGAAATAATCTTTTCTTTATAAATAGATATAATCTCATATATTCCTCTCTCGATAAGCGAAAACTACAACATTAATAAATAAGTAATTTACAGTCAAATATATATGACAAATTAACCGCTAATAGTACAATATACTAATAAATAATTAATTTTACAAATATCATTATAACCGCTAAAATATTCATAATAATAATAATTGAATTATTATCATAAGAAAGAACTTAAATTATTGTAATTTAATTTATACAATTATCTTCATAAGGCCAATTATAGTGATAACTGATTAGTAACACGCTACAAGCAAACTCGACTAAAAATACGTGGTAATATCACTATTTATTAATTCAATTTTAGAACACATCTATTTTTCTAAACATCAATAAATGTCATTGTCATTATTTATATTAAGTATATTATATTCTAATTTCAAAATTATATATTTTTTTTACAACATTAAAAAAAAATACGAGTGCAAATAGGTCGTATGTTTAGTCGAGTTTTAACATGAAATAGAAAAACATTGTCACATCACATGCATAGGTTATAGTAAAAATTAAAGGTTTATAAGTAGTACTAACAGACGCCACACAATATAACTACAGCCACGTAATATAACAACAGTACTGTAACAAGCATTCATGCAGACATTTTGTATGTAACAATTTTTATATTTTAAAAATATTATAAGCGCTACAAGATTTACGAAGGTGATTGTCGTATTTATATTGTTCATTAAAGGATAATTTAAAACTACTAAAAAAGCTTTGAAACACACCTCTTTCATTCGTTATTATGACTCTAATATAATATAATATACATGACATTAGGATCAGCCCTTATCATAGGGAGTTCCTCCTACCAAATGCCATCAGTGAGCGAAGGTTTAAAGTTATACACCCCTGTCTTACCCTTAGAAGAATGGTTTATACTCCAATAATACGACTTTTATCTAAAGTTTCTATATTCACAATACCAGTCGCATTTATTTGACAAAAGCGGAATGGCCGTTCAAGGGCAGTAACACACTAACTTAGCCGTTCAATAAACGCTGCGAAAACGTCTCGTTTACGAATAGCACGCCAATTTAAATTATTGGAGGAAGATTATTATTTACAAAGTAATGCGAACACTATCAGATAGGCCAAGAAATACTGCGCGAAAAAATTTTGCCATGGCATTTTCTCCGCCTAAACGAGATAATACTTATGCGTAAACATAGTTTCATAATTTTGTCGCATACAGCATGTTTGCCTGGCTGGACTATATTATGCCACAACGCGTCCATACAATCACTTTCCTAATCTTGTCACACTTATCATAAACAAGTTAAATTGGGTGCTATCTCAACATCACCTAAAGATTAACTTTACAACATTTTACTTTATTTTATAGCATATTTTTTATTTCCAAACCTTTTAAAAACCAGAATTTTGAGAATAGCACCCTACTTACACATGTTTACCTTTTAACAAGTTTTAAATTTCATCAAACAGTAGACTTCGTGAACCCCGATATTGCATCACTTAGAAATACGCTTTATTTAGGCACAATTCACATTGGAAACTAGTTCTAGCATTCTAGACCTACGTTCCGTGTTCAGTGAGGAATATCATATAAATTAAAATAGCTTAAATTACAAGAAAAAGAAATTAAGCACCTAAGTAATATCTAAATTAACATAACGAAATAGAAAAGGTACACTTTATAGCTATCATCACAAAATAAAATTACAACTAAACAATACTTATAGGAAAATAATTTATAATAAAACCTACCTACAACATTCAAATGGAAAAAAATATTACTTTTTAATTTTCGAGAAACTAAAAGTTCTCAACATCACAGTGCAACCGCCGTCTACACAAATATCTTACTCCATATAGTAAATCAACGCAAAAATACTGTTTTAGATTCGTTGTAGACAAACGACGGAGCGCATGTCCCGAGCTGCCATACTGCAACTCGGGACATGTACGAGATACCGTATGATCTTTACGTGTAACGAATTGCGTGCTCATATTTCAAATACTGCTTATGCCCGTAAAAATGAACAACTTTCTTCAAGGAAGTAAATTACGAAAAAAAAACCCATACCACGGGGTCTTATTTCGAACAAGGAAAATTTATTTCAAATAAATCTCAATAGAGGGCGGAGTATGCATCGATTTCTTATTGAAGTTTTTGAGTAATATTAATATTTTGAAAATAAATATGGTAAAAACTGTATTTTCTTATTCAATAAACTGCCCTAAGCATAAAATTGTGGAATAATTGGCTTGTAATTCAAATTTAGACGATTATTGGAACGAATCCTTAGACATCTATATTTTTTGTACCAATAAATGGTGCTGTTTGAAGTTTTAGAGTTTATCCATTCGTCTCTTTAAAATTTGAATATTGACACATTTTGATACAGTACAACTGCTATGAAGCGCCAAAAGACTATAAAATAATGCCTCAATGTGTGAGAAAATATTGGTACGACTAAGTAAATTCATTCAGGTTGCAAGCCGTCGCTGCTAACACCATTTAGCGAGGTGTAGAGGACGGGCCCGAACGAAAAACAAAAGTTACTTGTGCCAGACGAAAACCCGAAGTTACGGCGGTACCGTATCTTTGTATGGGATGAGTTATGAGCACGCTAGTATTATATTATCTGTGCCCATACAAATTTTAATCAGCTGATAACTTTGTGAGAAAAGTCCAATTTATTTTTGGGAATTGACCGTTACATCCTTGAAGAAAGTTGTTTGTTTCTATGGGCAGAAACAGTATCTGCATTTCCGTTACAGCCTATAAACACAGTCTTGGCAAACTTTATTACAGTCACTAGGAATATTATGTGAAATATCTGTCCATGGTTGCAGTCAATGAATGCTGTATGGAGGAGATAGACACTTTCTTTCTAAAAAAAAAACTCTACGACCACAAAGATCTCCCCACTGAACTCGAGTACTTATCAGAGTCTATAGTTACGTAGTAATAATATACAGTTATAGTCACTAGCCTAGAAAGGGACGAGAATATGTGATGGGTATCAGGACATACTTACCTATCTCTCTCTTTCTTAATTCAAACTTTTTACACGTTTTGGTTGCTTACGACTCTAGTATGGAAGTAGCTAAGATTAACTGGGCATTTTTTATCTTAGGAAATTTAGATATTCTGAAACAAATATTGCTCTAGAATTCTAGATCAAAAACAAAATTGCTGGCTAAATACACCCAAAATATTTTACGCTAGCAAGGATAAGGTAAGATACAATATTTTTAAACTGTGTGATACTACTTAAAGCCAATTTTAAATACGTTCGACCTTCTTACTATAAAACTATCAATCCGGACACCCATCACATCGTAGAATAGGAACGTAGTCGATACGGGAACAACACTCATAAACTCCGAACTACTGAACGTACGAATCACCACTGCATATTGTCAATGTAATTCCGCCATAATGAACGCATATTATTTAACGTTATTTTGGTATGTATTTCACTGGCGTCTGTCTAGCGTAAGTTGTAAGTTTTCCGCTGTGAAGTAGACAAAAACTACAAATGACTGCACTCGTTACTCTCTCGAACTGTATTGGTCAGTTACACCAACTTACGCTGCCTTCTCTGTAAAAGAGGTAGTGTCCGACCGAAGGTTCAGTTTCGGCCAAAAAACTGGTTTCAGTTGGAGTTTCAAACGCAACCAAATAGTGGGCGAATATTCGGCTTGACCGAAACTACCGCTGCAGGTTGTGATAGAGACCTAAAAACTGACTGTCTCGTTCGTCTATGTGAGTAATTAGAATGTAATCATCACTTATTTAGTATGGTTCAATAGTTTGATAAGTTTTAAGAACAAATTTTCTATTTTTTTCTGTGATTACGTGAGTTTTGGTTTCGGCTTTGTTTCGGTCGGACACTTTACAAGGCCTATACCCTGCCAGTGGGAGAGTTACAGGATGGAATTGTTATTATAATTACGCTGGGCGAACGCTAGTCTCGGATCACCCTAAGACACGACCGTGTACATCGATTACCTAAAATATCATTGAAGAAACTACGTAGTAACTTTTAAATAAATGTCTCAAACAGCATAAACACATTGTAAGGTTGGCAGCATTGCCAACATGGCCGCCGCTGCGCTAGACCGAGCGAAGTATCTTAGTCGGTCAGCAGGCGCCGGCGCATCGCTAGAAAAACGGACATCACAACTTTATTATAAATTATTCCCAAATTTGTTGTTGTTGTTGCTGCAAATATTTAAAAGCGCATTTGTCTAAATAGTTGAGTAGAGATTTAGTAAAGTTCAAAATCTCTACTTGCAAAAGTTGTAAGCGTTTTAAAGCTCTCTTTTTTTCTTGAGAGCTAAGTCTACTTCAAAATGTCTACTTATAAGCGTTGTATTTCGCCTTACCGTCTGTCTCAAAATCTTGAGAGGTTATCAGAGCAAGAAGCCTATTTACCTTGTTGTCAAAAATAAACGTTCATTACGTCAGAAGCTTCCCAATTACGTATGAAACTAACATCGATGTGTATAAAATTAATATTTTGTACATATCTAGTGCAACAATGTGTAAATACAAAGCTTAAATAACTAAACGCCAACGATTTTCGCGTCAACTGCTGGGTGACGTTAAAAAGCGACCTTTGAAAAAAAAAACAAAAGATCACGTTTTGCCGAATGTTCATAATATGACGTTTTTATTTGCAGCAGACTTGGCTAATTCTAGTACGTAAAAACGTTCACATTTAATCTCATCTTAGCCACAAATATGTCAAAAACTTGTCAAAACGTTGGGAACTTAGAGGTGTTTTAGACAGCTTGAGACTGAGATAGTCGTTCCTTAAAAATACGGGAATTGCCTCGATGGTGAAACTGTAATTTATAAGGCATAATTCTATTTGCGACATGTTGTCCGATGTTAATTTAAAAAGCGAAAGCGAACGCGTTACGTTGGTATTAATTTAAAAGACACGAAACTGGCATGTCCTAGAACCAAAAATTAGAAGACATGTGACATCCACCAACCCGCACTGGGCCCGCGTGGTGGATTATGGCAGATTCACTTTTCTAGAGAGGAGGCCCAAGTCCCAACAGTGGGAACAATATAAGGCTGATTATGCTATGTGTTATAGTATCGTTACGGGCAGTATATAGTGTGATTAAGTTTTATTATTAAACTAGCGACCCGCCCCAGCTTCGCTCGGGTACAAATTATACATATAAACCTTCCTCTTCAATCACTCTATCTATTAAAAAAACCGCATCAAAATCCGTTGCGTAGTTTTAAAGATTTAAGCATACATAGGGATATGAGGACAGAGAACGCGACTTTGTTTTATACTATGTAGTGATGATGATGCAGGAAACTGCTATTGGTTGCAAGTCGCTTTTTAACGTTACCCTCTTTCGCAGCGACTCAATAAGATCAACAGCCTAAAATATAACAATACAGTGCTTAAACATATTCCTGGTAATACCATCTACCTAACAAATAAATAATTCAACAGCATAAGATCTAGTTACAAGCGCGTACCGGTCTAAAATCACATACGTTACAGTGAACTAATGAAAAAGCTTGTATTATACAAACATCTAGCTACAACGCTGTTTAACAGACAATTATATATTTATTTCTATTGAGCACATTATATGTTTTTCATAAGCCGATAAGTGAGTAATGTTCTTCACACAAATGTAATTTAGTTTATCTCAAACTCATAGCATTTATTTCAAATAAATGTAAATGAACGGCTAAATGGCTAAGCGCAGAACTCGAGAACGGGTAGACCAATTTAAAATTAACTTTGTTTTAAATATTCTTTGTAGTCTCAGGAAGGTTCTTAGGAGAGAAAAAATGCAAAATTATCGCGGTTTATACCGCGGGGCACATTCTGGTGGTTTCAAATAAAACATTTACAGGCAATTTTGAATCGTCAAGAAGTCGGTCAGTCGAGAAAGATGAACCTAATTGCACATTCCTAAACGTAGATCTCTATGGACAAGAACGTGCAAGAAACTCTATGGACTCTTTTTAACCATATTCATCATCTTCCTGCCCTTATTCCATGTTACTTGGGGTCGGCGCAACACGTTTTGTTCTTCCATTCTGTCCTGTCAGCCGACACACTATCACTAACTCCCTTTTCTTTCATATCACTCCACACACAATTCATCCATCTTTTCTTTGGCCTCCCTCGCCCTCTCCATCCATCCACATTTATATTCATAACTCTTTTAGTTGCATGTGTTTCATCCCTCCTCTTCACATGACCACACCAAGATAAGCCTGGCGCCACTTTTAAACTACCTCTACATTTCTCACTTTATCCATTCTGGTTACTCCACACATCTATCTCAACATTCTCATCTCCGCCACATGCAATCTTTTTTTATCCGTTTTTTTCACAGCCCAACATTCTGATCCATAAAATACAGTACGACAGGTCTAATCACGGACTTATAGATTTTCCCCTTTAACTTGAGGGGCATCCGTCGGTCACAAGTTGTTCCAGTGACCTGTCGCCATATCATCCATCCTGAGTTGATCCTGTGCGTTACGTCTTGGTCTATATCGCCATCCCCCTAAACAAGCGACCGTCCGTTCCGTTGAGAGCTATAGGCATAGGGCTGGAGAGACCGCCGAAATTGCAGAACATGTATTCTGTTTTGGTTCTGCTCAATTTCAGGTCAACACTCTCCAGTCTTTGCCACCACGTCTCCAATCTGCTCTGGACCTCTAAGTCCTTTAAACCATATTATTATTACTATTGTTATTAAAACAACAGTTAAGTACTTTAACTAATTTAAGAATTATTTGCTTTCAGCTTGATTTACTTGCTAAAAGCATACAGCTTGTTGCGCATTTTGCGTAGTTGAAAAATATACAGGGCAAGCAGAAGATGAACACAATCGCAGCAAGTCATATTTTTATCAATTAAAGGCTCAATTCATCATCTTATCATATGATCATATAGGATTACTGGTAACTCGACGCATTCACGGCAGGACGTGATAGTGTTACCTATTTGCAACAATTAAGCACCCGACGAAACCTTTTTGTTTTTGCTTTCGGGGGGAAATTCAAAAGGCGCCTGGACTTTTGGTGAAAAAACTAGGGAGTGTGTGATTCTTACCTCACTATAACCACCCCGGTGATCACCATCACCACATAGAAGGGTTTCCTCTTAAAAAACCGGCCAAGAGCGAGTCGGACTCGCGCGCAAAGGGTTCCGAACCAAATCAAATTTTTTACAAGCCTTTTTTTATACTTTTTTTATAGAAGGGTGTCCTTATATGTTTTCCTGTAATCTATAAGTAGAGAACTACTTTCTGTATTTATTTTTGAAAATTGTAAGTCTCGTGGTTTCGAAGATAATAGGGGGGGGGGGGTCGATTTTCATATAACTTTAAAACCATATATTTTAAAATGAAGAAAAAAACTTTTTTTTTTAATTTTCCGATTTTCACCCCAAAAATGACCCCCATATTCCAAATCAATTTATTTAGGGTACACGATCGTGTTTGGGTCACAGATTTTTATGTGTGTTCCGAATTCCAACTATCAGTCCAGCAGATTCTGCGAAAATTTGCTTAAACCGATGGACACACGAGTGATCCTATATGGGTTCCGTTTTTTTCATTCGGACTTTCAGAAGCCTAAAAAACACTCCAGAATTCCATCCGAGGAAGCCTAGAGAAATCCATGGGTTTCGAGAAAATCTAAGCTTTCACTAAGCAGTATTAAATAAAAATTTACGTTTAGTAACGAATTCTGGTAAAATTTTCAAAAATAATAATTTCGGATCACACTATCGCGTCCTGCCGGGAATACGTTGAGTTACCAATAACCCTGTACATCATATTATCATATCTTACCTTTTTTTTAGGGGGGGGGGGGAATTATCCAATGACTTCTCCCACTCTGGGTGGAGCGGGAGGGCGTGTCAGACTCTTAATGACTAAAACCCACCCCTTTTCCTTCCCTGCCTGAGTGCCCAGGGGTGCGGTAACTCATTTTCAGAATTTATCCGCTACCCCTAGGCATGCAGGCACCGGCCACGATGGGCCCCGTCAGTCACATCCTACCCTAAGCCCAGTTTATTTGGGTTCGGCGTTTTTCTTCTATAAATCTGAATTGCAAGCCCAAATTAATGTAGTTGAAGAAAATTTTTACAGTTTGTATTGCTTGGGAACATGTCTATGTTCGGCTTTATAACCCGAGCGGCTCTCATGTGTGCCGCTAGTTTTCCCCTAGTTTGCCTTGCCAAAAAAATTGCCAAAAACCCGATTCACGCGTTTTAAACCGCTATTATCACTATTAGCCAAGGTCTTTAGACCTGTGACAAGGTTCATACACCTGGAACCTGACAAAGTCTGTAGTTACACGATGGCCGCCTGTCAACGGGGACTGACAGATGCTGAAACGTGACGCGCCTCGGGTTTGAGAGGTTAAATGATAGCAGAAAAAGCAGTTAACTATGCGCTAATATAAACTGATTATTACTATAATTATTGTCTATACCACTAAACTCATCTTGTGTGAACAACGTTACGAAGATAAAATTAATAAATTGACATTTTGCACAACATATGTTATTAAAATGATTTCGTTCATAGTATCAGACTACAGTACATACATATTTTGTCATCGTAGATAAAGAATATTCGATACATTATAGCTTATAATAAGAATAAATAAAATTTTACCTAAAAAATCCGTTTTATCTAACAATTTGGTACTAAAACAACACTGAATACATTTTACTTTAAAACAAGGCTGCAAATAAAATTATACAAGGCTTTAAAAAAAAACTGTCAACAATTTTTTGCGTGTAAAAGTGAAAGCCAAAACTATTGTAGAATAAGTACAAATACTATTATTTTACATAATAAGTCATTTATTATTTTAACACTACTATTGGGTTAACGTTGCGAGTGCTTCACTATGAGACGTCTAAAAGTCTAGAACAATAAATAACAGGATTTTGTGCTGAGACAGGGTCCCTCAGTTGTTTAGTTTAATTTTTGGATTAGATTTATAGTAATTAGTTATCTTGTGTTGAGTCGAAAAGGGGGGAGAACTACCTACATTGAAATACAAGTATTATTACGGATATTTTTATGTTATTTGGAGTAAAATGCACTTATTCATCAAGAAAATGCTACTTTTGCTGAATTCTCAACGGTCATAAAACCTTTAAGGTATTAAATGAAAATATTGCTAGAGAATAGATATCGAATTAAAAATACTAAAAGGTCATTTACAAGCTTTAAAAAAATGTGTAGAATTATTTAAGATGACAATATTTTTCAACCCAACACGAGTTTATATCATAAATAGCCAAAATTTTAACGTTCCAATTTTAAATTAATATTTAACATCGCCTCAGTCGTAGCCAGCTCATAAAACCGGGAATGATTTTTGTTTTTTAGTCTGGCAACAAAAATGATTCCCGTAACTGGCAACACCATCGAACGTTACCATAGATAATAGGAGTCTTGTCTATCTTAGTTTAGAGATACGAAGCATAGGAATTTAACAATGGAGGGGGAACTAAGCGCAAATTAATGTTTAAACCACACTTAAACAAGAGTGGTCTTGTGGGAATCTTTGAGAACACCGTTATTAACTTATCTAACTATCCTTTTTCCTTATATTAACACTTATGCCGAAAGGTGGGACCAAGAGACACTATACAAAAGTACGATGAGATCACTTCTTTGGTACAATTTTCCTAACAAAGAAACCATTCGAAATAATATGAGAAAAATCACTTTTTAGTCTAAAAACTAAAAACCGCAATATACAATAGCACAGCCCACCTCCTCAAAAACTCCCACAAGCTCTTAATAATAATAGTTATAAATAACACCAACACTATATTACACTACTAAAATGAAAAGTCCGTCCGTCTATATCCGTGTATCGGTGAGACGGAACTTCTTACAGTAAAGCCCTTTTCAAAATGGGCGATGATGGCTCATATAAGACGGCTGATTGTAGTAGTCGCGGCGGAGGTAGCGGTTGGACAGGCCTCCGTACATTCCGTAGTTGGTCGTGTAATCTTGCCGGCTGTGTAGCATGTCTAGTTGGTCGAGGCTGTGGTGTCGTTGGGGAGCGACTGAGGCTATCCGAGCAGCGTGCACAGTGGGTAAGGTTAGCTTCACATTATATGGACGGATTTTTAGTTGTATTGAAAATAGCCGAGTAATATTAAACCTTACAAAGATTTAGGTAAAGTTGAATTCTTTGTTGCGGTGAAAATTGCAGTTTTATATTAAACCCTGGGTTTTAAAGTTCGATATAAACTGTTGCCAAACCTCAAGACTGTCTGCTTTTGACAAATTGGTCAAACAATTAGTCTAACAGCTGGTCTGCTTCACTTAAATTGGTCAACCAATTAAAATGTAACAGCTAGTCTGCTTGACTTTAATTGGTCAACCAATTAAAGCCTAACAGCTAGTCTGCTTGACTTTAATTGACCAATTAAAGTCAAGCAGCTGGTTTGCTTGACTTTTATTGATCAACCAATTAAAGTGTAACAGCTGGTCTGCTTGACAGTAATTGGTTTACCAATTAAAGTGTAACAGCTGGTCTGCTTAACTGTTTTGATCAAATCAATCTGCCTAGCCTTTTACCAACTTTGTCGGGGTCAGCTTTCAGTACAACCGGATGCAACTAAATACAAGTATTTTCTGGGTAACACGATACCCCATGACAAAATTTTAATGGTTTCACTGTTTTGACAAACATCAGATTTATTACAATGGAGAAGTTTACAAATCGGAGTACATCGTAATGCACCGCAAAATCATGAATAAAATCACCCCACAACTTCACTTCAGCCGATTTAAAATGCACCATATGTCCTTTACACATGGTTCATTATAAAGATGGACTTGACATTTTAGAAATGGACTGACTAGTAGCCAGGAACGCCGACAATCCGGTCACAATTATAATTGGCGACTAACCGGGTTACTTACTAGTAGTCTAGTGGCCTAGTGCACAGTCGGTCCATATGTAGAAATAATCGATTTAAAAATCGATTTTATTCTACTATCGATATCGATGACGAAACAATCGTAATCACTCACCTCTATTATGGTGGAACCCCGCCGCCCATCCCGCGTAGTACGCCGCTTTCTGTTTACCATGCTCTTCGGCCACCTGGAAGCACCAAATAACAACAATTACCACCTTATGACGTCATTTATACGGTCGCTAAAATAAAGCAACATAACATTATTCATGTCCACATAGATAAAAACATCGTAATGTGATAATACACAATGGCCGATTTTCAATTTAATTTTCAGTATAGATTTCAATGAGAATAATATGGGCTGGGCTGGTGAAAACAAATCTATTTTCTGGAAATTCTTCACCAAACACTGGAAATGGTTACCACGCGTACCAATTCTGAAGATTTATTCGGAATCATATGTAAAGGTGAGCAACCAGGCGCGGTGCGATAACGCTTTTTCATAGAAATTGTTCAAATCGTTGTGCGTCAAGCTCGCGACCTGGGAGCCTTCACTTATTTCTCATAATGTAACGGTTCCGGCCATTATGCTTACAAAAAAAAAGAACATTCCCGACTACTAGAGCAACAATTTCATACCCAATAGAATTAACAAACATCCTCAAAATCATGAAAGACAACTACCAGAAAGCACATATCACAGAAAAAAATCTGATGATACTGAAAAACAAGTTGAAGTAACATAAAAATAAGAACTAAAACCCGACTACGGAAAAAGCCATCATAGATATTCAGAACTGCTTATAGATAGCGCTAGTAGTATTCATAGTCGCTCACAACATAGTAAAATTGATTTTCTGCTGCTTGGTATATTTTAATGTTCAATATTTTTTTAAATTGTTTAACTCTCAATTTAATCCTCATTCACATTTCAAACTTGGAAAACTAAATTCGAGTCAACCACTTTAACATCCGCCATATTGATCTTTTTCATAAGTATATTTTTTTTCGTATAACTTAATGTCACACGGACTATAAATACTAATTGATTGGCACCTCATTCATCAAAATCGGTTAAGTAGTTTAGGTGTTACGGTGAAACATATGCAATAAAGAGTATATCTATCTATCTATGCTAAAATCATAACCATTTTTTTGGCTTTGCCGCAGTCGGGGAAAAAATTGATGAGACAAAAAATGGCAGTGGCGAGACGAAACAAAAGATGAAGTAAACAGCACCGTCATGGCACTTTGAGCTACCCGGCTAGAGACACAAGGTTGTCTTTCCGTTGGCTACAGAAGAACGACTTTGTGCCCCCAGCGGGGTGAGCCCTGGCGCACCATAGTATCACTGTGGAGCCTCAGCCGGCTGGTCGCGCGAGAGACGCCGCGGCGGTACACAGCGTCACTGCTGGTCGGCTGAAGAGAGACATATTACAAGAATTTAGACCCGACCCCACCAATAGGACATGCACCCATGCGCGTGTAGAAAATGAGGTGTGACTTGTGAGAAGTTATGTGTTTTGATACTAGTGAAGCTGAAGGAGATGACGTTTTATGTGTGATGTTCCATTTTCAAAATACCAATGTGATCATAGACAAAGCTTTGCTTTTTTTGTTGCGCGTTCAGTGAGGCAACATAATATTTTTTTATCAGTGTTGTTTGCTTTAAAAAATGACATATTTTAGTAGTTTTTACGACGATGCTTTCCCCTTTGAAACGTCGTTGGTTTGCGTGTAGATTGTTTGTTATAGTGTAACAAAAAATAATTAAGCTTATTTGATACAAGAAAAGTGTTAAATATTCTATTTAATTTAGTAAGTTCAAGATCGTTTAAATTACACAAAATCGACTATTAGAATCAACTAACGGACTAAAGTACCAACACCCACAAAGGTAGAAAAAATATCGTTAAAGTACGTTACAGCAGAGGAAATCTCATAGAATATCTAAAAGTCGCTATACAACAAGGAAATAAATCAACTATGCTCATTTTAGTCGATTTATCGTAACATCAAATAAAACAGTACGTACAGAAATCCCGAATTGTTATTAAAAAGCATTGTAAAGTTACTATAAGCTAAGTATAGATGTCGCCACGTACCTTAACGCTGAGTGGCTCAGTCCCGCCCTCTGGTATCACATTGTTTAGCGCTGCTATCGCTTCCTGTGCCTCTTCACGTTTGTCGTATCTGAAAACAATATTTAATTGCTAAAATACAAGGAATATGAAAATGTTGATGATTATTTGTTAGGTTGTTGTGTTCAATGCCAAAACTAATGGCATCTAGCAGATATTGATACTCTTCATTTGACACCAAACATGTTTTCGATACTTTTTACCATAAAATTATCGACACGTTTAAAATCGATACCGAACATGTATCGATACTTTTCACTCAATACCAAACAAATATCGATACTTTTCACTGGATACAAACAAATATCTATACTTTTCACTGAATACAAACAAATATCAATACTTTTCACAGAATACCAAAAAATAAGGGTTCTTTTCTTCCAATATCGAACAAGTATCGATACTTTTCAACCGATACCGAGTAGCTAACAATTCTAGCTCAGTATTGTTCAGTACGTACCTCACAAAAGCAACTCCACGGGGCGTTCCATTACTTTTATCTCTCAGTATGTGCTTCTGCACTATTCTGCCGTACTTGCCGAAAATTGTCTCTAGCTGTTCTTCGGTTATGGCACGGGGTAAGTTCGTTACGTAGAGATTCGTCTCTTTGATTTCGTCACCTGAAGGGCGTGCGTATGAGACCTGACAGAGAGCAAAAGGTTTATAAGGAAATATGATTAAATTTGTGGTTTCAGAAAAAGGACCTATAGACCTTAGAATTAATAGTAAGAGGCCTTGAAAAAGTAATTCCTCCCAAAACATAAATGTGAAATATTGCGAAGTTCTCTATAATGGTTTCGCCTATAAAAGAAGTGAGATCTAACTGTGTATTCTCAAAGTTCCTTAAATCATAGTTCCTGTCATGTATGACGTTCTTCAGTGGCCTTACTTGAAAAAATGTTGTATTCTTTCCCACTTAATAGTGCGACTTGGCAAGTTTTTACCAACCAACTATTGAATCTTAGGAACTTTTAAGGAACTTCGAGAGTATTTTGGTACACTGTTAGATCTCACTTCTTTTATAAGCGACACACTGTAGAGAACTTAGCATTCTTTCACATTTATGTTTTGGATATCATTACTTTTTGCCAAGCATAATTCTTATATTTGTCCAGGCCCGGCTTCAGGTCCAGATCCGAGTCGACGCCGATACTGATATTACGTTCACAAATACGGTCCCGGTTATTTAGAGTAAAATCGTTCAACAATAACATTACAAAAGCTATCTCATTCACCAGCTCCTTAAATAATGTTTGAAATTACCCGCTTAAGATTTGTTTTTGATGGCCGCGTTTTAGTGTTCGTAGGAAATTTATTTTCTGCATTCCCCTTGCTGGGACTAATTATGGTGCTAACACATTTGTAAAAAGATCTTGTCGTTCATAATTATGACAAATTAATGGCTAATAGTGAATGTGATTGTATGGATGTATTTCACCTTTCCCTCCCAAAGTTCAGAAAGCAGTTCAGAAAGCAAAATTATGATTTTCCTCTTAAATATTGTTGTTTTTCTCATTGTTGAATCATTTGGGTATAATTATATTCTTCTTTTAATAGCGTCCGTCGTAGCTTTCGAAATTGTATTTATAATGTGTGGTAAGAGTTTTTTGATTATGTATTGTTTTTTATACTAACTTCTTATGATATTGTATCTGTTTGTTTCCCAAATAAAATAACTTAAATAAATAACTTTGTCTTTACTAACCCATAATATGATGATTTCTTTTCTAACCTACCTGCACACAAACTTTAAACCTCCTAAATTACCTGAAAGTAGTCTAATCTTTTGATGAGTGAGGGAGTCAGTGACAAAAATAGACATTTTCGACTGTCATTATCTGGTGAATGGTAAGAGGTTTAGGGATTTGGTAATAAGAAGAGGGTTTCAATTGATATGCAAAACTACAGGTAGTGTAGGTCAAGTAGATTTAAAGTTATGGGGGGGTTGAAAGTGACCTGAAATAGTTCGTGTAGTTATAACACACGGCTGGTGTGTGGGCGACATTTTGCTTTATGAACTTGGCTTACACACTGCCGCTTTATGTCTTCCTGGAAGAAAGTAATAGGCGGTCTCGATAAAAGTAATAGAATATCTTAAGGTATAGGACGCCATGAAAAATTTAAAGGCCTTCACGAAAAAGCTTAAGCATCCTTTGCTCAGTACAATCAGAACTTGCGCTAAGGAAATCAAATCAACCCGTAAATTAAAACAAATAATGTACCTTTAACCGTTTATTTCTGAGCTGGTATCCGTTGAAGGTATCGATCGCCCGCGACGCGTCCTCTTCCCGCGTGAAGTTCACGAAGCCAAACCCGTAGCTGTAGCCAGTCTGCAACCAACATCAATAATTTGTATTTTTCCAAAATTTTACAACTTTACGACCCGTTTTAAATTTTAAATAAGTAACAACTAAGTATTTTTTCTTCTTATGATTTCATATTTTGTACGAAATTTTCCAAGTTGGTACATTTTATAAGTTGGTCGACTATACTTTTAAAAAAACTTTTTTACAAAAAAATAGAACCGACTTCCAAAAAAAAGTGCAAAATATTATTATATTTATTTAATTTAATTATTTATTATTACATTTATCATTGTGTTGTGATCTAAATTATATTCGCAAGGTACTGTATTGAAATACATTTCTTAGAATATTTATTATTCGCGATTATTAATTATGAAGATTTCGTTAAAAAAAATCTACGAGTCGATAAGCCGAAAATAATTATTACTTAATGTAATTTTTGGCATTATTTCATCAGTAATAATACTTTTACAATATATTCATAACATTAGTGTACAATTATTATTAACACTTATATCAGCTCAATTAATTTAAAAACAAGATATACCAATTAAATTTAAAAAAAAAAAAAAAACATTTTAGTTGTTTTTTACTACTACCACGGGGTCTCATCTCGAACAAAGAAAATTTAGTCCAAATAAATCTCAATAGATGGCGCAATATGCATCGATTTCTTGTTGAAGTTTAAGTAATATTAATATTTTGAAAATAAATATGGTAAAAACTGTATTTTCTTATTCAATAAACTACCCTAAGCATAAAATTGTGGAATTATTGGCTTGTAATTCAAATTAAGGCGATTATTGGAACGAATCCTTAGACATCTATATTTCTTGCACCAATAGATGGCGCTGTTTGAAGTTGTAGAGTTTATCCATTCGCCTCTTTAAAATTTGTATAGTGACACATTTTGAAACAGTAAAACTTTTATGAAGTGCCAAAAATATTACAAAGTAAATCCTCAATGTGTGAGAAAATATTGATAAGACTTTATTTGAATTCATTCAACTTGCAAGCCGTCGCTGCTAACACCATCTAGCGAGGTGTAGAGGACGGGCCTGAACGAAGAACAAAAGTTGCTTGTGCAAGTCGAAAACCCGTAGTTACGGTGGTACCGTTTCTTTGTATAGGATGAGGCATCTGTACGCTAGTATTATATTATCTGTGCTACTACTAAAAAGTTCCGTTCAAGTCACTTTTCAAGCAGTCTGATGCAGTTGGTGGTAGTTGTTTTAGTTCAATTATTTTTTTCTGTGGTGACAAAATAAGCTTGTTAGCAAAATTGCTAGCGGATTTAAAACATGCCAGTAGTTCTATAATTTATTGGCTATAACTAACCTTGAAATCCTTCATTACTCGACAACTCTCAATAGGTCCTATGGACATGAACATAGCATACAGGTCCTTCTCGGTCATGGTCTGCGGCAGGTAGTTGACAATGAGGTTGGTCTTGCAGGAGTCACCGCCCGCGGCAGACACCCCCCCTCCCTCAGACATGCTGCCCCAGCAGCGAGCGCCCGCCCCTGCCCGCCCCCGGTACTGTTGTTGGATTTGCTGAAACATAAAGCGGAATAATAATATAACTAATGATAATAATACAGTTAACCCGTCAAGCCCCTCATTAGCAGACACAATTAAAAACCTATTGACCTATGAGGGGCCTGACGGATTAATGTTGAAAGGAGCTCGTCACTAAGTTATAACAGCTACACGGGTCGATCTTCAAGGTTATGCATCGCACGCCGAGGTCGGTCCGTGGATGGGTGACCATCTGTTAAATACCGAAACTCTTCCGTGCTTCAGAAAGCATGCTAAGCCGTTATATTAGTCAGAAGCCAGAAAATCTGACACCAGGCTTGCCAAGGGGTATGGTGTTTGCCCAGGGGTCGCGGATAAATTCGAAACAGAGTTACCGCGCCCCTAGGTATTCAGGTAACTGAAGGAACAGGGGTGGGTTTTAGTTTGTAAAAGTCTGACACGCCCTCCCGCTCCACCCAGAGCGGGAGAAGTCATTGGATGATTTCCTACCCCAACAAAAAAAAAGGGGTATGGTGTTGCCCAGTTACTGGGTTGTGGAAGTGGGATAGACAGTCGCTCTACGGAAAACACTGGTACTCAGTTAAATCCAGTTAGATTGATTCCAGTCCGGCTAGGCAGATTGATTGAATTCATGTTTTGTTAAGTTGTTAATGTTGAAACAGTAACTCAATAAATCCAGTCAAACGACAGTGCGAAACGCGCAGGACTGGTCGTTGTGGCGACGCTTCGGGAAGGTCTACGCTCCAGCAGTGACTTTGGACATCTTTCGGCTGAAATGATGATTATGATGAAGCGGCAGTGCTATTCAGGTGCCTGGTCAGCACTGTTGTTTTGAAAACAAAAATAACTGTCAAACAAAGTAGTAAACAACCGTCTTGCAGTTACGAGTAACTACTAGAAGCCGTCTACTCGCAAGTCGTTTCGAGTTCAATTTTCTTAAGGACACTCTTGCGTCTATGGGACATTTGACGGGTTATACACAATCGGTACCATGGCCATCAGGTTCAGGCGTCAGGGTCTGCATGAACTTCATATAGTAAACATTTCTATGGTAAGCTAGAATAATGACGTTTATAGGATACTTTACCAGAACACTTTATTATTTCTTCTGCACGGTGTTGTACTGGCTAAATGCCAGAGACAGTTGTCTGACTTACGATACTCTCTGGTGTACACAAAAATCAATAGTTAATTATGGCGCAGGCAATAATCCAAATCCTGATGGATCAGATACCCAAAGGCATCATGTGGATGGCGCAACCTGGACAAAATTTCTTCAGGTCCTTCTTAGGGCTGGATGGCTATGTATCTACTCGTACCAGCCCGAACGGAGGGATACGGCATTAGAGCTAAAGTTTTCAAAAGCTCCTTAACGCGTCTTTATTTGTCATGGTCAAACAAAATCAATTAGGGTTAGTACCTGCTTAAATAGCTGCTAATCAGCTCGATCGATCTGCAAGGTCATGGAAAGTCGCCACCTTCCGCCCTTACATCAGTGACCAGTTTGAAAATCACGCAAGTCTGAAACGCGTATTTTTGTTGAACACGTGTAGCCAAAAAGCAGGGGAAGGCCAAAGAAACGATGGTTGGACTGTGTGAAAGAGGATATGGGTAAAAAAGGGGTGACTACAGAGATGACGACTAATAGAGGAGTATGGAAGAAAAAGACATGTTGCGCCGACCCCAAATAAATTGGGATAAGGGCAGGAGAATGATGATGACGTGTAGCCAAAAAGCTTTAGAAATTTCCAGTAAGTATAATGGCCTATTTCCTGCTTGGCCTATGGCCTGTTGTATGGGCTTTCTTGTATCGGTTAAGCCTGCTGCACCACTCCAACTACCGAAAACCGGAATCACACTGGCGAACACAAGAAAACTGCCAAAAAAAATCAACGATCGAAAAAACAACTGCAATTTTTTTTGTCACTCAATTTTCTTATTCATCTGAAGATGATGCCCATCCGGACATCGAGAACCAAGCCCTTAATTTCCTGAAGCCCCGGCCAATTTTGCACTAACGGCGAAATAATCCAAAACTTGTTTTTACCAGCCCCGGCCGCGTGAAATTAGATACAGCCCCAAGGGAACTGGAAGCTGTTATGATATTTTGGGCAGTCTCGATTGACCTAATATTCTATCATGTATAATATTACTAGCCATTGTTTATTCAAGGACTGCCTGAATAACAAAGAGGCGACACATAAATAATAATTTGACGTTATAGTCCTAAAAAGATGGTGTAATATCTCCGCGACTAAAAAGATAGAGCGTCTAAGTAACCACATAATGTATCCAAGAACCAAATCCAGCATCTTACACCTTATTATGCTCTACAAAATAGGCGTCTAATAATACGTAGGGTTACATAAACGTGCATCTGAATCTGACCGACTTAGTTCGCTGCAGCTCGAAAACCGTTGGGCAGACACACACCGTAAATCTTATCGCACGAACGGAGCCAAGAATTAGTTATAAAATGCGCAATCCTAGAGTACCTACTGAAATTCCATTACCAAGTGAACGTAGAAGAAAAATACTTTAAGTTGTGAAAAGTTTTGAGTTATGAAGGTCTGTTCTTAGATGTAAAGTTTTGGAGCGAGATTTTTTTGGAGTCCGTTTAGATCTGTAACTTTCTGTCTTCCAGAAAATACTTACAACAATATTTATCCAATATTATTTTTTAATCTGAAAGTAATCACAACTCACAAAAGGTATACCATCCATTTAATGATAAATGGCATAACTAACTATGCCATTTATCAGAGAGAAAAAAAACAGTGTTTACTCGAAGCTAAACTCTGAGTATGGGAAAATTCCATTCTTTCAAAAAGTAGAACCCAAGGATCGGTCCGATAAGGATATTGATCAGGAAAGTACTTATAAAAAGCAATCAGACCAACTCAGTTCTCGCTATCATTCATTTTTAACGAGTCTTAATATTATTTAATTGAATTTCCTCTAAAACCTTACACGCACATTTAATTATATTATCAGTATCGCAACGCGGCTTGACGAATAATCAACATAAAATCAATACCTATTACATTAATGAAAAATAAAGCATGCGGTTTTAGCCAGACGCAAAACGAACAGTATAACATTAGTAGTTATGAAAGCAACAGATGCTTTCATTTACTAAACATTAATTGATATTATTTATTAAAGTTCGCCATTCGGCTGCGGAATACCAATGTAATATGGGAATAGTGGGATAAGTCGCGTAAGAGGCTACTTACGCATGATGATTGATGCCCTTGATAAAATAAACCAGGCATAGTAATGAGACATGTCTTTAATCTTGTGTTTTAGAAGTCTTCCTAAAGAATTGGGAAGAAAATTAATTCATATTTTGCCAATGGCCAAAATCAGAGTTCTCTAAGTAATGGCCCTAGACCAGCACTCAATCGGTGACTGGGGTAGGCAATCGGTACTTCGATCAATCGCGAGTTTGACTCACAATAATAATTATATACCATAAGACGCGTTACAGAAGTGACGTGTTATAGAATTACAACCCAAACATTCTTTTCTCTACTAGCCATAATTTATCTAGCAGCACCCTCACTTAAAACGGTCCACCCATTTGGAAAATATGGTAGACATACAAACAAACGAGCTCTCGCCCCAAACGCATTCCTTCTCATTTTCGGCGAAGCCTCGGTTCTTGTTATGGTACAAAATGAATGGTACATTGTACAAGATACATATTCATCAGGGGCTGTGTCAATTTAAAACAAACAAACAAACAAGAGCCGGTAAACTTCACAATCAAACGAAAAAACTGGGCAATACAAGCGGCCGTGACCTAAAAACCTGTATACGGTGCCTACCACTAGATGAACTCACTCGATTTACACCTGCAATATTGAAGACGAGAAACTACTCAACTTTAAACAACAGTTCAGCCCCAAAACTACATTTAAGGGACTATAAAATAATCACAAAATGAAGATCTTTTAGAATTCATGACTTTCAAAGATTCATTGGTAGTTTTCTCAGGGAACTTTTGCGAGGAAGTTACATAGCCTCTCCAACTTCATCGTGCAAAGTTAAAGATCGTGGGCATAGCCGACTAGATGGTAGTGTGAATGTGTGGAGTACGTCATTATTAACCTCGTTATTAATAATGCGACCTTACAGGCTCTCCCTTGGAGGTCTAATTAAAGGAGTTGATATTGGGGGACGCATATTTCATGGGTAATAAATAAGGAGCCATAAGATTGCGTCTTTTCGACATGCAGCCGCATTTTTATGCGTGTCAAGGAACGTCTATCCAAGTATGGAACCCTTGTCTAAGGATGCGGGCCATGGATTAATACGTGAGAAAAATTGAGCCATTGTTTAGTGGCAGTCACATGGTGACTCGAGCTCCTAGTCGAGCCTACACTGCTCATAAATGCATCGACACAGGCCTAAGCCATATCTTCTAAATGTTTCGACGAGTAACAACATTATGAAAATTGTATGTAATAAGGAAGGGGGAGCTCGTGGCTAACGTAATAACAGCCGCACTCGGGTCGATCCATCAGGTAGGTACGCTTGCCGGGGTCGTTCTGTGGATGGGTGACCACCTTTTCATACCGAGGCTCCTCCGTGCCTCGGTAAGCACGTTAAGCCGTTGGTCCCGGCTGTCAATCGTGGATCTTTGACAGTCGTTACGGGTCGTCAGAACCCCGAAAGTCTGACAACCAGTCTTACCAAAGATTATCGTATTACCCAGTAACTGGGTTGTGGAGGTCAGATAGGCAGTCGCTCCATGTAAAATACTGGTATTCAGCTGCATCCGGTTAGACTGGAAGCCGAACCCAAGGTAGTTGGGAAAAGGATAGGCAGTATGTAATAAGGAAGGCATGCTCATTGCCGCTAAACTCCTGAATTGATCATTTCTCTGAATCGCTCCATTTACATAAATTACATTTGGCAAGAATCAACCGAAACAATTTATAACAATGTGCCTGCCGAATTTTTTTGTGTGCGATTTATTGTTTAATTTTTATTTGATCAACGAACTACTTGTGGACGTGGCCCAATGGCCGATACGAATAACAGTGAGAAGGGAAATTGCCATAATAACTACCTGCCCTTGACAGATTAATTTCCTGGAACACCTACTAATTTCGTCCTAGACTGTAGACCGAATTCCAAGCTGAAAATACCTATTTCTTTCTTAAAATAAACTGGTATTGTAGTGCAGAAATTCGAAGCTGCTGTACAATCAGATCGTGGTACCGGGAACGAATATGATAAAAGGTCCCGCAATCGATGACATATTCAACTGCAATGGTTACTCTAAGATGTAGGTTAAACACGCTACGAGGCTGCAAGGGATAAAGAGAATATATTGTACAATAAGTACCTCTTGGCATTCTAGTATACTTTTTATTAGAACTTGATGCAGAAATGTAACCCTATTTTTTCAAGCGCTCGCGAAAGTATAAATAAGAACATCGTGCCAAAAAAATTATATTAATCAAATTATTGGCTTAGCGTGAAAAGTCGCAATGGTAACATAATATGAATAAAACACCGCAAAAATAGGTTACTAGGTTGAGGTATTTCGCTTGTAAAACTAATATTACTAGGTAGTAAAAATCTAGGTAGATTTCTGGTATTAACTCGACTATTTGGCATTGTTCGTTTTGGCGGTCTGTGAATTACGGCTAATGCAAAACGAGCTTCATTTGACGAGGCAGTGGTTTGATTCCGATTGAGTATTGGCAAACGGTTATCTCATAAGGTATAAAGTATAAACATACCAAAAGATGTACAAAACCTGTCGATAATCATCAATAGACAAAAATCTATAAAGCCAAAAAATCTATTATCCTTCTCCATCACAGCCACCCTACACCTTGCACTGGCGTTTGGTGTCGACAAGCAAGCTGGCACATTTCCAATGTAAAATGGAACTTGCCTCTTTACTAAAGCGTTAGTTACAGGGCTCATTAATAATGGCCTGTTGAGAGCGTCATTAGGTATGGTTTTTTTTCGTACATCAAAAGGCCTGCAGTTTACGTAACTCATTCCTATGACAATCGCTTTCATTCTGACGGCGTGCATTTATTCATGTTTTCTAGTTGTATGTCTATATTCGGATACAATTTAATAATTTTCGTAAAAAAAATTATATACTCTAGTAGTGTCTTAAAACCCAAAGATTGACTGCCAGAGAATGCTTTGTTGCATTAAGTCCGCTGTACCACTATTGTAAATGAATTCAATACTTATTTAGAACACGAATCGAATAGGAGGAAGTCCACAAACACCCTGACGATGACGGTTCAACAACATTCGTTGCGTTGAGTTGTTTAACAATTTAGACCGACCGAAGGTTCGGTTTTGGTTTTGGCCAGTTTCAGCCAAAAATACTGACATTACCGTGATAAGTCACATGACAATTCTCTCCACAGGTAATTTCATTGCCATATTTGCCATACATTTTGTACTAAGCTAACGCGTTTGTAAACGATATTACAGAAGTTATTTGGTTAGGGGGGGCTGGTCTTGGCTGGAGTTTCGGTTTCGTGTAGTGGCGAATATTCGGCTCGATCGAAACTAGCGTCTTTGAGCTGACGATTGTGATAGAGATTTAAAAACTGACTGTCTCGGTCGTCTATGTGTGTTACTTGTATGTACGAATTTAGTATTTTATGAATGTTAGAGCTGATTTTTAATGGTCTGATAACTTTATCGATACATCTTTAGGGTTACGTACCCGAAGGGTTCAAACGGAGCCCTATTGTTGTCACTCACGCACGTGTCCGTCTGTTCGGCTGTCCGTTTTGTGACAGACGACGGACAGACGTCCGTCGTCTGTCACAAAATTTTGTTTTTGAAGAATTTTTTAAGTGCCCATTGACTTAGGAACTTGAAATTTGGTGATAACGTATATTTTACTAAAAAATACCAAAATATTGATTTCCCTCGTAAAGGTACGGAACCCTAAATTTGCGAAGTCCGACACGCACTTATTAGGAAGTTTTCTTGTTACCACGTCAGTTTCGGTTTTCGGCCTAAAATGGACGAGGATCCGAATATTCGGTTACGGTTTCGGTTGAAAATAGTTTCGGTCGGTGAGTGGTTATCATGAATACGGATTATAAACCGGAAGACACAATGGGTATTTTTGAACAGTCAAAAACGAAATCAAACCGATTGTCATTAAAGATAGTGTAACAAAATAAGACTGCTAAAGCGCGAAAATTAAATCCCGGGATTATGAATCCGATACGATCTATTGTAAGGAAACAGTACTATTAGGCCGGGACTACGTCGCCAGTTAGACGCCGGTTTATTTCCGAACTAGGTACGAACATAGGAAACAGAATAGAACTAGCCCCTATGTATCTAGTTCTAGCCTTTGATTAGATATTTCTAACACTTAGTAAATGTTCTAAGAATCCAATCTACCTAAAAGTAGCTATTTAAAGAACAGTAAACTGGATTAGAGGAGTGACAGAAATGTGCTCTGTTTACTTTCTGCTGGATTAAATTACATAGTGATTCTTATTCATCAGTGGTTCAACTGCCAAATATTTGATGGATCTATGCTTTTAATGTCTGGAATTGTGTTGGTGTAATTCCAGTAAGGAATTGGCACATAAGAGTTGGCCTTTTAAGGTTCCGTACCTCAAAAGGAAAAAACAGAACCCTTATAGGATCACTTTGTTGTCCGTCTGTCTGCCTGTCAAGATCCTTTTTCTCAGGAACGCGTGGAGGTCATCATCATCTGCCTAGCCTTTTCCCAACTATCTTGGGGTTGGCTTCCAGTCTAACCGGATGCAGCTGAATACCAGAAAAAGCTGAATGCGTGGAGGTATCAAGCTGAAATTCATATCAAATACTCAGGTCTACTGTCCCTTGGAGCTGTGAAAAAATCAAACTTCTAAGCCAACACAATCAAAAGATACAGCCGTTTAGGCTGCAAATTTTCAACACTCACAAAACCTACAGGGTACTTCCTGTGAACTCAGAATCTTCAAATTTGGTACAAAGAAACGTCTCATACCACAGATAAAGGAGAAATTGAGAAAAGCACTAATTTTTAGTTACATCACATAATAAAAATATTTTTTACTTTTATACCTACAGGTTTGTACGGAACGCTCGGTACGCGAGTCCGACTCGCACTTGGCCGGTTTTTTGGGTATTTATTTCTATGAATTTGATTCAGTTTTTTTATGATGGATGAAGCAATGGATGATCTTAGACTTCGAACTACAAAATTAAGAGTAAATTAAAAATGAAAAAAAAAACAATGCAAAAGCCATATAACTATAGTATACTAGATTCTGTGTGTTATTCTTATGTATAAACAACATTACTGTAGTTTCATCAAAATCCATTCAGTAGTTTTTGCGTGAACAAACATACATCCTCACAAACTTTCACATTTATAATGTTAGTAGGAAGTAGGATGTAGATGAGGAGAGATTTTAAGCCACATGATTATTTACATCCCTAAGCATTAAAGAGTTTGGTTTCACTGATAAAAGACAATTAATATTGTGACGACCTTATGTTGGCGACCTTATGGTGGAGACTGGCACGTTAGAAGTTTGGAACGCCGATTGAAAATTAAGAAGAAGGAAGACTTTTGTTTGAATGAGACTTCTCCTAGCCCGCTCGAAGAGGGCACTTGTATTTATTTTATTATTCAATATAACGTATTAGTGTTCCAGTTCTCTTTCTTTTATAACACATCACACATAAGCAGTACTCTCGCACCGCTAGCGAGTAAGACAAACCCCCAGGAACGTAAAAGGAATCTCCAGGGACCAGCACTAAGAGAAGCTGCTCCAGGTCCCTATAAGTGGTGGAGGCGCCGGGTAAGAACGCCGTATGTAAGAGTGACGGCAACGGTATCAGTGTGCGGTGGACAAACTGAGGACTGATGCAGTGACAGCATCAGGATAAGAGGAGTATACTCCAAGCTGAGTGGTTCCGTTTTTATTTAAGTGTTAAATAATATTAATAGAGCAAAATGCGATACTTTTCGGGACACACGTATGAGGTGTGCCTCGAAGAATTTATCGACGAGTTTGTGTTGATGGCCATTGCCAAAGGGTGGCGAAAAAGCGATTATTCGCTAATTCTTGGTATTTGGTTAAGAGGAGCTGCGCATTATTTTTTTAAATATACGTTCCAGTATGAGATGGAATTTGACACGCTGTGCGCGGAGCTTAGGAGAGAATTCCCATGCAAGTGTGTGTCTTGCAAGCATAGAATCAATCAGTGTTTTTATAATCTTGAGAGGCCGGACGTTGTGTCCGAGGCGGATGAACAGTCCGAAGATAATGTGAGCGAAGATAATCACGAAATATTATTTTCTAGCTCAACAATTAAAGCAAAGGAGGAGGACGATGATGACCAGAGCTGCGCTGATGCCGGCCTAGTCAATAATGTCCAGGAATATGAAGACTGCAGTCTAGGCGATGATGACCGAAGCTATGAAAATGAAGATACAGAATCGGGTCAGTTATTTACAATTATTCCTAGTAATAATATTTCAGAGAAACAAGAGATAATTGTAGTAAAAGAAACATTTGGCGAGCACGAGTCGAATGAAAATTTTATTTGTTTGGGAGTTGTTTCGGCTGATGTTGTCGACATGGAAAGCTGTGAGGTGGAAATTCCGTCGGAGACACATGGTTCTTGTAACGATGATTTTGTTCAAGTTGAGTATGTTTCTGCTGATGTTTGTGAGCAGCTTCGAAATGGCGGTGGAGTCCAAAGAGCTGTGCGTGCCGGTGGAAGTCATGCAAAATCCTGCTATTATTGTTCCAATAGGTGATGGTCCAGCGGATATCTATCGGGATGAAAACTGCATCATAAATATCACTTCACAACATCACAACATTTCACAACAAGCGGAACAGCATTTTTCACAGAATAGGCTGGAGGAGGAGATATGGGCCCTCCCATATTGTACGAAGAAGGATAATTTCCATTTCTTTGCTAAATATAAAATTATTTTTGTATCAATGTTATTTATTCTAGCTGACGTGTATTGTCATGGCAGCGTGACAAACAAGTTTTCGACCATAAATATAAGGTATGGACATAGTAATTACGATGACCCAAATTTTTCGATAAAAATAAAAATATGCGAAAGAGGTCAGGAATTGCTTGTAAACTATTTATTAAAGCAATATTCTGTAAATAAATATAAGTGTTGGAAATTTAAGAAAAAATTTATAAATTGTTTTTTGAAAATTATTTTATTTTTAAAAAGATTTTTAGAGAATAGACAGTGGTGTCAGATGTCATTTGACATGACAAATAATTGTCAGATATCTGGTACGTCAACGATATTACGGTTGACAATATAGAAAAAGTTTAAATTTTAACCGACTTCAAAAGTAGGAGGTTCTCATTTGTTTTGTTTTTTATGTGATATTAATCGTTGTGTTTTTGTGTGTTTCATGTGTTCGATATGATGAGCTGCACGGACGTGATTGAAGACTGATGGGAGATGTGACCACATACTATGAAAAAAAAATTTGTTAGGCGATTATTAGTGAGAAATAGGTATGAGTTTCTCCAGAGTGCGATTTTAATAAAGATGTTACTACGGTTAGGAGGTAGAGGGAATTGCGGTCCTCTCTCCTAGGGAAAAATGTGTCCGGGTTTTTTGTCGGTTTATACCAGCTTTGTTTATGGGGTATAATGCCTTCGCAAAGTAGGATCGAGTTGATTCTGTATGGTGTGACCGAGCCCATGACAATTTTTATGTATTATTCATTTAGAGAGTATACTTCAAGTTATATTTATGGAGCACTCTGGGGGAAGTTCAGGAACAGTGAGTAGGTGTTCATAACAGTGGTCGTTTTTTCTCCTGGTCTTCATAAACGTCCAATGGAGTTAAAATTATTACAGTTTTGAATTTTATTTTTGTAAACCCCTTCTGGGTAGATGCTAACTAGAGCATCTTAGGTCAGAAAATTTAGCAGAGCAGTGTGGCTTTTTAGAGAGGTTTTTACCTCACTGAAGCCATGTGCATTGCCGGGATATGTGGTGCGCCGAATGGCTTAATTAATAATAAGAAAGAAGACCACTTTACTCGGGGTTCATTTTTGGCTATCCATAGGTGGACTCTGCTGCGACATGTACCTCTCATAGGTAGGGCCTTCGCAGTAGGTTTAGGTAGGCCTCAATCGGCTTTTCAAATATTTAGTTGAATAGAAGACTTACTAGCGTCTGCGCTTCTATTCGTAGGGGCGTAGCTCATGTGACGACCTTATGTTGGCGACCTTATGGTGGAGACTGGCACGTTAGAAGTTTGGAACGCCGATTGAAAATTAAGAAGAAGGAAGACTTTTGTTTGAATGAGACTTCTCCTAGCCCGCTCGAAGAGGGCACTTGTATTTATTTTATTATTCAATATAACGTATTAGTGTTCCAGTTCTCTTTCTTTTATAACACATCACACATAAGCAGTCACTCTTATTCACCACACTCTCGCACCGCTAGCGAGTAAGACAAACCCCCAGGAACGTAAAAGGAATCTCCAGGGACCAGCACTAAGAGAAGCTGCTCCAGGTCCCTATAATATGCAATTTTGATATCAATGAAAACTGCAGTTTTTGCCAACTCATATGACAAAGAGTATAAAGGTAAGATCAACAGTCGCTCCAAGTAAAATACTTCAAATATATGGTTTTCAGCTGCATCCTGTTACAATTGGAAGCTGACCCAAACATAGTCAGGAAGAGGCTAAACATATTGAATGAGAAAGAAAACCACTATGGAGAGTTAAAGAAGAGAATAAACTAGAATTTACTTACATGAAAAATATCAAAAGCCACAAAACTGTTGTGCAGATAAGTCAATAAAAACAATTATCTACCACTGCAATCACAAGAACAAGTTGGACTAAATATAAAATTGAAATAAAGTGGATAATGAAAAAATTTCAACCCTCGCGCCTCAAACAAATAACAAAAACTGAAATTTTCATATTTTAAACCATCTAGATTGATTTGTTGATCTATGTGGCTGCTATTCTAAATATGATCATGATGAAACGGCTGTTTGACCTTCATGGTATCGAAATGGGCACCTGTATTTCAATTATGAAAAGTAATTTAAACCCTTGCATGTTTAGTTAGCAGACGCAATAGATTTTTAATTGTTTACGGGCCATGCGCTGGGCCGGTAGACGCGGGAGGGTTTAAATGCAAGGTTTAGTTAATTTTGAGTACATATAAATATAAATAGTGAAATACTTGAAAAACAAATTGGTGGGGAAGTCATATTATCACATGAAGGATGCTTAGTCTTAGATGGAGTGTGTATATTCGTGTGCACATTGTTTGTGTGTATAGGCTATTTTCTAAGACACCGAGAGCCACAAGCAAAAGTTGTATGACAGTTTTTTTTTATAACAACCATTACCATAACAGCATTTATTGTTGGCCCAACCAAATGCCAACACTAAATGTTATTAGGGTAATCTCTCATACCTTGACATTAGCAAAATCATCGAATCTTTATCAATGCAGCCATAACCTCAAAAATTTAATTGAATTGAGCGCTCCGAGATTCAAACCCACATACACATTCAAGACCAACCCGCCTGGGTGAGATAGAACAATTGTACGCTATACACAATTTCGACCCAAAATATCTAATATGTATAAAAATACTAAATAAACAAAGCTTGTCTAGTATTCCTCCTCAAATGGCTTTTAATAATCAAATAGTCTGGCCCTAAGATAATCTTATAGAAACAAGTCAGATCAATTCTTACACTGCGCAATACCAAAATAGGCTTGTGTTTAGTTATTAAACGGTTTCCAACATAACAATAGGCACAAAACTGTTTACTTTTTATTAAGTGTGTACAGATAGCATCATACAGCAGAATCTACTAAAGGTGATAATTTTCTGAGTTACAAATGCAAACAGAAAACGACATGATCAGTAACTATCACCAGATTTAAATTCCAAAAAATAGAAAAATAAATATCATAGTAGGTACTTACATTTTCCAGTGAATTGAAACTCCTGTCCCAACTACTGACAGGAGTCCCCCCGAACAAATACCCCGGGTAGCGTTCACTCATTTATTACACTTATAACACACCGTTTTCAATAAATCTATCACTAACTTCTAATTATAATATTGAGCAATCACTTTTATAACAACATTTCAAATACTTTTATTTTAGTAACTATTATTTGGTTTTAAAAACTAATTAGTCTGCGTTCTGTACCTGCAAGTAGTAGAATAAATAGAGTATTAAGTTTCTAGAAAAAAATCGTGTTTTAGTTTATGGTCATAAATTTAAAAGAGCTAAGGATGTTGACCCCAAATGAAAAGGTAATGATGCCAAAAGTAGTGTCAATGACATCAAAAAAGCGGGAAAAATATTTCAACCATTTTATATGTTTGAAGTCAAAATTCAGCAAAGCAATAATTTAATTTGAAATGTTGATCCAAAATGAGTTTAAGAAAAAGTTTTCCTTCACACAAAAAACAGTCATAATTTTCATATTTGTGACCATCAGGTGCAATAGAATAAATTATTATAATTTCATAGCGATTTCATTAATTAGGGAATCCTTACAAAGATCTAACCAATATCAAACTTGACCAATTAATTTTCACTGTTTAAATAGCAGCTGTTGTATCCATTTGAACAAATGATGTCTAATAACGTGCAATTAATTAATTATTAACTGGAATGCTAGAAAATAATAGAATATTTACTTGACCATTTTTGACAGCGTGGTAGGAATTCTAAGTAGATTACAATACATCACTCTAGTAAAAACCTTAAAAACATACTCACGCTAGAACTCAGAATCGTCGGTTTCTTTTTCTTATTTCTTTTCAAAACAAGACTCAATAATTAGATTTTATTCTGCAAATAAAATTATTAACAATACCGTGACAAACGCAGTCTGAAATTCTGAAACTAAACCAACTCATTCGTTCAATCAAGTTCAATTTGGTTCAATTACATTCAATTCTTCATTGAATAATTGCCATTGCAAAAAAAAATACTGTAAAGCTCTAGATGGTCTCTGGAAATCATCAGACCTTCCTTTCTCTACGCTATTTTCAGATTTAGTGTCGCCACACACCTACCGTTTCTTTTCTTTTCTGTTCTTTTCTACCTAGAACAGATCAGAAAAGAATTGAAAACGGGCGCATCGCCACACACCTACCACCGGGCTATCTTTATTTTGGCTCAATTACACCTTCCGATTTCAAGGGACCCAATTTAGGAAACAGGAAGGTGTAATAGCAGTTAGAGCAGTTAGTGTCCGATTTAAGGCTCAATTACACCTTCCGATTTCAAGGGACCCAATTTAGGAACAAACTTACTAGGAAGCAGGAAGCGAGCGATTACACTATCCTAAATTGAACTCCTAAGTCGGCAGTGTTGCCAACTCTTAGAAATTCGAGTCCCTAAACAGAATATCAAAAGTCGCTCTAAAGTCTCTTAAAAACTGAGTCAACCAGGAGCGGACTAAAAAATAAAAAGAGCGGACTCAGATTTTTTTTCTGGGAAAGGGACTTTGTAAAATTTAATTTAATTTTAAACACAAACAAAAATACTACTAGCCCATTTGTAGCGACAAAGTCTCTAAATTGGCAACACTTAGCTCTAAATCGGGGTGATGCGATTACACTATCCTAAATCGTATACAATTTAGGAAGTCAAATCGGGACCTTTCAATCTCACTAAATCGGACACTAACTGCTCTAACTGCTATTACACCTTCCTGTTTCCTAAATTGGGTCCCTTGAAATCGGAAGGTGTAATTGAGCCATTAGTGAGATTGAAAGGTCCCGATTTGACTTCCTAAATTGTGTACGATTTAGGATAGTGTAATCGCATCACCCCGATTTAGAGCTAAGTGTTGCCAATTTAGAGACTTTGTCGCTACAAATGGGCTAGTAGTATTTTTGTTTGTGTTTAGAATTAAATTAAATTTCACAAAGCCCCTTTCCCAGAAAAAAAATCTGTGTCCGCTCTTTTTATTTTTAAGTCCGCTCCTGGTAGAATCAGTTTATAGGAGACTTTAGAGCGACTTTTGATATTCTGTTTAGGGACTCGAATTTGTAAGAGTTGGCAACACTGCCAACTTAGGAGTTCAATTTAGGATAGTGTAATCGCTCGCTTCCTGCTTCCTAGTTAGTTTGTTCCTAAATTGGGTCCCTTGAAATCGGACGGTGCAATTGAGCCTTTTTACCGGCCAGAACGTTTTGATCGGCAACGTCGGCCGGTTGCATTCTTACCGGGCGTTCT
This sequence comes from Polia nebulosa, assembly GCA_951329385.1. NCBI lineage: Eukaryota > Metazoa > Arthropoda > Insecta > Lepidoptera > Noctuidae > Polia > Polia nebulosa. Next base: position 14,737,514 of record OX589606.1, read on the forward strand.
TACCGGTGCGCGACGGTACGTGTGTGACGATCGGTACATTTTGTATCGCATTCTTGCCTTCCGCTTCCAATTCTTTTTTGATCTGTTCTTGGTAGAAAAGCAAAGAAAAGGTAGGAGTGTGGCGACGCTTAAGGTAGATGTTCCAAGGTAGCCCGCGAAATTCAAATTCTCTCACGTTTTTTTGCAATTTGCAGGTCAGTGTCAGGTTGTATCTTGGTCAAAATTTGAGTCGCGGCCGTAACATGTATGTATTTACAGAGCTGTAATCATTAAAATCATCAATACAACTCTTTCAGTTAGTATTAGTACCAAATGTCATGATTTCATGAAATTTAGCACTAATACTAACTGAGAGAGTTATATTGATGATTTTAATAATTAAAATTGTAGAAATACATACTTGCTAAGGCCGCAAATCAAATTTTGACCAAGATACAACCTGACACTCACCTGCAAATTGCAAAAAACGGTAGAAAATTTAAATTTCGCGGGCTAAGGTGGAGCAGTAAAAAATTTTTTTGAGAATGTTTTTTTTCTGAATTTTTTTTTTTCAAAAATTAGGAAAAAGCCTACGAAAAATTCCATTGCTAGGGGGTCCGGAATCATGTACTGAATCACCAGTACACGTATGTGCGTTCATGTACCTTACACTCTGTATATCGATAATTTTTTGCTAGCTCAACACTTCTTCAAAAATGTACAATTCTGTCTAGCGGCTCAATTAAGAGTTGGCAACACTGGACTCTGATTTAAAATTCCGATTTAAATCCAATTTCATCATCTTCATCTTACTGCCCTTATCGCATGTTACTTGTGATAATGATAAATGACATACGACGAAACTTTCATAGCACTCCCCACACAACCCATCCATCTTTTCTTTGGCCTCCCTCGCCCTCTCCATCCATCCACATTCAGTTTCATAACTCATTTAGTTGCATGTGTTTTATCCCTCCTCTTCACATGACCATACCAAGATAACCGGTTTCCTTTCAACTTTTCTGTGACTGGCGCCACTTTTGATCGTGTGATTTATATCCAATTTCAAGGGAGCCAATTTAGGAAATCGGAAGGTGTAATAGCAGTTAAAATCCGATTTAGTGAGATTGGAAGGTCCTGATTTTTGACTTTCTAAATTATTTACAATATAAGTCCAGAATACACATGCTATAACTAGTAGCACAAGAGCACGCTACTTTCGAGAAAATGCTACGTAGTAGCATACAATAAGCACGTATTTACGAAAAGAGCATGCTTATGAATGAGCACGCTACTAATCGCAAACTGGTCTATTTTTTCGGGTCTACTAGCATACGGTGAGAGGCGCAGGTGAGAGGGGCGTGGCTCTAAAGCAAGTCTGAACGCGTTGTATGCGAGCATGCTACTTGAATTAGTTGAATTTTTTGCGTAGTCACGATGGCTCAAAGGGGCGATGACAGAACTTTAAATTTTATATTTCTATAGAAATTACGAATGTTTCATCATCTGCCTAGCCTTTTCCCAACTATCTTGGGGTCGGCTTCCAGTCTAACCGGATGCAGCTGAATACCAGTATTTTACATGGAGCGACTACGAAATTACGAATGTTTCTATAATGTATATTAATTAAATGTGTTGAAAGAACTATTATTACTGAATTGAATACATTCCGCAAAGAAAAGTCCATTTTAAATGCTAAATAATAAGCATGTGTATCTCAGACGTGCTACAAAAGAGTATGCTCTTAATAAGTTTGCTATTGAGCTTTGTGATTTCATGAGCAAATGTAGACACTCTGAGAGCATGCTACTAAAGAGCATGCTACCTACAAGCCAGCAAGCATGCTCTTTTAGTAGCATGTATATTACGGACTAGGACAGTGTAATCGCAACGCTACGACTTATGGCTCAATTACACCTTCCGATTTCAAGGGACCATATTTAGGAAACAGGAAGGTGTAATAGCAGTTAGAGCAGTTAGTGTCGGATATAGTGAGATTGGGAGGTCACGACTTGACTTCCTAAATTGTGTACGATTTAGGATAGTGTAATCGCATAATTACGATTTAGAGCTAAGTGTTGCCAATTTAGCGTCTAAGTCGCTAAATTGCTAAATTATAATTTGAACACATAAAAAAATAATACTAGCCCATTTGTAGCGACAAAGTCGCTAAATTGGCATTAGGCAACACTTAGCTCTAAATGGTAGTGATGCGATTACACTATCCTAAATCGTACACAATTTAGGAAGTCAAAACGGGATTTCCCAATCTCACTAAATTGGACACTAACTGCTCTAAAGGCTCAACTACACCTTCCGATTTCAAGGGATCCAATTTAGGCTCCTAAATCGGAATCCTAAATTGGCAGTGTTACCTTACACCTTAACTCTTAAGGTGTAATTGAGGCTTAACTGCTATTACACCTTCCTGTTTCCTACATTTGGTCCCTTGAAATCGGAAGGTGTAATTGAGCCAGTAGGAATTTAGTGTAGTAACTAGTAGTGTGATCGCTAGCTTCTAATTTCATAGTTACAGTATTCCTAAATTGGATAGTGTGTTAAGCCCTTTACCGTACCGAATTTTTTAGAAAGTGCTGGAGTTATTTACCATTTTTCTTTTCGAAATCGAATTATTTAGTATTGAAACAAAACACGGAGTGCATCAAAGAGAATATGAGTGCATAATAAGTTTTTTGTTACTAGAAACATTAAAATACTGACAATCCATAAAGGCTCAATTACACCTTCCTATTTCAAGGGACCCAATTTAGGAAACAGGAAGGTGTAATATTTCTATATATTATAATGTACTCTGTGGTGTAATAGCAGTTAGTATCCGATTTAGTGAGATTGAAAGGTCCCGATTTGACTTCTTAAATTGTGTACGATTTATAGTGTAATCGCATCACTCCGATTTAGAGCTAAGTGTTGCCAATTTAGCGACTTTGTCGCTACAAATGGGCTAGTAGTATTTCTGTTTGTGTTTAAAGTTAAATTAAATTTCACAAAGTCCCTTTCCCAGAAAAAAAATCTGTTTCCGCTCTTTTTATTTTTTAGTCCGCTCCTGGTAGAATCAATTTTTAAGAGAGTTTAGAGCGACTTTTGATATTCTGTCTAGGGACTCGAATTTGTAAGAGTTGGCAACACTGCCGACTTAGGAGCCCGATATAGGAGTTCAATTTAGGATAGTGTAATCGCTCGCTTCCTGCTTCCTAGTTAGTTTGTTCCTAAATTGGGTCCCTTGAAATCGGAAGGTGTATTTGAGCCTTAATAAAACAATTTCCGTTTCCAGTTCTAGTTGTCCTGGTTCTGGTTCTGTCTGACATCACGTCACAGAAAAAAAGATCCACCGCCATTTTGTTAGGCGTTTCGCTGGCTCTTGAAATATTTGGAATGGTTAATAACTGCATAAGTGATCGTATCATATTGTGAAAGATTCGTGCTTGAAGATGTCTCTCGATTAAACGCGGTAATTAAGGTTTTAGCGTTCTATAGGTAAGTCTGTGATGTGAATTTGTGATGTGAGCATTGTGAGCGATCATAGAATCGCAACGTGATGGCGTTGGAGTCATTACTTGTGCCGATACGTTTTATTCAGTATTGTGCTTTTTTTATTTTAACTGTAGTCATGCTGTATTAATCTAAATTCACAGTAATATAATCTAAACGGACCAAAATACCTTTTTTTTGGTTAGTGCGTAATTATTGTCGAAATAACCTCTTTTCTTCGTACACAGTTGTGTAGTGTGTAGGTGTACATACTATAATGATTTAGTATGTACACACTACACAACTGAATAGGGCGGACGTTTTTTTTGTCCGACGACATTGTTTTTAGACATTCGTTTTGTCAAAACAATCATAAAAATATAGATATTCAGTAAACAAACTGCATCATTACTGCCACTGATAAAACAAGGTATTTTATAAGCTCAAATTGATGTTTCTATTGCTTCTAAAGACTTATTACGCAATCCTTAACAAAGAACCATACAAAACTCATAAAATGTTGCTATCTCTGGCACCACTTGTGATTAGGTATAGTTCTCGCCAAACATCTTGGCCGCCCTGAAGTTGAATTTCCGATGCGCAAGGCGCAGCGCGAGTATGAGATTTACTACTGCGCAGCCATTGTAGCGAACTTCAGAGCGGCCAAGAAGTTTGGCGAGAACTGTACACACATGTTATCAAAACATGGCATATTTCAAATACTTGCATGTGCAATATTTAAGTATGGTACAACGGCAAAGTACTCTTAATTTAATAGTTGCATAAATGTTTGAAACAACCGCATGTTATATAAATTCAACATTTATAAGCAAATCGAAAAATTGTCAGCCTGTTTTCGTTTTTATAGGTACAAGCATCGTGAACCTCCACAATGAGTGTTATCATTAGACTACAGAACCTACCATGGTCTGCCAATGCCCTGGACATTAGGAATTTCTTTCGGGGCCTTTCCATTCCCGAGGGAGGAGTACACATCGTAGGCGGCGAGCTCGGAGATGCGTTCATTGCGTTCAGGTAGCTATATGTAACATTCAAATTATGACACTAGCCATCTGGTAATATTTTTTATGGACACATTTCATTGAAAATATTCCACCAATTCTGATCTCACTATAATTAGGTGAAAATATTTTTTTATAAGAAACAACAGATTTTAGAAGTAAGTTTTGTTATGATATTTATTCTTAATAAATGGACAAGAATATGTCTGTGTTTAAACCCTAAAAGGAGTTTGGAGTGCGACAAAAATGCCAACAATATTATTCTACATCTGCATCTAAACCTTGATTGTCTATGGCTAAAAAAACAGTGACAAAGGGTGGTATTTACATTTATCCTATATCTTTGTTCAATGTCTATGTCCTATATTTGGTCAAGTTTCTTTGTCGGATGCCCATTACACTTGTCCAAGATTTTACATAGTCTGCGAAAATGGAGGAATGTGGAGCAACTTTATGTGCTGCTATTATCATTAGATTATTATTAAAAAAAAAAAAAACAAGAAAATGCTTTGGGTGAAGCCATGGTTTGAAAGGCGAAGAGAAAAAAGCATTATAAATTAAATAATTACAAGTTGAGGACAAACATTCTTAAAGTGTTTTATACATATAAATGACTCAACATTCAAATACATTGTTATAAAAGTATCACCGTATAATAAAGAAAGACAAAATCTAAGTTGCAGCCATTTTGATTTACATGTTAATATTATCAAATATCACTGTTGATGTGACAAGTCGTCCTACTTCTTTGATCAAACTCACATTGGACAAATATCTAGGATAAATGTAATACCACCCTAACCCTGAAACTTACTTCAAACTTGCACTAAAACAAAACGAATAACAAATTAATATGGCCGCTGGACTTGAAAATGAAAATTATATTTTTATGTTGATGAAACCATCATGAGGACTATGGTCAGTAGGTCGTCTTAGCGGTGGAGTGGTTTGAGTTGGAGTATATGCTTAGGGGCACTAGAGCAGTAAAGAAAAAATAATTTTTTTTGGTAAAAAAAATTTTTGGGACAGCAAATAATACCATTATATTATTTATACACAAGATATATGTTACGTTCATAGTAACCGAAGTTTTAAAATCTATTTGAGTTGCATCAATAATAATAAGGAATAGTACAAAAGATAGTGAAAGAAATCCATGCTTCGCATGCTATCCTTGCAAGGGCCATGCTTCTCAGAAAAATGGTTTCTATGGTCAAGGTCAACCCGATACTGCAATAAAATGGTACATTTTCGAAAAAAATCTTCATATCGTCACCCCTAGGCCATACTCCAACTAAAGTTTTAATCTCATAAACTGGTTAGTAGCTAATACTTTTTTCTGCTATTAGTGGTAGTCTTTATTTTTTTTTATAAATGGTAGAGTTTTTCTCAGTGGCGTAACTACAAAATGTAAAAAAAAAATTCGTACTGTTGTAAAAAATATTGCTTTTATGATACTGCCTCAACTAATTAAATTCCGAAAAAGTGAAGCCTATGTTTAGCTTGTGGAACCCCGAACCCATCTCACAATGTGTTGAATGAAGAAATTAGTTTCTACTACTCACACATTTTTACCTACCTTACCTTGGTCTCTATCAATTGGCCTGTTTTGCCTAACGTTACGCCACTGCTCATGCTACGCGGTTGAAATCTAGGTAAGTATTTATCTATAGTTTAGTAACTAAAATTTTCTTTCTTTGTTCTTATTTTTGCAAAAAATTACTTCTGAAAAATTTTATGGAAAAAATATGGTCAGATTTTGCTATGGATGCAAGGGATGTTTGATTTTTTTAATATTATTTTTATGTAGCTGCTTAAATTGTTAATTATTTTTTGTCGTAACACCTGTTCGCGAAGACTCTGTCAAGATAGTAATCTGCGCTAGGGGCTTGATTTTATATATATATTTTTTTTGTTTGCCTCCATGAGCTGAAAACGTTTTGAAAAGCTATAACTTTAGGACCGGATACAGGACTGTTTATAATCACCACACTGATTAGTGGCATTAATAGGGGCATAGTATCTAAACTGGCCAAAAAGGATTATTCTTCACTTTAGCGGCGAGCTACAACTTTGCTGCCTTCGAACTTCACTTCTGCGCATCACACACTGCTCTTCGGAAGGCTAGTGATAGCTGTGCTGTGCTAATAATATCAAAACTACAACCTTTTACCAACTAAAATGGCATATACCTGTAAAAATTGAACAAACATTTGTTATAGGTAACAAAACATACACACTAATATCAGGATGATAAAACATAAACACTAATATCAGGACGATAAAACATCAAAAGGACTGTCTTAAAAATATTGATGAGATGTAGGTACTAAATAATTTATTGAATTGAATCTTGTCGGATAGAAATCTTCATCTGTTATAATGACTTACGCAATTCAGTAAAACCAAAAAGGTGAGTAGTAATCACATTAAGTAGGAAATTACTATCGGGTGATAAGCTTTGTTTTACTACCTATACAACCTCTACCACAAAAATATGTAGGTAGATCATCACATTGACAGCAACATCGGTTTTGTAAAACATGCAGGGTAGGAATTTTTCATACATGCGGACAGGTAACACTGGGCATTGAATTTTGGGAAAAGGGGAGGAGAACTGGGTACCAATGGTTTCTTTAAGTCCTATCTGACCTCAGAACTCCTGGTTTGTTACTGGAAGTACCAAACTTACGAAGTCACCATGAAAAAGGACCACCGCGAAGCAGCTTAGTGTTACAGCTTATCATCATCTTTCAGAGATAGAAACTATGGTTAGCACTTTTGACACTATGAGATACAGTGATCACGGAGTTCCACAACAGAGAGCCACTTTCTGAAAACATGATGAACGATCGCTTATGAGGTACCTACCTTAGTAAGTAAGCAAGCACTGTCATTGAGTGACCATAATATGAGAACCTTCAACACAGACGGCTTTCATCTGCATTCACAGCAGCGTATCGTTTATCTCAAAAATGCTGTATGAAATGGTTACGCCGAATAGTTATTCGGTGCATCACGCACGTGCTCATGATAATATACTAGTTACCTATCGGCATCAAGGACTAAAAGTTGACGAACATTCATTTCATCTGAAGAAAATGAGATTACTAAAATTAAAACGTCCTATTAATTGGTGCAAACAGTTATAAATATTTTTTTTTAACGTGTTTAGATGAGGGAACGAATGCGGATTCGTGTGAAGTTGGAATTCTATTGGGTCTACTATCGTCTTGGTGCTTTGAGTCTTTTCCTTCATGTTCCTAGGTATGGCTAAAACCTAGTGCTGCTGTCATTGCTCCAGGGATACAGGTCATCAGACATGTTTGTAACAAACAGCGGTTCTATTAATGGTTGCTATTCAGACCAGCTGATTGTCATGCAGACAGTATTCAAGGTCAATTCTTTGCTTTCCAGCTAACCTTACGAGTAAAACGGACCTAAACATTGCTCTGGGCATTATTTTACTGGAAGATGCTGCCCACGTTGACTACGGCTTTTAAAATATGACAGATATGCTTTGGTGCCATCCAAGAGATTTTCAAATGACGCTTCACGAAGTTCTTTGACTAAGCATGTTTTGGAAATCCATCAGAAATCCTATAAGAATTTAAACGGTTCTACTTCTATGATAGGATTTCTGGTAGGTTAGGTATTCTCACACACAAAGACTGTTTCTATGAAGTACTGAATTCGTAGTTATTAATTACAAAATAGGGGAGTAAAGGGTCGTGCCCGTTCGTTAAGGCGCAGTTATACGACTTTTAAAGGTATTTAATTGAACATCACGTCTAAACGACTAGTCTTACGTCTTTGAAAAAAATATATGTTACTGTAGACTATTTCCGTCGTAATTTGATTTGAGAATATTTGAAATAATATTTTTATAACATAGTATAATTAATTTGTAAAGTTATGTCTAACGCGGATAAACAATTCAGAATCACGCAAAAACCCTAAAGCGTATTTTTATGAAACTTTCACCATTTTAAAGATTATTTAATCACTACATAGTATAAAACAAAGTCGCTTTCTCTGCCCCTATATCCCTATGTATGCTTAAATCTTTAAAACTACGCAACGGATTTTGATGCGGTTTTTTTTAATAGATACGAGTGATTGAAGAGGAAGGTTTATATGTATAATTTGTCGGGTCGCTAGTTATTTATAATTTAGTCTCAGTGTTTTAGTTTAATACTTGTTATCTTATGTGTAATAAATTAATAATGCGTCTAATTTCGGACAGCGCTCCTTGATGGGCGAGTCCTAATACTGTGTGGACATACGACGCGTTACGTGAGCTCAGCTCAGAACACGCAAGCTAACCACTTAAGCTCCTGCCCGGGGGTGGAGGATAAATTCGAAAGAGTTACCTCGCCCCCGGGCGCGTAGGGCAGGGAGGAACAGGGGTGGGTTTTAGTCAGTAAGAGTCTGACACGCCCTTCCGCTCCACCCTAGGGCGGAAGAAGTCATGAGATGATTTCCCACCCCAAAAAAAAAAAAAAAAAACCACTTAAGCTCATTGGCAGCTAATAGCGCCTTAATACTCCATCATTAACACTGTCAACGACTGGGAATGTTTTGTTGCGCTCCTCGTTAACAGTGCCTTTTTTCCCAATCGTTCACCCCTCCTTCCGCGTCTAGTAATCAGGGCTTTTAGTATTTAGTCCAAGAGCGAGTGAAGCGTTCTCGGGAACTTAGGGCACCCTGACACGGACAGGTTAGGTTTGAAATAAGAGAGCTAGAGTGAGCGAGCGACGAAGCCCCTTCATCATCTTCGTATTAGGCTCCTTTAAACCCTGCAGACAGAAATAGGAGCTCCGCATAGCGGAGCTCCGTCGGCTTTCCTTACCTATTTCAAGGTCAAACTACTGTTTACTGCAGTGGTGTGTGTCAGCTATCTATTGTTTTGTTCCTGGCAGCATCGTCATAAATGATAATAAGTTTTGCAGGTAGAAGATATATATTTAATACGATACAAAACACTTTACAGCCGTTTGCGAATCATAGAAGAATAGAAGCATTTATCTTTTCGTTGTTCATTTTGTGCATTCAAAAGTCGTAGGTATCTAAAGCACCTTAACCTGTCTGACTTTTGAACTAGGCGCGGAACGAGGGGTGAACGATTGGGGAAAATGACACTGTTAACGAGTGGAACAAAACATTCCCAGTCATTAATAGTGTTAACGACGGAGTATTAATTAACGAGCGGGAACGACCGGGAAGAAACCATCAGTGCCTGTCAGAGGTCTGGGGCGGCAAAAAAAATACGCAGACAACTAGAGACAGGATGATGCAAAAGTAAGTCGAGCGAACTGCAACATTTTTGCACCCCGGCAAAAAAAACCTAATCAATCTTAAGATATAAGTTTTCTTTTGACCTTCTATGCGGGGTGGTTTTATGAGATGGGGCAGTAAGGGCAGGTACCTTAACCGTTGCAGCTAAAGGAAAACATTCTAACGAGACTCCGACGGAACCTTTATTAGGTATTATGCGTCCGTCTGTATGCAAGCGGGCTGTATCTGATTAACCGTAATAGGTAAACAGTTGCAATACTCAGTGTGTGTATTTTTATTGCCGCTACTACAACAAATAATAAAAAATAGGAGGGGAGGAGTCGTAATCCTTCGAGTATGAGTCGCACGTGATCGGTTTTAAACTTGTACGTTTTTATGCAAGTGGGTAAAGTTTGTCATGACAGCCGACACGAAACGACGTTTTTTAACACACTTACTCGAAAATAAATACATTACATTGCGAGTCTACGACAGTAGGTATAGATGCGGGTATTCGAGACAGTGTGTTGAAAAAAAAAACTTGTTTTGGTGCTGTTTCTAATACAGATCCAAAAAGGTATTCGAGACAGTGTTGAAAAAAAAAAACTTGTTTTGGTGCTGTTTCTAATACAGATCCAAAAATTCTTTTGGATCAACTGCCTGAAGACGAAGCTTTTTCAGTCATTATGGGAATTTTAAAAAGTGTTCTAAAGGCCATCTTGCCGCTTCTCATCCAAAGTGCGTTATTCCAAACAATCCTCGTATTGTACACCTTACTTTGCAACCTGAAAGTTCATTGCCGCGGTACGGAACTGAATGGCTGCGTCATTTCCAGCCCCCATTGGAAGCTGCCCATGGATGTGCGAGAATTTTCAGGAAGAAACTCGAATTTTTCTATAATTATCTAGTTTTTACATTACACACCTTATTGACATGGATTTTATTACGCTTTGCACAATTTTGTTATATAAATTCGCTTTCGTTCCGTACCACTGCAAAGTCGGCCTTAGGTATACTTTTCAATTTGCGCCCATAGTTTTAACGTTTCTTATTCACCAAATACTGTGTGCGTACGTGCAGCGGAATGTTGTTGAATTTAAAGATTTTAATTATGCAGATATTTAGTGTATGACGTCGTATAATTGTGTATGGTAAAAAAAAATTTGTGCACGCAACCATTGTGGAGAAATTCACCAAAAACTGATTCCGCTGGGCGAACGTTGTCCTGGCGGAACTTTTTTTAATCCATAGACTTTAGAAGAAAAGAGATGTGTCCAAAAATTAGTGTGTATTTGTGTGTAATTGTGTATGTATGAATAAAACTAGTGCATGCATAAACTTCGGAGAAATTCAAGTTTCCGCTACGCGAACGTTTGGCCATTAGCTAGTTTTCATATAAAGCGCTTACATAGAGAACTGTAGATTTTTACATACGTTGTTTTGAATTTGTTTATATTTGTTTAAAAAACAGATTTAGAAAAAATCGTAGGGCTTAAAAGATAAAAATATAAACGTAAAATGCGCTTATTAGGTCTTAGTTCTTAAAGTATGCACTTTGGGGTCTAGATTTTCACGTTTATACAAACCTTGTAAGTGTCTGCAACATGTTGCCAAGTATCAATGATGTTCCGTTAGTAACTAAAGAGTTATAGGACAAATTTACCATGAACAGATCACTGTTTACAAAGCAGTCAAATATCACGACGTTCTGAAGGAATTGCATGGTAATATGTATGTCAATAATTAGTGTATTCATTCAACTATTCTTATGCAAAATTTCATGTCATTAAATTCAGTAATTAAAGAAAAACAATTATAATACTGACGAAGCATCGAAAACCTACATAACCCGACCAAGTTCGGATGGCTACCAAAAAGCGGCCGTGCCATATATCTAAGAAACGTTCTTAACCTTCCAATATAGTATTTATTAATATGGTACAGTTGCGTACACAAGCGTTAGGAAAAAGTAAAACAATTGCATTTCTTGAATGAAATTTTTTTTTTTTAATAATAACCATAAGACATTATTATATCGACGCCATGCGTCAAGTTAATGTGACCGAGTTGTACTAACACACACAAAATTTCAATTCAAAAACCGATTAGGTACACAAATTAAACTCTATATCAATAGACCTAAGGTCTAATTTACAACAAAATTGCAACTAAATGAGCAAGTTCCTGTTACTCGGTTTATCCTTACCCAGGAAGGTGGTGATCTTGTTCTGGAAGTTGTTCCAGGTTGCCGAGGAGTTGACGATCTGTGAGAGGCCCACATACGTATTTCATTACATGTAGGTAATAAACATAAGGTGATTATTTAATAACAATATTTCTTTTCAACATTTCGTTATAATCTGGTCGGTCGTTTAGTAGTTTAGATCTACTCAGTAGTTTGTCTTTAACCAGGAAAAACATCTACTTTGTTACGATTATATTATAATATATGTCTAGTATAATTTATTATTATAAATTTAAGTAAATAGATATAGAATTAGATCAATCAGTAGATATTAACTTGGGTTTATGGTGTCTGTCCAATGTTAACATAACACAATTATTATAATTTATCTGCCTAATAAACTACCTACGTAAATGAATAAGTCTATAGCTATTAATTTATTATAAAATCTTACCTTATATCTGTTATCAGCTTCTCACTATCATTCACTCAATATTCCTACTACATAATTATGTTATGCTTCACTGTTACACTATAACATTAATAACACACTTTGTCAATATTATTATTACAGAGAATTGGCGATGCATAGCAAAACAACAGCGCATACGCACATTGTCCTTGACTGCACATTTATTTGTTTGTGACTGGGGATGAAACAAAATCAGGTTCAAGTTCAACAGCAAACGAATACGCGCGAAAACATATTGCCCTCTCTTTTCTTCAAGGATGACAGTACCGTTTCAAGCGGGAAGCCGCCTATCGCTCGTTGCGCGCAGCGCGTTGTCTATTTTTTCACACAAGAATATTTTTGATCAATTCATAACTACAATACTTACACTATTTACGAGTAACTAAAGGATTAAGCGTACCGAACTTCGAACAAAATAATTCTGCATATTTTGGTGGGGTGCGGGGGAACACGCTCACATACATAAGAAAAAAAAATCGATTCAAGAAGTAGTTTTTTTTAAGTTATTAGATTGTTTGATCCACTAAAGTTGCAAAGGGGAACGCTCGTGCATGCCTAGTCTATTGGTTAAATAGTGTAATAAGCTACAATATGATAAATATTTACCTAAACAGTAGTACATACTTACATGTGGTAAATATTTAATTTCCCTAAGGGGTCTATAGTTAGAATCCTGATCCGTGAAATCTTCAATAGAAATTAGCTGTATGAATTTTATTTGTCTTAAATATTAAATTTAGATTATATCTCAAGTCTCAAGCGCATACCTACTTAAATAAAGTACCTACGTAAATAGTACCTACTTTCTGTCATAGTCAAATACATTTAAAAAAGTAGGTGTACAAAAATAAATGACCTATAAATTATATCGAAACAACAATTGTGTTATCACCTATACCAATTAAATACCGGTATTATACTGTAAATTTTGGGATGTTACCTAAATATATTGCACGGCCGCTTTTTTGTAGCCATCCGAACTTGGTCGGGTTATGTAGGTTTTCGATGCTTCGTCAGTATTATAATTGTTTTTCTTTAATTACTGAATTTAATGACATGAAATTTTGCATAAGAATAGTTGAATGAATACACTAATTATTGACATACATATTACCATGCAATTCCTTCAGAACGTCGTGATATTTGACTGCTTTGTAAACAGTGATCTGTTCATGGTAAATTTGTCCTATAACTCTTTAGTTACTAACGGAACATCATTGATACTTGGCAACATGTTGCAGACATTTACAAGGTTTGTATAAACGTGAAAATCTAGACCCCAAAGTGCATACTTTAAGAACTAAGACCTAATAAGCGTATTTTACGTTTATATTTTTATCTTTTAAGCCCTACGATTTTTTCTAAATCTGTTTTTTAAACAAATATAAACAAATTCAAAACAACGTATGTAAAAATCTATAGTTCTCTATGTAAGCGCTTTATATGAAAACTAGCTAATGGCCAAACGTTCGCGTAGCGGAAACTTGAATTTCTCCGAAGTTTATGCATGCACTAGTTTTATTCATACATACACAATTACACACAAATACACACTAATTTTTGGACACATCTCATTTCTTCTAAAGTCTATGGATTAAAAAAAGTTCCGCCAGGACAACGTTCGCCCAGCGGAATCAGTTTTTGGTGAATTTCTCCACAATGGTTGCGTGCACAAATTTTTTTTTACCATACACAATTATACGACGTCATACACTAAATATCTGCATAATTAAAATCTTTAAATTCAACAACATTCCGCTGCGCGTACGCACACCCAAATACTCGTTAAAATCCATTTAAACTTGAACTTGGGAACGAAATGAGAGTATCCCGAGACGTGGTCTGTGTTAGTTCAAGTGCTAAGGCACACTTGGGCTACTACGCTGATTTATTTTTTAGGTGGAATTTAAATCATAATACCTTGGGTCTCCATAGTTTTTGTAGCTAAAAACTACCCAACTCTGCGCCAGCAGCGTAGCCACTGACGAGACGTCTGTTTGCAAAGCTTCTAAATGGAATGTTTCATAATGAAAGTACCTACTCCAGATTGCACATTGAGTATATTTCCATTGGAAGTACGCGCCGTAACTTCGAACGTTGCACGTTACGGAACAATGGATTTTTTAATGGTGGCAACAGCAGTGTGCATTTCGATAAAAAGACAATAACATTATAAAACATTTCATAGACCCAGTCTCAGAACTCATAGGGCTATGATCCAGCACATGTACTGCCGGCGCCGTCAACACCAGCACGCGTAGCATGACCACCATAGAAACGGGTTTTGTCGACGGAAGAATAGACAAAATTACAGATTCTAGAAAGATTTCTACCGTCCTAAGCATGGCAATGTTAAAACTGAAGAGAAGAAATGTTCCTATTCTTCAGTCGACAAAAGTCTACAATGTAAAGCATGACCACTACTTAATTTTTCTCTACTTTTAACACTTGGGGGTAGAAACATTCTTTCTCAACAAGTGTCAAATAGTCTACATCACATTGGACTTAGACAAGATCTATATTGATTTTAAAAACTCAATTCTGTGACTCATTCAATATTTCAAAATTGTGGTAGTCATTTTCTACAAAAGCCACTAAGAAGTGACAGCATCATAGGTTAACTTTTCTAAAAAAATAGTTATCTGGTATGCAAGGCGTTTTTCGGCGCGAGTGCTTGTATAGCCTGAGCAAGCAAGGATTCTAGAATTGAACCGATGACCGAAGCGAGTGGTTCAAATGTAGAATCCTGAGCGTAGCGAGGGTTTCAAAGGTACGAGACGCAGAATAACTGACGGACAGATGGACAGACGAACTGATGGACAGACCCACAGGCGAACAGAAGGACAGACAGACAGGCGAACATATGCACAAACGAACAGACAGACACGTGAGTCACAGCAATTGGGCTCCGATTAGACGCACAAAATTTTGTGATGGACTACGGACAGACGAAATTGAAAGAATGAATGTCGTTGTCTTCATAGAAACGTGAGTCTACGGGTCGCCCTGTGCTCTGGCAGAAGATCACTCAAACTCGACATAATTGGATAGAAAGAACTTTCTATCTTAACTATCTAGTCTATTCTTGGTAGAATAGAGATAGAAATGGTCACGCTACGCCCTGTTTGGGGTAGAAACATTTCTTCTCAACAAGTAACAAATAGTCTACATCACTTTGGACCTAGACAAGATCTCTACTGATTTTAAAAACTCAATTCTGTGACTCATTACATATTTGAAAA
Source organism: Polia nebulosa (assembly GCA_951329385.1). Lineage (NCBI taxonomy): Eukaryota > Metazoa > Arthropoda > Insecta > Lepidoptera > Noctuidae > Polia > Polia nebulosa. Next base: position 14,753,180 of record OX589606.1, read on the forward strand.
TTGTGCTGAATCTTCCACAAAAATGTAGAAACCTGAGCGTAGTGTCTCGAGGGTTAAAGGTACGAGACGCACAATAACAGACAGACTGATGGAAAGACGGACAGACAGACAGAAGGACAAAGGGACAGACAGACAAATGGGCAGACGGACGGACGACGAACAGATGGACGGACGGACAGACGGACACCTAGACAGATGGACAGACGGACGATGGACAAACAGACAGACGGACGACGGAAAAACGGCTAGACGCACAGACAAACACGTGAGTGACAGTAATAGGGATCCAATTAGACGCACAAAATTTTGTGACAGACGTCGGACAGTCACACGGACAGACGAAATTGAAAGAATGAATATGTCTTTGTCTTCATAGAAACCCGAGTCCCGTGCTCGGGTAGAAGAGAATTCGAAGTCGACATAGTTGGATAGAAAGAACTTTATCTATTCTTGGTAGAATAGAGATAGAATTGGTCATGCTACGCCTGCAGAGCATAAACTGAGACAAAAAAATGGATGCGGTTTTGCCCAGTTACGGACAATTCAGACGGCTTCCAAAGCCCTTTTTTGACTGACCGTCGGCCGCGAATGACGTCCGTTTGGATTGGATTCATGGATTTCAATTCGTTTGGAAATCCAAAGCTGGACGACGTCCATGCAGATTGCAGTTGGTATACGTTTTTCACACACGAAACTATTTTGGAAGACGTCCACTCCATTTGGATCAATGGACGTATCGTCAATTGGCACCTTTAGTAGGAATAATATATTTTATGTTCAAACTAGTAAATAGATAACTACATAAGTTACTATTTCCTCTTCTCGCCAAGAATTTAACCTACATAAACTATATTTGCGGGATTTTGATAGAACCAGTAAGGTTCATAATATTTGTCGTGCCAAAAGCCAAAGTAAATTACTTCATGGCTATATTACTTAATAATTTTCCTACCACCTTTGTGACATGGCTGGCACTGCTCTGCCTTGTAACTTCGCCTAGCAAGTCCTAGCGTGGTGTAACTGAAGGTTGTTAGATCTATACAGCAACCATCTATACTCGTTCTAGTCCTCTGGGTTAGCCCGTTATGAAGTGCATGGCTGAGTTAGGGTCGAGTTCAGGGATATAGGCTGCCTATCCTGGAAAGGCCATATGCCTTTTTAATTTTAATAGAGCGGAGCGGAAAAAGGCTCGCGTTAATCTAGAATTCTATGGGTTAATGTTTTTCCTAAGTGTACTTTTCCGCTCCACATCACAGGGAAGCTTAAGCTGAATCGCAAATTCACTAGTCCTCGTCATCCCCTTCGTATTAATTTTTTTTTGACCATACAAACAGATAGGGAGCCAGCTAAAGCCAAAACTTGATCGACGCACCTATCATCAATGTTATGCAAGTGCGCTGTGTCCGTATCGACGGCGTGGCCATGGCGATATTTAAAAAAAAAAACTAATATGTTTCACTTTTTCAATGGCGCAGCCATGGGGTTTTACTCTTACAGCTTCTAAAATATAAACCTAGGATTTTTTTTCTATATTTTTACAAACTCGATCTGTTATTTACCTAGATTTCAGGTCTCTTCAACGCTTAGTTCTTAAGATCTCCGTGGCCGCGCGGTTCTCCGCGTTTCAATGGCGCGGCCAAGTGCAAACCCTTATTTTTTAACCATAAGTTTGACAACAAAATGGATCAACTTTTACAAAGTTTTTTTTTAATATTGCCGTGGCCGCGCCGTCGATACGGACACAAGTGCGCCTTAGTCCTTTGACAGTTTCGTATGTGAGCAGCTCCAAAGGAGAAAGCAGGCGTACACCGACTATAAAATAACTAATAGGCACTTCTTTTTGTACAAACTATCGCCCAGTAGAACCCTACCGATCTTACCGGACGACTGGCCCCCGTCAAACTTGTCATAAAACGATTGTTGTAACGTAGTGATAGCCAATGTAACTAGAGTGAAGCCACACTGCTCAGTTGTCTAGCGCTAGATTTGGACGCACTGCATGCCACACCGGACGCTGCGTCGACGCCAGCGACTCCGCTTAGAGCGAGGCCCCATTAGTTTTCCATATATTTTTTATAACATGCCCCATCAGACCGTTGCGTCGTCGCGCGCGACGTTTCAACGGATCGACGGACAAGAGACGAAGCGGGAGAGTGATGCGCTGCGTTGTAGGAGCTACGCTGCGACGACGGGCAGTGATCAAAGAAAGGCTGAACTGAGACGCAGGTGCGATGGCGTGCATACCCTCTTGCGTTGCGTTGTCGCAGCGCCAACGCAGCGCAGGTGTGGCATACAATGCGTTGCGACGACGCGACCCAACGCAGCGCAACGCACTAATGGGGCTTTGCCCTTATCCGACGTCTCGCAGTGTCTCGTGATAATTTCTCAGTATTTAACCAGCAATGGATTGTAGGAAACGTGTTCTGTTACTATCATTGCTATTGTTATTGGTCTTTTCTGGACTAAGGAGATGAGATAATCAATATCAATAATCTACACACTTATGTTCAATAGTCGCTGCGCACGTGTCTCTGCCAGTACAAATCGAACTGTGTTGCCGCTCCAACGACACACCGCTTTGCCTTTGCGTTGACGCAATGCGTTCGACCATGCGACTTGTGGCATTATACTTACATTAAAATTAATATGTGAAATGACGCAGCGTCAACGCTGCGACGACGCAACGGAGCAGTGTGGCTTCGCTTTAAGCTTGAGTTCATTCATTTGAGCTTTCGGTTTTAGTTATTACTTATTATGGAGTAGTAGGTATCTTGTAGAATATAGAAACCATTCATGTACGTGACTACCGCAGGACCACCAACGCCAATCATTTCCTTATTTGGTAAATAATTAGTACTCAATTGGTACTAATTAGTACTCGAACAACAGAATTGGTACCTTAGTAGTTTTCGAGAAAATCGACTTTGAAGGTGGTCCGGCGGTAGTCACGCTCCGTTCAGCAGGACCACCATGAGCGCCGAAAAAGGGCGCATGCTAAAGCTATTCTAAGTATACAAATAATTAGTACCCTTTTATGTGATTCATATCGTAAAAAAATCAGAACTGAAACATTTGTATTTACCGAGAAATCAACGATGATTACTTACGCGTGTTCGTTCAGCAGGACCACGACTTTCAATGTTGATTAAAAGTTTGAGGAGCTTGTCGGTTTTCTCAAACCTACATAGAAAATTAGTATTCAAAATTAGTACTCCAGTAGTTTACGAGATATACCATGCCATTGGTGGGGTGGCGGTAGTCACGGTGTTAAATTTTCATTTCAAGATTTCTCTATTAAAAACTCCGTGATTTTTTTTTTCAAATTTATACAAAAATTAGTACCTATAAAGCAGTTATAGTGACCGAAAATTCAGATTCCTAATTTGTATTTTAAGAGAAATTAGCTTTCATTACTTTTCCATACTAAATCTCCGCGTATAACCCGACCAAATTAAGTTGTCAATAGTTTTGAACTGTTTAGTAGATGATTGTACACTCGTGCACATAAATTTATGGATGTCAAAATAGTAACAAACAGTTCAATATCTTCTCAAGGCATGGTATATCTCGTAAATTACTAGAGTACAAATTTTGAATTTTGGGTACTAATTTTATCTTGCAGGTATTATTAGGTAGGAATTTTCTATGTAGGTTTGAGGAAAGCGACAAGCTCCTCAAATTTTTAATCAACATTGAAAGTCGTGGTCCTGCTGAACGAGCGCGCGTAAGTAATCATTGTTGATTTTTCGGTAAATACAAATGTTTGTTTTGATTTTTTTACTATATGAATCACATAAAAGGGTACTAATTATTTGTATACTTAAAATAGCTGTAGCATGCCCCCTTTTTCGGCGCTCATGGTGGACCACTTTCAAAGTCGATTTTCTCGAAAATTACTTAGGTACCAATTCTGTTGTTCGAGTACTAATTAGTACCAATTGAGTACTAATTATTTACCAAATATGGAAACGATTGGCGTTGGTGGTCCTGCGGTAGTCACGTACATAAACCATTCAAAAGCGGTTGTAACTACTTGTCTTTTGTACCAATATAAAAGGGACACGCGACACTGATAGTCCAATAGGATCCCCTAATTGGTCCACTTCTGGTTGTTTAACAATGAATTGGATTTTTTTATCATCACACTGATGAAACTAGTGGTGAAGCAAGCAGGGTAAAAAATCGGATCAAACCTTGCAAAAAATCGTTATGTACTAATAACCACCTAGTAATAAAAGGAAGGTAAGTTTGTGGTTAATTTATTCGTAGTATTTGTAGTGCCTTCAGTCATGTGAAGTTTGAGGTATTTTGTTAATTACGCAATCTTTGTTTGGCAAATCAAGTTAAATAAACTGTTAGGTACGTATTTTAGCTATTTAAATATCGTAGTAAGCATCATTATAATAGGGAATAGGACGCACCCTGATGTGTATCTCTTGTGCAAGTGCAAACAATTCCTGTTTCAACCTAGGTTATACATATAGCTACAAGCTTCCATTCTTTTTATGAGTGCCCCCTTGCCAACCTATAACGTTGTCGTCTGCTTAAAACCGGTCATGTTTGTGCCGGGCTTAATAAAAATTAAGGCCTTCAGCTAGGGCAACAAAAAACTAACCGACTACATACTAATGGCACCCCCTGCGGGATACGGCTACCTCGGCTTAGGGCGTCGCTGGGGGAGGACAGCAAGAGACTGACTGACATCACTTCGTCCTTGACTAGGAGGGCTTATATACATATAGGTACATAAATGTCACCGTAAAATTGCAAACAGCATTATTTAATTAAAAATCACGTAAAATTGTAATTTTTTTATTTTAAAAAAGACTTGTAAGTATTGCAAAATATCGAATTTGGATGAGAATGATTGAATCTGATTGATTGATGATTCATAATATATCGAGATCTTACACTCCCGCAAGATTAATTATAATCTTAATAAAGAAAGTATTAGGTTCGCGGATAGGTACCTAAGGATATCTCATTTATTTAAACTTTATGTACAATAGTGGTACACAGGCGGACCTAATGCAACAAGGGGTTCTCTATCTTACATCCATTCTTATAAAAATAGATGGCTGACATAGACAAAATAAAGTTTTTAATGTAGAATACAAGAGCCAGCGAAACGAGGTTGAAAATTTTAGCATACCGTCTCGGGTAGGCCAGCCTTTGACCATTCGTTCTATTGACAGCTGCCTAAACTTGGAGGTGCGGAGCCCTGCGGACTGCGAATCCTTAAGTATAGCTAAGTACCTACTTAATCCAATCAACATTGACAAGCTCGGGACAACTCAGGCCTCCTGGGGTCGGCGACAGTACGCGCAACAGATCATTCTCTGTGATTTTTTTCGGTAACACATGGAAAGAAATGTCTAAAATCACGTAGAACTCCCGGCTTAACCAAAAAAACGCAATTTGATTAAGAAAATGTAGTCTACGACTGGATGAAAGGCAGGAAACAACCAGCCATATCATACAGCAGTTCTTCGTCTTTGTCAGATATCAATAACTTAGAGGAAATCGAACGCGGCAGAGGAATACCACCGGCGTTAAACTGAAACAACTAGGTATTTTCAAGTACCTACCTAAACTAAAAAAGTACCGTGATGCACTGTTAAGGATCCCAGGCCTTCGGAACGCATAAATACCCATGAGATTGACACGAATAAGCTTTGGTGTGCTTAAATCTCTCCTGGAACGATTTTGTCACATAGAAAACCACTTTGGTGGTTATGTCACCATATTTAGATCTTTAGTTCTACCTACCTGTATAATATTATCTTAAAATGTAGTCTGCTGGGCTACTGGAACCATGCCGCTATGTCTCTATAAGCTCGATCTTCACAAAACATTTAATCGTCTCTACCAATTTTGAGGAAGAAATTCATTTGCGTATCGTACGCGTTACCCTCTATTAAACACGACATGACTTCCACTTGTAACTATGTAAACAAATCTAAAAGTTAAATTTGACCCACTTCCCGGTTTCCGATTATGCTGAAATTTAGCAGCGTACCTCCTACCTCCCATGTTTAGTTTGGATGACAATGCATGGTTAACTAAGTGTCGAAATCCAATATGGCGGATGAGTTATTTTGTATACATTCCCATGTTAAGGGTATCAAATGAAACGGTTTGCTGGGAAGAACACTAAAAGATGGTGTGTTTGAATTTTTTTAAACTACATAAAATTATTTCAGTATGGATCAAAATTCAGTTCAATTATATTGAAATTCGAACGGAATTTTAACAGCTCGCACCACTTTAATTTTCTTGCGAGCGTAGCGAGCTCCGCCCTACAAGTATATGGAGCGGACGAGAAGTGAATAGAAATGCGAATCCCTCACAAGTAAAGCGAGTTCATTGGGTCCATTTTAGAGACGAGCGAGCGAAGCGAGCATACTCCTTCATTACACTAGTGAGCGCCACCTTATAAACCCATAAGCTCACTCGGCTCGTCCATAGATAATCTCATATCGCTTGCTTGTGGCTATGTTGAATTTACTCCACCCGCGTATCTCATGGACGCTCGCTTTATATATCTATACTATAGCTCTTCTCGTGTGAAGTAGCATTCAGCGCACTCGTGCTGTTTACACTATTGTGACCCAAAACCACATCTCATTTCGATTTGAACTTGGTGTCATTAGTGCTGCTAACAAAACTTTTGGGACAGCCTATAGTTATAGCTGTGACCAAACGTTTAGGTAATGGAAAACATACCTAAAGTCATAGGGGCTAAGTAAACAATCTACTATGTACGGTACGTTGTTATGAATTTTACGAAAATTTTAAATTTTGATAAAGCAAATGTTATGTGTGTAGTATGAGATGGACTTGACACAATCCCTCCTACTCCCCTTCCTTATAATGTATTGTGAGAACACATATTAGCGACTGATTAGAGATTAGGCACTTAGCTACTCCCTGTGTGATTTTTTTATTCAAAAACCAGGGGTTAGTGGAAATAGATACCTATTATTTCACCGAGAATGAAAGGAAAAATATTAAGAGTTAAAGTGATAAAAGGAAAAACCTATAGGCGAATACTTATTTACGTATTGCGATAGTTTTTCAGATGTTTTGCATTATTTAAATAGATTTTGTGTTGTACTAATAAATTTAAAAAAAAGAAACATCACAAATCTTACACACTACTGTAGGCCGCACATTATTGTAATACGTTCTATGGTAGGCCCACTTAAAGCCATAGTATTAACACAGAGAGTGCGGACTACTGTAATTCACTACCATTCTCATGGCAAATCCTACACGACACACGTATTTGCGATAAGGTCTTGATAACAACTTGTTGTGTTAGATAATCTAGTTTTCATGGGCAACTGGGAGGCTCGCGCCAAATGAAAGTAATGGAACCACGGTCCCAAAACAGTTCCTTGAGGTATCCCATAGTTAATATCTGATGAAGCTTGCTTTTGTACTTATATTTTAAATTTTTTACATTGTGTGCGTTCTTTTCTAAGGGCATTAAACATTTTTAACGGAGAAAGCCACGCGTGTCTCTAAAACCTATATTTTGATATGCAGTAAAGTAATAGATACCTACTGTGTCAAAAGTTTTTGAAAGATCGAGGAATTTGCTTACGCGCATCGCATCTCATCCTTTTGGGCATAATGGCAAGAAAGAGATTGCTTATCAATCTTAGGACTTGCTCGCAGATGACGGTTTTTTACAGGAACGGTGTTGATGCTCCACCAAATCTTATGTGTTTCGTATATTGAAACAATTAAGATTTAATTGATAATGAACAAAATGATTTCTAAGGTATTTACGCCGCTTCGGAATATCATGATCTGAAAACAAAGACATATATATATATAATATTTAAATATATTAAATATATCTAGAATACCAAACTTTTATCAGATAGTTGTGCAGCTTTATTTCAGTTTCAATTTTCAAAGCGTGTACTAATCTCAACTTAAACAATCAACTTAGTGCATATGGAAAAGTAAAAGGCAAAAGTTTAGGTCTAGGCACATATTACGTGGTCTAGGTATTAGACAAGGTTCAATTCTGTTCAAAGTCTAAATTTTGCTATGTCTAAGTAACGCTTCGATGATCGGGTCCTCATGTTTTCTACTGGTATGATAGATTGGACAGATCTTTCCTTTGAACACCCTTTTAAAGACATCCTCGACTTAACTAAACTTTAGTCAATAATTAGATGTAACTAAAAATTGTAGTTAGCCTGGGTCAACTGTCTGCTACTTGGTACGGTTGAATTTATCTGGTTGGTTGACCATCTGCTGTGGTTAAATCGCATGTAAACCTGGATTTGATGACGTCATATCAACTCAGCTGGGACAACTCTTAAAGGTACAATTATTCCAAAGGCGCCCGCTGACCGTAAATTGCAACTGCTTTTCCGCTGCGGTTTACGTCACAAAGTCGACGGCAACGGCATTTCTCAGATTTAGTTTCACGATTGCCATATAATGTAAAACAATAAAATACCTCTTGTTGCTCTGTTAGTGACAACACTACTGGTTTCGGCTGTCTCCGCTCGACCACAGCAGCAGGTGGAAATGGCGTAGAAGTGAAGCGTTTTCATAGAGTTGCCTATGTAAAAAATCTACCTACTATCGAATGGTGGCTTTACCGTTTTGCGTTCAGCGATTGGATTTGTTCTTTACCGTACCTACCTACTGACGCAGATTAGTGAGGGAGACCCCGGTACTGGCGAGCGGGGAAGCGTCGATTCCAGCAAGGGGCGCATATAACTGTGTAATATCCCGTCAGAAACTGTTGCTTTACACATTGATTTAATTGACTCCACGAGCTCAGCGACTGCCATCGTCCGCTCCGACAACTGACGTACAAGCTGGATGGTTGTCTTCGTAACCAGAATTCAAATTGACGACGAGTCTTGAAGCATTCAAGAAAAATTTAAACGCTCGATCCGACAAGATAGGACTGATTAATGTTAGCTTAACTTTAGAATATCGATTTTGCCCTCCTAAGTCAGGATCAATAACCACACACATCACATTGTTTATAGCAGGTAGAACTGATTTTGGACAAAATAGAAAATGAGCAGGCCTACAGCTACTAACCTACTTTGGTTAAAAACAAAAAAAAACGAATAATAATTAAAAATTGCAGGCCTGTAAATTGAATCTAGTGTAAAATACTATGCCCTTAGTAAATGCAGAAGCCTTTGTCTTATTTGATATAAATAAAACACCTGCCGCCCGATAGCTAATTGTTTAACCTTTATTTTTTTTTGTGGAAGAAACTAATGTGGTAAAATGTAGATATTATTAGATAGCTAGAGAAAAGTAGCTCTCTAGTGATGTCTTGTGCTCTCTCGTCATAGAAGAGTTTAGCAAGCCGGGCAACATTTATTTCAGAGTGCTTTGGGATTTTACAACATACTCCGCCGAGCCAATTTCAGATGTGACTCAGGCTGGCTGGACAAATCTTCAAAATAGCTCGCATTTACTAGGTCAATAGGGCACTTTGTGACGGCTAAACACCCTTATTTCAGAATTTGTGACGCTACAGAATCTTAGATAATCGATCGAAAACGTGTCCAGCCAGCTTGAAAACCAAGTGGTTTGCTGGTCTCTCAATCTCTTGAGTAGTAAGTAACGGAAGTGATTTTGACGACTTTTTGCATTTCAACGGGCGTCACATAAATTTGTGACAGGCATCGAGCTAAAAGTTTTGTGATACGTACAGCGGTTTAGTAGAAAAAATGCAAAAATCTGTGTCCAGCCAGCTTAAATTACGTTTTCGAATATGGTTCCTTTACTAACATTGAGTGTAACCGCTGTAGCGATATGTTATTATGTTAAAAAGGTCTCTTGTTTCTTCTGGAAAAAAAAAACATCGGCAAAGAGCCCACGATATGCACAAAACAAAAAATAAAAAACTTTTTTACAAAATGTACAACCGACTTCCAAAAAGGAAAATCCACTAAAAATTTAAAAATAACTTTAATTTCGGATGTCAGTGTTTCTAATTTTGTTTCTTCGTTATTTGACACCGACTTCCGAAATTAAAGTTATTTTTCAATTTTCAGTGTATTTTCTTTTTTGGAAGTAGGTTGTTTTTTTTGTAAAAAAGTTTTTGATTTTTCACTTTTTAGTTGTTGTACTCAAAACCCCAACAACATGGAACGTGGAATTTAAACATACTCTTAATTGGAGTAAACCAAAACGTCGTCTATGTATAGGTACTTACATATTTTTCGTTTTTGATCAGTTTTTCAAAAAGCGCTGAAGCAATTTCAATAAAATTTATTGGGACCACCTCGGGAGTATATTCTTTCGGATAGAAAAAGAATTTTGAAAATCGGTCCACAACTGACAGAGAAATCGGTGGACATACGTCGAACATAGAACCTCCTCCTTTTTCAAATTCGGTTAAAAAATAGGCAGTCATGGGGACTGTCGACAGAAGTGAACACTGCGCGTCGCCACTCCTGTGCCCCCCGCTTTCAGCGGATTACCGCGACCTTCACGTTATGGAAAGATTCCAAGAGCTGATTTTGACTTTATTTTGCTAAGTAAGCGTTACATACTATGCACATTAACGTTATGAACGAAGTTCTTATTTGTATGAGACAAAGGATGACGCAGTAGCTGGTGGCGGTAAGACCCGTTATGGGGTGTGCGTTACTTCAACAGGAAAGTTGCTTCTAGAATATGAGTGGAACGTATAATGCGTGCGTAATCCTACTAATATTATAAATGTGAAAGTTTGTGAGTGTGTATGTTTGTTACTTCTTCACGCTCAAATGGCTGGACCGATTTGGATGAAATTTGGTATGTAGATAGCTTATAGCCTGGATTAACATATAGGCTACCTTTTATTCCGGTCTAGGCGGGTAAAACCGCGGGGCGCAGCTAGTCTGCTATAAATGTGCGCCACATAAAAAATTCTGCGTGTTTTTGAAAAAAAAAAAAACGGATAAATCGATTCCTGCTGGAGTAACGTTGTTCCAGCAGGAATATTCTAAACGAATGATCGGAGAGAGAAATGTTGTGCTTAGTCATATTTGTGCAAAAATTTGTGCCGAAAATATAATTTGTGCGTCTTCAGGTTTTCGAGATATTGCAGTTCCTGCTGGAGTAACGTTTTGCAGAATCGTGTATCTCTAAAACAATTATATGCGCGCCTGTATAATAAACAAACACGAGTAGCTCTTTATTTGTGTGTATTTGTGACGGAATTAGAGATTTTTTTATAATTTGCCAGTAATCGCTTTTTTTTGAAAACCCGAAAAAATATCGCAGCAGTTAAATGAGAAAACGTATATACTCGCTGAAAACTATTCGGTCCTTCTTGACGCTTATAATAACTATAAAAAGTTTCAAAAGTGTTGGTGCATGCATGCTGCGTTGTTGAATAATATTGCTAAAAGTCAAAACGACGGTGTCATAACTGACGGCAAAATATAAGGAATCGGCATAACCCAAGATGTGTAGGTGTAAACCTAAAATAGTGCGTATAGTGAAAAATATGTAGGTAGTGAAAATATTCAGCTTGATTTTTTTATTATTATATTTGTTGTCAATTATAAATTTTGGGGGCTAATTAATAAGTCTTAATTTTGATCCTTCTCTGTTATTCCGGTACCTGACTGATTAAAGTAATTATGGCATCAAATCACAAATCAAATTACCTATCTATAAATATTAGAACACAAATAGTTCAATCAAATTATTTGTACCTTGTCTCATAATCACTTTAGACATTACACATGCGTTTAGAATTTTCCTCCTGAAAAAACGTAACGCCAGCAGGAGTCGTTATTTCCGTTTTTTTTTCCAAAATGACAACACTGACAATTTTTTTATGTAGCGCACATTTAGGTACCTACAGCCATACCTACGTACGAATTATACGTTCCACTGATATCACTAGAGTGATATAAGTGGAACGTATAATTCGTGCGAGCTACTTTCCTGTTGGAGTAACGCACACCGTTATGAGGGACTCGCTGGAGAGACGGCATGGCGCCCTTACTTTCCAGCTGACACAGGTACTGTTCAGACTTCGGAAAGTACTTGTGCTGCCGGGAGGTAGGTACGACACGGCGCAGCATACTCTTGAGGAATGCCCAGCTTGGGCAGTGCTGCGTCGTGACCTCGTGGCGGTAGTTGTACTGCGAATAACCTCTTGCTTCTGGACGTGATCCAATCCATAGTAGGAAGCTAGAGCGCGTGGGACCCCGCCACGGCGAGTGGGAGAACACTATCTACGGTCGCCATAGAGTTTGGCCTGCAGGTTAAGGAGTCTGTTGCCTGACTAAAGGTTCGAGACTGCGGTGCATCATGTTGCACGCGCGCCTCTCTAGAGGAATTGGTGTCGTACGCGGTAGCAGAGGGTGACGGGATTCGCATGAATTCATGCGGGTCAATAACTGACCGGAGGCGCGTGTCGAAATGTATGTGACTCAGGATGGCTGGACAAATCTTCAAAATAGCTCTCATTCCACTAGGTCAATAGGGCACTTTATGTGACGGCTAAACACCCTTATTTCAGAATTTGTGACGCTACAGAATCTTAAATAATCGATCGGAAACGTGTCTAGCCAACTTGAAAACCACTTTTCGCTGGTCTCTCAATCTCGGTAACGGAAGTGATTTTGACGACTTTTTGAATATCAACGGGCGTCACATAAATTTGTGACAGGCATCGAGCTAACAGTTTTGTGATACGTACAGCGGTTTAGTAGAAAAATCCAAAAATATGTGTCCAGCCATCTTGAATTTACGTATAAAACTTCTGGCTGGCACTTCCGAATCTCAGTAACGGGAGCGTTTTCGAATATGGTTCCTTTACTAACATTTAGTGACGCAATTTGTGACAGTAATAACGTTTGATTTTTAGCGTCACATGTAGGTAAGGGTTTTCGAAAAATCAATAAAAACTTAATGTCCAGCCAGGCCAGCCTGAGTTCAAGATGGCTGGACACATGTATATCTCCGCTGCTTGATGATCTACGGCCTTCGAAATGTGTCCAAAATTTTGTGACGGGGACGATAATGATAACCTGAATTTGTGACGGAGAAACTTTGAATATAATTTCAAAGCAATTGATCATTTAAATTTTTTGACTGAGGTGTAGGTACCTATTGTACGCTCATATTTAAAGGTTCGATTTATGATAAGTACGTACGTATTTTAGTTTGCTCCGTTAGGTAAATAATTGACCGCTGTGTTACTTGATGAGTGTTTAATGAAAAGTTAATTTGATTAAGCTGTGAAAGGGATGGTAAAAGAGAATAGAAGAATGAATCAGGAAAAAGAAGCTTGAGTTTGCCAGAAAAGACCAATTTGGTATTAGTCCAGGGTTCTAAAATGAACAGCTTTATTTATAAAACTCCCTAACCATTGCTTACTTACTAAACACTGACTAACGGACTCTTAACTCAAGATAACATGCGTCCCATCCCATTGCATCCATCAAATACAACTATATTTAAGGAAACCTATAATGATTAGTCAGCACTTTACTACCCGCACAACCTGCTTATCCACGTTTTTTTTTTATAAATAAGGCCCAAAGCTTAAACAAACTTCGGAAACTAGAAACTGGCGGCTTGATAGAAGATAGCTCACTTTCGGCGCCACTAATTTAATTAGTAGGTAGATACTGCCGTCTCTACACACTCAGTTCCGAGTTCGGAGTTAAAACAAGCGGTTGTCAAACATTTTTGAAAATTCGCTGACCTAAACTGGGAATTAAACCAATTCAAATGCGGAAAACTGCGCTTGTATTTTTATGGCCCAATCCATTGCGCCAATTATAAGGATAAAATCGCTGTAATCAAATTGTCATCTTATTTAAATTGTGTAAAAATGTTACATAATCATGGAAATAACCAATGGATTTTTATAGGGAGTGTCTCCGCAGCCGGTGGCGGCATCCGAAACTAACGCCGTTAGGAACCGGCAGTTCTTTCTTTTTAGGGTTCCGTACCGGAAGGGTAACCAACGGGACCAAAGTAGTAAGCAAAAGTGTCAAAAACGGCCGTTTTTGGTACTTTTGCTTACTACTTTGGATACGAAACACTTTGAGTCCTGTTTCAACAACGTAAAAATACCTTATCCTATTTGTAACAAACGCAACATAGGATTCTTTAATCTTTATTTTCTATGGTAAGATACGAATTTTTATTCAATGAGGGCGGCACTTACGGGGAGGTAGGCCCTTAAGTTTATTACTAGCTTCTGCTAGCGGCTTCGCCCGCGTGAGAATCATTCCAAGGTACCATGCTCCTGGGATAAAAAGTATCCTATGTACTCCTATAATCTATTCCTGTGCCAAATTTCATGCAGATCCGTTCTGGCGTGATTGACAAACATCCTTCCATCCATCCTCACAAACTTGCACATTTATAATGTTAGTCGAGCAGTGGAACTGCTGGAAAATTTATTGCTTTGTGCGCTGGTGAGAGTTGATGACCTGCCAGTAGATAGCTACTGTCTCTTTGTAAGTACTCTTATAACATTAGTTCGCCGCGAATCGACTTGTCGCACGATGGTAGGGGGTGCCATGATACCTACTTTTTATTAGATCTATGTCCCATATCTAGCATAGATGTAATACCACCCTAAAACCCACTCGTGTTCCTTCAAGTTGCCAGTGCGTTCCAGGTAGGGTTGCCAGATCGGAAGACTAAAATATCCTGACAAAATATCTTGACAAAATTTATTATTTAAATATTAAAAATAAAAAGGTTTTTTTTTAATTTTAAGAGGATTGTTAAGCCGTAAATTTGTGTCCTTCACCACACAATCCTCACCTTTGAAAACTGAATGAAAATTAATTTTGAGTATGCAGAAAAATAGTCAATAAATAGTCACCAAGGTTAAAAAAATAGTCGCATTATGATTCCGAAGTTATAGCTATACGTTGGTGAGGATTGTGTGGTGAAGGTCTCCACACAATCCTCACCTCAGTGCAAGCAAACGGCTGGCAGTATTGACTTGGTTTCAATTCCAAAAAATAGTCAATAAATAGTCGTAACGGTATGCCAAGTCTCGAAAATAGTCATTAAGGGATTCCAGAGATATAAGGGTGTCTTGGTGAGGATTGCGTGGTGAGCTTTTCTCGCCACAATCCTCACCTGATTACCGCGGAACGCTTACGTTTTTGAAGTTGACTTTAGTGTCAAAAAATAGTCAAGAAATAGTCGTCTCCAACCATGATAATTTCGACCTGGTTTACTATGTAGAAGTATGTTAAACTTCCATGTAAACTTCTACATACATTTTCGAGTCACGTACAGTCGAGCAAAAAATTATTAAGTACGTTTTTTAATGGTGACGTTAATTTTTCGTTGTATTAAAAAGTGTATAAATTAATTTTAGTTAGGTAGCTATTTCAGGTAGGTATTTTAAGTATGTTTTACAGATATATAATGTATATCATTATCATTTCATATCATAAAACAAAGTCATAAGCTAAATTAAACCTGTTTCAGGCACAGCAGCTGTTCCTAAGCTAGTAGACACTTCAAAGAGTAACTTATTATCTTCAATAATAAATAATGCCATGAATAATGATTTAGTCGGATACCAAATACTCGGTCACGCTCTCTGTCGAAGCGCTGAATGTTCGGCGGCTGAATGTTCAGCATTTTGACTTCCTCATAGCCACTGCGGTGCGTGCGAGGGTGCCGGGAGAGTTTTCTATCTTTATCTAAGAATGAATACTTACCAAATATACAAGATTAATTACTGTTGGAGTGTAGGGGCTGTGATCAGAAAAATACAATTTACGTAGGAGAGGTCAGATAGGCGGTCACTTCATGTAAAATCCAGCTGCAACCGATTAGACTTGAAGCCGACTCCAAGATAGTTGGGAAAAGGCTAGGCAGAATGAGGGTCGTTGGTAGCCGATGGATGCGAGCCGCACAGGACAGGTAATTGTGGTGACACTTGGGGGAGGCTTATGTCCAGCAGTGGACAACTTTGGGCTGAAATGATGATAATGATGATTTTCTCATTCGATGGACATTAAAAAATAAAATTAGCTAAACCCTAACAATCGCGTCATCATGACAACATCTTTTTACCACGGTAACTACAATTCGTCATGACATTCGAGTCGATTTTACTGCCAAGCCGCGCCAATAGATGTTTTACATCAAAAGAGAAAATGAGACGTAAGATGTAGTTCTAATTTTCACCACGCGCACGTGGCTCCATTTGCAAATTCGCGCTATTTTCATATTAGAAACGTCAAAGATTTTAGCCACTTATCGACTGACATCTGAAAACAAAAGTTTGTTGAAAAACGTTGTATGACACACGTGCGGAAATTGGTATTTACTAACTAGTAACTATGGTAAGCCGTCGATTTCATCTCGGGCTTACATTCGGCTACTCGTTTGTGAAAACTAACTTACCGCACTAGTATCATAACTATTTTTAAACAAAAAAAAAAATACTAATTTGTAATAAGAAATTATCGACATGTCAAGTTTGGTTTCAAACATGACTTCAACCCTACGGTAGTCTCGCTATCATGTTTACTAAAGGACATATCCATTGAGCAACACGGGCCACCGGCGTCTCTGGCCCGTGTTGCTTATGGACATATCGCATATCAAGTGCATGTAATTTTTTCTGATTAGACGTATAATTTCGTAATGCAAAAGAAAAATATGTTGATCTTTATAACATAAAAACGAGGTGTAGCGAGACTCGGTGACGTCATAAAAGCGAATGTGAAGAAAATACTCGATTCACGACATGTTTTATATTGAATGATGGTTGAATCGAATGAAAAATCTAAATGTATTATGAGTAGTATTTTGAATTTCAATAAAAACATGACTAAGTATTAAAAAAAAATACATAATCTGTAATTTTTCCATATTATGAAAGGTTATTCAGTTCTGCCAAAGCCAGAAACATAATGTAAGTAACTACAATATTTTATTACTGTTTTAAATAGACAACAATATTAAATAAAATAGTTTTGAAAAATTTAGTGTTCGTGACTGTACCAAAACATAATGTATGTAGAAGTTTACATGGAAGTTTAACATACTTCTACATAGTAAACCAGGTCGAAATTATCATGGATGGAGACGACTATTTCTTGACTATTTTTTGACACTAAAGTCAACTTCAAAAACGTAAGCGTTCCGCGGTAATCAGGTGAGGACTGTGGCGAGAAAAGCTCACCACGCAATCCTCACCAAGACACCCTTATATCTCTGGAATCCCTTTATGACTATTTTCGAGACTTGGCATAGCGTTACGACTATTTTTTGACTATTTTTTGGAATTGAAACCAAGTTAATGCTCCCAGCCGTTTGCTTGCACTGAGGTGAGGATTGTGTGGAGACCTTCACCACACAATCCTCACCAACATAGAGCTATAACTTCGGAATCATAGTGCGACTATTTTTTTAACCTTGGTGACTATTTATGACTATTTATTGACTATTTTTCTGCATACTCAAAATTAATTTTCATTCAGTTTTCAAAGGTGAGGATTGTGTGGTGAAGGACACACGTAAATTTTCATACAAAAAGCGAGAACGTTTTAGATAATTATAATGAAAAACTAGGTTTGTACGTTTTTATTTTAAAGAAATATTAGGTACGTTTTATGTTATTAGCATCTAAATATCTTTATTTTTGACTTATGAACTTCCTCGAGCGTTAAAACTCCACCGTCCGTTACTTAAATTAAACTAAAAAAGAAAAACTCGTAGAGTGCAGTTTAAGGTATACTGAATCTAATGAGAAAATTGTCTCATTTCGTAAAGGTTTAGGGGGGGGGGTGAAGACATTATCGCCCGAAACAATATTTCAGAAAGGTATGTAGGCTTCAAGACTTTCAACTCTCTCGCTGCGTATCGGCGCTTCACAATCCTCATAGGTGCTTTCCGAGACGCTGTTGTTTGTCTAGAAATATTGAGTTTTGTCGGGAGTCTGGAGATCATTTAAAATGTCGGGAGAATCCAGACGAATCCCGACCATCTGGCAACCCTAGTTCCAGGCTGCGACAAATTCCATGATACTGATAAGTAGATAGGTCTAGAAACTAGTACCTACTGCCGCATTTTTTTTATGTACCATGTACTCGTAGGTACAGAGGCGGAGTTAATGCCTCAGGCACTTTCTTCCAGTCAACCTTTGGGTGATGCAGAAACAAAAATAGTAGTAGACACTTGGCCGGTAGTCCTTAATGGGGAACCACAAATAAAAAGTGAAAAAATTAAAAATCTTTTTACAAAAAAATTTAACCGACTTCCAAAAAAGTGCAAAATAACTTTAATTTCGGAAGTCGGTGTCAAAAAACGAAGACACAAAACCAGAAAACACCGACTTCCGAAATTAAAGTTATTTTGCACTTTTTTTGGATGTTGGCTCTATTTTTTAACCGACTTCAAAAAGAAGGAGGTTATCAATTCGGATATTTGTATTTTTTTTTATGTATGTTCGGGTATAACTCCCGTCATATATTGACGGATTTGCAAATCTCTGTTTTTGTTCGAAAGTGGTTTGTTCTGAAATGGTCCTATTTAAATTTCATATAGATCTGATGATGGGTTTCCCAGACAGACAACGGAACTCTTCAAAAATTGACAGCAAATCAACCGCGATTGCTGTTATCGTATGTCTATGAATTATTTTGATTATAACGGGGAACCACAACAATAAAGTGAAAATTAAAAAACTTTTTTACAAAAAAATAGGACCGAATTCCAAAAAAAGTGCATAATAACTTTAATTTCGGAAGTCGGTGTCAAAAAACGAAGACACAAAACCAGGGTGTCTACTTCCGAAATTATATTTTTTTGAAAAAAAGTCTTAAACGAACCTTTCGTTTAGGGTAAATGCTGCACTAAACCATAGGTAGGCACGTTAATATTCATTAACAAGTTATTATTTATTTACCATTAACGTTTTCTACCATAGAAATTACCATTTTGTAGCATTAGTGGTTGTTAAAAGCTATGCAGAACCAGCTCTCCAACAAAGCACAAAGCGCGGCGCATTCGCCAGATCTGGACACACCCTTAGGTATGCCTAAGGGTGTGTACAGATCTGGCGAATGCGCCGCTAGCGAGCCGATCGCGAGCTGCGCGCGTGTGCCTTTCAAGTGCGCGAACAGGGCGCGCCCCGCGCGCTGCACATAGGTAACTGCATGAAACTGCATGCGTGCGAACGTCATGTCAAAAATCCTATCAAAAACGGCTATTGTCCTTACATCATTATTTCTATTAGATAGTTAGGTACTCACCTATTAGGTATTCATCACGAGACGTTTATAATCATGTACTTAGGTATGATAGAACTCGAGCAAGGATAATTAGAAAATCCATTGGTATAACTTGATATTTCTCTTAGGGCCGATTTCAGCAATTCTAAACGCCCAGTTTTCGACGTTTAAGCTCGCTTAAACGCGTTTAGACGCTGTCATAAAGCTGAAAGTTGAGAGTTTGTTTGTTTGTTTTGTTGAACGCGCTAATCTCAGGAACTACTGAATCGAATTGAAAAATTATTTATGTGTTGAATAGTCCATTTATCGAGAAAGGCTATAGGCTATTAACATCATGCTGCGACCAGCAGCGAAGCATCAATGAAAAATGTAGCAAAAACGGGGAAAATAAATCCTTTTGAGAGCCTCAGTTGCGTGCGCGGCGTAAACGATTAAAGTTACGTAAAAATTATGTATGAACTGTTCTTGTAAAGTTCTAAAACAAAGTCAGCGACAGCATATTATGTCTATATTTTAAGGTTAACTCAATGTAATCTTTTTTATGGTTTTTATTTTTTACGCTAAGCTTAGTTCAGTAAAACTTAGTTTATAGAACGAATGGTGAAATCGGTCCTTAGACCATCGCTTTCACGACACTTTAGGCGTGCGAGCAGCGTGCCTGTGAGTGTATGATTTAGAAATAGGTAAGTACCTAAGTACAGTCAACCGCACATCAGTGGACACTTGCACTACTAAAACCACCCTATTGCTGTAGTGAAGGCGCTGTCACTTGCTACTACTAATGTACTGTTGACTTTACATACATACCTACCTACCTGTAACATCATCTAGGTAACTCTAAGCGTGATGTGCTAGCAGCGTGTCTGACTGAGTATCTATAACTCCGCTTTAGGAATACCTAACTACAGTCAATCGCACATCAGTGGACAATTGCACTCTACTACCACCCTATTACTGTAGTGAAGGCGCTGTCACTTGCTACTACTAATGTGCTGTTGACTTTACATAGTACCTACCTACTGTAATGCCGGCTGTACACGCTCGTCGAGCGAGACAGGCCGAGTACGAGTGGTCGAGTGTGTAGATGGTGCCCTCGTCTCGTCGCGTAGTGGCTCTCGTGTCGAGCCACTACGCGACGAGACTCAACGAGAGCCACGCGACGCGCACGCGAACGAGACATGTACAGCCGGCATAACATCATCATATAGATAACTAAGGTGGGCTGGGCAGAGGTAGACAAATTTCTTCTCTTGTCAGTTAGATTCTGGGTTGCTATTTAGAAATTCCTGAGGCCGAAAAAGGCTTGACTGGTGCCTAGAATCACCTGGCGAGAAGCGAAGTGAGATGAACGTATGTCATTTACCTAGTAGATATACCTACGAAAAATGGTCGTAACCGAGCATACTGCGAGCTTTGCGCCTTCGCGGGTCGCCTGCCAGTGCGTTTTCAGCCTGTCAGAATTAGCTTCGCTCTAGATACCACAAGACTAGCTAAGCAGTCGGTAATGGGGATTTACACACACGGGTCGATTTTCACCGTGCGGCTAAATCGCTGCAAAAAACCGCTTCACTACCCCATTTACACAGTTGACGGAAATCGCAAGTAGCAAGGTCATTTTATTCGAAAATCTTAGACGCCTGCGACTGACGATTTTCACGGGCGATTTCAGTCACCAGCATGCGTCGCCGCGCGGCCTAAAGCCGTATGCTAGTCTACTTTGGGGCTTGCTACTTTAGTCACCGTGGCCTAGCCGAATTGCCATTGACCTCCCCGTAAGTGGCGCCCTCATTGAATAAAAAATCGTATCTTAGCATAGAAAATAAAGATTAAAGAATCCTAGGTATGTTGCGTTTGTTACAAATAGGATAAGGTATTTTTACGTTGTTAAAACAGGACTCAAAGTGTTTCGTATCCAAAGTAGTAAGCAAAAGTGTCAGAAACGGCCGTTTTTGGGACCTTTGCTTACTACTTTGGATACGAAGTCCTGTTTCAACAACGTAAAAGTACCTTAAGCTCTTTGTAACAAACGCAACATAGGATTTTTTAAACTTTGTTTTCCACGCTTTGCTACGATTTTTTATTCAATGAGGGCGCCACTTGGCGGCTATATACGCCTTAAGACTCGATTTTCACAGCGTGCGGCGTTTACAACATAATTTTATTTGCCGAAGTGATTTGTGACGTTTCGTATGCTGTGAAGAAACGGTGAATGGGTAACCAACCTGCTTCTGATAATCGTTACGGGTTCCTAAATTAGTTATAGGTCGTCTTAGTAACGACAACTACTTAGTCATCATTAGGTAGCCTTGTTTTCACCCACTGCTGAGTAAAATACCGGATTCCTCTACTCTGAATGGCATGGAGGAAGTGGTTCTAATTCAGCTTGCAAGATTTAACCCGAACAAACAAACATTGTTAAAATCGAAAAAGCAACATTCTATTGGTGTCAGATTTATAAAAAAAAAAACTTTTTTACAAAAAAATACAACAGACTTCCATAGAAAAACAAAAAAATGCAAAATAACTTTAATTTCGGCAGTCGGTGTTTCTAGTTTTGTTTCTTCGTTATTTGACACCGACTTCCGAAGTTTAAGTTATTTAACGTTAAGTAGTGTTTTGTTTATTCAGTTGTATTCTTTTGTAAAAAAGTTTTATTTTTCACTTTTTAGTTTTTGTACCCCATAATTAAAACTAAATAAGGTACTCAACTAAATAAGGTCTGTCGATTTACGCCTACTTAGGAAAAACGTAAATTTCTAAGGATAAACGTAAATTTCTCTAATATGATAAATGAATATGAAGAACAGAATGTGTTCATGGGATGTATGTTTAATATTATATAAATAAAGTACAAAATACTATTGATATGTTTACTAAAAATATGAAAAAAAAAAAGAATTCGAACACAATCGTTTTGGCGTAATTAAACTACTGAAGTTAAATTTCGCCTACGACAGTTTACTTATTACTTTTTACTAAAGCATTATCAGAGTTTTCTGTAAATATGAACATAATGAGTCTAAGCAGGAGTATCTTAATCATCAGTTCTTATAAATTTTACAACATGTTTTCACAGATAAACAATCAAGTAAAAAAAAACTAAAATTACTAAGGTAATAACATAAATTATTTTCTTTTTTCAATGGCACATTGTATATACATAATAAAATAGTCTGTATACAGATTATCAAACAAAAATAAATTCTAGAAAAAAAAACAATTGTAGGCGTTATTATACTCAGTTGAGGTAGTAACGCCTATCTAAATCTACGTAGCTAGACTTAATCACAACCATCAGGACATCTAAATTCTTCTGTGTCATTTTTTGTTAAACCGATACCACTCCTCGTGGTACCATTTTATATAATTCACACATGATCTCATATCGGCAATTCAATCCTCATAACAAGCGATCTTGTTCCTTTTTGCTAGTAAATATTGATCTTCTACCTAAATTTAGTTTGCACATTCTCCACTCTTCCAATAATCTCGTAATCATCTTCTAGGGATGTTATAACTACTAGCTGTTTTATAATTGGATAGCCTGTTTGTCTGAACAGCAGCTTCTTAATCACTTTCGTGTCCATGATCCCGGGACGCTTTTTCTTTGTAGTTGACATATTTTTAACTTAAAACAATGAACTCATCATTTATTTATTTTACTTTTGCACAAAAAGGACAGGTAACTTATTACTATATTTTAAACTTTACTTATAAAATGAATTACATTTCGCGGATCAATCAATTCGTTTACTTAGTAAGCAAATAAATTCCTATCATGTCAAGCTCACGAGATGGTTAAAAGCGCCTAAGGTAGCATTTGGTATGGGTAATAACGCCTAGGCGTAGTTACCGTCGTGGACACTTCTTTTCTTCGTTTGAAATATAATGAAAAATCGACTGCTTAAATCTATAGAAAAACTGGTTATGAACGGTAGGATAATCATAATAACAAATAAGCCTTATAGTTTACTACAAAACTTTTAAATTTCATTTAATCTTACTGCGAAATTCCCGCTCTCTGTTGTTAAAAACGGCACAACGGCTACTCATCACGGATGTCAGTCGACTACTAGCTCGCGGGGTGGGGAACGCCGCGAGCGCGGTTCGGGGTGGTTTCGGGATGTATGAACCTTGATGCGTAGGTATTAAGTTTGATTTTATCTAGTATGTAACAGGAGTTATTTAGCATAGGCGTAATTAGCCTCTAGGCGTAATTCTACAGACCTACCTTAGTAAAGATATGCCCGAATTGATAGCCCCAAAAATATGGAATTTGAACATAATTGGTGAAATTAGGGTGTATCAGGGTGAACTGTACAAATCTGTGTACCGTTCAGAGCGTACGTCAATATTTTAGTATTCCTAAATAAAAAATACCTACGGACTAATAAACATTATCACCAAATTTCAAGTTCATAGTTTAATGGGAAGTTAAAAAATTCTTCGGAACAAAATTTTGTGACAGACAACGGACATACTGACAGACAGACACGGGAGTGACAGCAATAGGGCCTCCGTTTGGACCAAAGGGTCCCAAAGGGGTACGGAATAGGTACTAAAAAGAATTCAATTTTAAATTGATGCTCGCTGGAGCCTATAAAATTTAAGGTTTTGTTGCAATCAAGGCAGTGAGCTTATGGCGCTCATAATATTATATCGAATTCAATTACAATCGAGCTAACCTTGTCGCAACTAAACCCTAGAAGTAGCTTTTGTTATTAGATAAACGATAAGCTGCGTATAGTATTCGTCAAACTTAATGGCGTGTGGGAATACCACCAACTTCCAATCTGACAAATAAGTAGGTACCATACACCCCTAAAAATATTCACAATTCTTCCACACTGTTATAAATATCATTAAATGGCCTAAATTATTGTCGAATTGACTGTACCTGTGCGCAGTTGCACTCGCAGCCGACCATATTATACTACCTACCGTTATCTGATATTTGGCGGGTTTTCGTTTAGGTATTGATGCCACGGTGAGAGCGGTTGCGCACTACGTCCGATACTTATCCGTCAAAATACAGATGATTGTATAGAAAACTCGGACCGAACTCGGACGTAACCTACCATACAAATTGTTCTACGACCACGCCGGACCGTATTTTCTCGGATAACTGGATAAGTATCGGACGTAGTGCGCAACCGCTCTAACCGGCCAAATCGATCTTAAAAGGTACGATGGGGTTGTGTGCGTACGTGCAGCGGAATGTTGTTGAATTTAAAGATTTTAATTATGCAGATATTTAGTGTATGACGTCGTATAATTGTGTATGGTAAAAAAAAATTTGTGCACGCAACCATTGTGGAGAAATTCACCAAAAACTGATTCCGCTGGGCGAACGTTGTCCTGGCGGAACTTTTTTTAATCCATAGACTTTAGAAGAAAAGAGATGTGTCCAAAAATTAGTGTGTATTTGTGTGTAATTGTGTATGTATGAATAAAACTAGTGCATGCATAAACTTCGGAGAAATTCAAGATTCCGCTACGCGAACGTTTGGCCATTAGCTAGTTTTCATATAAAGCGCCTACATAGAGAACTGTAGATTTTTACATACGTTGTTTTGAATTTGTTTATATTTGTTTAAAAAACAGATTTAGAAAAAATCGTAGGCCTTAAAAGATAAAAATATAAACGTAAAATACGCTTATTAGGTCTTAGTTCTTAAAGTATGCACTTTGGGGTCTAGATTTTCACGTTAATACAAACCTTGTAAGTGTCTGCAACATGTTGCCAAGTGTCAATGATGTTTCGTTAGTAACTAAAGAGTTATAGGACAAATTTATCATGAACAGATCACTGTTTACAAAGCAGTCAAATATCACGACGTTCTGAAGGAATTGCATGGTAATATGTATGTCAATAATTAGTGTATTCATTCAACTATTCTTATGCAAAATTTCATGTCATTAAATTCAGTAATTAAAGAAAAACAATTATAATACTGACGAAGCATCGAAAACCTACATAACCCGACCAAGTTCGGATGGCTACCAAAAAGCGGCCGTGCCATATATCTAAGAAACGTTCTTAACCTTCCAATATAGTATTTATTAATATGGTACAGTTGCGTACACAAGCGTTAGGAAAAAGTAAAGCAATTGCATTTCTTGAATGAAAAATATTTTTTTAATAATAACCTTAAGACATTATTATATCGACGCCATGCGTCAATTTCAATTCAAAAACCGATTAGGTACACAAATTAAACTCTATATCAATAGACCTAAGGTCTAATTTACAACAAAATTGCAACTAAATGAGCAAGTTCCTGTTACTCGGTTTATCCTTACCCAGGAAGGTGGTGATCTTGTTCTGGAAGTTGTTCCAGGTTGCCGAGGAGTTGACGATCTGTGAGAGGCCCACATACGTATATCATTACATGTAGGTAATAAACATAAGGTGATTATTTAATAACAATATTTCTTTTCAACATTTCGTTATAATCTGGTCGGTCGTTTAGTAGTTTAGATCTATTCAGTAGTTTGTCTTTAACCAGGAAAAACATCTACTTTGTTACGATTATATTATAATATATGTCTAGTATAATTTATTATTATAAATTTAAGTAAATAGATATAGAATTAGATCAATCAGTAGATATTAACTTGGGTTTATGGTGTCTGTCCAATGTTAACATAACACAATTATTATAATTTATCTGCCTAATAAACTACCTACGTAAATGAATAAGTCTATAGCTATTAATTTATTATAAAATCTTACCTTATATCTGTTATCAGCTTCTCACTATCATTCACTCAATATTCGTACTACATAATTATGTTATGCTTCACTGTTACACTATAACATTAATAACACACTTTGTCAATATTATTATTACAGAGAATTGGCGATGCATAGCAAAACAACAGCGCATACGCACATTGTCCTTGACTGCACATTTATTTGTTTGTGACTGGGGATGAAACAAAATCAGGTTCAAGTTCAACAGCAAACGAATACGCGCGAAAACATATTGGCCTCTCTTTTCTTCAAGGATGACAGTACCGTTTCAAGCGGGAAGCCGCCTATCGCTCGTTGCGCGCAGCGCGTTGTCTATTTTTTCACACAAGAATATTTTTGATCAATTCATAACTACAATACTTAGACTATTTAACTAAAGGATTAAGCGTACCGAACTTCGAACAAAATAATTCTGCATATTTTGGTGGGGTGCGGGGGAACACGCTCACATACATAAGAAAAAAAAATCGATTCAAGAAGTAGTTTTTTTTAAGTTATTAGATTGTTTGATCCACTAAAGTTGCAAAGGGGAACGCTCGTGCATGCCTAGTCTATTGGTTAAATAGTGTAATAAGCTACAATATGATAAATATTTACCTAAACAGTAGTACATACTTACATGTGGTAAATATTTAATTTCCCTAAGGGGTCTATAGTTAGAATCCTGATCCGTGAAATCTTCAATAGAAATTAGCTGTATGAATTTTATTTGTCTTAAATAATATATTTAGATTATATCTCAAGTCTCAAGCGCATACTTAAATAAAGTACCTACGTAAATAGTACCTACTTTCTGTCATAGTCAAATACATTTAAAAAAGTAGGTGTACAAAAATAAATGACCTATAAATTATATCGAAACAACAATTGTGTTATCACCTATACCAATTAAATACCGGTATTATACTGTAAATTTTGGGATGTTACCTAAATATATTGCACGGCCGCTTTTTGGTAGCCATCCGAACTTGGTCGGGTTATGTAGGTTTTCGATGCTTCGTCAGTATTATAATTGTTTTTCTTTAATTACTGAATTTAATGACATGAAATTTTGCATAAGAATAGTTGAATGAATACACTAATTATTGACATACATATTACCATGCAATTCCTTCAGAACGTCGTGATATTTGACTGCTTTGTAAACAGTGATCTGTTCATGGTAAATTTGTCCTATAACTCTTTAGTTACTAACGGAACATCATTGATACTTGGCAACATGTTGCAGACACTTACAAGGTTTGTATTAACGTGAAAATCTAGACCCCAAAGTGCATACTTTAAGAACTAAGACCTAATAAGCGTATTTTACGTTTATATTTTTATCTTTTAAGCCCTACGATTTTTTCTAAATCTGTTTTTTAAACAAATATAAACAAATTCAAAACAACGTATGTAAAAATCTACAGTTCTCTATGTAGGCGCTTTATATGAAAACTAGCTAATGGCCAAACGTTCGCGTAGCGGAAACTTGAATTTCTCCGAAGTTTATGCATGCACTAGTTTTATTCATACATACACAATTACACACAAATACACACTAATTTTTGGACACATCTCTTTTCTTCTAAAGTCTATGGATTAAAAAAAGTTCCGCCAGGACAGCGTTCGCCCAGCGGAATCAGTTTTTGGTGAATTTCTCCACAATGGTTGCGTGCACAAATTTTTTTTTACCATACACAATTATGCGACGTCATACACTAAATATCTGCATAATTAAAATCTTTAAATTCAACAACATTCCGCTGCACGTACGCACACGATGGGGTTGACATATCTGTACCTATAGATAAAAACCCCAAAACAAATAAAGAGAAAAAAAAAAACTGTCGATCTGTCTGCGCTATTTTGCTACTATCAAAAGATTCCTAGATAAATAAATTAAATCACCGTTAATTAAGTTCTCTATATTTTTATGTTATTCAACGCTGTTTTTTTGTGCGTAACTCAAAATATGATAATAATTTTGTCACCTAAGGGCATTATAAATTTATAAGTGTAGAAAGCGGTAAGGTCGACTCACACAGAGACGCAACGCTTTGCGCACTTTTAACGATAAGCATAATCAGTATTTTTTTTACATGTTCTCACTGTTGGAACAAAGGCCTCCTCTCTGCTAAATCTTTTAGTTTTTTATTGTATCGCTATTTTATAAAGTGTGCGCAGCTTTGCGTGAGCTGACCCTAATTCGGTTTCAAGTACCTAGGGAACCCATGTCTATATTTGTGAGTGTTTAGTCTATTCATCGAAAACCTAGATGTTATTGTCATCATGAGTATGAGATGGTAAATTTACAATGGCCTTTTAATCTGAAGAGTAGATTAAAAGGGACCTAAATAATAATGTAAATAGGTATCAATTATTTTGGAGTCGTTAATTTTGATATAGCCAATATTTCTTTAAGCGTTCAGTTCTATCTTTATCTGAGTAGTATTTATCAATTTATTATGATAAACTAGCATTTTCTAAATAAAGTGAGATCGAACCTATACAGAAAAATATTTAGGTAAATGTAATGTAATGTTTCTCCTAGAAGCAATTTTATTAAATTTTCGTCATTTAAATTGTTACAGTACGGACGAAGATGCGCGCCAAGCAATGATGCTGGACGGCGGGAAGATCAAAGAGATCCAAGTGAAGCTGCTGCTCAGCTCTCGCTCAGAAATGCACAAAGTTATAGAGGCGGCGCGGCAGAGTGTGCCCCTGCTTCTTGTAGCACCCGCGCCTGCGCCAGCGCCGGCGGCACCGCCGCCTGTGCCCACACCCACGCCTGCGCCTGCCACCATCCCCCCTGTCCAACAACCTCTCACCATCTCCGGGCTCACCCCATTCTCTACCGCATTAGGTAACAACCCTCTCTCAAGTTTTGGCATTCCCGGCATCGGAAATCCCCAAGAAATTCCACAACCCGCCGTCATTGAACCACCCGCACCTCTCATCAGCCCAACATCCATTCATAACACACCAAACGCAGATGAGGACAAAGATGACGATAAGTCAGAACGAAAGCGAAGTAGGGAGAAGGACAGGCGCCGCTCCCGAACGCGCTCCAGGTCACGCGACCGAGAGAGGAAGGATCGCAAGCGAGATCGCCGCGATCGGTCCCGCTCTCGCGAGCGCCGTCGCCATCGCAGCCGCAGCCGAGACCGCCGCGACCGCAAGCGAGACAGGAAAGACCGCAGCCGCTCCCGAGACCGCTCACCCTCGCGCCGCTCCCGCGACCTGAGAAATAATGACCGCAGAACGCCTGAAGGCTCCCAGGAAAAAACGATCCCTAAGCAAGATGGGCCCTCGATGCTCGGAGCACCACCTTTTGGAATCCCAAAAAATATGCTCATGCTTCCGCAACAGATAGTACCTCCAAACAACATTGTACAAAACAACCCCATGAATCGTGACCCGCAGATGACGCGCTTCAACGATACCTCTATGGCCGACGCATTCAGCAAACTGCAAGAGCTTGGCAAAAAGCGCAATCCAAATGCATTCCAGGGTGAACAGAACGGCAACGGCGGAAGGATGCAGAGTCCTTCAACGCGCGGAGGTATGGGCCGTGGAGGAGGCAGCTTCCGGCGCGACGGGCGGCAGAGCCGCTTCGCCGACGCGGACCAGCAGCGAGACTGCAGCGTCGCTATCAGGAACGCACCCAACCACACTAGTTACGGCGACGTTCGTCGCTTCTTTCCATTTTTGATCGACAAACACGGTATCAAAATGATTAATGATAATACGGGACGTCGCACAGGAAATATCTTTGTGAGGTTCTGTGACCCTCGCTCGAAACAACTCGCGTTACAAAACAAGAACAACGAGTTGAAAGGCGCTCATGTAATCGTAGAAGCGATCGATGATGAAACTTATGAGACAGCAGTGGACTCATTCCTTCCTTACCGCCAAGATAATGATGAAGAAGATGCTCTTATGTCCATGGCTGGTCAACCAGAAATGAGACGTGAAAAGTTGCGCTTCAATGTGCTTAAATTAACAGACCTACCAAACTTTGTCAAAGAACACGACATCATAAAAGCATTCAGCGAATTTTCCCTGCTCTCTATTATGGTCAACGATTGTCGTATGACTAGATCAAAAATTGCATACGTGCAATTTGTTAAGCCTGAAGACGCAAAACTAGCACTAGAGAAAAAAGAAAGATACATTTTTGGCAGAAGGCAGCCAACAATCATTCCTGTTTCAGAAGAAGAGTATGAAAAACAGAAAGTGATAGGTGATAAGCCACAGGAGCACAACTCACCGCCACGAGAGACGCCTCCTCCAGATGTGGCTCCACCGCGGGACCCACGCCAGAGACGCCAGTTCGAAAACGGACCTGGAGGACCTAAATCTGGTCCGCCGATGCAAGCGCAGCCCCAAGGATCACCTTTTTTCACACCCACGTTTGCGCAGCAGCAGGGATTCCCAGGACAGTTCCCCGGCCCACAGTTTGGCGGATTCCCAGCGTCCGGTCCGATGGATCCTCGGACAGCTGCATCAAACTGGCTTAACCGACAACAATTTAATAGCCAGATGGAACAAGCCTCTAAGTCTCAAAATAACACCGACGTGGAAGACGAACCTCTCGACTGCGTTCTGATGAAAGGTCTACCGAGAGATGCAACCGATAGAACTATCGTCACCTTCTTATCGGACACGAACGCTGTGCCCGCCCGAATACATCTCATGCTGGATACGAACGGAATGCCATCCGGAGATTGCTTCTGCGAGTTTAGGTCTCCGCAAGAAGCGAGACAGGCGACCACTAAACACGGACAAAATCTTGAGGGATGTCGTGTAACTGTGGACTTAGTGCCCCGCAGTGTAGTTGAGGAAGCTTTGGAAGGACCTAAACAGTCTGAAATAAGGGATGGAATTCTTAATAATGTTCTTCCACAGCAACAGCAGCCGCAGTTCTTTGACCAGATGCAAGGTGGACGAGGGGGAGGCTTCCGCGGCGGGTTCAGAGGACGCGGCGGCGGTGGCTTCGACAGAGGAGGTTTTGATCGAGGTGGTTTCAACCGCGGAGGCTTTGACTCAGGACGAGGCAACTTTAGAGGGCGCGGCGGGTTCAACGAACGAGGTCGCGGGTTCGATCGAGGCCGCGGTGGTGGTCGCGGCAGAGGCTTCGGCCGCGGCGGCGCAGGCGGGGGATTCGACAACGGTCGCATGGAAGACGACCACGATCCGGCTCTTGACGACTTCGGAGCTCCTGGCTGCGTGGTGTCCATGGAGAATGTGCCGTTCCGCGCTTCTATAGATGACATCATGGACTTCTTCTCAGACTTCGAGCTAACTCAGGACGATGTGATCCGGCGGTACAACGAGCGCGGCCAGCCCACCGGCGACGCCCGGGTCGCATTCCGGACGCCGTTCGACGCGCAGCGCGCCGTCAAGACGCGCCACATGGACATGATCCAAGACCGACGGATCAGTTTGTGTATTCTCTAGTATAGCGCCGGGAGCCGCTCAGGCTCCGATTCGGATTAGTTTCTATCAGTGCTCTGTGTAAATATTTGAATAACTCATTGAAAGTTGAACTGTGCGAACTTTGCCTACCTTGTGAATGGGTTTACGTTTTTATGATGTTTCGTTCGTACGCTTATCCTTGCAATAATGATTGCATATCCGTCGTAACGTAAATGACATATGTATAATTATCTAGATAATTTAAATTTAATAATAAAAAAAATAAGTTTTATAGTTAAATTCGGAGTTTTATTTCTCAAACGCAACACAGTATTACTGAAGTTTACAATAATATCATGATTTGTGTACAAAAGAGAGCATTTTAAAAGAACAACTGACGGTGTCCAGGAGAGACAATAAAACACAAATTAATTCCATCAATTTAATGTATAATTATCGCATTTGCTTAGGTACATAGTCTTATTTTAGTATCCCTTTGACTAGAACTTTGTTAAACAACTAAAGTTCGACATACCATAGCTCCACCTGGACACGAAATACATTTTATACATTACATATACACAATACAAGTATTTACACAACATACATACAGTTTAATATTTTTTATTAGTAACGAAATCTTATCCGTACAGATCAGAATATCTTGCATTATTAATTTCATGTAAAACAAATACTGAGCTTCAAACAAGTAATAACATAACGCGGTCACCTGTTACTGAACTGTACCTATATTACAAAGTATTTATTTGAACAACAAGCGCAATAATATCTCTAGAAAAACGAGACATTTGCAACAATTTGAATTATACTTAAACAATAGCAAGGTAAAAATATGATAAGAGCACCGCATGCAATAATGTCAGTCGGCGGACTTTAAATTGATCAACTTTGAAAAATCTCAGGATACAATTTTCATTTAATCGCTACGTTGACCGGTTTCAAATCGACTTGTGAGAGCGCGAGCGCCGCTTAAAATATAGCTGACACAATTAAATGAAGCTCATTAAATTTAAAACATTCCGAAAAATACAAGTTCAAAATACAAATTGTTAAAAAAATATAAAATAAAGTACTAACAAGATAGAATGTAAAAGTAGTATTAATGGAAAGTTGAAGAAATGCGTTCACAGAAGAGATCAAACCGTGAATTGTACATAATTATAAATCTCAGATATCAAACATTGATCAAGAATATTTTCACGTAAATTAGCATTTTGTGAGTTGCAAGCAAATTAACCAAAAGTTTCTGTAAAGTGTAAGTGTAATAACTCAATCAACTTCAATGTTAAAATATATATTACAACTGCGCCTTTCCATAGCCGTACTCGACAACATTCAAACAAATAGTATTAACTTATATTATATGAGGCATAACTAAAACAATAATGTGATGCGGTAAACTTAATAGATACAGTGATAAACTCCGTCTAGACTATCATTAATAAAGAGATACTCTTTACAGACGAAACATAAATTAATGGGCTATTTTCAACAAAAGTAGTTATGTCGCACCCCTCACTAAAATATAGTGCATTATTATAAGGCACATTTCTTCTGACAAAATTAAATTTACAGTATTAATATAACACGCGTAAATATCATATTTACGCGTGTTATATTAATTAACATCGATATTTTGAAAAAGACTGCATTCTGACACTCAGTTGAGTGAGAGAAAAACGCTTTACGAAGTTAAACCTTTTCTAAAAATCGAGGTCAGGTACTGTAAATTACTTTTTACCAAAATCTTCCAAATTCCAGAGTTAATAAGGTTGTCTAATTTTAAATTTTGTTGAAAACAACCCCAGTGCTTATAGCCGAGTGCTGTAGCTCTTAAAACATAATATAGCTAAGATATAAAATTAAAAACAATAAGTTACACGCGTGTGTCAGATATTTGGTGAAGCGACCCGGACAACAGCTGTCGGAATAACTAAGCTTCTGTTTCGTTAAATCATTATTTTTATAGTAAAGTACCTGTTAACCACTGCCTAAAACGGTACGTTTGTGGAAGTACCCTAAGTATTGGGAATAGCAAGGATAAGGGCAAAGGCTTCCAGCCTTCGAAAAAAGACGTGACAATCAGCCTTATCTAGAAAACTTACTAACCCTAAGCTTAGTTTAAATGCTGATTATCGAATTCTAAATTCAAATTCTCTATCGAAAATTTTGAATTAAGAACTTGCTAATTAGTGTTTCAACTTAGTTATCTTTTTATTAAATGACTAATTGGATCGTTTGGAGAGGAAGTGTCAACTTTGACATTAATTATGGAAGGTTTAAGGGAAGTTAGTTGTTTGGCAGTAATAACAGGAAGATTTATAGTGGTTTAAATCCTTGATTTGTAGTGCTGATGGCTCATTCATCAATCAAATACACATTACAATCAACAAGGAACAAATATTTATTTATCTAATAATATTTTTATTAAATTATAGGCAGTGGTGACACCAGTTTGCTCATAAATACTTAAACAACTATTAAATACTATTATATTCTGCAATATTTATTTATAAAATGCATATTATTAATTATAGTATGGAATCGTACGGAAGCTACAGACATTATAATAGACCATTAATGAAGATTTAAACGTTCTTAACGTTTACGAAGACACTTGAATTGATGATTATAAATGACTATTTTCATGATTTTTTCAAAAAAATTCTTTAATTCCATTTTATTGAAATTAGTCGCAATAATTATCATTTATATTCATAAATAGACATACAAAATATATTATTTGTAGTGCTACTAGAAGAAAGTTCACATTTTTACTGACACAACATAACAGAAAGTTTATTTCCTAAATTCTATTACATACATAGACATTACATAATATAATAAATGTAGAGTAACAGTAAAGAGTTCCAAAACTGCCGTAGTTAAATATATAATTTTGGGCTGGCAATCCCACGCCGTTTTCTGTACAAAAAAAAAATTAAAAACTACCATAAATTGAAATCTGAAAGTTATTCTGCTTTGTTTAGTTTAAATCAGTCAAAAACAAAATTTTATGAATAAAGAGAATTGTTTTAGTAATTAAAAGGTACAAACGGAATGCATTTATTAAAATCAGAATTCAAAAACATTTGTGAAGGTACGGCGTTAATACTTTTTATAGAAAAATAACGATATTATGGAAGGAACCTAACTGCGCAATAGACGTGTATGAGCGTGTAATATACAAAGTACGATTTAAATTATTTAAAGGTAGTTATGTAGGTCACCATTTTTTATACGCAGTCGGGTTCCTGTAAAAACTGTTTGAAAAAATCTAATCCAACTACGTGGTCCCTGTTATAAGTCGTGGGCCGGATATAAGAGTTTGTTAATTTGTGTCATCATCATCAGCCTTTTTAATGTCCCCATTGCTGGAGCACAGGCCTCCTCTCTGTGAGAGGGTGTGGGCCGTAATCCACCACGAGGGCCCAATGTGGATTGGTGGATGCCACATGTCTTCGAATTTTTGGTTCTAGGACATGCCTGTTTCCTCACTATGTTTTCCTTCACCGTTTTGAGAGCAGTGGTGATGAAATAATTTACACAAAGTAAAGCGCCTGCCTGGGTTGGAACTCACGACCTACATCTTGTAAGTCGCGGCCAATACCACTGGGCCACCACAATAAATTTGTTTGTGTGTAATACTTCTATTAGTATCCAGGCAAGATGCTAAGATTTGAGCTTATAACGGCATAGATGCACAACTCCTACCAGAAACATGTCGATAATCATGTATTGCTGTTTATCTTCAGGGCGTATGATACGCCCAGTTTTATCTCAGGTAAACAGAATTTGTTCTTCTAAAGAAAGATCTTGGGCGCTATTCAGTAATCCTTCCAACCAAGTATTCAATTTTACAATCGATTACACACCATGAAAGCATTATTATCAATATCTTTGTGACTCAAGTACTCTTATACCGGCCCACAAGTATTCTTGAACTACAAACAGCTACAATTTGGCTTACCAAACGAACCTAAGCTTGGTCCATCCCACTGTAGTACAACTTACAACTAAACATTGAGCTTACGCTACATATTTATAAACATCGATTAGAGACCATTCCTAAATTGCGTCACATAAGAAAAGACTTATAAATAAAAGCTGAATAACAGATTTTCAACGCTCTGCTCAGAACCTAGAGTTGAAAATCCATGTGTTTTTATTTTATAGAAATAGATAATGCTCCAGTATAAGTAGCCCTGTTGCAAATGTGACGTCATTTACGCATGGTCCATTAAAAGGAGTGCATTTGACCGCTAGATGGAGCTAGTGGCAACTAACAATAGTACTAAAGGAGTAAGCAGTAAGTCATGCGTATAAATCAGGTTCCAAGAAGATTTAATAAATTCTATAATATTTTATTATATACAATGTTGAGACGACAATAGAACAATAAATGAAAACACTGCCAATACTCATCATTATAAACAATTTAAATTTTAGTATAGGACCAACATTAATCCGTCAGCCCCCCTGGCCATATTACATTTCTATTATCGTTTACGGTAACGCTTAGAACAAAATGTATAGCAATGACATTACCTGCGGAGATAAGTGTCACGTGACTTATCGCAGGTAATGTCATTGCCATACATTTTGTTCTAAGCGTTAGCGTTAACGATAATAGAAATGTAATATGGCTAGGGGGGCTGGCCCCTCGCGTCTGTTTTTAATTGTGTCTGCTAATGACGCGACAATATATCTGTTGTTCAGTGCATTTTGTCGAGTTACGCAAACATAAATGTATGGGGAAGTTTTTTGTTCGAGTTTTCAGGGTTGGTCCCATAGTAAAAGTTGTTCAGAATGATGAGTACTGCACGTGTTATCATTATGTTGTAAAGTCGTCTTCACATTGTATTCTTTCCTTTCTATATATCTTTGTGATCATGTCAATAATGCTAATTTTGGTATTTTCTTTGAGATAGGTTCGCTCGGTCCACTAGCGCCATTCGCGGCAGTTTCTACAACTAATGCCTCCGTATTGTTCTAGGTGCTACAAGCCTTGAGGCTTCACTATCCGATATTCCGTTTAATCTCGATTTCTTCATCAAATTAAAGCGTTAAATATGAAATCATTGAAAGTCTGTGACATTGTATTAAAATATTCTAATTGGTATTTATGTTCATTAGTTTAAACAAAACTGTTTTTATATTTTAAATACAATTTTATAACTCACTATGCGTATCTAACGATTTAAATCAATGAATGACATAACAAATACTAGCGTTTGATGGAAATCGCCATCGATGTTAACAAAAATCACTACAGCGTGTGTGTGTGTACTTACATGGTGAACATAATAAGTCGGTACTCACTTGGAACGTAATAAATCACTAAGATCTTTTTTCTAACTCCTGTGAGATTTATTGTCTCTACCGATTGGTAACGATATTGAAACAGGATAAGAATACATACCGCTCGCGGCATTTAATATTCCAGTGTATAAAATAATATTTCTATATAATCCGTAAGATAGATTATCAAAAAAATATGAAACACGTATTTTTTGCTTTACCAAACCAAGAAAAAAATACAAAGATAAAACGCATCAAAGTTCAGGAATGGGGCTTGCTACGTCAATAAACGGTACAAAGTATATCATGGGGTGACGTCACGCGAAATTTCAACGCAATATATCGTCCTCATTTTTGATTTATGTGACAATAGAAAAAATACGTGTCCCATATTTCTTGGTAATTTAACTGAAGGATTAAATAGATTCTTGAACATAGCCTATTGTTCTTTAGAGTAGTTCCAGCCTACCCCCTTGGGATAAAGGCGTAAGTTTAAATACGTACCCATATAATTACATAAATTGTAAAACGATTGTGTTACAATTTTGATGTACAATATAGTATAGATCTTTCTAAACATATTTTTTCTCCATGCAAGCATCGACCATTTCTTCCCTACGTCGAAGGTGTGACGTGATAATATTAATTGGTGCAACAGCATAATTCTTCACACACACTAATTATTACTGGATGAAAATAGAAATAGGAATCAGTTTCTTGATTTTTGATCGTTTTTGTCATAAAATTCTTAAAGATAGAATGTAATGGATTTATATCAGACAATAACAAACACCTCAAATTGTAAAATCACGAGTCCCATCCTTTTTTGATCGACCATTATTCCACAAATAACGATTTCCATCTTCCCTGCCTACCCAACCCCATCCCATGGCGTGAAGCCTCACCATCCCAAGCGAATCCTCACAAATACAATTATATAATACAAACTAAGCTACAGACTGCAACAAAACTGAACTAATTAATCCCATTCGCGTTTCATTGCGCGTTTTAACCGCTAAGTTCAATGGTCGTAGTTGGTGTTTCATAGGTAAGGCGCAATGGATGGTGTGCACGGAAAATGGTAGTTTTCTGCGCATAGGGTTTTTTTTTATGGAACACAGACCTCAACTGTGTGTGTTGTTGTTGTGAGACTCTGCTGTTGTTCTGTAGACGAACGTCTCTACGTGTCCCTGGGAAATAAGTATAGTTATGTTAAAAAAAAAATATGACAGTATCCACAAGAAGCGGTTTTTAACAAATCATTAAAAATTGTCAGGCGACATGAGGCTGTATCATATAGTGAGAATAGCTCTAAACGCTCGAAACGCTTTTGCCTATCCTGCTACTTTGCTTATACAATGGACGTTGAAACTACGGTAATCGTTAGGCCATTTTTTCCGATCCGCGACTGTGTTATCGCAATAAGCAATAAATTATTTACAAAAGTGGTGCCACTTACTTTCTACTCTTCGACCTAGTAGGTGAGTTGTGGTTAGAATTGTGTGGACTATCGCTCAGGTCGGAGCTCGAGCTTCTGATATCGCCGTCCATCTGCAAATAAGGGTAAAGCTAAAGTTAATAAATGATCCTGTTTTCCACCAGTTAATTATAGACTCTGGTTATTTCCAGGGCTGTGTCCGAATAGGCTTTGCGCAGTGAGGGTTCCGGGGAGGTCTTTAAGAGGTCACGGAGCCCCTTCTATGTGCGGATAGTGATCACTAATTTGAAAATTTCCCACCGCAAAACAAAACAATCAAAAAGGCTCTTTGGTTAAGACGCGACCGATCGAGGCCATCAATAGATTCTACTTCGATCAACAGTTCCTACTACACGAAAAGTTACAAATCAATTCACTGAGGACCAAGAACGGTGCGGCGGTGGTTCTTCTCCATAAGAAACGAACATTTGGAATAGTACAGCTACTGAAGTTTTATAAGTACCCATAAAGGCATAATGTGAAATAAAACATTTTGAGTTTAAGAGTTTGGTGTGGTCACACTCGGAGCATTGGTGGCACAGTGGTAACGGTCGCGATTTCAAAGGTTGTAGGTAGTGTAATTTAGAAATAAATACATAAACTAGTTCTATACTTATAGATTACAAGAGAACCTGAGAGTTTGATTTCTTAGGAATATAACATCCCATTTATATATTTATTTATTAAACACTTTACGCACATACAAGTACAGAGACGGACTTAATGCCTTAGGCATTTTCTACCGGTTGACTGGTAGAAAATGCCTAAGGCATTTTCTACTACTTAGGGTTTCTACTTAGGGTGATGCAGAAACAAATAGTGGTAGGTGCCATAAGGAAAAAAACAAAAAAAACAGGGCATCTTTATTTAAAACCTATGAACGTGAAATTTGGTGATAATGTTAAAATAGTACGTATATTTTACTAACAAATACCAATATAATTGATAAATCAGATTTTTTCTTTGATAACTCCCTCATTTGGTACGGAACCCTTAATGTGCGAAGTCCGACACGCACTTGGCCAGTTTTTATAATTATGCAAAAAAAACCTATAAATTAAAATTTATAGCAACACGGCCTCTAGTTGTAAAGCAATAAACTCTAAAATTTTACAACAATATTACTTAGACTATAAAATTTTTACATTCTAGCGCGGATTAGACCACAATTACACTAAAGCCCTGTCCATACGAAAATTATCAGTAAGACATTTTTAAGGTAAAATGTGCGATTATGAGCAATTGATCATAGATCAACATTCCACTGTCTTACGGTCATACGGTTAATATATATTTTTTTAAACAAGTTTTGGACCCCCGTCATCGTGTGTGATAGAAAGCACTCCTGATACTCGTAACAGAATTTAGCCCAAATTCAAAACTCCTACCATTTGCCATAAGAGAGTTCCGTCCCTACATTCTGGTGACATCGTCAGATCAGATCATATCGTAATATTGCATTGTCACCGGACTTACATAATTGTATGTACAATTACAGCCCTATCGGAAACCAAAAAGTGGTCGAAAAATGGTTTGCAAATTTTGAAGTGGACACATTGCTCGCAGAAGAGGAGTATGGAAGAAAAAGACATGTTGCGCCGACCCCAAATAAATTGGGATAAGGGCAGGAGAATGATGACATTGCTCGCAGAACAGATGGTCGATGGGGCCGAAAAGTTCTGGAGTGTTGGAAGCAGCGTTGGAAGGCCTTCCACAAGGTGGACCGAAGACTTGGTGAGGGTCGCGGGTAGCCGATGGATGCGAGACGCACAGGACTGGTCATTGTGGTGACATTTGGGGGAGGCCTATGTCCAGCAGTGGACGTCTTTCGGCTGAAAAGATGATGATGATCTTATGCGGCACGGCGTATTCATACAAATCCAACGACACCTCACTAGTCCAAATCTGAGGAATAGGTTAGGAACTACAAAGGAACCGATGGGCATCCATACATGGACTCCCTCTGTCCAGTCGGATAAATTTCGTACTGATTATTATTACTGTGAGAGCAAATATCATTTTAATAATAAATCAGAATTTTAACCGACTTTCAAAAGGAGGAGGTTATCAATTCGGATGTTTGTATTTTTTTTTATTTTTCATGTATGTTCGGGCATAACTCCGTCATTTATGAACGGATTTCCAAAATTCTTTTTTTGTTCGAAAAGAGTTTGTTTCGAAATGGTCCCATTTAAATTTCATTAAGATCTGATGATGTATTTCGGAGACAGACAACAGCAATCTTCAAAAAATGACAGCAAATCAACCGCGATTGCTGTTATGCTGTTATCGCCTAGACATCCATTGTTAACACTATTTAATGGAGAAACACAACTAAAAACTGAAAATTAAAACCTTTTTTACTAAAAAATAGAACCGACTTTTAATTTCGGAAGTCGGTGTCAAAAAACGAAGAAACAAAATTAGAAACACCGACTGCCGAAATTAAAGTTATTTTGCACTTTTTGTTTTTTTTGGAAGTCGGTTCTATTTTTTAGTAAAAAAGTTTTTTTTTTTATTTCAAATACCCTCATTTAGTACAGAATCCTAAATGTGCGAAGTCCGACACGCACTTGGCCGGTTTATTTTCTTGTTATCAGTGTTGGTCTCATAAAAACTGTTCAGTATGTTGAGTGCATAAACTCATTACAATCAATACAATAACCATAATAGTGTTAAACCATTTTGTAGTTTTTACGGAAAAATAAAAACATTTTCAACACCATAAATTAATTAATTATACTCAGGCTTATTGCGAGATATCTTCTATATTCACTATGTAGTTCCACAATCCTCGCATTGTGTGTGCCGCGAATATTTAGAGAAAGCGAAAAGCTTCGTATCCAAGCAGACATTATGCCTGCTGACAACACTATATCTGTAACTCATTCATTATTTTCGCGCCGTGTGTGCTTGTCATATTTTATACATAAAATTTTAGTTTTGTGGTTTTTAGCGTTAAAAAAAGGAAAAGAAAGTGTGAGTCTAGAAAAGAGTGGTATCTAAAGATGATTAATAAGTTGCAAAAGAAATGAAAGGCAAATAAAAACAGAGGAAGTCGTTCACCAACTTCGGCGCCAACACCAGTGGTACGACTCGTACAATTATTAAGAAAATGATGTCGATGAAATACCCGACATGGCGGGCACAGAACTTACAGGCAAGTTTTCTACAAAAGATAACTTTAATAACCTAACTTGTGATCGTTCCTGTTTTTCCTATGATACGTGGTGGTACGTATCATTACAGGCACTCCGGGGGAGTGAGGTCAACGGGGAAGTCCCGTCGTTTTTTGCAATAGAACATTGCATGCTCTCCAGAGGTGTCATATGGTTTTTTGTACACTAAAACATTTGAACAGGAAACATCAGGCTTTGTGTGCATCAAACAGTGACTTTGATGCAATCATGTGTATTAATGATCGTTGTAAAAATGATTTAAGATGGTGGGTTAGTCAAATTAACATGTCAAAAAATCTAATAAGACAGTTTAAATTTAATTTGGAAATATATTCGGATGCATCTGAGACAGGCTGCGGAGCATACTGTAATGGTAAAGATGCAAATGGGTTTTGGACATTAGACAACCAATTTTCGGGAACTTTTAAGCTGCTTTTCTGGGGTTGCAATGTTTTGCCAAATATTTACACTCTGGTCAGATATTGTTCAGAATAAATAATACCACAGCAATTGCATAAATAAATATTTGGTGCAGCGCAGACGACAGACTATCCGTGACGCACTTTTTAGTCTGTGAGAATAGAACCTATGCAAATATATGCAGTAACGCACACGACGCGCAAAAAGTCCGTGTAATTCGGGCAGACCGCACCGCGCCGCGCCGCGCCGCTCGGCACAAAAAGTGTGGGAAAAAAATTGAACGTTTGCTTCAACGCGCGCTAACGCAGACGGCGCACACTTTAGTCGGCAATCTGCATTTGCTAGGGGCGGACGTTACGCACGCGATCTATTATCATGGCACCAGAGGTGGATGTAACAATGTTAATTCAAGAAGTACAAAACGGACCAGCAATTTATGATACTTCTAAGGCATTTTATAAAATTTGAAAATAAATTCCGGATGTTGTTTCAGAATTGAATGTTTAGTATGGAACTGTCCCTTCAGTAATCTTTCCGAAAGTATAGGATGTACCCAAAATTCTCTATTTCTTCTTCTTTTTCTGTACTTACTTCATGTTCAAAATAATACTTCGCGATCTCTGCACGATTTCCATAGCGTCTACGTCCCTACAGCTCTGCCGACAGAATGATCGAAGATGTGCGTCGTGTGCGTTGAGTCTGTGAAAAATCCGCGACCGACTTTTTGCGCGCCATGCAGACTTTTTGTGCGCCGCAGACCCGATCGCACAAAAAGTGTGCCGTCTGCGCTGCACCTTTATGTATGCAATTGCTGTGGTTTATGTAAGGGGGTACGACTTCAAAAACTTAATTCTCTAGCTAGAAATATTTGCCACTTACATAAAGTCAAAAAAAAAACAACAGGAATCCAGAATAAAAAATATAGATTCAGAATGGGAATTGTGTAGCAAATTTACAAAAATGGCCCATATTTTTTTTTTTTTTTTTTTTTAAATATTACAGTCACTTGGAGAACCCAATAAGGATCTGTTTGCAACTAGAGCAAACAAAAAATGTCATAGATACATATCCTGGCACAGAGATCCATG
Source organism: Polia nebulosa (assembly GCA_951329385.1). NCBI lineage: Eukaryota > Metazoa > Arthropoda > Insecta > Lepidoptera > Noctuidae > Polia > Polia nebulosa. The sequence continues at coordinate 14,796,052 of OX589606.1, forward strand.
TACAAAAAATATTGACACTCACTGTAGACTGGTCAACATTTAACTTATGTTATGCTTTCCTTCCATTTTCAATGATTTCCAAATGTATGGAAAAAATAATTTGTGATGAGGCAACAGGTTTTTTAGTTTTTCTTCTATGGACCTCACAAACGAATTGACAACTTCGGAAGTGCTACCACCTTTCAGGACGAAGTTGTACAACAGTTTTTTCCTGGCATCTTAGCATGGAAGTGATAAAAAAAAAAGTTGTCATGGTAGCTTTAGCTTCCTTATCACAAAAAAACTATTAAACAATAAACAGCAGCACTTAAAAAGTGTTGTAACTGGAAAAATGTATATGAGTGGTCCATACTAGAGTTTAAAATTTCTCCCAGAAATGTTAACACAGGGTGCTTCATACGCTACTCTTAACACGTGCTGTTCAGAGCTGTCTCTAATTATAGTAGATACAAGTTTAGGAACAGATATACAGATGAAGAGATTTTTTAAGGGTGTTTTCAAATTGAAACTTTGTAGACCTAAGTATAACGATACATGGGATCTATCTGTGGTCCGGAATCATATTCACAAGTGGTCGCCAGACAGTAGCCTTAACTTAGAAAAAACTAACTAAGAAATTGGTAATTTTGTTAGCTCTTACTACTGCTTAATGTATACAATAATTGTCAGTTATCGGATTGAATAACATAGAATTCACTGAAGCAGAATAATTCACTTATTTAGTAAAAAAAAAAAAAAAAAACGGTAACCAAACAATTAGTCGTTGGATAACAGGTTTATTATTATTATTTAAATACAGAAAAGTAAAGTACTTAACACTTTCACAAAAGCCAATTGTAAGATAAAAGATTGGTAGTCGATTAATTAGAATTACCTTAATTATTTACCTAAGATTTGATTGCGGTGATAAATCACATAAATTCTTTTATTTAGATCTTCAATAAGTGTTTAATTGTATACTATACCATGCTATGATTTCCAACAATTCTCTGAACATCTACATAGTGAATATAGAAGATATCTCGGACTAAGCCTGAGTATAATTACATAATTAAACGAACTTACCTGAAGTGAAGTTCTATTGTAATTATACGAAGAGCTTAGTCCGAGATACTGGGCTCCCACCCGCCCTTATCATTATCATTTATAATATCCCTAGAGTTAGGTTGGAAATCATTATCCTTTGATAATGCTCTGAATGAACGAGTTACAGATATAGTGTTGCCAGCAGGCATGTCTGCTTGGATACGAAGCTTTTCGCTTTCTCTAAATATTCGCGGCACACACAATGCGAGGATTGTGGAACTACATAGTGATATCTCGAACTAAGCCCTTCGTATAATTACAATAGAACTTCACTTCAGGTAAGTTCGTTTAATTATGTAATTATTTATTTAATTTCTATGAGTTCTCTCACCTGGCCCGCTTTGATGGCCACGTAAGCGATCTGCAGGATGAGCCAGGTCCACACGATGTGCAGCACCAGTAGCAGGCACAGCAGCGAGTTGAAGATGTAGTAGGCGGGGAACATCGGCACCAGCATGGGCGCGCGGATTGAAGTACTGGAAATTAAAGGAATTCTGGCTTAGAATTTTTTTTTTTTTTTCTTTCCCATCTTTGTAGCCTTGAGCATAAAGCGAGGTGTTGAAGAGCCACCCGTTATTTATTATTGTTACACCAACAGAAGTACATACAAAGCTATTAATGGGGAAAAATACTTAAGGTGAAAGCTCCAAGGTAGCCCGCGAAATTCAAATTTTCTTACGTTTTTTGCAATTTGCAGGTCAGCGTCATGTTAAATCTAAGTCAAAATTTGATTCGCGGGCGGAGCAAGTATGTATTTATAGAATTATAATCTTTAAAATCATCAATACAACTCTCTCAGTTAGAATTGATTGCAAATGTAAGTATTTCATGTGAAATCATGACATTTGGCATACTTTGTTTGTTTATCTTTTTCAGCTTTCACGAGGTTCTCGTCATGAGGGACAGCTATATCAACAATCATTGTGCGACGCTCTAATCGATCTATCACCACTATGTCCGGCTTATTGGCAACAATAGTACTGTCAGTGATGATAGATCGATCCCAATATAACGTGATATTGCCATTTTCGAGAACTGGGTCGGGCACATATCTATAGTACGGTACTTCCGATTCCACAAGATTGTATTTAAGAGCAAGTTGCTAGTGGATAATCTTAATTAATTATTATTAAATTAATTATTGTTATTGTCGAAGTGATGATGGTATGTCTCACCTCCATATGAGGTAGAAGGGGTAGATGCCGACGCGTGTGCCGATCCACACCACGATCAGCACCAAGAACAGAGTGTCGCACAGTTTCTGGTACTTCGCGTACTTTGATGCTTTCACCGACTGTAATACAAAACATTATTGGTACGATTAGTCAATATTCATACATACATCACGCCTGAATTTCTCTTTGGGGATTCTGTACACTCACATTTCACCAGTTCTGTAATAGGAAATAAAATCTTAATAGAAATGCCCATAACACTTCCCGATCTGGGGATTGAATCCAGGGAGAACGGTCAGCACTTGAGACGACTACACCAAAGAAGCGCTCAATCGAATGATCCATATTAATAATTTTGACAATACTTTAAATACTGATTTCAAAGAATAAATGATACCTCTCTCTGCAACGGCTCAATAACTTGGCCATAAAATTCTGATGAGAAGTCTGGGTCTTGGAGTGGCTAAATGAGTCATATCTTCTTTTCTATCGCTCCTGATTACGCCTAAGAACCCTCATTACACTTTAAACCTGCGAGTCGTCGGTCTCTTCCAGTAGCACATACTGACCTCAACAAATATATCAGCACAGTCATGCAGCAGCAGCACGAGGGTTCCGATCCTGTGGAGATTGCAGACCCAGCTGAAGGACAGCAGCAGAATGGTGGCGATGTGATGCACGAACATCTGCCAGAAATCCTTGCGGCGCACATCCCAGAACTGAGAGATTGTGAGCGACCAGTAGAACGCGGCCGAGATCATGTAGTACCACCAGATGTCGTTTGTGAGGCCCTGGAACAGACAGAATATTACGTTAATCATTTTTCTGTATCTTCATAGGACGTTGTTCAAGATAAAAACCTTCTTTCGAATCGATGGTTTCCTAACTTTTTAAATACTTTGGGTCGAAGCTGGCCACATTAATTGCAGCATCAGTTGTTTTTGCAGATTCTTCGTCGAGGCGCTTGTGGCTGTAACAAAAGCCGTACGGGTCGATCTTAGAGATCCGTGCAATCCAAGAAAAGCTCTTCGAAACACGCCTGCGATGGTACGGGTATGTGATGAGAAGACCCGAAGAATACATGACCAGAGCCTTTAGACCAAATACTTTTCTGTAAACGTTAACGCTAACGCTTCGTGTATGGCAACGACGTTTTGCACGAAGTGTTAGACAGAGAACTGTCAGGTGACTCACGCCCAGTAATGTCTTTGCCATACATTTTGCACGAAGCGTTAACATTAACAGAAAAGTATTTTGTCTAAAGGCTCAGACAAGTCCTGAGCATTGACACTAGTCCGAAAAAGCGTGGAAGACTCCCTCTAACCTGGATGTCTGATAAGGCTAGGTATAGAGGGGTCGACCTAAGCTACGCTTGACGAGGTCGGTCCATCCATATTAAAACCCATCCGTAACTCGCAAAGGACCCTACGCTTGGCAGTAATTTTAATATTCTTGTCAGTTGTTACGAATAGAATCCTGAAAGTTGGACAATCAGTTTTAGGTATTGTAAGGATATCGTGTTATCCGGTAACTGGATTCACCGTTAAACTGTAAGCCAGACTCAAAATAGTTGGGAAAAGACTAGGCAGATGAGATACTATTTATTACCCTACTCACCCAGAAAGCGTATAATGTTTTTTCGAGTGTGTATTTATGCTTTACGTAGTCATCTCTTAGCTCTGTACGCATAAACTGCGATGAAAGAGTCGCCTAATGATTAACAATATTGCTTTATGAGTTGGTACTTTTTCATCAGATTAATGACAGGGATCCCCTATTTCTTTTACTTATTTATCAGTGGGAAATTCTTTTTATCAATAATACCAATCATATCAAAGCACACTAAGTATTACCCAATCGAAACATAAAACTCACTAACCATATGCTTACTTTAAATAGTGATTAGCAGATTCTAAATTCAAAACGGGTGTGTATGTGAGTTTATATGTTTTTGAACGCACCCACGATACAGGAGTAATTCCTAGTGCGGGGTAAAGTTTCTACAAAAAAAAAAATACCATCGAAAAGTTTAAATTTAGGACCTGTTAATTAGTGTTTACTAATGAAATAGCTAACTTATCAATAAGGTCCCAAATTTCTAATTTAAAATTACGTTGTCAAAAACCCCAGAACCAATACAGCTACTCATTAGTGTACAGTTAGCACAATAATCATTACATTCGACAACTACGTAGTTCTACAATGTAATTAGTGGACCAATTATTTCAATTTACAGCAGCTGTCAGTTTTAACGTGTACTAATTGTAGTGGCCTTTCACATTGATTGTTTGAACGTCTGTGAAGTAATATGCGTTCAAAATATGTAGTGGTTTCGGAGCTCATGATGTTGATACTTCTGAATCAGATTTGACCGGTTTTTGGCTTACTATCAGGATTCTCTCATCTTTTTTTGTGCTGTTTATAGACCTTTGTCTAAAACGAGGAATTTTTAATTAGATACTAAGGTAAAAATTCAGAATCATCATCATCCTTTTAATGTCCCCACTGCTGGGGTACAGGCCTCCTCTCTGTGAGAGGGTGTGGGCCGTAGTCCACCACGCGGGCCCAATGCTGGTTGGCGGAAAATTCAGAATGAAAAATCAAAGTAATCATGTCAAGTCTTGTCAAGTTTTGTTAGCATTTTTTATGTGAACCGATTCCATTGTTCGGTAGACTTCGAATGTGCTATAATCATCGCTCCAAAGCTTTGAAGCATAAAAAGTTTAAGGAAGGTCGACGGTTAAAACTAACTTTTTTAAAAGAAACGATTAGCGTTTGCTAATTGCTCTTATGTTAATAGTTACAAAAAAAAAAAGTCGAAGACATATTGTGACATCCACCAACACACGCACTGGGCCCGCGTTGTGGATTACGGCCAATTCCCTCTCCTATAGACGAGGCCTGATTCCCAGCAGTGGGAATATTATACTTTGATTATGCTTAATAGTTACGCAACAGTTCAAAGCATTTTAAAGTGATTCATAAAAAAATCTTTTTTACAAAAAAACAAACCGACTTCCAAAAAAAAATACACTAAAAATTAAAAAATTACTTTAATTTCGGAAGTCGGTGTTTGTATTTTACTTCTTCGTTATTTGACACCGACTTCCGAAATTAAAGTTATTTTTTAATTTACTAAAAATTAAAAAATAACTATTTTTTTTTGGAAGTCGGTTTGTTTTTTTTTTTGTAAAAAAGATTTTTATTTTTCACTTTTTATTTGTTATACCCCAGAACTAAAAACTCCAATAACATGGAACGTGGAATTTAAACATTTGAAGAACACCAAAACGTCATCGAAGTATGCGTATTTTTCGTTTTTGTTCAGTTTCTCAAAAAGCGCTGAAGCAAATTCGATAAAAAATTTATGGGACTACCTCGGGAGTATATTCTTTCGGATAAAAAAAGAATTTTGAAAATCGGTCCACAACTGACGGAGATATCGGCGGACATACATATAAAAAAAAAATATACGAGTACATACAGTCGAACATAGTTTTTCACATATTTTTCGAAAGTCGGTTAAAAAACAAATAGAATAAGTTAAACCGAGAAAGAAATACAAAACTAACAGGTAATTCATTTAACAGATAAAAATCAGACTGTGTTCTTATCTGTATATCATTCTAATATCGAAAGATCTTATCAAAATAGCTGACGATTTTATGGTAAACATCGTTAGAGACTCTTGAGATCAAAATACTGATTTTAATCACATTAAAGATATGGTATCAACAGTGAATGGTCAAAACACACATATTTAACTTTTGGGCTAGCCAACTGCAACGTAGTAAGCGACATTATCGCATTTTTCAATTGCGTACATCCATCCACCTTAAATACCACCTCTAATAGTCCCTAACACGTATGGCAAGGCTATATAATGAAAGGTCCAACTTGACGGATTACCCTACCGAACTTTTCTCTATGAGTTTCGCTTCATACAGAGGTTCCCTATATATACAGTGCAAACAATGTACGTCTATATAGCTCAAATCGTTTTTCCTTTTGTAGTGTTCTGGTTTTAGGTTTATTGGACACACTTTTTACTTTTTCTTCTTGTCTCTAATCATTTTGTCAATGTCATGCATGCCTGTTATTTGCATGGTTACTGAAATGCCGATTTTAGATGTTATTTTTATTTGAATTGTAAGTGACAGTGCTGTTGGTGTGCTTATTATTATAAATAAATAAATATCAAATTCTCCTTCTATTTTGGTAATGCTTACAACCTTACAAGCAATAGGGATGACGACTGGGTAGAAAAATAATAATTCTATTTAGTCCGTAAGTTAGATTATCAAAAAATATTGGACACGTAGTTTTTGCTTTATCAAATTAATGAAAAATTACAAAGATACAACGCATCAAAGTTCAGGAGTGGGGGCTTGTTACGTCACTTTTAAGTAAAAATTGGTACAATGTTAACTTGAGTGTGACGTCATCCGAAATTTCAACCCACTGTATCGTCTTAATTTTTTGTTAAAGTGACAAAAGAAAAAAAACGTGTCCAATATTTTTTGGTAATCTACTCGTAACTGACGGATTAATTAGATTTTTTTAGTCGTCAACCATATTATATTTTATAAATTCTATATAAAATGAGGCACGTAATTATGTTTCTAGCACGCGCATTGTGCGGACTCCCAAAATGTCTTAATTGAGTCATTTGTCTTTAGTCCTGCATTTAGTTTCCGAGATATACGCAGTTTTGTAAAGTTGGGTGAAAAATTCCATTCTGCGATTTTAATTGATTATTGATTAATGCTCAATTATCTACAAGTTCATACAGTAAATGACTTTATATGATGTTTCTAAGTACCAGAAATTTTAAGAGAAAAGTTATTTGAAAGAAACTTGATTTGAGAAGAAGAAGAGAGTTTGTTGTATCTTGGTCAAAATTTGATTCACGGCCGTAGCAAGTATGTATTTATAGAATTATAATCATTAAAATCTTCAGTACAACTCTCTCAGTTAGAATTGATTCCAAATGTAAGTATTTAATGAAATCAATACATTTGGTATCAATTCTAACTGAGAGAGATGTATTGATGATTTGAATGATTATAACTCTATAAATACGTACTTGCTACGGCCGAATCAAATTTTGACCAAGATACAACCTGACACTGACCAGCAAATTGCAAAAAACGTAAGAAAATTTGAATTTCGCGGGCTACCCTGGCGCATCCACCTTAGGTGCTGTATCTTTTGTAATATTCATTAGTGGAACTTGTCAACATGTCTGCACTATATCGGTATGTATATGTCGCAGCCATCTGGTTGAATTCGCCATTCAATTGAACGTCTAGGCCGTTCATTAAACGCCGGCATTCAATTAAATGGCTAGGCCGATAGTTAATACAACTAGAATCACTCAACGTTTAACAACCTGGCGTGTTGAAAGTCAGCCCTTTGAAGATGACTGACCAAGACTCAGCCAAGTGATTCAAAACTTCAAGTTAAATAAAAAATTATGTAAGATGGGGGCTATTAAGGGGGAGGCAATTTTTTCATTATTTTTGCGATAGGACACACCGTTTTCGAGATATAAGCAAAGTTTTAAGAAAAAAAAAATGTTATTTATCAGTGATTCAATTTATTGAAAAGGCGTAGTCGGAAGCCCCGCGACGGGGCCCTATGGTTTAGTAATAATAACCACGACACTGCGGTAAATTTGGTCGCGCTGGTATATATATATATGTATATAATACCAGCGCGACCAAACTTTAATTGTCGGTAGCTATGAACGTAACATAACGTGTGCACAATATAATTGCTTTTATTCTCAGGCGACACTGAGGAAGTAGAAAACTTTACTACTAAATTGGCCTAATCAATCTTGAGACAACTCAATTTACGTTCCCAGCGTTTAGTTACACGTTCGTCAATCATTTCCATTTAAGCCTTGTGTTAATTTATATAAATTCCACTAACGCACACTGTTTTGCATCCTACTTCCTACTAATATTATAAAGGCGAAAGTTTGTGAGTGTGTTTGTTACTTCTTCACGCTCAAACGGCTGGACCGATTTGGATTAAATTTGATATGTGGATTTATTCCAGTCTACGCGGGTAAAACAGCGGGGCGCAGCTAGTAATATTATGTGTGCGAAAGTTTGGATATTTATTACTCAATCACGCCAGAACGTCTGAAAGGATCTGAATGAAATTTGGCACAGAGATAGATATAGAGATGTAGTCTGGAATAGCACATTTTATAATGGGGGTTGTACCAATTCCACGCGGGCGAAGCCGCTGGCAGAAGCTAGTCTTTAAAAGTGTTTTTTATTCAGCTTCATAAGGTTACACTGGAAGTCGACCCCAACATAGTACCCGGGCCTGCGGACGGCGAGTAGTGGGTAACTGGCCGCCCGATCAGCACCAGGCCCGAGAGTCGACGGCGCGTAGTGTTCCACGCGCGCCTCAAAGAGTTATCAGCAATAGGGACGGGACGGGGCCCATCATGGCCGATGCCTGCCCGGGGGTTAAGGATAAATTCGAAAGAGTTACCTCGCCCCTGGGCATTCAGGGCAGGGAGGAACAGGGGTGGGTTTTAGTCAGTAAGAGTCTGAAACGCCCTTCCGCTCCACCCTAGAGCGGAAGAAGTGATAGGATGATTTCCCAACCCCCAAAAAAATAAAATAAAAAAAAACCCCAACAAAGTTGGCAAAAGGCTAACCAGATTGATTGATTTATAAATTTATGTTTTAGAAGCTCGCATTAATCATTTGAATATTCAACCTTAAACTAATTGCCATAAGAGTCACTTTAGAAACTCACCTGATGAGGATACCCGATATAACACTGATCGATATCCCACAGCCATTCCTTGTCCCACAGAGTATACAACCCGAAGGTAAAGTTGCAGATATAGAAGACGACCTTCCAGGCATTCTCGCTGAACTTGACGAGTGTCGACGGCTTGTCCTGACCGCGACGGAGGCGCCACCAGCGCTGGACCTCGCGTTCTGAAAGGTCGAGTTTCTTGGCTAGGAGTGCCGGCTGGAAATAATGAAAAAAATTAAATTTCTTATTTTTTTAACGTTTATCGATAGTATGTATAACATTATCTTAGTACAAGAAGAATTAGAGGACATGGTGGAGCATACGGTGGAGGTCTGCCTCGCTTGGGCGGAGCACCGCCGTGTCCTCGTGGATGCGATAGGCGGCAGCGACCTCTCACCCCCGGCCCTGGTTCAGGCCATGGTACGGGGCGAGAGGGAATGGGAAGCAGTCTACTCCTTCTGCGAAACAGTAATGCTCGCGAAGGAGGAGGCGAAACGGGTGATCCCGAGGCTCAACGGAGTAGTCCTCACGCCCCCAACCGCAGCCGCTGCAGGAGACGCCCTGGGAGTAGGACGTCGCGAGACGATCTCCGGCCACCGTAGACCCGGGCCTGCGGACGGCGAGCAGTGGGTAGCTCGCCGTCGGATCAGCACCAGGCCCGTGAGTCGACGGCGCGTAGTGTTCCACGCGCGCCTCAAAGAGATGTTTATCAGCCACCAATGACGGGGTCCATCATGGCCGGTGCCTGCATGCCCAGGGGTAGCGGATAAATTCGTAACAGAGTTATCGCTCCCCTGGGCACTCAGGCAAGGAAGGAACACACCCCTGTTGGGTGTGTTTTAGTCAGAAAGAGTCTGACTGCCGCTCCACCCAGAGCGGGAGATGTCATTGGACCCACCCCCAAACAAAAAAAAAAAGTACAGGATGAATTAAAGCTTATGGCGGATCGCCCTCAACCCCGCTGTCAAATTCATGTGACAGCGGGGTTGAGGGGTAATACCGTCAAACCGAGTTGATTCTGAGACCTTGTGCAGTTCTCACATTAATCATCAAAACTAAAAACTATGTCGTTTCGTGCCGGGATCGAACTCATTACCGTTACCGCAAAAAGGCAATGTGCTTGTTGACTTTGTCCTTCATTTACCTTTAACCTCGTATAAAATCGATATTAATGTCTGCAGACAAATAACGTGAAATATTTTCGACCTTAGCGTGAGCTCCATAATTTTCCCCATACATTTTTGTATGCATAAAGAGCGGTTTGCTACAAAGTGCTGGTTATCGTTCAACGATCTTACGTGTCTGTAATTTCAGGTGAAACTACTCGCTTCAAGTGAATCAACATGTAAATAATATTGGTTTTCTTTTATGTTTAATTTGCGTTAAACCACAAAAAAAGACCATCTGATGACCATTTGAAGTCGTGAGAGATTTTGTGCAGAAATCATGTCCACACCCCAAATTCACCCACTGCTGGGTATAGACCACTCTTTGTTTGCGCCAACCTCACGCTCTTTTATTTTTCTTCGACCTGAGACGGGCGGAGGATCTGTTAGACTCCTCCTGACTGAAACCACCCCCAGTGTTCTCTCACAAATTTGCGTCGGGGGACACGACTGAATGTGACTTTTGCTATCCCTGGACTGGACGACCCATCCTGATTCCCTGCGTGAGGATAAATTGGAAATAGAGTTACCGCGGCCCTTGGCACAGAGGCAACTGAAGGAACAAGGGTGAGTTTTAGTCGGTAAAAGTCTGACACGCCCTCCCGCTCCACCCAGAGCGGGAGAAGTCATTGGACCATTTACATACATACAAAAAACCACGCACAACGGACCAAATGGGAGTCTAAGTGCGGACAACGGCGTCCCTTTACTACTACATACAAAAAAAAAATCGTTAGTAGAAACTAGATATTGGTATAATCCAGTTTCTACCTGCGATGGCAACATTGTCGCCCGCCTGTCTCGCCGATGAATGTCTTTAGTGCAGACGAGGACACCTACGCCTACTTACTAACGTTTGGGACAATCCCGCCACACTATTTCCAACCACTGCAGCTCCTGAAAGCCAGAATCAATAGGTGGTGATCACCAGAAAAACGCCGAGGCAATGAAGTTCGACGAGTCCCGGAGAAACGATTAACTGTCTTGGCCCGCAACGAAATTAATCAGCGGAGGAGTAAGAAAACATAATTCTAAACTAACGTATGGTAAAATCTAGCCTTTACGTGACTATGATGACGGATTTGCGGTCGCGGTAAATAGCAGGCTAGCCAATATTATTATTGCTAGGAACCAACATTAGGCCTACATAAAAATGCTAAGCACCCATGATTTGTAAACAGATATGATATGCTATCGAATATATTATGAAAACTATTGATAATATAATTATATGTATATTATACGCTGTTAATACCGTTATAGTAAAGTAGTATCGAATTATCTAGTATTATGTTTATGATTCACCAGATTAAAAATTAATTCAAAAAATCGTAATTACTTATTAGTTTACCTACACATATTATGATATAAATTCCTATCCTGCCCATCTATACCTTTGTGATAGTACAATCTGTCTAATTGTCTCACTGTAGGTACCTATAGAGCTTCTTTTCTAACCGACTTCGAAAAAGGAGGAGGTTCTATGTTCGACTGTATGTATTTTTTTTTATGTATGTCCACCGATTTCTCTGTCAGTTGTGGACCGATTTTCAAAATTCTTTTTTTATCCGAAAGAATATACTCCCGAGGTGGTCACATATAAATGTTATTGAAATTGCTTCAGCGCTTGTTGAAAAACTGAACAAAAAACGAAAAATATGGATACATAGATGACGTTTTGGCTTTCTCCAATTACGAGTATGTTTAAATTCCACGTTCCATGTTATTGAAGTTTTTAGTTCTGGGGTATAACAACTAAAAAGTGAAAAATAAAAAAACTTTATTACAAAAAAAAACAACCGATTTCCAAAAAAGAAAATACACTAAAAATTAAAAAATAACTTTAATTTCAGAAGTCGGTGTCATGTCAAATAACGTAGAAATTAAATAGAATCACCTACTGCCGAAATTAAAGTTATTTTTTTAATTTTTAGTGTATTTTTATTCAGATACAATTATTATGGAGGCAAGTCATTTTATGAGTCTATCAGAACCTGCAGCTTAAAGAAGCTGGTTACGGTCTAGCCGAATATTCGGCCACTTATCGGCCGAATTACCTGGTATAATTATGATTCACCTGATTAAAAAATTATGTAAAAAATTCGTAATTAGCTAACTTTAATTTTGTGAAATGGGAAAGCCTAAGGTTACCTACATAAATGACAAATTCTTATCCCACCCATCTATGTGTGATAAATGTGAAAATACTATCACATTTATCACACATAGATGGGTGTAATTGGGCATAATCTGTGTAATTGTCACACTTTAGGTACCTATGGAGCTTCTTTGGATTTAGATAAAGCAAACATTAATCACCATACCAATTTACCGTGTGTTAAATATTTCAGAACAGTACCTAATTAAGTCTTAGTTGACTCACTAGTCACTACTACTACAGCTTTTATAATAGTTTTCTAACGACGTATGTTATTGACTGGCTATTTTTTAAATATATTGTATTTACAAAAGTAATAACAATTTAATGTATGTCACCGAATAATTGCGAAGAATAATAGATCATTTTAAATACATAGGTACTTAACAATAAAGCTCATCCAAACTCGATAATTTACAATGTATTGGAGTTTCCCATCGGCTTCATGCTAAGGCTGTGCATTGCATGTCAGTGAATGTATTAATAATTTGATTAATTCAATTTCACATACTATGAATTTTAACCGACTGCGACAAAGCAGGCAGTGCAGAGCAGTGATGGTCTAGTGGTAACGGCCCGCGACTTACAAGTTTTAGGTCGTGAGTTCAAACCCAGACAGGCCCTTTACTTTGTGTAAATTATTTCATGACCACTGCTCTCAAAACGGTGAAGGAAAACATCGCGAGGAAACCGGCATGTCCTAGAACCAAACATTCGAAGACATGTGAGATACACCAACCCGCACTGGCCCTGCGTGGTGGATTACGGCCCACGCCTTCGCACAGAGAGGCCTGTGCCCTAGCAGTGGGGACATTAAAAAGGCTATGTTTTGTTTAAAGTTAGTTTAGCACGTTGATGATTAGTTTTCCAGTCGTAAAATTATAACCACACCTGCCCAGGGGTCGTGGACTGCCCAGGGGTCGTAGATAAATTCGAAACAGAGTTACCGCGCCCCTCGGCACTCAGGGCAGGGAAGGAACAGGGGTGGGTTTTAGTCAGTAAGAGTCTGACACGCCCTCCCGCTCCAACCAGAGCGAAAGTCATAGGACGAATCCCCAAAAAAAAAAAAAAGTTGGTCATGGTCACAACTTAAAACGGCCAAAAATAATATAAATACAGCTTGGACTGACTACAACCTGGGACTCTTTAAGGTGGACGCGAAATTCAAATTTTCCTACTTTTTTTTGCAATTAGCAGGTTAGTTTCAGGTTGTATTTTGGTCAAAATATGATTCGCGGTCGTAGCAAGTATGTATTTATAGAATTATAAACTTTAAAATCATGAATACAACTCTTTCAGTTAGAATTTAGTCAAATGTAGTATTTCAAAATCATGATATTTGGCATCAATTCTAATCATCAAGTTAAGAGACAACCTATTCATTGTTGAGGATAAATTCGAAACACAGTTACCTCGCCCCTGGGCACTCAGGGCAGGGAAGAAACAGGGGTGAGTTTTAGTCAGTAAGAGTCTGACACGCCCTGGGAGCTCCACCCTAGAGTGGGAGATGGCATTGGATGAACTCCCAACCCACAAAAAAAAGAGTGACCTATTCACTTTTTTTTTTTTTGAGGCAAGCGTGCTTCATTGTCGACCACATCATCGCTTACCATCAGGTGAGATAGTGGTCAAACGCGAGCCTATCAATGATACAAAGCTTCAAACATGACTTTTTACGTGAAACCGTACAATAAACATTATAATTTTCATCAATTTGAATGTCGTTATCGTCAGCGGTCGACAATCCTCAAGTAGTGCTCACATATTTACCTTAGATAGCACAAGATTACACGGTTTACCGAGCGTTCGGGGACCACTTGATAATAATGACATATTTTCTTCCATCAAGCAAATAATACCTGTATAATAAAATTTATTAGAGGCCTGTCCGTGGAACAATTACATTATCTCTGATATTTTTATATCCAAGGTTGCAAACTGGCGAGGAACCGCGTTATCTTTAGTGTCATATTACTTTTGAATAGAAATTTAAATTCCGCAAAAAAATATGTTATTTATCTCGTGTTGGTTGATTATTACAACAATAGAAATATTATAGCTTATTGCTAAAGAAAAAAATGAAAGTCAGTATTCTTTATTGGTAATTTATAAAAGAACACACTTCTTGTCTCTATATTACAAAAAATTGACAGCAATTCATTCGCGACTGCTGCGATCGTATGTCTATGAATTGTTAACACAATTTAATTGAGAACCACAACTAAACAGTGAAAAATAAAAAACTTTTTTACAAAAAAATGGAACCGACTTCCAAAAAAAGTGCAAATAACTTTAATTTCGGAAGTCGGTGACAAAATACGAAGACACAAAACCAGAAACACCGACTGCCGATATTAAAGTTATTTTTTAATTTTAAGTGTATTTTCTCTATTGGAAGTCGGTTGTATTTTTTGTATTTTATTTTTCACTTTTTAGTTGTTATACCCCAGAACTAAAACTAATTACATGGAACATGGAATTTGAACGTACTCGTAATTGGAAGAGATCAAAACGTCATCTACACACATTTTTCTTTTTGTTGATTTTATCGAAACTCTTTAGCGCTTTTTATATTTTACATATGGGACCACCTCCGGAGTACACTCTTTCGGATAAAATAAAAAAGACTTTTGAAAATCGGTCTACAACTGACAGAGAAATCGGTGGACATACGTACAGTCGAACATAGAACCTCCTCCTTTTTGCGAAGTCGGTTAAAAAGACTGATACATTGTAAATAATCGAATTTGGATTAGATTTATTGTATTTGAAATTATCTATTCATAACTAGCGACCCCAGGTTCGCAATTTCGCATATTAAATCTTACGGTGTTTACAATACCCGGGCCTGCGGACGGCGAGGAATGGGTAGCTCGCCGTCCGATCAGCACCAGGCCCGAGAGTCGACGGCGCGTAGTGTTCCACACGCACCTCAGAGTTGTCAGCAATAATGACGGGGCCCGTCATGGCCGATGCCTGCCCAGGGGTTGTGGATAAATTCGAAACAGAGTTACCGCGCCCCTGGGCACTCAGGGCAGGGAAGGAACAGGGGTGGGTTTATTCAGTAAGAGTCTGACACGCCCTTCATCAACGGATAATTTCTTACATCAAAAAAAAAAACGGTGTTTGTTAATATTCGGCGACATTATCATTATAATGAATGTATGCATCAACATTAGTGCTGAGATTTCCATGGTTTTGATGATTTTATATTACTCTGGCACATTCTGTTATTTTTTTCTGGCATGACGTTAGCAGCTGATAAACTAACGTGTGATTATTTATTTTTAGAATAAAACGGAATAAAACACGGCGATATTTACCTGTTTTAGTTTTGGTGAAACCTTGTAGATTTTCTCAAGCTTTGGATTGTTTGGTGCTCGTCGTGGTTTCGTGTTCTTTATGCCCAAGTATGTACCGAACGGAGCGATTACAAATCTGCAAAAAAAGTACGTCGTGATTATGTTTTTGCTAGACTAGTTTTTCGGGTAGGTACAATTGGAAGCCCCTTGACCCAGTAATTTCAGTAATTATGCTGATATTTTAAAAACAACTTCATATTATTTTTCTAAGAGGTTTCCCCGCGTTTTCGATTCTTTGAGCATGTAGCTAATCCCACAGGAAAACTCAGCAATTGTGTGGTTCAACTTCTCAGTGAAAAACTTTTCGTAGCCGGATCAGTACTTTCGGATATTAGCTTTGACAACATACCAATAAAGACTATTATTAGTTTAAATTAGTGGTGGGAGACCGCGTTTTGCGCGCCACCGCCGCTTATTTGAAATTTAGCGCCGATTTTGAGGATTCTTACGTAATTAGAGATTATTTCTGTCCAAATACAAATAGTGCGGCTTTTCTGGCAGGTTGTATTAATGAACATGTTAATTCTTCTGATTTTCCATGTTCCGATCGCGGTGAAATGATCCATCAGAGCCCCAACCTCCTCTTCAGCTCAATCCTTGCTAACTAAAATTAAATTTAGTCTAAGCAGTCGTTTCAGCAATATTGACGAGGTCAAAAAAACAGATTTTTCTCAAGAATGCGAGATACCTATCTCTGGTCGATCCCAAAGAAGTAGGTTTTTGAACAGGGATTTGCTTAAAAATGTGTACCCAGGACTTTCTGCGCTTGTCTGGAGAGTATTCTTGCAGTTCCTGCTACAAGCACGGTGAATGTGTTTTTTCAACAGCAGATTTAGTTTTAACTACTACCAAATCACGACTGAGTTCAACTGTGTTCAACGTCAGCAAAATAATTTTCATCCGTGACAATTGTAACTACTTTAAAAATATCGAAGTAATTATGTATTTTCCTGGTTTTAAATTCCTGTTTTTAAATTTTATTTCTGCTTTTATTAGTTCTAAAATATGTATATAACACTTAAATATAATACTCCACGAAAATAAATTTAGATTTTTTTTTTAAATAAAAAAGCTTATAAACCGGCTATCTCAATTAAATGTGTACCTACGTACAATTTCGTGTCTGTGCTTTTGAGCATTGAAGATTTCCTTTATCTGGACCACTGGAGCTAATCCTGAATGTCGACTCAGGTCATGCTTACCATAAAAATGCATTGTCACCAGAATTAAAGGTGTAAGTAGATATGCAAAATTTCAACTCAATCGGATACCAAGAAATGGTCGAAAAATGGTTTGCAAATTTTGACGGACAACTTACAAACATACATACGAACAGTGCAAGTTAATTATAAGCTTTTAGACCCGCGCCGCCGACAAATTTTCGGTCGGCCCTCACATATAGTTTAGATTTGCACAACAACTGTCTAAAACCAGAAGGGTGACCGGTATACTCGTAACTACAGCGGGGAGGATCCATACCAAAATGTCTCAAGATCTCTCAAGATAAGTTGAAGAGTCTCTCAAAGTTGATAACAAAAATGGTGCTACTTAACACCGGCGCAGAGGGACTCTTATCAGATATTATCTCGGTAGTTCGTTTTTTGGATCATAGATAAGACACACCGCTAGTGTTTGCTGAGGCTGCATCATTTGACTACCATAAACATACACAAACGTGGCGCCATGATAAAGAAAAGGGGAGCACTAACGTTGTGTGGTTAGTAGTGGTTAGGTCATAAGCGGGGTCACAGTTGGTGTCTGAGACGCTCTTTAAGGCGCAGTTAAACGACTTTTAATGGTTTTTAATTGAACATCACGTCTTAACGACTAGTCATAATTCTTTAAAAAAATATATGTTACTCTAGACAATTGCCTGCGTAATTTGATCTCAGAATATTTGAAATTATATGTTTATAATATAGTGTAATTAATTTGTAAAGATACGTCTAACGCGGATAAAAAATTGAGAATCACGCAAAAACTATAAAGCGTAATTTTATGAAACCTTCACCATTTTAAAGATCATTTAATTATTTATAATTTGGTCTCGGTGTTTTATTTTAATACCTGTTCTTTTATGTGTAATAAATTAATAATGGGTCTAATTTCGGACAGCGCTCCTTGGTGGGCGAGTCCTATTACTGAGTGGACGGACGTACGACGCGTTACGTGAGCTCAGCACAGAACACGCAAGCTAACCACTCAAGGTCATTGGCAGCTAATAGCGCCTTAAATTAATCGTTAGTTGATATTATAAAGCGGTCAAATAGTTTGTAAAATTTTATCACTAGAAGTACTGATTCGATTACGATTATATTTTTTTACTGCTATAAAACCACACCAAACCACACAATCGTCGGGTGCCATGGGCTACTTTAGAAGGAAGAAGCCGAGACGACCAGCCTCGGCTTCGCACGGGAACAAAATGATTCGAAAGAAAAGTAGCGCCATCTAACGTCCTAAAACATTTGCGACCGTCAAAAGTTATAGTTCTTTCCCTCGGGGAAAGGATATAGGTACCTTTCATCCAGAAAAAACAATACTTTTTTTCTGGATGAAAGGGACCCTATATCCTTTTTCCGTACCCCTAACAACGCATAAGCAAGATTTTATAATGACCGGTTCAGTGGTTTAGGCGTGAACAGGTAACAAACGAACAAACTTACTTTCGCATTTATAATATTAGTAAGGAAATGCACGGTTCCTGTGGGCAGGCCAAACTAAGACTAAGCAGCGGGAAAAGCTAGTTGGAGATACTAGGGAGGGATTAGCCTCTATGTCCAGAAATAGATAGCGAAAGGATGTTGAGGGGACAGAGATACCAGACGCGGGAATTCGGAGTAACTTAGGAAAAGGTGGAATAATAGGCAAAGTTGATATAGGCATGGCGATGTTCGTCAATGATATTTAAAGACATACGTCGATGGATACACCGTCGATTTATTTTCATCTGACGGCGAGTTTGGTCTTTTGCAATATCAAGTTTATCGATTGTCTTTCCACGTGATTTAGAAAGTTGCAGTCATCTGTCATTCTGAGATACAGCACCAACGCTATCGTTTATCATTGCATCGATGCATGTGATTCTGTGGGTGTAATAGTTACACTCAATGACACGAAACGCCAATCACCAGTAAGGTCATAACAATACATTGTCAGAAGAGGCATAAAATTAATCAATATTGCGGTTTCAATGACAAGTTGTGAGTCCATGAACCAATAACCCTTTCGCTAGATGATAAGGTGCTGATATTGACTGTTTTTCTTTTATTCTCTGATAAGTGTGGCGATATCCGAATATCTAGGAGAGTTCACTTATGTTAGTGTATTTATGTACATGCTGTAAATCTAGACTGGTTTACAAAAGTCAATGTGTAATTGAGTACTACCGACATATTCTATAAAATCTCACCGTGATTTCATAGGTACAGTCAGCTGTCATATATTCCATCTGCAGTGAGTTGTCATATATTCCATCTGCCCACTTCACGGTTCTACAGTGAGATTTTACAGAATACTACTGAAACGACTGGATGTGACCTACATGTGCCCAGCATGAGCAACGAAACTTTTGTGGCCCATGTGTTGCCTTATTGCCTAGCATAGATCATGCTTTTGGTTCTAATAATAAGTAAGAGAACAAAATAACCGGAAGTGATTGAATTTCATTATTTTACAAAAACTTTTTTAGATCAAGTACGAATGAGAATCCACTCTAAATAAACTTGACACGATTTTTGTGTATTGTTGTTTTAGATATAACTACAGTGGTACAACAATGCGATCTCTCGTTATTCACAAATGGCAAGGTGAGGTCGCCTACCTAAGCTGTCTGTAAACGTAGATTAGCACATTTTGAAGGCACGTCAAAATATCTAGCAGAAAGTATCACACGCTAACGAACAAACAATGAAAAGGAAAGTCTTATTTGGGTTACTTTCTCGTGTAAAAGAGATTCTTACAGTATTTTACACGGTGTACGTTCTGGGAGTTGACTAAAAGTTTGTGCCAACTTTTATGGCTTTTCTAAGTGGAAGTTACTTAACACTTACAATTATATTCAGGGAAGCCATAACGGTGTTTCCCGACTGCTTCAACATTTGAGAAAATCATCAAATTCTTCTTCGATTCAGTTAAAATTCTCGCGGGATTTTAGTTGGGAATTTTTTTTAGCTCAAGAGATGACATGACTTAAGAAACAAAAAATGTCCCATACTAATTTGGCTGATTGTTTTGGCCTTGTATGGGTACATACCTAAAATTTGTTCTTTGAATATTTTACATGGCCGTCAGGAACATGTCTAATTACGGGTTCAATGTTCTTCTCAACCAAGAATATTTAAACCCGGGAGTGTATGTCGACAAAGCATCATAAATATCCATAAATTATAGTTGGCAGCAATAGAGACAATATCTATACATTTTCGCACACTACGTTTTGGGAACACTTTCATTCTGCGTACAGCTAAGGAGTGGAATTCCCTGCTGGAGTCTGTGCTTCCTGATAGCTAAAACCTTGTGGGTTCTTTAAGTCAAGGGTGAGTTGGTAACTTCTAGGCAAGCGTGCTCGATCGACGACCACATGAGAGATCAAACGCGAGATTATCAATAATAATAAAAACTACGATTCACAACCTGTAATATCCAATAGCAATCCCCTTATTTCACAGTTTGCATACTTAACAAAGATAGACAAGTCCCAGCCAGGGGTTAACAGGGGCATGACCAAGTCAACTCAATTTGATCTAGCCTATCAATAAATACGAGTCTCTGTGACAAATAGCCGTAATAAATAGATAAGAGTCACAAACGTAACAGTGATGTTATCACAATCAATGTACTTAATCTATGTATCGTTGTTGAGTCATATTCTCACGAATTGTGACTCAATTTGTTTAGGAAACTCAACTGTTAGTGCAACTACTCTTAGTCACAGACAGGTCATAGCCTTTCAGCCGTGTTTAGTTTTATATACTTTAACTTTTGTTTTCTTTTCAGAGGCGCTAGACAAGTGACATTATATCAGCGAAAGCGTGGCGGTAGCATTGTCAAAAATTCAATTTATGGGATTGACAAGCGCCAACGCGATCAACCCTTTACATTTTGGAATTTCGACAATCACTATCACCGATTGAATGACACTTTGTCTAGAGCCTCTAGTATGCATTTCGACAATCGCTATCACCGATTGAATGACACTTTCTCTAGAGCCTCTGGTATGCATTTCGACAATCGCTATCACCGATTGAATGACACTTTGTCTAGAGCCTCTGGTATGCATTGCGACAATCGCTATCACCGAATGAATGGCACTTTGTCTAGAGCCTCTGGTATGCATTGCGACAATTAATCACCGAATAAATGGCACTTTGTATAGAGCCTCTGGTATGCATTGCGACAATCTCTATCATCGAATGAATGACACTTTGTCTAGAGCCTCTGGTATGCATTGCGACAATCGCTATCACCGATTGAATGACACTTTGTCTAGAGCCTCTGGTATGCATTTCGACAATCGCTATCACCGATTGACGACTGTTGGGGTTGGCTCCAAGTCCCGTATTATACATGGAGCGATTGCCTAGCTAGTCCTTAACCCAGATACCGGTCAACACACAAGGGGTATTGTCCTCTGGCATGCGGACGGCGAGTAATGGGTAGCTTACCGTCCGATCAGCACCAGGCCCGACAGTCGAAGGCGCGTAGTGTTCCACGCGCGCTTCAAAGAGATGTCAGCCACCACTGACAGGGCCCATCATGGCCGATGCCTGCATGCCAAGGGGTCGCGGATAAATTCGTATCAGAGTTACCGCGCCCCTGGGCGCGGAAGGAACAGGGGTGCGTTTTAGTCCGTAACAGTCTGACACGCCCTTCCGCTCCACCCAGAGCGGGAGAAGTCATAGGATGATTTCCCACCCCCAAAAAAAAATAAACAACTAAAGGAACATGGGTGCGAGTATTGTCCCCTGAGCAAGACTTCAGCGATCTGAGTCTGACTATCCATAACAACTGTCAAAGATCTACAAATCGCATAACATACGCATGCCGTTGAGCAGTCAAAAAATTGACACGAAAATATACGTTTGGAATAAACTGCTCGATGCCATCTAGCAAAGCAACAGCTGATGATGTGGACACAAACGATGGGTATAAAAAAAAAATCTTTTGTCGTGATGGTTTCGCCGTTGGCGAGAAAATCCGCGGAAGAAACTCATGCTTGCTAACTTGAACAATTGAAGTTCCTATCTTAACCATAACATTAAACCAATATTGTATCATGTAAGGTGACAATTGTATATACTGGCGTTATAAGAGAGAATAGAACTAAGAGTGTGTACCTGGTTGTACAAGCTTTCATTTAACATGCAATGCTTGTTTGTTTATGTCAAATCATGTAAGCTGAATTATTAGAACCACTTCCTCCTATCCTAGGGAGTTGATTTTTAGGGTTCCGTATCCAAAGGGTAAAACGGGACCCTATTACTAAGACTCCACTGTCCGTTCGTCTGTCTGTCTGTCCATCTGTCACCAGGCTGTATCTCATGAACCGTTATAGTAAGACAGTTGAATTTCACAGATGATGTATTTCTTTTACTAAGAAACAGAATAAAATAAATATTTGTCCCTTACAACAAACATGATTTTTTTGCCATTGTTTCTTCTTTCTTTCTTTCTATTTGAAATTTTCAACAGTCAACAGCACAGACACGAAACTTTGTGTATGAACTTGTTTTTTACTAGTAAGTTATTTGAAATCCATTCAGTTACCAATGCTGGCCTTGACATACATACTGTATTAGGCTACCATTAGTCATTTCTATGACATTGCTAACACTACAGGGTGTTCTAGTAACTATTCATGTAAATGGATTTATGCTTGGGGAAATCCTTCTTGCAAAGTTTTCTCTTTTCCTTTCAACTCTTCCTTTATGTTTACTATTATGAATTGTTCAGATTATGAATGAAGAGAACATCCTTATTCATTAAAAATCAATTTTATTATATGACAATGTATTGAGATCAGTATAAGAGTGCCAGAACTTCATAAGTAGAGACGGACAATCAACTCACACCTGAGAGGTAATTTTTAGGAACGTTTGCATTTACATCGCAGTCGAAAGCTGTCAAAAACTCTTCTTATTTCCCTCCATTTTCACAAGATTTTGGCCTTGAAACCGATGATATTGTGACTTGAATCTTAACGTTTTCTAAGTATGAGACTTGGCATTCAGATTACTAGGTTCAAACCTGTTTCTATTCACAATTGCTGGGCTCATAAATTCATAAGATTACAAATTATGTGTTTTGTTTCAGAAGTGCAGAAAATTAAATGATGTATTGTTTATCAATATTAGTACCTGTTATGACCCCCACTCATCATACTAAGATAGAAGTCAAGGAAAAGTCATGGAGCAAAAACTAATTCTTGTGAAATATGATGACAAAAATATTATGGAAAATGTTTCCTTGGCAACAGTAAGGTGTTCAAACAGTAAAATGTGATGTAAAAGTTTCTTACATATTGTATAAAGTTATGAACCTTTACAGAGTAAGTAGTAAGGAGAAATTCATTTTTAGATCTACATTGTATTATAGGCATTATAATCTTTTTCAATTATATCAGGGCAGCATGGGTGTACAGCATACATACATACAACAGAGGACAGAAAAATAAAAGGTTTAATGATAATGGTGATATACTATTTTTTAAATCTTCTGGGTCTTAATTTTTGAGACATCAGAAAACTGATAATCAATATCTCTAATATATATTTAAGAATACAAAGTACCTCTGACCAAAATACTGCAATCTAATTATGGAAAATACTAACTTTAAATAGGATGTAAGAGGAAAATTGACATATTAGGTAATATGATAAACAAAATTAGTTTAAAATATGTTGAGTAAGTACCTACTTTTATAATCCTCTTTTAAATAAAATGTTAGATATTATAAAGAATGTTGTGTATGGGAAAAAATGTGAGCTAGAAAAGCTCTTGCATTTAAGTTTAGATGTAGTACAAGGTATGAAAGGAAACCATAGTTTAATGCTCATCGTTTTTGGTTGTATGAGGTCATACTTCCTATAGAGCAAGGAATAAGTCAAATTATGAACACCTACATCAATCAGCCATGTCTATGTATTACCTACTGACTTTTTTTCATAGAGTTTTTGTTTCTTCATAAATAGGTACTATTGTGACCATTAAGTAAATTGGCACCTTGGAAAAATAGACGACTTTACTTTTTTTTTGCATAATGACAGAACCCAAACATTTGCCATTATTTTTATTTATCATTAATCATTATTTACTGGCAGGTGTAATTTATTTTATAAGCATCGTTATGTGCGTGTCAATTACGATAAGGAAATAATTCCAATGGCATACCTATATGAAAGAATTTGATTTTGCAAGAAATCGTTAATTACTACTTTATTTGTCTTAGCCGCAACGATATGGATGAACTGAAATTTTGAAAGCATCATTAACGTATGCCTCATTGAGTTTCGCGAAAATTCATAAAAAGAACATGAATCAATTTTTTTACTCGTCACACGATACTGTGCCTCACGCGATACAGCGCGATTAGGTTATCACAATTGCTGTTTCTCTAACACAATTCCGTCAACATAATATGTAAAATATTTGCGGTTACTTACTTCTCTAACACGTAGCGCAGGAAAATAAACACAAATGCTAACGGTATAGGAAAGAAAACGTGCGTATGATCGGTGTAAACCACCGCCTTATCGGGACCAGGAGTTATGTCTGCCCATGTTGTATTCGGCGGTAACCACACGTCTTCATTCCAAAACTTGTCGAGGTAATACCTCAACATATTTGACACTGTATTCTGTTTTGATTACTATTTTTTTTTTAATTAAACTCAATTCAATTTTTACAATGTATACGAGCACCTCACGGCTTCATTGAGAAAAAGTGACAGATAATTATAGCGAAGTTGCCATAAAAAACCCGATAAGTGAGTCGCTACTCGGATTGTTTTTTAAATAAAATGCAAAACTGTTTATTTTTATGCAATTTACATAGAAAAACTTAAAAATACTTTAAGTATTGCGTGATGAAATTTAGATATAATAATAAAAAGAAATGTAAATTACTGCAAACGCTTTACTTTAGTCACGAGTATGACGTGGTTCGTAAGTATTCTGTACATTTAATGCTTTTGCTTGGTGGTAACACTAACAAGTTTAGGGGATTGGTTTTTATAGCACTTTGAAATTGAACGAAATGTCTTTGTTGTTAACTTACAACAATAGAATTCAGACAGATATTTGATTTTGTCATCATCATTCTCCTGACCTTAATCCAATTTATTTGGGGTCGGCGCAACATGTCTTTTTCTTCCATACTTCTCTATTAGTCGTAATCTCTGTAGTCACCCCCTTTTTACCCATATCCTCTTTCACACAGTCCATCTATCGTTTCTTTGGGCTTCCAGGGTAATGGTTTTGAATAAAATATATATTTAGCATTGATTCATGTACTTTATTTGTAACATTACGGTTTTTCAATGTAACTAATAGTTTTAGCTTAAAAAAAATTTAACAACATGCTACTCTATTTGCTATTTTGCCTACTCCTCATAAACGGCTATGATATTTAAAACTATTTTTACACAGACTAATTGATCGTTAGACGTTCTTTTGATGGTACATAGCTTATCTAAATCAATCAATATTTTTCAAAGAAAGTCTTACAAAGTAAGGTCTAATCCGTTTAAAGTATATATTCTGGCTCACTATGGGGGCGGAGTCAGTCGCGCGCTAGCATTGAGACGGGATGGCTGTGTCGCTCGCTGCTCCGCCGTGCTATCGTCCGACTAAGCTAATACGTATGTGTTAGTGCAAATATTTACTAAGTTTTTGTTTTATTGTGCGCTCAGAGACTAGCTCGCCGCAGAGGACCCAGCGTGATCGTGCGCGTGGACGCTTTAGATTTGTAGACTACTTTCTTTTTTAATTTGTAAATACTTTTGTTTACTTATATTGTGCATTGTGTAAATAAATAATAATGCCAAGACCAACTAAATCAAGAAAAAATGCAGTTCTAAAGGCTAATAAAACTGATTTTGTTAGTACCTACCTACTTATTATACCTAAATAATATCTATACCCACTCTATTCGCTGAGAGAAAAAATGAAAGATAAACAAACCATAAAAAGTAAAATATCATGAGAAGATGTTTATTTCATTGAACAACCAAATACACATATTTCAAACATTTGAACTATTATTTTCCTGTATTTTACAATAATATCAATATATTTAATGTTTAAACAAAAAGGTATTATTAAAACCAAAACCAATAGTCGACATTCAAAAGCATCTCGAAAGTTCATAACTAGGTATTATGATAACAAATTAAAGAGAGCTACAAAAGTAACCATTTTGCGTTGTATGGTGTTAAAATTAGTCTGATTATAACCGTCTGACGTTTGTTTGTTTACAAAAAGATTTTTTCCTCAGCGAATAGGGTGTATGTACGTCTTTAGTTTTTGTTATTATCTGATGTTGAAAAGAATATACTTTATTTTACATCAAAATAGTTACACATCTCGACGACTTACATTTAAATATTAATTTATTTTAATGTTTTTCCTTTTTTTTCACAATT
This sequence comes from Polia nebulosa, assembly GCA_951329385.1. NCBI lineage: Eukaryota > Metazoa > Arthropoda > Insecta > Lepidoptera > Noctuidae > Polia > Polia nebulosa. The sequence continues at coordinate 14,822,430 of OX589606.1, forward strand.
GATTTTAAGTTATTACGAAACGGTTCCAGGAAATCTAGATCATAGAATCATCAGAATCGAAACACGAAGACCATGATCCGACTACATCTGCAGAAAATGTTGATAGTTCTATTCTGGTAAATCATTGTAGTATACTAATAGTAGGTAGATACAACACGATAGCAGCCGGTAAATAGTCACTTGTTTCATTCATATTTCTAAATACTACTAATAATATAATGGGAAAGTCTGGATGTTTGTGTTTCAATCACGCAAAAACGGCTGAAGGGATTTGAATGAAATTTTGCACACAGATAGATTATAACCTGGATAACTAGGCAACCTCTTACCATGCGGGCGAAGCCGCTGGCAGAAGCGGACAGCGACTTTATTTTATACTTACTACTGTATAAAATAAAGTCGCTGTCCGCGTCTGTTGACATGTCTGTTTCTCCGCTAACTTCTTCTAAACCACGCAATGGATTTTTCTCAACTGTATAAACTTTCCATGCGACTTACCAAATGAGGGAATTATCAAAGAAAACATCTGATTTATCAATATATTGGTATTTTTAGTAAAATATACGTAACAATAAACATTATCACCAAATTTCAAGTTCATAGGTCAATGAGAAGTTAAAAAATTCTTCGGGAAAAGTTGTGACTGTTCTGTCCGTCATTCCGTCTGTCCTTCTGCTCGTCTGTTCGTCTGTCCGTCCTTTTTTTCTGTCCGTCTGTCCGTCAGTCCGTCTGTGCGACTGTCCGTCTGTCCGTCTATCCGTCCATCCGTCTGTCTGTCCATCTGTCCATCTGTCCGTCGTCCGTCTGTACATTTGTCCGGCTGTACGTCTGTCTGTCTGTCCATCTGTCCGTCGACCGTCTGTCCGTCTGTCTATCTGTCCTTCTGTTCGTCTATGCGTCTGTCCGTCTGTCTGTCTGTCCGTCCGTCTGTCTGTCTGTACGTCAGTCGGTCTGTCCGTCTGTTCGTCTCTCCGTCAGCGACTGTCCGTCTGTCCGTCAGTCCGTCTGTGCGACTGTCCATCTGTTCGTCTATCCGTCTGTCCGTCTGTCCATCTGTCCGGTGATTCTACATTTGAACCACTCGCTTCGGTTATCGGTTCAATCCTAGAATCCTTTGCTTGCTCAGTCTTCAATACAAGTACTCGCACCAAAAACCAGAAAACTGATAAAAAAGAAATACAAGTTTTAGAGAGCAAAACTGTGAAAGAGTATTAAAATTTACTAATTTTTAGAATAAGCTGTGTTTTATTTGTAACATTATAAAGAGAGTATTGAGTAGTAAACTGTTACCAGTACCGTTGCAAAAACCGTCTAAAGTACGATACAACTTATATGTAGTATCGACAAAATTCGTAAAACCGATCACGAAGTGAAGAGTTCCGTAATTAGGATGCATAGGTATTTATGCATGCACATTATTGTTTTTATCAATCACAATCGAGAAATTTAATGAAATACAAACTTACATATTTAGTTTTTATTTCATTGAATCTCAAGATAAAATTTTAAAAGTCAAAGTTATCCTTGGGGTTGTAACCGAAAATCATACTAACAACCAATTGTCTTGAATAAAATATGTTTATACGGAACCCAAGGCGCGCGTGTCCAACTCGCACTTTGTCGATTTTTATGTAGGTACCTACTTATAGTCTATGCAAATGACGTACTTTTCTATTCTAAAGAAAATGTTACAAATCATTTATAAAGTTTTGAGGTTGGGATATGAATGTAACTCTAAAAAGCTGAATCAATCTTGGTTAAATTCGAAAGAGACTAGATAACTGGATTTGAATTTATGCCATATATTGCTATCATTCCAGTTTGAGTTTTTTTTTAAAGTAATTATTTATTAATTAAGTATTTATAAACGAATATAATAACTTAAAACATAACACAATACTCACTTCTCCAATGTCTGAAAATGCTAAACAGTTGTTGTTGTGTGTGTCTTAAGGTAGATTGTAACAATTTTGTGATTTTTCTGTACTGTTTACAATTTAAAAAAAAAACTGTAGGTACGTAAGTAGATTTTAATCTACCCTATTTTGTTGTACTTGACCTACCTATATTCCTAATATGATAAAAAATGTTGATCAAAAACTTAGAATATACGTAAATATTTATTTACGGAATCGTAGGCAAGAATGCCACCTGCTAGTCGCATCTTTGCGTCCACGCATATTCTTTGAACACAGTCCGCGCGCGATAAGCATTTCCATGTGTGCGTGAATCATGCGGCGAGTGAGCTTAGCTCCGCCCTACGGCTCAAGGCCATTGAGGAATATATACACCTTAATCGGGCCAGTAGATTCGGAGGAAATTGGCTGTGACAGATGAACAGACAGACAGACGCATGAGTATAAGCGCGCACGATAGGAAGTAGGAATCGCAACTGCAATAATATGATCGTCTAGTCGGCCTCAACGCCGCGCCGTCGCGCGCGTTGTTGCCATACCGTGCAATTATATCTAAAACCATGCTAAAGCTACTTATTTCTGTTACACATATTAACACTTATTAACAGATATAAAAGGTTACACTTTGATTCGGTAACATTATTGTTTCTGTTACATTTATAAAGGTTCCTTTTTAAAACAGTTTGAAAAAAACAGTGTTAAAAACACTTATAGCGGTTACAGTTTTAGTCCCTGCCTGCAGATTTAATCACCGGAACCCCAAATAGATTTGAATATAGAATTGAATAGAATAGAATTTTTATTCAATGAAGGTTTACAAAAAGTTTACATTTAGTCTACAGTAGTAAAATTTCCTATACAATTATAGTGCCTAAAAATAAACTAAAACTAAAATATGGTACATTACTGGTGCAAAATAAGATGATGGTTAGGAATTACAATCACTTTACAGTTTAATTAAAATTTAGGACAGTAAAAATTTAAATTAAACTTATATATAATAATCTATTAACAACTATGAGAAAAAGCATATTTGTACATTATTATCTTAAACTAAACCTATGTAAAATATACAAAAGTCAATACTTACGAGGAAATAAATTATCATTAAGCCAAAATTGCTAGAGGTTTTCCGTGTCTGTGTAATTTAGTATCGCTAAATACTTGGATAGCATAATACTACGGGACTAATGATGCTCGGGACGAGCATGTCTAAGGAGGGGGCAGTGTTACGTCGACCGTATTACACTGGAACGTTCGAAAATGTGGTCGAGGTTTCCAGAAGTTTCCACTACATTCGAGAACATTCCATTGTGGTACTGTGTAGAAGTTCATAGATGTTTCTAGAATATTCCACCATAGGATAGTTCGACAATGTTCTGGAAACTTCTATGACTGTATAAATAGGCCGGACGGGCGGCGAGTGAGTCAGTCTGTTTTCGGCTACGGATGCGAATACAAGCGATTACGAAGAGAATAGTGATTATTAGTGACTAATTATTCACTAATAATCACTATTGTTTGTTTATATATGTTGTTGAAAAGATATTTGGTTAATTAATTGGTGTAAATTAATTTATCTCATACTCAGCTCGTAACAATACGTTTGCAGTTTGCATTTTGAAAAGGATATGTACGGGAAGAAATCACTGAAGAAAACAGCTATACCAACGTTACTTTTACCAATTAAAGATCGATCCATACACAGAACGATCATAAGACCAAAATTTTAAGTGATGTTACATTGTATCTCCCCAGTAAAGGCCGTATTTTAAAACCAAAAATAGCAGAGAGAGACCATGAATTACCAGATTCTTCATATTGCAGAACACACTGACAGTAAACAATAATGGATTGTAGTTCCCAGACACCAGCACGATTGACTGTCCATACTTCTCGAAAAAGGAAACTCAGAAAACAGTAGCTCAAAACAAAGAAAAAGTTAAAATATTCTACTGAAAAATATGAACATGTTATCGAGATAAAATTTTTGAAAAGCTGTGATAGATTTTTGTCTCCCAAGTTAAGCGCGATTGTAAAGGCGCAAATATGTTTAAAATCACACTGTAAAAACAACAGATATAGGTAGCAGAGAATTTAAATTGTTTTGCGTAAATATGTATTACACAAGGCCACTCGCTTATCGATTTTTATCAAGAACAATTTGTTTGCCGTCAAAATCAACTACCTACTTATAGCAAATCTGTACCTGCCTATGCAAACTAAACTTAACCAACAAATGTGAGATGTTTTTAACAGCTACAATCAAGCATAGGTATGTCACCATCTGAAAAAGAATGTGTGCTTTATATGGATGAGATGAGTCTGAAATTGAATTTATCCTGTAATACCAAGGAAGATAAAATATTAGGCGTTCATGAAGTACAACAATGTTCATGAAGGCAACAACAACCAGTTGCTGCTTGCCCGGGGGTGGAGGATAAATTCGAAAGAGTTACCTCGCCCCTGGGCACTCGGGGCAGGGAGGAACAGGGGTGGGTTTTAGTCAGTAAGAGTCTGACATGCCCTTCCGCTCCACCCTAGAGCGGAAGAAGTCATAGGATGATTTCCCACCCCCAAAAAAAAAAAAAAAAACCAGTTGCTGCTGGGTATGCTTCGAGGTATAACATCGAAGTGGAAACAACCTATTGGCTTTTCTTTTATCTCCAGCAGGAAAATCGATGATCAATTAAAATCGTGGATAATCACTACTGTGAAACGTCGTCGTTACTGCTTGGATTTATTATACGAACTTTCGTGTCAGATCTAGGATCAGATTTTTTGGCATTTTCTAAAACATTAGGGATCTCTAAAGAAAATTCATGTTTTGAGATTGATGGGCACAAAATTTACTACATATTTGATGATCCCCACTTAAGGCCGTACTACCGACCAAGTGGCGCCCTCATTGAATAAAAAATCATAGCAAAGCATAGTACATAAATATTACTATTACTAGCTGTGCCCGCGACTTCGTTCGCGTGGTTGTCGAGAACAAAACAACGTCGTTTAGATAAGAGTATATCACCTTTTTGATGATTTAGATAAGAGTCCTGACTTTGGTATAGTTGATTACGTTAATGCTTCTCTATATACTATGTTAGCGGTGGAATTACCCGGAGCATATACAAAAAGGTTGTTTGGGTTGCTAACACGTGATAGAGAAACATAGAGTTGGCCGTGTGAAAAACAATCAAAAGTAAGGTCTACACCCGCAACGGATAACGTCTGGCCTTGGGCTTTATTAATAGTCATAGCGTAACAGAGGCTTACAGGAAATTGCACACGTTTGAAAGTAAACGGAAAATTATTGGGGATAATGGGTATCCTGGGAATGAAAACAACATCACCGGAGCCGCAACCTGTTAAGATTTCGGCTTCGATGACATTTCGTTGGAGATTTGTTACTCTCAACCGAGTTCCATTGCATAGTTTTGGTGGGCTTAAATTTCTGAGTAGAATGATTGGTACTCCGACTTTTAAATAAATTTTGTGTGCTGGAAGACCTGGTGTATTTAGAGAGTCTAAAAACTCTACTGGATAGTGGGTGGCATCTCCTTCTTCTAAAACCGTGTTAATAGATAAATATTCCCTACTTTCTCCAGAAACATGTACCAATATTTGAGAATTTATTGCTGCTGCTTGGTCGTTGCGAGGTGCCAAAATAGCTCGTTGGCATAGCCAAGCAGCGTCATGGTTCGAGATCTCTGATGGATCTCCGTATACAGAGGAAATGAGTTCCTGCTGTGAGGCAACAGAAGAACACAGGCTTTCGACTAAAGTTACTTTACCTCCTTCTTGAGTCGGGTATGTGCCGTTACCAATTTGAAGTAGTAAATTTGAGAAAACCTGCGCGTTTGCGTCACCTCCCAAATATGCTCGCATATTAAAGCTCAAATTAGTTAATATGACACTACGCCATAAAATAGAGCTCTTTAAACAGGCACCTATTTCATCGGCCCTCGTTCCTCTGGGTATTATAGGGAGTGTCTGCCTGAAGTCTCCACAGAATAGCACCGTTAAGCCTCCCATCGGTCGGTCATTTTGTCTTATATCTCGCAACGTTCTATCTACAGCTTCCACAGCTTTACGATTTGCCATCGTACACTCGTCCCAAACGATAAGGGCGCAATCGCGTAAAACCCTTGCTTTATCACTATTGCGAGACACGTTGCAAACAGGGTTTTCTGTGCGGTCCAAGTCGATTGGTATTTTAAATGTTGTATGTGCAGTTTTTCCTCCTGGTAATAAAGTGGCAGCTATTCCTGAGGAAGCGACGGCAAGGGCAATTTTGTTTTGGCTCCTTATTTGAGCCAAGATAACTTTAGTGAGGAAAGTTTTACCTGTTCCACCAGGTGCATCTAAAAACAGCATTTCTCCTAATGAATGTTCTACACTACAGCATACTCTATCAAAGATTTGACGTTGTTCTGTCGTCAAATTTGAACAGCCATTTCGCAATATTTCTGCTAACTCTTCGGGGTTGTAATTTATTTCAGATGTATACTCCCTATTAATTCGTTCCCCACCAACTGTCGGTGTCGGCAAGCCGTATTGACTGAGGGGGTTCCCTCCTATACTTGTAACTATATCTTGTATAGCCAGCAAAGCCCTATTATGGCAGCTTTCACGTACTTGGTCAGAAGTTTCACTATTTATATTTTGCTGTCTCAAAAAATCTTCGGCAAACGCGTCTTTATATTTTTGCCACAACTGCCCAGCGTCCGATAGGCCACAAAATGTCAACAAAATGGCAAATAAATGGCGCAAACGATGTGGACTATCACTGACGCATGCTTCGGCTAAAGCATCATCCCAATGCTGATCGCCATCTAATAAATGCCGTGCGCGGCAAGCAGCTTGAAATGTGGGATATTCTATATCGTCCACTTTGCGGAGCTCAGCAAAAGAAGTAGGTCCTCGCACTGTGTGAAGAAGAAGGCGTAAATAATAACACTCTGCATTATTTGGGTGCACCGTGTATACTCTTCCAATCACGTGTTCTTTAAAAATGCCGGACTCGCCTTCTACAGCAGTTCCACGTCTCCTGCGATTAAAAACACCTTGCTGCTTGTTATAAGTATAATAATGTGGCACTTCATTGTACAACAGAGACTTAGCGAAATTGTCTCTTTCGCAAAGGCGAAAGAATGCGAGCAAGGTGGTTTGTCTTGGGTTGTTCATTCTTTCTGCCACATTTTCTGGCTGAAAGTAAACTCGCTGCCCGCCTTCCAGGTGCACGTCAAGATGGATGACTGGCGGATACCTTTCATGAATAGGGAAACTCAAAATGCGCCAAACTGCCTCCGAAGAGCTTATGTATCGGCCAGATTGATACCTTGTCACTTCATCAAATTGGTTGTTATTTCTTAGTGCTATCATGGCTTGATCACTACCTTTATTAACATATTTACATATATATTTTATAGATTCGACGCTATTACAAATTTCAACATTAATGTGTGCTTGAAAAGCGTTTGACAAAACTGGAGAATACGGTACCACCCAACTATTATTTAGAATTATTTCTTGTCCACGGAATCTGACAGTAGCTGTGAAACCACCTTGTGACGGTGATCTTCGCCGGTATTGCGGATACCCATTTTCCCCAGCCATAGTTAGTTCTTTCAGTGCTCTGGGGTATTTTTTTGAGCATTGACCATCTTTCATGCACGGTGATTCCCTGTTTAAGAGGCCACATGGCCCGTGAACCATATGTGTTTTTACTATGTCATGCAAAATCGGATCTGCATTATAGTCCGGAAATTCTGCACTTATGACACTGTCTATAGCATCGGGACGAATTTTTTCTTCCAGCCACAGAAGAATGTGCGCGTGGGGTAAACCACGCTTTTGCCACTCGACGCTATACATAAAACAAAGAGTTGAACCGAAAACTTTCTCCTTTGTAAGTAGATTAATCAAGACTTTGAGTTTTAAATGAAAAATCCTAGCAATAATGTCATGTCTGTCGTATGACGCCTGTCCTGTGAGAAGTGCCTGGCAAATCTCCGTCCACTTTGGATTTGTTGTAAATGTTATAAAAAGGTCCGGCCGGCCGTATTTACGGACGTAACAAAAAGCATCTTGCGTTCGTTCGTGCATATACCGCGGACCGCCTGTGAAACTGGATGGCAAAATAACCAATCGACCCAAGTTTTCGACGTTATTATCTGATTGCATGGCGTCCCGCAAGTGCACGTATTCTTCAGCGCGTAACCGTCGCTGGTTAGTGCGAATATACACTAAACGTTCAGTTTCTATTTTTGCGTACATGTCCACAATAAATTGGCTGAACAAACCACGAAATCGTTGCAAATATACGAAACTGTTTTGCCTTATTTGTAAAAGGTAGGAATAGTATTGTTGAGCAGATATTTTTTTTTGATAATTAGTGACTCTCGTAGTAGGGTTCACTTGGTACAGCCCAAAATTGTACCCATCTTCACCATGACAATAAATTAGTGGATATTGCAGGGCGTCGTAAGCTCGGTGGGTTTCCAAAATGCGTTGAAGGCGATCGTCGCGTGTACGCAACACGATATCACGTCTCTCACACTCCTGGTCGACTAAAACAACTGCAACTTCATCTGCGACGGGTGCATTGTGTCTTCCACGGTGTTCACCCGCAGGACGTCTATCGGCACTTATAACAATTTTGAAATCATTGCTGCCTTGTGGAATTGACTCCAATGCAGCTTTGAATTCACGAACGTACTGGTTAACGTGATGCAGCAATTCTTGAAGTTGACCCAAAAGCTCAGCATTGAGCTGGGGAAAATTGTGATTTCTAACATTGAGCTGTTGCGTGTAATCGGATACAAAATAAATTTGGAGAAATTTGGGTTCATTTTCTGGCAGCAAAGATCCAATAAGGTGATAAACTTGACCTTGTACTTTGAAGGTTGGCATGAACGGTCCTTCCGTTATTTGTTTTGCCCCAAAGGAAGTCATTTGGAAAGCACTGTTATATAAACGAATATTATCCAAAAAACGGTTCGACTGGGGATGATCGCCATTCAGGAGACTTTTAAGTAAGTGTGGTGGATCTTGGAAATTTGGAAGAACAATTTTTCCATTTGAGCAGCACATTCCATCTGTCTCTTTCCTCCATTTCAAAGCATGACAAAAATTACAAATTTCTCTCATGTCACCCACGAAAGTAAAGCCAGCATAATTAATTCTAGACGAATATGTGAACCCTGATTTTTCCCTATTGTCCCAAGGTAATAAAATATTTGCATCGTCATTTTCCATGGACTCATCAGCTCCGCTATTTGTTTCTCTATTCATATGGTATCGAGCTCGTTCTATTTCTAGGCGAGATTGACGTTGTTCTGCTGTTTCTGCTCGTCTTAGTTCATCTATTCTTTCCCTTTCAGATGCAAGATAACTTTCATTGTTTCTTTGTACACCTACATAGTTATGTCTAGCTATTTGTAATCGTTCTTCTCTTTGGGAGAGAGATTCAGACTCGCGCGAGAGAGCGTGTCGCTCTCGGTCAGATGACAGACGTGCTTGGCGTTCCTCGATACTCTCTTGAGAACGCAAAGTCGCGGTCCGAGTTCTTTGCGAACTTAAGCGCGACTCCCTTTCTGTGAAAGTCTCTGACTCGCGTGAGAGAGACTGGCGCTCCCGATCAGCAGACAGCCGAACTTCACGTTCCTGGATATTCTCTTGAGAACGCAAAGTCGCGGTCCGAGTTCTTTGCGAACTTAAGCGCGACTCCCTTTCTGTGAAAGTCTCTGACTCGCGTGAGAGAGACTGGCGCTCCCGATCAGCAGACAGCCGAACTTCGCGTTCCTGGATATTCTCTTGAGAACGCAAAGTCGCGGTCCGAGTTCTTTGCGAACTTAAGCGCGACTCCCTTTCTGTGAATGTCTCTGACTCACGTGAGAGAGAGTGGCGCTCCCGATCAGCAGACAGCCGGTCTTCGCGTTCCTGGATACTCTCTTGAGACCGCAAAGTCGCGGTCCGTGTTCTTTGTGAACTTAAATGTGACTCCCTTTCGGTGAACGTTTCCGATTCACGTGAAAGAGCGATGTGCTCTCGGTTAGCAGATAACCGTGCTTCACGATCTTCTTCCGATTCCTGAGACCTACAAAGTCTCATCCTTTTCGCATTTCGGCTACGCAGCGAAAGGTTAGTTTTTTTTCTTTGAGGCATTTTCAAGGAAAATTAAAGCAATAAACAAAACTAACAACACTTATGACTGAATAGCCTACAAACTTAAAAGATCGGTGCGTCGAACAGTCTAGTGTGACAACGTATCGTCTGTTCGTGGTCGTGACTCAACGAATTGGCAACACTAACTTACTGTATAACGATTGGCACTATTGGATTCAAACTACGAAGTAAATCAAATACAATCTTTACTTCGTACTTCAAACCAATGACCAAAGTTGACCAAACGAAACCAATAAGATAAGCAAATACTTTTTTTTCGACCAATTTAGAAAATCGATAAACCAAGCAACCAAAGAACTTTTACGACACACGCAAGAACTTTTAAGACACCTAACGAAACCCAATTTGCCTAGTAAACACGGTGGACGTCATCCTCGCGCGGAAAATCTTAACACCGCGATTCAGAAAATGACGTCATTTGCACAACGCCATCTATCGGATTTAGATTTCAACTATCAACATTAGTTCTATTTTTAGTCTTAAGATGTCGTTGCAAGTACTATACTTAATTGCGTAACGTAATATTTTACTTCTTGAACTCACTAAATTAATCATATCTTTTGATAGAGTGAACCGATTTCGATGAAACAAAAACTAAGTTAATCCTCAAGTTGCGTATAATTTTTGTATATAAACATTGTCAGCATTGAATTCGTAGATTTTACGTGATGTGCGCACAAACAAACAGACAAACAGACAAACAGACAAAAATTTCAAAAATGATGGAAATGGGTTCTGTTACTTATCTTTTCACACGCTGGCTATTTTTTGTTTCAATTTCTTCAATGTACAAAAATGACTTTTCTACAGATTTATTATATGTATAGATATTTACATATATATTTTATAGATTCGACGCTATTACAAATTTCAACATTAATGTGTGCTTGAAAAGCGTTTGACAAAACTGGAGAATACGGTACCACCCAACTATTATTTAGAATTATTTCTTGTCCACGGAATCTGACAGTAGCTGTGAAACCACCTTGTGACGGTGATCTTCGCCGGTATTGCGGATACCCATTTTCCCCAGCCATAGTTAGTTCTTTCAGTGCTCTGGGGTATTTTTTTGAGCATTGACCATCTTTCATGCACGGTGATTCCCTGTTTAAGAGGCCACATGGCCCGTGAACCATATGTGTTTTTACTATGTCATGCAAAATCGGATCTGCATTATAGTCCGGAAATTCTGCACTTATGACACTGTCTATAGCATCGGGACGAATTTTTTCTTCCAGCCACAGAAGAATGTGCGCGTGGGGTAAACCACGCTTTTGCCACTCGACGCTATACATAAAACAAAGAGTTGAACCGAAAACTTTCTCCTTTGTAAGTAGATTAATCAAGACTTTGAGTTTTAAATGAAAAATCCTAGCAATAATGTCATGTCTGTCGTATGACGCCTGTCCTGTGAGAAGTGCCTGGCAAATCTCCGTCCACTTTGGATTTGTTGTAAATGTTATAAAAAGGTCCGGCCGGCCGTATTTACGGACGTAACAAAAAGCATCTTGCGTTCGTTCGTGCATATACCGCGGACCGCCTGTGAAACTGGATGGCAAAATAACCAATCGACCCAAGTTTTCGACGTTATTATCTGATTGCATGGCGTCCCGCAAGTGCACGTATTCTTCAGCGCGTAACCGTCGCTGGTTAGTGCGAATATACACTAAACGTTCAGTTTCTATTTTTGCGTACATGTCCACAATAAATTGGCTGAACAAACCACGAAATCGTTGCAAATATACGAAACTGTTTTGCCTTATTTGTAAAAGGTAGGAATAGTATTGTTGAGCAGATATTTTTTTTTGATAATTAGTGACTCTCGTAGTAGGGTTCACTTGGTACAGCCCAAAATTGTACCCATCTTCACCATGACAATAAATTAGTGGATATTGCAGGGCGTCGTAAGCTCGGTGGGTTTCCAAAATGCGTTGAAGGCGATCGTCGCGTGTACGCAACACGATATCACGTCTCTCACACTCCTGGTCGACTAAAACAACTGCAACTTCATCTGCGACGGGTGCATTGTGTCTTCCACGGTGTTCACCCACAGGACGTCTATCGGCACTTATAACAATTTTGAAATCATTGCTGCCTTGTGGAATTGACTCCAATGCAGCTTTGAATTCACGAACGTACTGGTTAACGTGATGCAGCAATTCTTGAAGTTGACCCAAAAGCTCAGCATTGAGCTGGGGAAAATTGTGATTTCTAACATTGAGCTGTTGCGTGTAATCGGATACAAAATAAATTTGGAGAAATTTGGGTTCATTTTCTGGCAGCAAAGATCCAATAAGGTGATAAACTTGACCTTGTACTTTGAAGGTTGGCATGAACGGTCCTTCCGTTATTTGTTTTGCCCCAAAGGAAGTCATTTGGAAAGCACTGTTATATAAACGAATATTATCCAAAAAACGGTTCGACTGGGGATGATCGCCATTCAGGAGACTTTTAAGTAAGTGTGGTGGATCTTGGAAATTTGGAAGAACAATTTTTCCATTTGAGCAGCACATTCCATCTGTCTCTTTCCTCCATTTCAAAGCATGACAAAAATTACAAATTTCTCTCATGTCACCCACGAAAGTAAAGCCAGCATAATTAATTCTAGACGAATATGTGAACCCTGATTTTTCCCTATTGTCCCAAGGTAATAAAATATTTGCATCGTCATTTTCCATGGACTCATCAGCTCCGCTATTTGTTTCTCTATTCATATGGTATCGAGCTCGTTCTATTTCTAGGCGAGATTGACGTTGTTCTGCTGTTTCTGCTCGTCTTAGTTCATCTATTCTTTCCCTTTCAGATGCAAGATAACTTTCATTGTTTCTTTGTACACCTACATAGTTATGTCTAGCTATTTGTAATCGTTCTTCTCTTTGGGAGAGAGATTCAGACTCGCGCGAGAGAGCGTGTCGCTCTCGGTCAGATGACAGACGTGCTTGGCGTTCCTCGATACTCTCTTGAGAACGCAAAGTCGCGGTCCGAGTTCTTTGCGAACTTAAGCGCGACTCCCTTTCTGTGAAAGTCTCTGACTCGCGTGAGAGAGACTGGCGCTCCCGATCAGCAGACAGCCGAACTTCGCGTTCCTGGATATTCTCTTGAGAACGCAAAGTCGCGGTCCGAGTTCTTTGCGAACTTAAGCGCGACTCCCTTTCTGTGAAAGTCTCTGACTCGCGTGAGAGAGACTGGCGCTCCCGATCAGCAGACAGCCGAACTTCGCGTTCCTGGATATTCTCTTGAGAACGCAAAGTCGCGGTCCGAGTTCTTTGCGAACTTAAGCGCGACTCCCTTTCTGTGAATGTCTCTGACTCACGTGAGAGAGAGTGGCGCTCCCGATCAGCAGACAGCCGGTCTTCGCGTTCCTGGATACTCTCTTGAGACCGCAAAGTCGCGGTCCGTGTTCTTTGTGAACTTAAACGTGACTCCCTTTCGGTGAACGTTTCCGATTCACGTGAAAGAGCGATGTGCTCTCGGTTAGCAGATAACCGTGCTTCACGATCTTCTTCCGATTCCTGAGACCTACAAAGTCTCATCCTTTTCGCATTTCGGCTACGCAGCGAAAGGTTAGTTTTTTTTCTTTGAGGCATTTTCAAGGAAAATTAAAGCAATAAACAAAACTAACAACACTTATGACTGAATAGCCTACAAACTTAAAAGATCGGTGCGTCGAACAGTCTAGTGTGACAACGTATCGTCTGTTCGTGGTCGTGACTCAACGAATTGGCAACACTAACTTACTGTATAACGATTGGCACTATTGGATTCAAACTACGAAGTAAATCAAATACAATCTTTACTTCGTACTTCAAACCAATGACCAAAGTTGACCAAACGAAACCAATAAGATAAGCAAATACTTTTTTTTCGACCAATTTAGAAAATCGATAAACCAAGCAACCAAAGAACTTTTACGACACACGCAAGAACTTTTAAGACACCTAACGAAACCCAATTTGCCTAGTAAACACGGTGGACGTCATCCTCGCGCGGAAAATCTTAACACCGCGATTCAGAAAATGACGTCATTTGCACAACGCCATCTATCGGATTTAGATTTCAACTATCAACATTAGTTCTATTTTTAGTCTTAAGATGTCGTTGCAAGTACTATACTTAATTGCGTAACGTAATATTTTACTTCTTGAACTCACTAAATTAATCATATCTTTTGATAGAGTGAACCGATTTCGATGAAACAAAAACTAAGTTAATCCTCAAGTTGCGTATAATTTTTGTATATAAACATTGTCAGCATTGAATTCGTAGATTTTACGTGATGTGCGCACAAACAAACAGACAAACAGACAAACAGACAAACAGACAAAAATTTCAAAAATGATGGAAATGGGTTCTGTTACTTATCTTTTCACACGCTGGCTATTTTTTGTTTCAATTTCTTCAATGTACAAAAATGACTTTTCTACAGATTTATTATATGTATAGATATTTACATATATATTTTATAGATTCGACGCTATTACAAATTTCAACATTAATGTGTGCTTGAAAAGCGTTTGACAAAACTGGAGAATACGGTACCACCCAACTATTATTTAGAATTATTTCTTGTCCACGGAATCTGACAGTAGCTGTGAAACCACCTTGTGACGGTGATCTTCGCCGGTATTGCGGATACCCATTTTCCCCAGCCATAGTTAGTTCTTTCAGTGCTCTGGGGTATTTTTTTGAGCATTGACCATCTTTCATGCACGGTGATTCCCTGTTTAAGAGGCCACATGGCCCGTGAACCATATGTGTTTTTACTATGTCATGCAAAATCGGATCTGCATTATAGTCCGGAAATTCTGCACTTATGACACTGTCTATAGCATCGGGACGAATTTTTTCTTCCAGCCACAGAAGAATGTGCGCGTGGGGTAAACCACGCTTTTGCCACTCGACGCTATACATAAAACAAAGAGTTGAACCGAAAACTTTCTCCTTTGTAAGTAGATTAATCAAGACTTTGAGTTTTAAATGAAAAATCCTAGCAATAATGTCATGTCTGTCGTATGACGCCTGTCCTGTGAGAAGTGCCTGGCAAATCTCCGTCCACTTTGGATTTGTTGTAAATGTTATAAAAAGGTCCGGCCGGCCGTATTTACGGACGTAACAAAAAGCATCTTGCGTTCGTTCGTGCATATACCGCGGACCGCCTGTGAAACTGGATGGCAAAATAACCAATCGACCCAAGTTTTCGACGTTATTATCTGATTGCATGGCGTCCCGCAAGTGCACGTATTCTTCAGCGCGTAACCGTCGCTGGTTAGTGCGAATATACACTAAACGTTCAGTTTCTATTTTTGCGTACATGTCCACAATAAATTGGCTGAACAAACCACGAAATCGTTGCAAATATACGAAACTGTTTTGCCTTATTTGTAAAAGGTAGGAATAGTATTGTTGAGCAGATATTTTTTTTTGATAATTAGTGACTCTCGTAGTAGGGTTCACTTGGTACAGCCCAAAATTGTACCCATCTTCACCATGACAATAAATTAGTGGATATTGCAGGGCGTCGTAAGCTCGGTGGGTTTCCAAAATGCGTTGAAGGCGATCGTCGCGTGTACGCAACACGATATCACGTCTCTCACACTCCTGGTCGACTAAAACAACTGCAACTTCATCTGCGACGGGTGCATTGTGTCTTCCACGGTGTTCACCCACAGGACGTCTATCGGCACTTATAACAATTTTGAAATCATTGCTGCCTTGTGGAATTGACTCCAATGCAGCTTTGAATTCACGAACGTACTGGTTAACGTGATGCAGCAATTCTTGAAGTTGACCCAAAAGCTCAGCATTGAGCTGGGGAAAATTGTGATTTCTAACATTGAGCTGTTGCGTGTAATCGGATACAAAATAAATTTGGAGAAATTTGGGTTCATTTTCTGGCAGCAAAGATCCAATAAGGTGATAAACTTGACCTTGTACTTTGAAGGTTGGCATGAACGGTCCTTCCGTTATTTGTTTTGCCCCAAAGGAAGTCATTTGGAAAGCACTGTTATATAAACGAATATTATCCAAAAAACGGTTCGACTGGGGATGATCGCCATTCAGGAGACTTTTAAGTAAGTGTGGTGGATCTTGGAAATTTGGAAGAACAATTTTTCCATTTGAGCAGCACATTCCATCTGTCTCTTTCCTCCATTTCAAAGCATGACAAAAATTACAAATTTCTCTCATGTCACCCACGAAAGTAAAGCCAGCATAATTAATTCTAGACGAATATGTGAACCCTGATTTTTCCCTATTGTCCCAAGGTAATAAAATATTTGCATCGTCATTTTCCATGGACTCATCAGCTCCGCTATTTGTTTCTCTATTCATATGGTATCGAGCTCGTTCTATTTCTAGGCGAGATTGACGTTGTTCTGCTGTTTCTGCTCGTCTTAGTTCATCTATTCTTTCCCTTTCAGATGCAAGATAACTTTCATTGTTTCTTTGTACACCTACATAGTTATGTCTAGCTATTTGTAATCGTTCTTCTCTTTGGGAGAGAGATTCAGACTCGCGCGAGAGAGCGTGTCGCTCTCGGTCAGATGACAGACGTGCTTGGCGTTCCTCGATACTCTCTTGAGAACGCAAAGTCGCGGTCCGAGTTCTTTGCGAACTTAAGCGCGACTCCCTTTCTGTGAAAGTCTCTGACTCGCGTGAGAGAGACTGGCGCTCCCGATCAGCAGACAGCCGAACTTCGCGTTCCTGGATATTCTCTTGAGAACGCAAAGTCGCGGTCCGAGTTCTTTGCGAACTTAAGCGCGACTCCCTTTCTGTGAAAGTCTCTGACTCGCGTGAGAGAGACTGGCGCTCCCGATCAGCAGACAGCCGAACTTCGCGTTCCTGGATATTCTCTTGAGAACGCAAAGTCGCGGTCCGAGTTCTTTGCGAACTTAAGCGCGACTCCCTTTCTGTGAATGTCTCTGACTCACGTGAGAGAGAGTGGCGCTCCCGATCAGCAGACAGCCGGTCTTCGCGTTCCTGGATACTCTCTTGAGACCGCAAAGTCGCGGTCCGTGTTCTTTGTGAACTTAAACGTGACTCCCTTTCGGTGAACGTTTCCGATTCACGTGAAAGAGCGATGTGCTCTCGGTTAGCAGATAACCGTGCTTCACGATCTTCTTCCGATTCCTGAGACCTACAAAGTCTCATCCTTTTCGCATTTCGGCTACGCAGCGAAAGGTTAGTTTTTTTTCTTTGAGGCATTTTCAAGGAAAATTAAAGCAATAAACAAAACTAACAACACTTATGACTGAATAGCCTACAAACTTAAAAGATCGGTGCGTCGAACAGTCTAGTGTGACAACGTATCGTCTGTTCGTGGTCGTGACTCAACGAATTGGCAACACTAACTTACTGTATAACGATTGGCACTATTGGATTCAAACTACGAAGTAAATCAAATACAATCTTTACTTCGTACTTCAAACCAATGACCAAAGTTGACCAAACGAAACCAATAAGATAAGCAAATACTTTTTTTTCGACCAATTTAGAAAATCGATAAACCAAGCAACCAAAGAACTTTTACGACACACGCAAGAACTTTTAAGACACCTAACGAAACCCAATTTGCCTAGTAAACACGGTGGACGTCATCCTCGCGCGGAAAATCTTAACACCGCGATTCAGAAAATGACGTCATTTGCACAACGCCATCTATCGGATTTAGATTTCAACTATCAACATTAGTTCTATTTTTAGTCTTAAGATGTCGTTGCAAGTACTATACTTAATTGCGTAACGTAATATTTTACTTCTTGAACTCACTAAATTAATCATATCTTTTGATAGAGTGAACCGATTTCGATGAAACAAAAACTAAGTTAATCCTCAAGTTGCGTATAATTTTTGTATATAAACATTGTCAGCATTGAATTCGTAGATTTTACGTGATGTGCGCACAAACAAACAGACAAACAGACAAACAGACAAAAATTTCAAAAATGATGGAAATGGGTTCTGTTACTTATCTTTTCACACGCTGGCTATTTTTTGTTTCAATTTCTTCAATGTACAAAAATGACTTTTCTACAGATTTATTATATGTATAGATATTTACATATATATTTTATAGATTCGACGCTATTACAAATTTCAACATTAATGTGTGCTTGAAAAGCGTTTGACAAAACTGGAGAATACGGTACCACCCAACTATTATTTAGAATTATTTCTTGTCCACGGAATCTGACAGTAGCTGTGAAACCACCTTGTGACGGTGATCTTCGCCGGTATTGCGGATACCCATTTTCCCCAGCCATAGTTAGTTCTTTCAGTGCTCTGGGGTATTTTTTTGAGCATTGACCATCTTTCATGCACGGTGATTCCCTGTTTAAGAGGCCACATGGCCCGTGAACCATATGTGTTTTTACTATGTCATGCAAAATCGGATCTGCATTATAGTCCGGAAATTCTGCACTTATGACACTGTCTATAGCATCGGGACGAATTTTTTCTTCCAGCCACAGAAGAATGTGCGCGTGGGGTAAACCACGCTTTTGCCACTCGACGCTATACATAAAACAAAGAGTTGAACCGAAAACTTTCTCCTTTGTAAGTAGATTAATCAAGACTTTGAGTTTTAAATGAAAAATCCTAGCAATAATGTCATGTCTGTCGTATGACGCCTGTCCTGTGAGAAGTGCCTGGCAAATCTCCGTCCACTTTGGATTTGTTGTAAATGTTATAAAAAGGTCCGGCCGGCCGTATTTACGGACGTAACAAAAAGCATCTTGCGTTCGTTCGTGCATATACCGCGGACCGCCTGTGAAACTGGATGGCAAAATAACCAATCGACCCAAGTTTTCGACGTTATTATCTGATTGCATGGCGTCCCGCAAGTGCACGTATTCTTCAGCGCGTAACCGTCGCTGGTTAGTGCGAATATACACTAAACGTTCAGTTTCTATTTTTGCGTACATGTCCACAATAAATTGGCTGAACAAACCACGAAATCGTTGCAAATATACGAAACTGTTTTGCCTTATTTGTAAAAGGTAGGAATAGTATTGTTGAGCAGATATTTTTTTTTGATAATTAGTGACTCTCGTAGTAGGGTTCACTTGGTACAGCCCAAAATTGTACCCATCTTCACCATGACAATAAATTAGTGGATATTGCAGGGCGTCGTAAGCTCGGTGGGTTTCCAAAATGCGTTGAAGGCGATCGTCGCGTGTACGCAACACGATATCACGTCTCTCACACTCCTGGTCGACTAAAACAACTGCAACTTCATCTGCGACGGGTGCATTGTGTCTTCCACGGTGTTCACCCACAGGACGTCTATCGGCACTTATAACAATTTTGAAATCATTGCTGCCTTGTGGAATTGACTCCAATGCAGCTTTGAATTCACGAACGTACTGGTTAACGTGATGCAGCAATTCTTGAAGTTGACCCAAAAGCTCAGCATTGAGCTGGGGAAAATTGTGATTTCTAACATTGAGCTGTTGCGTGTAATCGGATACAAAATAAATTTGGAGAAATTTGGGTTCATTTTCTGGCAGCAAAGATCCAATAAGGTGATAAACTTGACCTTGTACTTTGAAGGTTGGCATGAACGGTCCTTCCGTTATTTGTTTTGCCCCAAAGGAAGTCATTTGGAAAGCACTGTTATATAAACGAATATTATCCAAAAAACGGTTCGACTGGGGATGATCGCCATTCAGGAGACTTTTAAGTAAGTGTGGTGGATCTTGGAAATTTGGAAGAACAATTTTTCCATTTGAGCAGCACATTCCATCTGTCTCTTTCCTCCATTTCAAAGCATGACAAAAATTACAAATTTCTCTCATGTCACCCACGAAAGTAAAGCCAGCATAATTAATTCTAGACGAATATGTGAACCCTGATTTTTCCCTATTGTCCCAAGGTAATAAAATATTTGCATCGTCATTTTCCATGGACTCATCAGCTCCGCTATTTGTTTCTCTATTCATATGGTATCGAGCTCGTTCTATTTCTAGGCGAGATTGACGTTGTTCTGCTGTTTCTGCTCGTCTTAGTTCATCTATTCTTTCCCTTTCAGATGCAAGATAACTTTCATTGTTTCTTTGTACACCTACATAGTTATGTCTAGCTATTTGTAATCGTTCTTCTCTTTGGGAGAGAGATTCAGACTCGCGCGAGAGAGCGTGTCGCTCTCGGTCAGATGACAGACGTGCTTGGCGTTCCTCGATACTCTCTTGAGAACGCAAAGTCGCGGTCCGAGTTCTTTGCGAACTTAAGCGCGACTCCCTTTCTGTGAAAGTCTCTGACTCGCGTGAGAGAGACTGGCGCTCCCGATCAGCAGACAGCCGAACTTCGCGTTCCTGGATATTCTCTTGAGAACGCAAAGTCGCGGTCCGAGTTCTTTGCGAACTTAAGCGCGACTCCCTTTCTGTGAAAGTCTCTGACTCGCGTGAGAGAGACTGGCGCTCCCGATCAGCAGACAGCCGAACTTCGCGTTCCTGGATATTCTCTTGAGAACGCAAAGTCGCGGTCCGAGTTCTTTGCGAACTTAAGCGCGACTCCCTTTCTGTGAATGTCTCTGACTCACGTGAGAGAGAGTGGCGCTCCCGATCAGCAGACAGCCGGTCTTCGCGTTCCTGGATACTCTCTTGAGACCGCAAAGTCGCGGTCCGTGTTCTTTGTGAACTTAAACGTGACTCCCTTTCGGTGAACGTTTCCGATTCACGTGAAAGAGCGATGTGCTCTCGGTTAGCAGATAACCGTGCTTCACGATCTTCTTCCGATTCCTGAGACCTACAAAGTCTCATCCTTTTCGCATTTCGGCTACGCAGCGAAAGGTTAGTTTTTTTTCTTTGAGGCATTTTCAAGGAAAATTAAAGCAATAAACAAAACTAACAACACTTATGACTGAATAGCCTACAAACTTAAAAGATCGGTGCGTCGAACAGTCTAGTGTGACAACGTATCGTCTGTTCGTGGTCGTGACTCAACGAATTGGCAACACTAACTTACTGTATAACGATTGGCACTATTGGATTCAAACTACGAAGTAAATCAAATACAATCTTTACTTCGTACTTCAAACCAATGACCAAAGTTGACCAAACGAAACCAATAAGATAAGCAAATACTTTTTTTTCGACCAATTTAGAAAATCGATAAACCAAGCAACCAAAGAACTTTTACGACACACGCAAGAACTTTTAAGACACCTAACGAAACCCAATTTGCCTAGTAAACACGGTGGACGTCATCCTCGCGCGGAAAATCTCAACACCGCGATTCAGAAAATGACGTCATTTGCACAACGCCATCTATCGGATTTAGATTTCAACTATCAACATTAGTTCTATTTTTAGTCTTAAGATGTCGTTGCAAGTACTATACTTAATTGCGTAACGTAATATTTTACTTCTTGAACTCACTAAATTAATCATATCTTTTGATAGAGTGAACCGATTTCGATGAAACAAAAACTAAGTTAATCCTCAAGTTGCGTATAATTTTTGTATATAAACATTGTCAGCATTGAATTCGTAGATTTTACGTGATGTGCGCACAAACAAACAGACAAACAGACAAACAGACAAACAGACAAAAATTTCAAAAATGATGGAAATGGGTTCTGTTACTTATCTTTTCACACGCTGGCTATTTTTTGTTTCAATTTCTTCAATGTACAAAAATGACTTTTCTACAGATTTATTATATGTATAGATATTTACATATATATTTTATAGATTCGACGCTATTACAAATTTCAACATTAATGTGTGCTTGAAAAGCGTTTGACAAAACTGGAGAATACGGTACCACCCAACTATTATTTAGAATTATTTCTTGTCCACGGAATCTGACAGTAGCTGTGAAACCACCTTGTGACGGTGATCTTCGCCGGTATTGCGGATACCCATTTTCCCCAGCCATAGTTAGTTCTTTCAGTGCTCTGGGGTATTTTTTTGAGCATTGACCATCTTTCATGCACGGTGATTCCCTGTTTAAGAGGCCACATGGCCCGTGAACCATATGTGTTTTTACTATGTCATGCAAAATCGGATCTGCATTATAGTCCGGAAATTCTGCACTTATGACACTGTCTATAGCATCGGGACGAATTTTTTCTTCCAGCCACAGAAGAATGTGCGCGTGGGGTAAACCACGCTTTTGCCACTCGACGCTATACATAAAACAAAGAGTTGAACCGAAAACTTTCTCCTTTGTAAGTAGATTAATCAAGACTTTGAGTTTTAAATGAAAAATCCTAGCAATAATGTCATGTCTGTCGTATGACGCCTGTCCTGTGAGAAGTGCCTGGCAAATCTCCGTCCACTTTGGATTTGTTGTAAATGTTATAAAAAGGTCCGGCCGGCCGTATTTACGGACGTAACAAAAAGCATCTTGCGTTCGTTCGTGCATATACCGCGGACCGCCTGTGAAACTGGATGGCAAAATAACCAATCGACCCAAGTTTTCGACGTTATTATCTGATTGCATGGCGTCCCGCAAGTGCACGTATTCTTCAGCGCGTAACCGTCGCTGGTTAGTGCGAATATACACTAAACGTTCAGTTTCTATTTTTGCGTACATGTCCACAATAAATTGGCTGAACAAACCACGAAATCGTTGCAAATATACGAAACTGTTTTGCCTTATTTGTAAAAGGTAGGAATAGTATTGTTGAGCAGATATTTTTTTTTGATAATTAGTGACTCTCGTAGTAGGGTTCACTTGGTACAGCCCAAAATTGTACCCATCTTCACCATGACAATAAATTAGTGGATATTGCAGGGCGTCGTAAGCTCGGTGGGTTTCCAAAATGCGTTGAAGGCGATCGTCGCGTGTACGCAACACGATATCACGTCTCTCACACTCCTGGTCGACTAAAACAACTGCAACTTCATCTGCGACGGGTGCATTGTGTCTTCCACGGTGTTCACCCACAGGACGTCTATCGGCACTTATAACAATTTTGAAATCATTGCTGCCTTGTGGAATTGACTCCAATGCAGCTTTGAATTCACGAACGTACTGGTTAACGTGATGCAGCAATTCTTGAAGTTGACCCAAAAGCTCAGCATTGAGCTGGGGAAAATTGTGATTTCTAACATTGAGCTGTTGCGTGTAATCGGATACAAAATAAATTTGGAGAAATTTGGGTTCATTTTCTGGCAGCAAAGATCCAATAAGGTGATAAACTTGACCTTGTACTTTGAAGGTTGGCATGAACGGTCCTTCCGTTATTTGTTTTGCCCCAAAGGAAGTCATTTGGAAAGCACTGTTATATAAACGAATATTATCCAAAAAACGGTTCGACTGGGGATGATCGCCATTCAGGAGACTTTTAAGTAAGTGTGGTGGATCTTGGAAATTTGGAAGAACAATTTTTCCATTTGAGCAGCACATTCCATCTGTCTCTTTCCTCCATTTCAAAGCATGACAAAAATTACAAATTTCTCTCATGTCACCCACGAAAGTAAAGCCAGCATAATTAATTCTAGACGAATATGTGAACCCTGATTTTTCCCTATTGTCCCAAGGTAATAAAATATTTGCATCGTCATTTTCCATGGACTCATCAGCTCCGCTATTTGTTTCTCTATTCATATGGTATCGAGCTCGTTCTATTTCTAGGCGAGATTGACGTTGTTCTGCTGTTTCTGCTCGTCTTAGTTCATCTATTCTTTCCCTTTCAGATGCAAGATAACTTTCATTGTTTCTTTGTACACCTACATAGTTATGTCTAGCTATTTGTAATCGTTCTTCTCTTTGGGAGAGAGATTCAGACTCGCGCGAGAGAGCGTGTCGCTCTCGGTCAGATGACAGACGTGCTTGGCGTTCCTCGATACTCTCTTGAGAACGCAAAGTCGCGGTCCGAGTTCTTTGCGAACTTAAGCGCGACTCCCTTTCTGTGAAAGTCTCTGACTCGCGTGAGAGAGACTGGCGCTCCCGATCAGCAGACAGCCGAACTTCGCGTTCCTGGATATTCTCTTGAGAACGCAAAGTCGCGGTCCGAGTTCTTTGCGAACTTAAGCGCGACTCCCTTTCTGTGAAAGTCTCTGACTCGCGTGAGAGAGACTGGCGCTCCCGATCAGCAGACAGCCGAACTTCGCGTTCCTGGATATTCTCTTGAGAACGCAAAGTCGCGGTCCGAGTTCTTTGCGAACTTAAGCGCGACTCCCTTTCTGTGAATGTCTCTGACTCACGTGAGAGAGAGTGGCGCTCCCGATGAGCAGACAGCCGGTCTTCGCGTTCCTGGATACTCTCTTGAGACCGCAAAGTCGCGGTCCGTGTTCTTTGTGAACTTAAACGTGACTCCCTTTCGGTGAACGTTTCCGATTCACGTGAAAGAGCGATGTGCTCTCGGTTAGCAGATAACCGTGCTTCACGATCTTCTTCCGATTCCTGAGACCTACAAAGTCTCATCCTTTTCGCATTTCGGCTACGCAGCGAAAGGTTAGTTTTTTTTCTTTGAGGCATTTTCAAGGAAAATTAAAGCAATAAACAAAACTAACAACACTTATGACTGAATAGCCTACAAACTTAAAAGATCGGTGCGTCGAACAGTCTAGTGTGACAACGTATCGTCTGTTCGTGGTCGTGACTCAACGAATTGGCAACACTAACTTACTGTATAACGATTGGCACTATTGGATTCAAACTACGAAGTAAATCAAATACAATCTTTACTTCGTACTTCAAACCAATGACCAAAGTTGACCAAACGAAACCAATAAGATAAGCAAATACTTTTTTTCGACCAATTTAGAAAATCGATAAACCAAGCAACCAAAGAACTTTTACGACACACGCAAGAACTTTTAAGACACCTAACGAAACCCAATTTGCCTAGTAAACACGGTGGACGTCATCCTCGCGCGGAAAATCTCAACACCGCGATTCAGAAAATGACGTCATTTGCACAACGCCATCTATCGGATTTAGATTTCAACTATCAACATTAGTTCTATTTTTAGTCTTAAGATGTCGTTGCAAGTACTATACTTAATTGCGTAACGTAATATTTTACTTCTTGAACTCACTAAATTAATCATATCTTTTGATAGAGTGAACCGATTTCGATGAAACAAAAACTAAGTTAATCCTCAAGTTGCGTATAATTTTTGTATATAAACATTGTCAGCATTGAATTCGTAGATTTTACGTGATGTGCGCACAAACAAACAGACAAACAGACAAACAGACAAACAGACAAAAATTTCAAAAATGATGGAAATGGGTTCTGTTACTTATCTTTTCACACGCTGGCTATTTTTTGTTTCAATTTCTTCAATGTACAAAAATGACTTTTCTACAGATTTATTATATGTATAGATATTTACATATATATTTTATAGATTCGACGCTATTACAAATTTCAACATTAATGTGTGCTTGAAAAGCGTTTGACAAAACTGGAGAATACGGTACCACCCAACTATTATTTAGAATTATTTCTTGTCCACGGAATCTGACAGTAGCTGTGAAACCACCTTGTGACGGTGATCTTCGCCGGTATTGCGGATACCCATTTTCCCCAGCCATAGTTAGTTCTTTCAGTGCTCTGGGGTATTTTTTTGAGCATTGACCATCTTTCATGCACGGTGATTCCCTGTTTAAGAGGCCACATGGCCCGTGAACCATATGTGTTTTTACTATGTCATGCAAAATCGGATCTGCATTATAGTCCGGAAATTCTGCACTTATGACACTGTCTATAGCATCGGGACGAATTTTTTCTTCCAGCCACAGAAGAATGTGCGCGTGGGGTAAACCACGCTTTTGCCACTCGACGCTATACATAAAACAAAGAGTTGAACCGAAAACTTTCTCCTTTGTAAGTAGATTAATCAAGACTTTGAGTTTTAAATGAAAAATCCTAGCAATAATGTCATGTCTGTCGTATGACGCCTGTCCTGTGAGAAGTGCCTGGCAAATCTCCGTCCACTTTGGATTTGTTGTAAATGTTATAAAAAGGTCCGGCCGGCCGTATTTACGGACGTAACAAAAAGCATCTTGCGTTCGTTCGTGCATATACCGCGGACCGCCTGTGAAACTGGATGGCAAAATAACCAATCGACCCAAGTTTTCGACGTTATTATCTGATTGCATGGCGTCCCGCAAGTGCACGTATTCTTCAGCGCGTAACCGTCGCTGGTTAGTGCGAATATACACTAAACGTTCAGTTTCTATTTTTGCGTACATGTCCACAATAAATTGGCTGAACAAACCACGAAATCGTTGCAAATATACGAAACTGTTTTGCCTTATTTGTAAAAGGTAGGAATAGTATTGTTGAGCAGATATTTTTTTTTGATAATTAGTGACTCTCGTAGTAGGGTTCACTTGGTACAGCCCAAAATTGTACCCATCTTCACCATGACAATAAATTAGTGGATATTGCAGGGCGTCGTAAGCTCGGTGGGTTTCCAAAATGCGTTGAAGGCGATCGTCGCGTGTACGCAACACGATATCACGTCTCTCACACTCCTGGTCGACTAAAACAACTGCAACTTCATCTGCGACGGGTGCATTGTGTCTTCCACGGTGTTCACCCACAGGACGTCTATCGGCACTTATAACAATTTTGAAATCATTGCTGCCTTGTGGAATTGACTCCAATGCAGCTTTGAATTCACGAACGTACTGGTTAACGTGATGCAGCAATTCTTGAAGTTGACCCAAAAGCTCAGCATTGAGCTGGGGAAAATTGTGATTTCTAACATTGAGCTGTTGCGTGTAATCGGATACAAAATAAATTTGGAGAAATTTGGGTTCATTTTCTGGCAGCAAAGATCCAATAAGGTGATAAACTTGACCTTGTACTTTGAAGGTTGGCATGAACGGTCCTTCCGTTATTTGTTTTGCCCCAAAGGAAGTCATTTGGAAAGCACTGTTATATAAACGAATATTATCCAAAAAACGGTTCGACTGGGGATGATCGCCATTCAGGAGACTTTTAAGTAAGTGTGGTGGATCTTGGAAATTTGGAAGAACAATTTTTCCATTTGAGCAGCACATTCCATCTGTCTCTTTCCTCCATTTCAAAGCATGACAAAAATTACAAATTTCTCTCATGTCACCCACGAAAGTAAAGCCAGCATAATTAATTCTAGACGAATATGTGAACCCTGATTTTTCCCTATTGTCCCAAGGTAATAAAATATTTGCATCGTCATTTTCCATGGACTCATCAGCTCCGCTATTTGTTTCTCTATTCATATGGTATCGAGCTCGTTCTATTTCTAGGCGAGATTGACGTTGTTCTGCTGTTTCTGCTCGTCTTAGTTCATCTATTCTTTCCCTTTCAGATGCAAGATAACTTTCATTGTTTCTTTGTACACCTACATAGTTATGTCTAGCTATTTGTAATCGTTCTTCTCTTTGGGAGAGAGATTCAGACTCGCGCGAGAGAGCGTGTCGCTCTCGGTCAGATGACAGACGTGCTTGGCGTTCCTCGATACTCTCTTGAGAACGCAAAGTCGCGGTCCGAGTTCTTTGCGAACTTAAGCGCGACTCCCTTTCTGTGAAAGTCTCTGACTCGCGTGAGAGAGACTGGCGCTCCCGATCAGCAGACAGCCGAACTTCGCGTTCCTGGATATTCTCTTGAGAACGCAAAGTCGCGGTCCGAGTTCTTTGCGAACTTAAGCGCGACTCCCTTTCTGTGAAAGTCTCTGACTCGCGTGAGAGAGACTGGCGCTCCCGATCAGCAGACAGCCGAACTTCGCGTTCCTGGATATTCTCTTGAGAACGCAAAGTCGCGGTCCGAGTTCTTTGCGAACTTAAGCGCGACTCCCTTTCTGTGAATGTCTCTGACTCACGTGAGAGAGAGTGGCGCTCCCGATCAGCAGACAGCCGGTCTTCGCGTTCCTGGATACTCTCTTGAGACCGCAAAGTCGCGGTCCGTGTTCTTTGTGAACTTAAACGTGACTCCCTTTCGGTGAACGTTTCCGATTCACGTGAAAGAGCGATGTGCTCTCGGTTAGCAGATAACCGTGCTTCACGATCTTCTTCCGATTCCTGAGACCTACAAAGTCTCATCCTTTTCGCATTTCGGCTACGCAGCGAAAGGTTAGTTTTTTTTCTTTGAGGCATTTTCAAGGAAAATTAAAGCAATAAACAAAACTAACAACACTTATGACTGAATAGCCTACAAACTTAAAAGATCGGTGCGTCGAACAGTCTAGTGTGACAACGTATCGTCTGTTCGTGGTCGTGACTCAACGAATTGGCAACACTAACTTACTGTATAACGATTGGCACTATTGGATTCAAACTACGAAGTAAATCAAATACAATCTTTACTTCGTACTTCAAACCAATGACCAAAGTTGACCAAACGAAACCAATAAGATAAGCAAATACTTTTTTTTCGACCAATTTAGAAAATCGATAAACCAAGCAACCAAAGAACTTTTACGACACACGCAAGAACTTTTAAGACACCTAACGAAACCCAATTTGCCTAGTAAACACGGTGGACGTCATCCTCGCGCGGAAAATCTTAACACCGCGATTCAGAAAATGACGTCATTTGCACAACGCCATCTATCGGATTTAGATTTCAACTATCAACATTAGTTCTATTTTTAGTCTTAAGATGTCGTTGCAAGTACTATACTTAATTGCGTAACGTAATATTTTACTTCTTGAACTCACTAAATTAATCATATCTTTTGATAGAGTGAACCGATTTCGATGAAACAAAAACTAAGTTAATCCTCAAGTTGCGTATAATTTTTGTATATAAACATTGTCAGCATTGAATTCGTAGATTTTACGTGATGTGCGCACAAACAAACAGACAAACAGACAAACAGACAAAAATTTCAAAAATGATGGAAATGGGTTCTGTTACTTATCTTTTCACACGCTGGCTATTTTTTGTTTCAATTTCTTCAATGTACAAAAATGACTTTTCTACAGATTTATTATATGTATAGATATTTACATATATATTTTATAGATTCGACGCTATTACAAATTTCAACATTAATGTGTGCTTGAAAAGCGTTTGACAAAACTGGAGAATACGGTACCACCCAACTATTATTTAGAATTATTTCTTGTCCACGGAATCTGACAGTAGCTGTGAAACCACCTTGTGACGGTGATCTTCGCCGGTATTGCGGATACCCATTTTCCCCAGCCATAGTTAGTTCTTTCAGTGCTCTGGGGTATTTTTTTGAGCATTGACCATCTTTCATGCACGGTGATTCCCTGTTTAAGAGGCCACATGGCCCGTGAACCATATGTGTTTTTACTATGTCATGCAAAATCGGATCTGCATTATAGTCCGGAAATTCTGCACTTATGACACTGTCTATAGCATCGGGACGAATTTTTTCTTCCAGCCACAGAAGAATGTGCGCGTGGGGTAAACCACGCTTTTGCCACTCGACGCTATACATAAAACAAAGAGTTGAACCGAAAACTTTCTCCTTTGTAAGTAGATTAATCAAGACTTTGAGTTTTAAATGAAAAATCCTAGCAATAATGTCATGTCTGTCGTATGACGCCTGTCCTGTGAGAAGTGCCTGGCAAATCTCCGTCCACTTTGGATTTGTTGTAAATGTTATAAAAAGGTCCGGCCGGCCGTATTTACGGACGTAACAAAAAGCATCTTGCGTTCGTTCGTGCATATACCGCGGACCGCCTGTGAAACTGGATGGCAAAATAACCAATCGACCCAAGTTTTCGACGTTATTATCTGATTGCATGGCGTCCCGCAAGTGCACGTATTCTTCAGCGCGTAACCGTCGCTGGTTAGTGCGAATATACACTAAACGTTCAGTTTCTATTTTTGCGTACATGTCCACAATAAATTGGCTGAACAAACCACGAAATCGTTGCAAATATACGAAACTGTTTTGCCTTATTTGTAAAAGGTAGGAATAGTATTGTTGAGCAGATATTTTTTTTTGATAATTAGTGACTCTCGTAGTAGGGTTCACTTGGTACAGCCCAAAATTGTACTCATCTTCACCATGACAATAAATTAGTGGATATTGCAGGGCGTCGTAAGCTCGGTGGGTTTCCAAAATGCGTTGAAGGCGATCGTCGC
This sequence comes from Polia nebulosa, assembly GCA_951329385.1. Lineage (NCBI taxonomy): Eukaryota > Metazoa > Arthropoda > Insecta > Lepidoptera > Noctuidae > Polia > Polia nebulosa. The sequence continues at coordinate 14,852,544 of OX589606.1, forward strand.
GTGTACGCAACACGATATCACGTCTCTCACACTCCTGGTCGACTAAAACAACTGCAACTTCATCTGCGACGGGTGCATTGTGTCTTCCACGGTGTTCACCCACAGGACGTCTATCGGCACTTATAACAATTTTGAAATCATTGCTGCCTTGTGGAATTGACTCCAATGCAGCTTTGAATTCACGAACGTACTGGTTAACGTGATGCAGCAATTCTTGAAGTTGACCCAAAAGCTCAGCATTGAGCTGGGGAAAATTGTGATTTCTAACATTGAGCTGTTGCGTGTAATCGGATACAAAATAAATTTGGAGAAATTTGGGTTCATTTTCTGGCAGCAAAGATCCAATAAGGTGATAAACTTGACCTTGTACTTTGAAGGTTGGCATGAACGGTCCTTCCGTTATTTGTTTTGCCCCAAAGGAAGTCATTTGGAAAGCACTGTTATATAAACGAATATTATCCAAAAAACGGTTCGACTGGGGATGATCGCCATTCAGGAGACTTTTAAGTAAGTGTGGTGGATCTTGGAAATTTGGAAGAACAATTTTTCCATTTGAGCAGCACATTCCATCTGTCTCTTTCCTCCATTTCAAAGCATGACAAAAATTACAAATTTCTCTCATGTCACCCACGAAAGTAAAGCCAGCATAATTAATTCTAGACGAATATGTGAACCCTGATTTTTCCCTATTGTCCCAAGGTAATAAAATATTTGCATCGTCATTTTCCATGGACTCATCAGCTCCGCTATTTGTTTCTCTATTCATATGGTATCGAGCTCGTTCTATTTCTAGGCGAGATTGACGTTGTTCTGCTGTTTCTGCTCGTCTTAGTTCATCTATTCTTTCCCTTTCAGATGCAAGATAACTTTCATTGTTTCTTTGTACACCTACATAGTTATGTCTAGCTATTTGTAATCGTTCTTCTCTTTGGGAGAGAGATTCAGACTCGCGCGAGAGAGCGTGTCGCTCTCGGTCAGATGACAGACGTGCTTGGCGTTCCTCGATACTCTCTTGAGAACGCAAAGTCGCGGTCCGAGTTCTTTGCGAACTTAAGCGCGACTCCCTTTCTGTGAAAGTCTCTGACTCGCGTGAGAGAGACTGGCGCTCCCGATCAGCAGACAGCCGAACTTCGCGTTCCTGGATATTCTCTTGAGAACGCAAAGTCGCGGTCCGAGTTCTTTGCGAACTTAAGCGCGACTCCCTTTCTGTGAAAGTCTCTGACTCGCGTGAGAGAGACTGGCGCTCCCGATCAGCAGACAGCCGAACTTCGCGTTCCTGGATATTCTCTTGAGAACACAAAGTCGCGGTCCGAGTTCTTTGCGAACTTAAGCGCGACTCCCTTTCTGTGAATGTCTCTGACTCACGTGAGAGAGAGTGGCGCTCCCGATCAGCAGACAGCCGGTCTTCGCGTTCCTGGATACTCTCTTGAGACCGCAAAGTCGCGGTCCGTGTTCTTTGTGAACTTAAACGTGACTCCCTTTCGGTGAACGTTTCCGATTCACGTGAAAGAGCGATGTGCTCTCGGTTAGCAGATAACCGTGCTTCACGATCTTCTTCCGATTCCTGAGACCTACAAAGTCTCATCCTTTTCGCATTTCGGCTACGCAGCGAAAGGTTAGTTTTTTTTCTTTGAGGCATTTTCAAGGAAAATTAAAGCAATAAACAAAACTAACAACACTTATGACTGAATAGCCTACAAACTTAAAAGATCGGTGCGTCGAACAGTCTAGTGTGACAACGTATCGTCTGTTCGTGGTCGTGACTCAACGAATTGGCAACACTAACTTACTGTATAACGATTGGCACTATTGGATTCAAACTACGAAGTAAATCAAATACAATCTTTACTTCGTACTTCAAACCAATGACCAAAGTTGACCAAACGAAACCAATAAGATAAGCAAATACTTTTTTTTCGACCAATTTAGAAAATCGATAAACCAAGCAACCAAAGAACTTTTACGACACACGCAAGAACTTTTAAGACACCTAACGAAACCCAATTTGCCTAGTAAACACGGTGGACGTCATCCTCGCGCGGAAAATCTTAACACCGCGATTCAGAAAATGACGTCATTTGCACAACGCCATCTATCGGATTTAGATTTCAACTATCAACATTAGTTCTATTTTTAGTCTTAAGATGTCGTTGCAAGTACTATACTTAATTGCGTAACGTAATATTTTACTTCTTGAACTCACTAAATTAATCATATCTTTTGATAGAGTGAACCGATTTCGATGAAACAAAAACTAAGTTAATCCTCAAGTTGCGTATAATTTTTGTATATAAACATTGTCAGCATTGAATTCGTAGATTTTACGTGATGTGCGCACAAACAAACAGACAAACAGACAAACAGACAAACAGACAAAAATTTCAAAAATGATGGAAATGGGTTCTGTTACTTATCTTTTCACACGCTGGCTATTTTTTGTTTCAATTTCTTCAATGTACAAAAATGACTTTTCTACAGATTTATTATATGTATAGATATTTACATATATATTTTATAGATTCGACGCTATTACAAATTTCAACATTAATGTGTGCTTGAAAAGCGTTTGACAAAACTGGAGAATACGGTACCACCCAACTATTATTTAGAATTATTTCTTGTCCACGGAATCTGACAGTAGCTGTGAAACCACCTTGTGACGGTGATCTTCGCCGGTATTGCGGATACCCATTTTCCCCAGCCATAGTTAGTTCTTTCAGTGCTCTGGGGTATTTTTTTGAGCATTGACCATCTTTCATGCACGGTGATTCCCTGTTTAAGAGGCCACATGGCCCGTGAACCATATGTGTTTTTACTATGTCATGCAAAATCGGATCTGCATTATAGTCCGGAAATTCTGCACTTATGACACTGTCTATAGCATCGGGACGAATTTTTTCTTCCAGCCACAGAAGAATGTGCGCGTGGGGTAAACCACGCTTTTGCCACTCGACGCTATACATAAAACAAAGAGTTGAACCGAAAACTTTCTCCTTTGTAAGTAGATTAATCAAGACTTTGAGTTTTAAATGAAAAATCCTAGCAATAATGTCATGTCTGTCGTATGACGCCTGTCCTGTGAGAAGTGCCTGGCAAATCTCCGTCCACTTTGGATTTGTTGTAAATGTTATAAAAAGGTCCGGCCGGCCGTATTTACGGACGTAACAAAAAGCATCTTGCGTTCGTTCGTGCATATACCGCGGACCGCCTGTGAAACTGGATGGCAAAATAACCAATCGACCCAAGTTTTCGACGTTATTATCTGATTGCATGGCGTCCCGCAAGTGCACGTATTCTTCAGCGCGTAACCGTCGCTGGTTAGTGCGAATATACACTAAACGTTCAGTTTCTATTTTTGCGTACATGTCCACAATAAATTGGCTGAACAAACCACGAAATCGTTGCAAATATACGAAACTGTTTTGCCTTATTTGTAAAAGGTAGGAATAGTATTGTTGAGCAGATATTTTTTTTTGATAATTAGTGACTCTCGTAGTAGGGTTCACTTGGTACAGCCCAAAATTGTACCCATCTTCACCATGACAATAAATTAGTGGATATTGCAGGGCGTCGTAAGCTCGGTGGGTTTCCAAAATGCGTTGAAGGCGATCGTCGCGTGTACGCAACACGATATCACGTCTCTCACACTCCTGGTCGACTAAAACAACTGCAACTTCATCTGCGACGGGTGCATTGTGTCTTCCACGGTGTTCACCCACAGGACGTCTATCGGCACTTATAACAATTTTGAAATCATTGCTGCCTTGTGGAATTGACTCCAATGCAGCTTTGAATTCACGAACGTACTGGTTAACGTGATGCAGCAATTCTTGAAGTTGACCCAAAAGCTCAGCATTGAGCTGGGGAAAATTGTGATTTCTAACATTGAGCTGTTGCGTGTAATCGGATACAAAATAAATTTGGAGAAATTTGGGTTCATTTTCTGGCAGCAAAGATCCAATAAGGTGATAAACTTGACCTTGTACTTTGAAGGTTGGCATGAACGGTCCTTCCGTTATTTGTTTTGCCCCAAAGGAAGTCATTTGGAAAGCACTGTTATATAAACGAATATTATCCAAAAAACGGTTCGACTGGGGATGATCGCCATTCAGGAGACTTTTAAGTAAGTGTGGTGGATCTTGGAAATTTGGAAGAACAATTTTTCCATTTGAGCAGCACATTCCATCTGTCTCTTTCCTCCATTTCAAAGCATGACAAAAATTACAAATTTCTCTCATGTCACCCACGAAAGTAAAGCCAGCATAATTAATTCTAGACGAATATGTGAACCCTGATTTTTCCCTATTGTCCCAAGGTAATAAAATATTTGCATCGTCATTTTCCATGGACTCATCAGCTCCGCTATTTGTTTCTCTATTCATATGGTATCGAGCTCGTTCTATTTCTAGGCGAGATTGACGTTGTTCTGCTGTTTCTGCTCGTCTTAGTTCATCTATTCTTTCCCTTTCAGATGCAAGATAACTTTCATTGTTTCTTTGTACACCTACATAGTTATGTCTAGCTATTTGTAATCGTTCTTCTCTTTGGGAGAGAGATTCAGACTCGCGCGAGAGAGCGTGTCGCTCTCGGTCAGATGACAGACGTGCTTGGCGTTCCTCGATACTCTCTTGAGAACGCAAAGTCGCGGTCCGAGTTCTTTGCGAACTTAAGCGCGACTCCCTTTCTGTGAAAGTCTCTGACTCGCGTGAGAGAGACTGGCGCTCCCGATCAGCAGACAGCCGAACTTCGCGTTCCTGGATATTCTCTTGAGAACGCAAAGTCGCGGTCCGAGTTCTTTGCGAACTTAAGCGCGACTCCCTTTCTGTGAAAGTCTCTGACTCGCGTGAGAGAGACTGGCGCTCCCGATCAGCAGACAGCCGAACTTCGCGTTCCTGGATATTCTCTTGAGAACGCAAAGTCGCGGTCCGAGTTCTTTGCGAACTTAAGCGCGACTCCCTTTCTGTGAATGTCTCTGACTCACGTGAGAGAGAGTGGCGCTCCCGATCAGCAGACAGCCGGTCTTCGCGTTCCTGGATACTCTCTTGAGACCGCAAAGTCGCGGTCCGTGTTCTTTGTGAACTTAAACGTGACTCCCTTTCGGTGAACGTTTCCGATTCACGTGAAAGAGCGATGTGCTCTCGGTTAGCAGATAACCGTGCTTCACGATCTTCTTCCGATTCCTGAGACCTACAAAGTCTCATCCTTTTCGCATTTCGGCTACGCAGCGAAAGGTTAGTTTTTTTTCTTTGAGGCATTTTCAAGGAAAATTAAAGCAATAAACAAAACTAACAACACTTATGACTGAATAGCCTACAAACTTAAAAGATCGGTGCGTCGAACAGTCTAGTGTGACAACGTATCGTCTGTTCGTGGTCGTGACTCAACGAATTGGCAACACTAACTTACTGTATAACGATTGGCACTATTGGATTCAAACTACGAAGTAAATCAAATACAATCTTTACTTCGTACTTCAAACCAATGACCAAAGTTGACCAAACGAAACCAATAAGATAAGCAAATACTTTTTTTTCGACCAATTTAGAAAATCGATAAACCAAGCAACCAAAGAACTTTTACGACACACGCAAGAACTTTTAAGACACCTAACGAAACCCAATTTGCCTAGTAAACACGGTGGACGTCATCCTCGCGCGGAAAATCTTAACACCGCGATTCAGAAAATGACGTCATTTGCACAACGCCATCTATCGGATTTAGATTTCAACTATCAACATTAGTTCTATTTTTAGTCTTAAGATGTCGTTGCAAGTACTATACTTAATTGCGTAACGTAATATTTTACTTCTTGAACTCACTAAATTAATCATATCTTTTGATAGAGTGAACCGATTTCGATGAAACAAAAACTAAGTTAATCCTCAAGTTGCGTATAATTTTTGTATATAAACATTGTCAGCATTGAATTCGTAGATTTTACGTGATGTGCGCACAAACAAACAGACAAACAGACAAACAGACAAAAATTTCAAAAATGATGGAAATGGGTTCTGTTACTTATCTTTTCACACGCTGGCTATTTTTTGTTTCAATTTCTTCAATGTACAAAAATGACTTTTCTACAGATTTATTATATGTATAGATATTTACATATATATTTTATAGATTCGACGCTATTACAAATTTCAACATTAATGTGTGCTTGAAAAGCGTTTGACAAAACTGGAGAATACGGTACCACCCAACTATTATTTAGAATTATTTCTTGTCCACGGAATCTGACAGTAGCTGTGAAACCACCTTGTGACGGTGATCTTCGCCGGTATTGCGGATACCCATTTTCCCCAGCCATAGTTAGTTCTTTCAGTGCTCTGGGGTATTTTTTTGAGCATTGACCATCTTTCATGCACGGTGATTCCCTGTTTAAGAGGCCACATGGCCCGTGAACCATATGTGTTTTTACTATGTCATGCAAAATCGGATCTGCATTATAGTCCGGAAATTCTGCACTTATGACACTGTCTATAGCATCGGGACGAATTTTTTCTTCCAGCCACAGAAGAATGTGCGCGTGGGGTAAACCACGCTTTTGCCACTCGACGCTATACATAAAACAAAGAGTTGAACCGAAAACTTTCTCCTTTGTAAGTAGATTAATCAAGACTTTGAGTTTTAAATGAAAAATCCTAGCAATAATGTCATGTCTGTCGTATGACGCCTGTCCTGTGAGAAGTGCCTGGCAAATCTCCGTCCACTTTGGATTTGTTGTAAATGTTATAAAAAGGTCCGGCCGGCCGTATTTACGGACGTAACAAAAAGCATCTTGCGTTCGTTCGTGCATATACCGCGGACCGCCTGTGAAACTGGATGGCAAAATAACCAATCGACCCAAGTTTTCGACGTTATTATCTGATTGCATGGCGTCCCGCAAGTGCACGTATTCTTCAGCGCGTAACCGTCGCTGGTTAGTGCGAATATACACTAAACGTTCAGTTTCTATTTTTGCGTACATGTCCACAATAAATTGGCTGAACAAACCACGAAATCGTTGCAAATATACGAAACTGTTTTGCCTTATTTGTAAAAGGTAGGAATAGTATTGTTGAGCAGATATTTTTTTTTGATAATTAGTGACTCTCGTAGTAGGGTTCACTTGGTACAGCCCAAAATTGTACCCATCTTCACCATGACAATAAATTAGTGGATATTGCAGGGCGTCGTAAGCTCGGTGGGTTTCCAAAATGCGTTGAAGGCGATCGTCGCGTGTACGCAACACGATATCACGTCTCTCACACTCCTGGTCGACTAAAACAACTGCAACTTCATCTGCGACGGGTGCATTGTGTCTTCCACGGTGTTCACCCACAGGACGTCTATCGGCACTTATAACAATTTTGAAATCATTGCTGCCTTGTGGAATTGACTCCAATGCAGCTTTGAATTCACGAACGTACTGGTTAACGTGATGCAGCAATTCTTGAAGTTGACCCAAAAGCTCAGCATTGAGCTGGGGAAAATTGTGATTTCTAACATTGAGCTGTTGCGTGTAATCGGATACAAAATAAATTTGGAGAAATTTGGGTTCATTTTCTGGCAGCAAAGATCCAATAAGGTGATAAACTTGACCTTGTACTTTGAAGGTTGGCATGAACGGTCCTTCCGTTATTTGTTTTGCCCCAAAGGAAGTCATTTGGAAAGCACTGTTATATAAACGAATATTATCCAAAAAACGGTTCGACTGGGGATGATCGCCATTCAGGAGACTTTTAAGTAAGTGTGGTGGATCTTGGAAATTTGGAAGAACAATTTTTCCATTTGAGCAGCACATTCCATCTGTCTCTTTCCTCCATTTCAAAGCATGACAAAAATTACAAATTTCTCTCATGTCACCCACGAAAGTAAAGCCAGCATAATTAATTCTAGACGAATATGTGAACCCTGATTTTTCCCTATTGTCCCAAGGTAATAAAATATTTGCATCGTCATTTTCCATGGACTCATCAGCTCCGCTATTTGTTTCTCTATTCATATGGTATCGAGCTCGTTCTATTTCTAGGCGAGATTGACGTTGTTCTGCTGTTTCTGCTCGTCTTAGTTCATCTATTCTTTCCCTTTCAGATGCAAGATAACTTTCATTGTTTCTTTGTACACCTACATAGTTATGTCTAGCTATTTGTAATCGTTCTTCTCTTTGGGAGAGAGATTCAGACTCGCGCGAGAGAGCGTGTCGCTCTCGGTCAGATGACAGACGTGCTTGGCGTTCCTCGATACTCTCTTGAGAACGCAAAGTCGCGGTCCGAGTTCTTTGCGAACTTAAGCGCGACTCCCTTTCTGTGAAAGTCTCTGACTCGCGTGAGAGAGACTGGCGCTCCCGATCAGCAGACAGCCGAACTTCGCGTTCCTGGATATTCTCTTGAGAACGCAAAGTCGCGGTCCGAGTTCTTTGCGAACTTAAGCGCGACTCCCTTTCTGTGAAAGTCTCTGACTCGCGTGAGAGAGACTGGCGCTCCCGATCAGCAGACAGCCGAACTTCGCGTTCCTGGATATTCTCTTGAGAACGCAAAGTCGCGGTCCGAGTTCTTTGCGAACTTAAGCGCGACTCCCTTTCTGTGAATGTCTCTGACTCACGTGAGAGAGAGTGGCGCTCCCGATCAGCAGACAGCCGGTCTTCGCGTTCCTGGATACTCTCTTGAGACCGCAAAGTCGCGGTCCGTGTTCTTTGTGAACTTAAACGTGACTCCCTTTCGGTGAACGTTTCCGATTCACGTGAAAGAGCGATGTGCTCTCGGTTAGCAGATAACCGTGCTTCACGATCTTCTTCCGATTCCTGAGACCTACAAAGTCTCATCCTTTTCGCATTTCGGCTACGCAGCGAAAGGTTAGTTTTTTTTCTTTGAGGCATTTTCAAGGAAAATTAAAGCAATAAACAAAACTAACAACACTTATGACTGAATAGCCTACAAACTTAAAAGATCGGTGCGTCGAACAGTCTAGTGTGACAACGTATCGTCTGTTCGTGGTCGTGACTCAACGAATTGGCAACACTAACTTACTGTATAACGATTGGCACTATTGGATTCAAACTACGAAGTAAATCAAATACAATCTTTACTTCGTACTTCAAACCAATGACCAAAGTTGACCAAACGAAACCAATAAGATAAGCAAATACTTTTTTTTCGACCAATTTAGAAAATCGATAAACCAAGCAACCAAAGAACTTTTACGACACACGCAAGAACTTTTAAGACACCTAACGAAACCCAATTTGCCTAGTAAACACGGTGGACGTCATCCTCGCGCGGAAAATCTTAACACCGCGATTCAGAAAATGACGTCATTTGCACAACGCCATCTATCGGATTTAGATTTCAACTATCAACATTAGTTCTATTTTTAGTCTTAAGATGTCGTTGCAAGTACTATACTTAATTGCGTAACGTAATATTTTACTTCTTGAACTCACTAAATTAATCATATCTTTTGATAGAGTGAACCGATTTCGATGAAACAAAAACTAAGTTAATCCTCAAGTTGCGTATAATTTTTGTATATAAACATTGTCAGCATTGAATTCGTAGATTTTACGTGATGTGCGCACAAACAAACAGACAAACAGACAAACAGACAAAAATTTCAAAAATGATGGAAATGGGTTCTGTTACTTATCTTTTCACACGCTGGCTATTTTTTGTTTCAATTTCTTCAATGTACAAAAATGACTTTTCTACAGATTTATTATATGTATAGATATTTACATATATATTTTATAGATTCGACGCTATTACAAATTTCAACATTAATGTGTGCTTGAAAAGCGTTTGACAAAACTGGAGAATACGGTACCACCCAACTATTATTTAGAATTATTTCTTGTCCACGGAATCTGACAGTAGCTGTGAAACCACCTTGTGACGGTGATCTTCGCCGGTATTGCGGATACCCATTTTCCCCAGCCATAGTTAGTTCTTTCAGTGCTCTGGGGTATTTTTTTGAGCATTGACCATCTTTCATGCACGGTGATTCCCTGTTTAAGAGGCCACATGGCCCGTGAACCATATGTGTTTTTACTATGTCATGCAAAATCGGATCTGCATTATAGTCCGGAAATTCTGCACTTATGACACTGTCTATAGCATCGGGACGAATTTTTTCTTCCAGCCACAGAAGAATGTGCGCGTGGGGTAAACCACGCTTTTGCCACTCGACGCTATACATAAAACAAAGAGTTGAACCGAAAACTTTCTCCTTTGTAAGTAGATTAATCAAGACTTTGAGTTTTAAATGAAAAATCCTAGCAATAATGTCATGTCTGTCGTATGACGCCTGTCCTGTGAGAAGTGCCTGGCAAATCTCCGTCCACTTTGGATTTGTTGTAAATGTTATAAAAAGGTCCGGCCGGCCGTATTTACGGACGTAACAAAAAGCATCTTGCGTTCGTTCGTGCATATACCGCGGACCGCCTGTGAAACTGGATGGCAAAATAACCAATCGACCCAAGTTTTCGACGTTATTATCTGATTGCATGGCGTCCCGCAAGTGCACGTATTCTTCAGCGCGTAACCGTCGCTGGTTAGTGCGAATATACACTAAACGTTCAGTTTCTATTTTTGCGTACATGTCCACAATAAATTGGCTGAACAAACCACGAAATCGTTGCAAATATACGAAACTGTTTTGCCTTATTTGTAAAAGGTAGGAATAGTATTGTTGAGCAGATATTTTTTTTTGATAATTAGTGACTCTCGTAGTAGGGTTCACTTGGTACAGCCCAAAATTGTACCCATCTTCACCATGACAATAAATTAGTGGATATTGCAGGGCGTCGTAAGCTCGGTGGGTTTCCAAAATGCGTTGAAGGCGATCGTCGCGTGTACGCAACACGATATCACGTCTCTCACACTCCTGGTCGACTAAAACAACTGCAACTTCATCTGCGACGGGTGCATTGTGTCTTCCACGGTGTTCACCCACAGGACGTCTATCGGCACTTATAACAATTTTGAAATCATTGCTGCCTTGTGGAATTGACTCCAATGCAGCTTTGAATTCACGAACGTACTGGTTAACGTGATGCAGCAATTCTTGAAGTTGACCCAAAAGCTCAGCATTGAGCTGGGGAAAATTGTGATTTCTAACATTGAGCTGTTGCGTGTAATCGGATACAAAATAAATTTGGAGAAATTTGGGTTCATTTTCTGGCAGCAAAGATCCAATAAGGTGATAAACTTGACCTTGTACTTTGAAGGTTGGCATGAACGGTCCTTCCGTTATTTGTTTTGCCCCAAAGGAAGTCATTTGGAAAGCACTGTTATATAAACGAATATTATCCAAAAAACGGTTCGACTGGGGATGATCGCCATTCAGGAGACTTTTAAGTAAGTGTGGTGGATCTTGGAAATTTGGAAGAACAATTTTTCCATTTGAGCAGCACATTCCATCTGTCTCTTTCCTCCATTTCAAAGCATGACAAAAATTACAAATTTCTCTCATGTCACCCACGAAAGTAAAGCCAGCATAATTAATTCTAGACGAATATGTGAACCCTGATTTTTCCCTATTGTCCCAAGGTAATAAAATATTTGCATCGTCATTTTCCATGGACTCATCAGCTCCGCTATTTGTTTCTCTATTCATATGGTATCGAGCTCGTTCTATTTCTAGGCGAGATTGACGTTGTTCTGCTGTTTCTGCTCGTCTTAGTTCATCTATTCTTTCCCTTTCAGATGCAAGATAACTTTCATTGTTTCTTTGTACACCTACATAGTTATGTCTAGCTATTTGTAATCGTTCTTCTCTTTGGGAGAGAGATTCAGACTCGCGCGAGAGAGCGTGTCGCTCTCGGTCAGATGACAGACGTGCTTGGCGTTCCTCGATACTCTCTTGAGAACGCAAAGTCGCGGTCCGAGTTCTTTGCGAACTTAAGCGCGACTCCCTTTCTGTGAAAGTCTCTGACTCGCGTGAGAGAGACTGGCGCTCCCGATCAGCAGACAGCCGAACTTCGCGTTCCTGGATATTCTCTTGAGAACGCAAAGTCGCGGTCCGAGTTCTTTGCGAACTTAAGCGCGACTCCCTTTCTGTGAAAGTCTCTGACTCGCGTGAGAGAGACTGGCGCTCCCGATCAGCAGACAGCCGAACTTCGCGTTCCTGGATATTCTCTTGAGAACGCAAAGTCGCGGTCCGAGTTCTTTGCGAACTTAAGCGCGACTCCCTTTCTGTGAATGTCTCTGACTCACGTGAGAGAGAGTGGCGCTCCCGATCAGCAGACAGCCGGTCTTCGCGTTCCTGGATACTCTCTTGAGACCGCAAAGTCGCGGTCCGTGTTCTTTGTGAACTTAAACGTGACTCCCTTTCGGTGAACGTTTCCGATTCACGTGAAAGAGCGATGTGCTCTCGGTTAGCAGATAACCGTGCTTCACGATCTTCTTCCGATTCCTGAGACCTACAAAGTCTCATCCTTTTCGCATTTCGGCTACGCAGCGAAAGGTTAGTTTTTTTTCTTTGAGGCATTTTCAAGGAAAATTAAAGCAATAAACAAAACTAACAACACTTATGACTGAATAGCCTACAAACTTAAAAGATCGGTGCGTCGAACAGTCTAGTGTGACAACGTATCGTCTGTTCGTGGTCGTGACTCAACGAATTGGCAACACTAACTTACTGTATAACGATTGGCACTATTGGATTCAAACTACGAAGTAAATCAAATACAATCTTTACTTCGTACTTCAAACCAATGACCAAAGTTGACCAAACGAAACCAATAAGATAAGCAAATACTTTTTTTTCGACCAATTTAGAAAATCGATAAACCAAGCAACCAAAGAACTTTTACGACACACGCAAGAACTTTTAAGACACCTAACGAAACCCAATTTGCCTAGTAAACACGGTGGACGTCATCCTCGCGCGGAAAATCTTAACACCGCGATTCAGAAAATGACGTCATTTGCACAACGCCATCTATCGGATTTAGATTTCAACTATCAACATTAGTTCTATTTTTAGTCTTAAGATGTCGTTGCAAGTACTATACTTAATTGCGTAACGTAATATTTTACTTCTTGAACTCACTAAATTAATCATATCTTTTGATAGAGTGAACCGATTTCGATGAAACAAAAACTAAGTTAATCCTCAAGTTGCGTATAATTTTTGTATATAAACATTGTCAGCATTGAATTCGTAGATTTTACGTGATGTGCGCACAAACAAACAGACAAACAGACAAACAGACAAAAATTTCAAAAATGATGGAAATGGGTTCTGTTACTTATCTTTTCACACGCTGGCTATTTTTTGTTTCAATTTCTTCAATGTACAAAAATGACTTTTCTACAGATTTATTATATGTATAGATATTTACATATATATTTTATAGATTCGACGCTATTACAAATTTCAACATTAATGTGTGCTTGAAAAGCGTTTGACAAAACTGGAGAATACGGTACCACCCAACTATTATTTAGAATTATTTCTTGTCCACGGAATCTGACAGTAGCTGTGAAACCACCTTGTGACGGTGATCTTCGCCGGTATTGCGGATACCCATTTTCCCCAGCCATAGTTAGTTCTTTCAGTGCTCTGGGGTATTTTTTTGAGCATTGACCATCTTTCATGCACGGTGATTCCCTGTTTAAGAGGCCACATGGCCCGTGAACCATATGTGTTTTTACTATGTCATGCAAAATCGGATCTGCATTATAGTCCGGAAATTCTGCACTTATGACACTGTCTATAGCATCGGGACGAATTTTTTCTTCCAGCCACAGAAGAATGTGCGCGTGGGGTAAACCACGCTTTTGCCACTCGACGCTATACATAAAACAAAGAGTTGAACCGAAAACTTTCTCCTTTGTAAGTAGATTAATCAAGACTTTGAGTTTTAAATGAAAAATCCTAGCAATAATGTCATGTCTGTCGTATGACGCCTGTCCTGTGAGAAGTGCCTGGCAAATCTCCGTCCACTTTGGATTTGTTGTAAATGTTATAAAAAGGTCCGGCCGGCCGTATTTACGGACGTAACAAAAAGCATCTTGCGTTCGTTCGTGCATATACCGCGGACCGCCTGTGAAACTGGATGGCAAAATAACCAATCGACCCAAGTTTTCGACGTTATTATCTGATTGCATGGCGTCCCGCAAGTGCACGTATTCTTCAGCGCGTAACCGTCGCTGGTTAGTGCGAATATACACTAAACGTTCAGTTTCTATTTTTGCGTACATGTCCACAATAAATTGGCTGAACAAACCACGAAATCGTTGCAAATATACGAAACTGTTTTGCCTTATTTGTAAAAGGTAGGAATAGTATTGTTGAGCAGATATTTTTTTTTGATAATTAGTGACTCTCGTAGTAGGGTTCACTTGGTACAGCCCAAAATTGTACCCATCTTCACCATGACAATAAATTAGTGGATATTGCAGGGCGTCGTAAGCTCGGTGGGTTTCCAAAATGCGTTGAAGGCGATCGTCGCGTGTACGCAACACGATATCACGTCTCTCACACTCCTGGTCGACTAAAACAACTGCAACTTCGTCTGCGACGGGTGCATTGTGTCTTCCACGGTGTTCACCCACAGGACGTCTATCGGCACTTATAACAATTTTGAAATCATTGCTGCCTTGTGGAATTGACTCCAATGCAGCTTTGAATTCACGAACGTACTGGTTAACGTGATGCAGCAATTCTTGAAGTTGACCCAAAAGCTCAGCATTGAGCTGGGGAAAATTGTGATTTCTAACATTGAGCTGTTGCGTGTAATCGGATACAAAATAAATTTGGAGAAATTTGGGTTCATTTTCTGGCAGCAAAGATCCAATAAGGTGATAAACTTGACCTTGTACTTTGAAGGTTGGCATGAACGGTCCTTCCGTTATTTGTTTTGCCCCAAAGGAAGTCATTTGGAAAGCACTGTTATATAAACGAATATTATCCAAAAAACGGTTCGACTGGGGATGATCGCCATTCAGGAGACTTTTAAGTAAGTGTGGTGGATCTTGGAAATTTGGAAGAACAATTTTTCCATTTGAGCAGCACATTCCATCTGTCTCTTTCCTCCATTTCAAAGCATGACAAAAATTACAAATTTCTCTCATGTCACCCACGAAAGTAAAGCCAGCATAATTAATTCTAGACGAATATGTGAACCCTGATTTTTCCCTATTGTCCCAAGGTAATAAAATATTTGCATCGTCATTTTCCATGGACTCATCAGCTCCGCTATTTGTTTCTCTATTCATATGGTATCGAGCTCGTTCTATTTCTAGGCGAGATTGACGTTGTTCTGCTGTTTCTGCTCGTCTTAGTTCATCTATTCTTTCCCTTTCAGATGCAAGATAACTTTCATTGTTTCTTTGTACACCTACATAGTTATGTCTAGCTATTTGTAATCGTTCTTCTCTTTGGGAGAGAGATTCAGACTCGCGCGAGAGAGCGTGTCGCTCTCGGTCAGATGACAGACGTGCTTGGCGTTCCTCGATACTCTCTTGAGAACGCAAAGTCGCGGTCCGAGTTCTTTGCGAACTTAAGCGCGACTCCCTTTCTGTGAAAGTCTCTGACTCGCGTGAGAGAGACTGGCGCTCCCGATCAGCAGACAGCCGAACTTCGCGTTCCTGGATATTCTCTTGAGAACGCAAAGTCGCGGTCCGAGTTCTTTGCGAACTTAAGCGCGACTCCCTTTCTGTGAAAGTCTCTGACTCGCGTGAGAGAGACTGGCGCTCCCGATCAGCAGACAGCCGAACTTCGCGTTCCTGGATATTCTCTTGAGAACGCAAAGTCGCGGTCCGAGTTCTTTGCGAACTTAAGCGCGACTCCCTTTCTGTGAATGTCTCTGACTCACGTGAGAGAGAGTGGCGCTCCCGATCAGCAGACAGCCGGTCTTCGCGTTCCTGGATACTCTCTTGAGACCGCAAAGTCGCGGTCCGTGTTCTTTGTGAACTTAAACGTGACTCCCTTTCGGTGAACGTTTCCGATTCACGTGAAAGAGCGATGTGCTCTCGGTTAGCAGATAACCGTGCTTCACGATCTTCTTCCGATTCCTGAGACCTACAAAGTCTCATCCTTTTCGCATTTCGGCTACGCAGCGAAAGGTTAGTTTTTTTCCTTTGAGGCATTTTCAAGGAAAATTAAAGCAATAAACAAAACTAACAACACTTATGACTGAATAGCCTACAAACTTAAAAGATCGGTGCGTCGAACAGTCTAGTGTGACAACGTATCGTCTGTTCGTGGTCGTGACTCAACGAATTGGCAACACTAACTTACTGTATAACGATTGGCACTATTGGATTCAAACTACGAAGTAAATCAAATACAATCTTTACTTCGTACTTCAAACCAATGACCAAAGTTGACCAAACGAAACCAATAAGATAAGCAAATACTTTTTTTTCGACCAATTTAGAAAATCGATAAACCAAGCAACCAAAGAACTTTTACGACACACGCAAGAACTTTTAAGACACCTAACGAAACCCAATTTGCCTAGTAAACACGGTGGACGTCATCCTCGCGCGGAAAATCTTAACACCGCGATTCAGAAAATGACGTCATTTGCACAACGCCATCTATCGGATTTAGATTTCAACTATCAACATTAGTTCTATTTTTAGTCTTAAGATGTCGTTGCAAGTACTATACTTAATTGCGTAACGTAATATTTTACTTCTTGAACTCACTAAATTAATCATATCTTTTGATAGAGTGAACCGATTTCGATGAAACAAAAACTAAGTTAATCCTCAAGTTGCGTATAATTTTTGTATATAAACATTGTCAGCATTGAATTCGTAGATTTTACGTGATGTGCGCACAAACAAACAGACAAACAGACAAACAGACAAACAGACAAAAATTTCAAAAATGATGGAAATGGGTTCTGTTACTTATCTTTTCACACGCTGGCTATTTTTTGTTTCAATTTCTTCAATGTACAAAAATGACTTTTCTACAGATTTATTATATGTATAGATATTTACATATATATTTTATAGATTCGACGCTATTACAAATTTCAACATTAATGTGTGCTTGAAAAGCGTTTGACAAAACTGGAGAATACGGTACCACCCAACTATTATTTAGAATTATTTCTTGTCCACGGAATCTGACAGTAGCTGTGAAACCACCTTGTGACGGTGATCTTCGCCGGTATTGCGGATACCCATTTTCCCCAGCCATAGTTAGTTCTTTCAGTGCTCTGGGGTATTTTTTTGAGCATTGACCATCTTTCATGCACGGTGATTCCCTGTTTAAGAGGCCACATGGCCCGTGAACCATATGTGTTTTTACTATGTCATGCAAAATCGGATCTGCATTATAGTCCGGAAATTCTGCACTTATGACACTGTCTATAGCATCGGGACGAATTTTTTCTTCCAGCCACAGAAGAATGTGCGCGTGGGGTAAACCACGCTTTTGCCACTCGACGCTATACATAAAACAAAGAGTTGAACCGAAAACTTTCTCCTTTGTAAGTAGATTAATCAAGACTTTGAGTTTTAAATGAAAAATCCTAGCAATAATGTCATGTCTGTCGTATGACGCCTGTCCTGTGAGAAGTGCCTGGCAAATCTCCGTCCACTTTGGATTTGTTGTAAATGTTATAAAAAGGTCCGGCCGGCCGTATTTACGGACGTAACAAAAAGCATCTTGCGTTCGTTCGTGCATATACCGCGGACCGCCTGTGAAACTGGATGGCAAAATAACCAATCGACCCAAGTTTTCGACGTTATTATCTGATTGCATGGCGTCCCGCAAGTGCACGTATTCTTCAGCGCGTAACCGTCGCTGGTTAGTGCGAATATACACTAAACGTTCAGTTTCTATTTTTGCGTACATGTCCACAATAAATTGGCTGAACAAACCACGAAATCGTTGCAAATATACGAAACTGTTTTGCCTTATTTGTAAAAGGTAGGAATAGTATTGTTGAGCAGATATTTTTTTTTGATAATTAGTGACTCTCGTAGTAGGGTTCACTTGGTACAGCCCAAAATTGTACCCATCTTCACCATGACAATAAATTAGTGGATATTGCAGGGCGTCGTAAGCTCGGTGGGTTTCCAAAATGCGTTGAAGGCGATCGTCGCGTGTACGCAACACGATATCACGTCTCTCACACTCCTGGTCGACTAAAACAACTGCAACTTCATCTGCGACGGGTGCATTGTGTCTTCCACGGTGTTCACCCACAGGACGTCTATCGGCACTTATAACAATTTTGAAATCATTGCTGCCTTGTGGAATTGACTCCAATGCAGCTTTGAATTCACGAACGTACTGGTTAACGTGATGCAGCAATTCTTGAAGTTGACCCAAAAGCTCAGCATTGAGCTGGGGAAAATTGTGATTTCTAACATTGAGCTGTTGCGTGTAATCGGATACAAAATAAATTTGGAGAAATTTGGGTTCATTTTCTGGCAGCAAAGATCCAATAAGGTGATAAACTTGACCTTGTACTTTGAAGGTTGGCATGAACGGTCCTTCCGTTATTTGTTTTGCCCCAAAGGAAGTCATTTGGAAAGCACTGTTATATAAACGAATATTATCCAAAAAACGGTTCGACTGGGGATGATCGCCATTCAGGAGACTTTTAAGTAAGTGTGGTGGATCTTGGAAATTTGGAAGAACAATTTTTCCATTTGAGCAGCACATTCCATCTGTCTCTTTCCTCCATTTCAAAGCATGACAAAAATTACAAATTTCTCTCATGTCACCCACGAAAGTAAAGCCAGCATAATTAATTCTAGACGAATATGTGAACCCTGATTTTTCCCTATTGTCCCAAGGTAATAAAATATTTGCATCGTCATTTTCCATGGACTCATCAGCTCCGCTATTTGTTTCTCTATTCATATGGTATCGAGCTCGTTCTATTTCTAGGCGAGATTGACGTTGTTCTGCTGTTTCTGCTCGTCTTAGTTCATCTATTCTTTCCCTTTCAGATGCAAGATAACTTTCATTGTTTCTTTGTACACCTACATAGTTATGTCTAGCTATTTGTAATCGTTCTTCTCTTTGGGAGAGAGATTCAGACTCGCGCGAGAGAGCGTGTCGCTCTCGGTCAGATGACAGACGTGCTTGGCGTTCCTCGATACTCTCTTGAGAACGCAAAGTCGCGGTCCGAGTTCTTTGCGAACTTAAGCGCGACTCCCTTTCTGTGAAAGTCTCTGACTCGCGTGAGAGAGACTGGCGCTCCCGATCAGCAGACAGCCGAACTTCGCGTTCCTGGATATTCTCTTGAGAACGCAAAGTCGCGGTCCGAGTTCTTTGCGAACTTAAGCGCGACTCCCTTTCTGTGAAAGTCTCTGACTCGCGTGAGAGAGACTGGCGCTCCCGATCAGCAGACAGCCGAACTTCGCGTTCCTGGATATTCTCTTGAGAACGCAAAGTCGCGGTCCGAGTTCTTTGCGAACTTAAGCGCGACTCCCTTTCTGTGAATGTCTCTGACTCACGTGAGAGAGAGTGGCGCTCCCGATCAGCAGACAGCCGGTCTTCGCGTTCCTGGATACTCTCTTGAGACCGCAAAGTCGCGGTCCGTGTTCTTTGTGAACTTAAACGTGACTCCCTTTCGGTGAACGTTTCCGATTCACGTGAAAGAGCGATGTGCTCTCGGTTAGCAGATAACCGTGCTTCACGATCTTCTTCCGATTCCTGAGACCTACAAAGTCTCATCCTTTTCGCATTTCGGCTACGCAGCGAAAGGTTAGTTTTTTTTCTTTGAGGCATTTTCAAGGAAAATTAAAGCAATAAACAAAACTAACAACACTTATGACTGAATAGCCTACAAACTTAAAAGATCGGTGCGTCGAACAGTCTAGTGTGACAACGTATCGTCTGTTCGTGGTCGTGACTCAACGAATTGGCAACACTAACTTACTGTATAACGATTGGCACTATTGGATTCAAACTACGAAGTAAATCAAATACAATCTTTACTTCGTACTTCAAACCAATGACCAAAGTTGACCAAACGAAACCAATAAGATAAGCAAATACTTTTTTTTCGACCAATTTAGAAAATCGATAAACCAAGCAACCAAAGAACTTTTACGACACACGCAAGAACTTTTAAGACACCTAACGAAACCCAATTTGCCTAGTAAACACGGTGGACGTCATCCTCGCGCGGAAAATCTTAACACCGCGATTCAGAAAATGACGTCATTTGCACAACGCCATCTATCGGATTTAGATTTCAACTATCAACATTAGTTCTATTTTTAGTCTTAAGATGTCGTTGCAAGTACTATACTTAATTGCGTAACGTAATATTTTACTTCTTGAACTCACTAAATTAATCATATCTTTTGATAGAGTGAACCGATTTCGATGAAACAAAAACTAAGTTAATCCTCAAGTTGCGTATAATTTTTGTATATAAACATTGTCAGCATTGAATTCGTAGATTTTACGTGATGTGCGCACAAACAAACAGACAAACAGACAAACAGACAAAAATTTCAAAAATGATGGAAATGGGTTCTGTTACTTATCTTTTCACACGCTGGCTATTTTTTGTTTCAATTTCTTCAATGTACAAAAATGACTTTTCTACAGATTTATTATATGTATAGATATTTACATATATATTTTATAGATTCGACGCTATTACAAATTTCAACATTAATGTGTGCTTGAAAAGCGTTTGACAAAACTGGAGAATACGGTACCACCCAACTATTATTTAGAATTATTTCTTGTCCACGGAATCTGACAGTAGCTGTGAAACCACCTTGTGACGGTGATCTTCGCCGGTATTGCGGATACCCATTTTCCCCAGCCATAGTTAGTTCTTTCAGTGCTCTGGGGTATTTTTTTGAGCATTGACCATCTTTCATGCACGGTGATTCCCTGTTTAAGAGGCCACATGGCCCGTGAACCATATGTGTTTTTACTATGTCATGCAAAATCGGATCTGCATTATAGTCCGGAAATTCTGCACTTATGACACTGTCTATAGCATCGGGACGAATTTTTTCTTCCAGCCACAGAAGAATGTGCGCGTGGGGTAAACCACGCTTTTGCCACTCGACGCTATACATAAAACAAAGAGTTGAACCGAAAACTTTCTCCTTTGTAAGTAGATTAATCAAGACTTTGAGTTTTAAATGAAAAATCCTAGCAATAATGTCATGTCTGTCGTATGACGCCTGTCCTGTGAGAAGTGCCTGGCAAATCTCCGTCCACTTTGGATTTGTTGTAAATGTTATAAAAAGGTCCGGCCGGCCGTATTTACGGACGTAACAAAAAGCATCTTGCGTTCGTTCGTGCATATACCGCGGACCGCCTGTGAAACTGGATGGCAAAATAACCAATCGACCCAAGTTTTCGACGTTATTATCTGATTGCATGGCGTCCCGCAAGTGCACGTATTCTTCAGCGCGTAACCGTCGCTGGTTAGTGCGAATATACACTAAACGTTCAGTTTCTATTTTTGCGTACATGTCCACAATAAATTGGCTGAACAAACCACGAAATCGTTGCAAATATACGAAACTGTTTTGCCTTATTTGTAAAAGGTAGGAATAGTATTGTTGAGCAGATATTTTTTTTTGATAATTAGTGACTCTCGTAGTAGGGTTCACTTGGTACAGCCCAAAATTGTACCCATCTTCACCATGACAATAAATTAGTGGATATTGCAGGGCGTCGTAAGCTCGGTGGGTTTCCAAAATGCGTTGAAGGCGATCGTCGCGTGTACGCAACACGATATCACGTCTCTCACACTCCTGGTCGACTAAAACAACTGCAACTTCATCTGCGACGGGTGCATTGTGTCTTCCACGGTGTTCACCCACAGGACGTCTATCGGCACTTATAACAATTTTGAAATCATTGCTGCCTTGTGGAATTGACTCCAATGCAGCTTTGAATTCACGAACGTACTGGTTAACGTGATGCAGCAATTCTTGAAGTTGACCCAAAAGCTCAGCATTGAGCTGGGGAAAATTGTGATTTCTAACATTGAGCTGTTGCGTGTAATCGGATACAAAATAAATTTGGAGAAATTTGGGTTCATTTTCTGGCAGCAAAGATCCAATAAGGTGATAAACTTGACCTTGTACTTTGAAGGTTGGCATGAACGGTCCTTCCGTTATTTGTTTTGCCCCAAAGGAAGTCATTTGGAAAGCACTGTTATATAAACGAATATTATCCAAAAAACGGTTCGACTGGGGATGATCGCCATTCAGGAGACTTTTAAGTAAGTGTGGTGGATCTTGGAAATTTGGAAGAACAATTTTTCCATTTGAGCAGCACATTCCATCTGTCTCTTTCCTCCATTTCAAAGCATGACAAAAATTACAAATTTCTCTCATGTCACCCACGAAAGTAAAGCCAGCATAATTAATTCTAGACGAATATGTGAACCCTGATTTTTCCCTATTGTCCCAAGGTAATAAAATATTTGCATCGTCATTTTCCATGGACTCATCAGCTCCGCTATTTGTTTCTCTATTCATATGGTATCGAGCTCGTTCTATTTCTAGGCGAGATTGACGTTGTTCTGCTGTTTCTGCTCGTCTTAGTTCATCTATTCTTTCCCTTTCAGATGCAAGATAACTTTCATTGTTTCTTTGTACACCTACATAGTTATGTCTAGCTATTTGTAATCGTTCTTCTCTTTGGGAGAGAGATTCAGACTCGCGCGAGAGAGCGTGTCGCTCTCGGTCAGATGACAGACGTGCTTGGCGTTCCTCGATACTCTCTTGAGAACGCAAAGTCGCGGTCCGAGTTCTTTGCGAACTTAAGCGCGACTCCCTTTCTGTGAAAGTCTCTGACTCGCGTGAGAGAGACTGGCGCTCCCGATCAGCAGACAGCCGAACTTCGCGTTCCTGGATATTCTCTTGAGAACGCAAAGTCGCGGTCCGAGTTCTTTGCGAACTTAAGCGCGACTCCCTTTCTGTGAAAGTCTCTGACTCGCGTGAGAGAGACTGGCGCTCCCGATCAGCAGACAGCCGAACTTCGCGTTCCTGGATATTCTCTTGAGAACGCAAAGTCGCGGTCCGAGTTCTTTGCGAACTTAAGCGCGACTCCCTTTCTGTGAATGTCTCTGACTCACGTGAGAGAGAGTGGCGCTCCCGATCAGCAGACAGCCGGTCTTCGCGTTCCTGGATACTCTCTTGAGACCGCAAAGTCGCGGTCCGTGTTCTTTGTGAACTTAAACGTGACTCCCTTTCGGTGAACGTTTCCGATTCACGTGAAAGAGCGATGTGCTCTCGGTTAGCAGATAACCGTGCTTCACGATCTTCTTCCGATTCCTGAGACCTACAAAGTCTCATCCTTTTCGCATTTCGGCTACGCAGCGAAAGGTTAGTTTTTTTCCTTTGAGGCATTTTCAAGGAAAATTAAAGCAATAAACAAAACTAACAACACTTATGACTGAATAGCCTACAAACTTAAAAGATCGGTGCGTCGAACAGTCTAGTGTGACAACGTATCGTCTGTTCGTGGTCGTGACTCAACGAATTGGCAACACTAACTTACTGTATAACGATTGGCACTATTGGATTCAAACTACGAAGTAAATCAAATACAATCTTTACTTCGTACTTCAAACCAATGACCAAAGTTGACCAAACGAAACCAATAAGATAAGCAAATACTTTTTTTTCGACCAATTTAGAAAATCGATAAACCAAGCAACCAAAGAACTTTTACGACACACGCAAGAACTTTTAAGACACCTAACGAAACCCAATTTGCCTAGTAAACACGGTGGACGTCATCCTCGCGCGGAAAATCTTAACACCGCGATTCAGAAAATGACGTCATTTGCACAACGCCATCTATCGGATTTAGATTTCAACTATCAACATTAGTTCTATTTTTAGTCTTAAGATGTCGTTGCAAGTACTATACTTAATTGCGTAACGTAATATTTTACTTCTTGAACTCACTAAATTAATCATATCTTTTGATAGAGTGAACCGATTTCGATGAAACAAAAACTAAGTTAATCCTCAAGTTGCGTATAATTTTTGTATATAAACATTGTCAGCATTGAATTCGTAGATTTTACGTGATGTGCGCACAAACAAACAGACAAACAGACAAACAGACAAAAATTTCAAAAATGATGGAAATGGGTTCTGTTACTTATCTTTTCACACGCTGGCTATTTTTTGTTTCAATTTCTTCAATGTACAAAAATGACTTTTCTACAGATTTATTATATGTATAGATATTTACATATATATTTTATAGATTCGACGCTATTACAAATTTCAACATTAATGTGTGCTTGAAAAGCGTTTGACAAAACTGGAGAATACGGTACCACCCAACTATTATTTAGAATTATTTCTTGTCCACGGAATCTGACAGTAGCTGTGAAACCACCTTGTGACGGTGATCTTCGCCGGTATTGCGGATACCCATTTTCCCCAGCCATAGTTAGTTCTTTCAGTGCTCTGGGGTATTTTTTTGAGCATTGACCATCTTTCATGCACGGTGATTCCCTGTTTAAGAGGCCACATGGCCCGTGAACCATATGTGTTTTTACTATGTCATGCAAAATCGGATCTGCATTATAGTCCGGAAATTCTGCACTTATGACACTGTCTATAGCATCGGGACGAATTTTTTCTTCCAGCCACAGAAGAATGTGCGCGTGGGGTAAACCACGCTTTTGCCACTCGACGCTATACATAAAACAAAGAGTTGAACCGAAAACTTTCTCCTTTGTAAGTAGATTAATCAAGACTTTGAGTTTTAAATGAAAAATCCTAGCAATAATGTCATGTCTGTCGTATGACGCCTGTCCTGTGAGAAGTGCCTGGCAAATCTCCGTCCACTTTGGATTTGTTGTAAATGTTATAAAAAGGTCCGGCCGGCCGTATTTACGGACGTAACAAAAAGCATCTTGCGTTCGTTCGTGCATATACCGCGGACCGCCTGTGAAACTGGATGGCAAAATAACCAATCGACCCAAGTTTTCGACGTTATTATCTGATTGCATGGCGTCCCGCAAGTGCACGTATTCTTCAGCGCGTAACCGTCGCTGGTTAGTGCGAATATACACTAAACGTTCAGTTTCTATTTTTGCGTACATGTCCACAATAAATTGGCTGAACAAACCACGAAATCGTTGCAAATATACGAAACTGTTTTGCCTTATTTGTAAAAGGTAGGAATAGTATTGTTGAGCAGATATTTTTTTTTGATAATTAGTGACTCTCGTAGTAGGGTTCACTTGGTACAGCCCAAAATTGTACCCATCTTCACCATGACAATAAATTAGTGGATATTGCAGGGCGTCGTAAGCTCGGTGGGTTTCCAAAATGCGTTGAAGGCGATCGTCGCGTGTACGCAACACGATATCACGTCTCTCACACTCCTGGTCGACTAAAACAACTGCAACTTCATCTGCGACGGGTGCATTGTGTCTTCCACGGTGTTCACCCACAGGACGTCTATCGGCACTTATAACAATTTTGAAATCATTGCTGCCTTGTGGAATTGACTCCAATGCAGCTTTGAATTCACGAACGTACTGGTTAACGTGATGCAGCAATTCTTGAAGTTGACCCAAAAGCTCAGCATTGAGCTGGGGAAAATTGTGATTTCTAACATTGAGCTGTTGCGTGTAATCGGATACAAAATAAATTTGGAGAAATTTGGGTTCATTTTCTGGCAGCAAAGATCCAATAAGGTGATAAACTTGACCTTGTACTTTGAAGGTTGGCATGAACGGTCCTTCCGTTATTTGTTTTGCCCCAAAGGAAGTCATTTGGAAAGCACTGTTATATAAACGAATATTATCCAAAAAACGGTTCGACTGGGGATGATCGCCATTCAGGAGACTTTTAAGTAAGTGTGGTGGATCTTGGAAATTTGGAAGAACAATTTTTCCATTTGAGCAGCACATTCCATCTGTCTCTTTCCTCCATTTCAAAGCATGACAAAAATTACAAATTTCTCTCATGTCACCCACGAAAGTAAAGCCAGCATAATTAATTCTAGACGAATATGTGAACCCTGATTTTTCCCTATTGTCCCAAGGTAATAAAATATTTGCATCGTCATTTTCCATGGACTCATCAGCTCCGCTATTTGTTTCTCTATTCATATGGTATCGAGCTCGTTCTATTTCTAGGCGAGATTGACGTTGTTCTGCTGTTTCTGCTCGTCTTAGTTCATCTATTCTTTCCCTTTCAGATGCAAGATAACTTTCATTGTTTCTTTGTACACCTACATAGTTATGTCTAGCTATTTGTAATCGTTCTTCTCTTTGGGAGAGAGATTCAGACTCGCGCGAGAGAGCGTGTCGCTCTCGGTCAGATGACAGACGTGCTTGGCGTTCCTCGATACTCTCTTGAGAACGCAAAGTCGCGGTCCGAGTTCTTTGCGAACTTAAGCGCGACTCCCTTTCTGTGAAAGTCTCTGACTCGCGTGAGAGAGACTGGCGCTCCCGATCAGCAGACAGCCGAACTTCGCGTTCCTGGATATTCTCTTGAGAACGCAAAGTCGCGGTCCGAGTTCTTTGCGAACTTAAGCGCGACTCCCTTTCTGTGAAAGTCTCTGACTCGCGTGAGAGAGACTGGCGCTCCCGATCAGCAGACAGCCGAACTTCGCGTTCCTGGATATTCTCTTGAGAACGCAAAGTCGCGGTCCGAGTTCTTTGCGAACTTAAGCGCGACTCCCTTTCTGTGAATGTCTCTGACTCACGTGAGAGAGAGTGGCGCTCCCGATCAGCAGACAGCCGGTCTTCGCGTTCCTGGATACTCTCTTGAGACCGCAAAGTCGCGGTCCGTGTTCTTTGTGAACTTAAACGTGACTCCCTTTCGGTGAACGTTTCCGATTCACGTGAAAGAGCGATGTGCTCTCGGTTAGCAGATAACCGTGCTTCACGATCTTCTTCCGATTCCTGAGACCTACAAAGTCTCATCCTTTTCGCATTTCGGCTACGCAGCGAAAGGTTAGTTTTTTTCCTTTGAGGCATTTTCAAGGAAAATTAAAGCAATAAACAAAACTAACAACACTTATGACTGAATAGCCTACAAACTTAAAAGATCGGTGCGTCGAACAGTCTAGTGTGACAACGTATCGTCTGTTCGTGGTCGTGACTCAACGAATTGGCAACACTAACTTACTGTATAACGATTGGCACTATTGGATTCAAACTACGAAGTAAATCAAATACAATCTTTACTTCGTACTTCAAACCAATGACCAAAGTTGACCAAACGAAACCAATAAGATAAGCAAATACTTTTTTTTCGACCAATTTAGAAAATCGATAAACCAAGCAACCAAAGAACTTTTACGACACACGCAAGAACTTTTAAGACACCTAACGAAACCCAATTTGCCTAGTAAACACGGTGGACGTCATCCTCGCGCGGAAAATCTTAACACCGCGATTCAGAAAATGACGTCATTTGCACAACGCCATCTATCGGATTTAGATTTCAACTATCAACATTAGTTCTATTTTTAGTCTTAAGATGTCGTTGCAAGTACTATACTTAATTGCGTAACGTAATATTTTACTTCTTGAACTCACTAAATTAATCATATCTTTTGATAGAGTGAACCGATTTCGATGAAACAAAAACTAAGTTAATCCTCAAGTTGCGTATAATTTTTGTATATAAACATTGTCAGCATTGAATTCGTAGATTTTACGTGATGTGCGCACAAACAAACAGACAAACAGACAAACAGACAAAAATTTCAAAAATGATGGAAATGGGTTCTGTTACTTATCTTTTCACACGCTGGCTATTTTTTGTTTCAATTTCTTCAATGTACAAAAATGACTTTTCTACAGATTTATTATATGTATAGATATTTACATATATATTTTATAGATTCGACGCTATTACAAATTTCAACATTAATGTGTGCTTGAAAAGCGTTTGACAAAACTGGAGAATACGGTACCACCCAACTATTATTTAGAATTATTTCTTGTCCACGGAATCTGACAGTAGCTGTGAAACCACCTTGTGACGGTGATCTTCGCCGGTATTGCGGATACCCATTTTCCCCAGCCATAGTTAGTTCTTTCAGTGCTCTGGGGTATTTTTTTGAGCATTGACCATCTTTCATGCACGGTGATTCCCTGTTTAAGAGGCCACATGGCCCGTGAACCATATGTGTTTTTACTATGTCATGCAAAATCGGATCTGCATTATAGTCCGGAAATTCTGCACTTATGACACTGTCTATAGCATCGGGACGAATTTTTTCTTCCAGCCACAGAAGAATGTGCGCGTGGGGTAAACCACGCTTTTGCCACTCGACGCTATACATAAAACAAAGAGTTGAACCGAAAACTTTCTCCTTTGTAAGTAGATTAATCAAGACTTTGAGTTTTAAATGAAAAATCCTAGCAATAATGTCATGTCTGTCGTATGACGCCTGTCCTGTGAGAAGTGCCTGGCAAATCTCCGTCCACTTTGGATTTGTTGTAAATGTTATAAAAAGGTCCGGCCGGCCGTATTTACGGACGTAACAAAAAGCATCTTGCGTTCGTTCGTGCATATACCGCGGACCGCCTGTGAAACTGGATGGCAAAATAACCAATCGACCCAAGTTTTCGACGTTATTATCTGATTGCATGGCGTCCCGCAAGTGCACGTATTCTTCAGCGCGTAACCGTCGCTGGTTAGTGCGAATATACACTAAACGTTCAGTTTCTATTTTTGCGTACATGTCCACAATAAATTGGCTGAACAAACCACGAAATCGTTGCAAATATACGAAACTGTTTTGCCTTATTTGTAAAAGGTAGGAATAGTATTGTTGAGCAGATATTTTTTTTTGATAATTAGTGACTCTCGTAGTAGGGTTCACTTGGTACAGCCCAAAATTGTACCCATCTTCACCATGACAATAAATTAGTGGATATTGCAGGGCGTCGTAAGCTCGGTGGGTTTCCAAAATGCGTTGAAGGCGATCGTCGCGTGTACGCAACACGATATCACGTCTCTCACACTCCTGGTCGACTAAAACAACTGCAACTTCATCTGCGACGGGTGCATTGTGTCTTCCACGGTGTTCACCCACAGGACGTCTATCGGCACTTATAACAATTTTGAAATCATTGCTGCCTTGTGGAATTGACTCCAATGCAGCTTTGAATTCACGAACGTACTGGTTAACGTGATGCAGCAATTCTTGAAGTTGACCCAAAAGCTCAGCATTGAGCTGGGGAAAATTGTGATTTCTAACATTGAGCTGTTGCGTGTAATCGGATACAAAATAAATTTGGAGAAATTTGGGTTCATTTTCTGGCAGCAAAGATCCAATAAGGTGATAAACTTGACCTTGTACTTTGAAGGTTGGCATGAACGGTCCTTCCGTTATTTGTTTTGCCCCAAAGGAAGTCATTTGGAAAGCACTGTTATATAAACGAATATTATCCAAAAAACGGTTCGACTGGGGATGATCGCCATTCAGGAGACTTTTAAGTAAGTGTGGTGGATCTTGGAAATTTGGAAGAACAATTTTTCCATTTGAGCAGCACATTCCATCTGTCTCTTTCCTCCATTTCAAAGCATGACAAAAATTACAAATTTCTCTCATGTCACCCACGAAAGTAAAGCCAGCATAATTAATTCTAGACGAATATGTGAACCCTGATTTTTCCCTATTGTCCCAAGGTAATAAAATATTTGCATCGTCATTTTCCATGGACTCATCAGCTCCGCTATTTGTTTCTCTATTCATATGGTATCGAGCTCGTTCTATTTCTAGGCGAGATTGACGTTGTTCTGCTGTTTCTGCTCGTCTTAGTTCATCTATTCTTTCCCTTTCAGATGCAAGATAACTTTCATTGTTTCTTTGTACACCTACATAGTTATGTCTAGCTATTTGTAATCGTTCTTCTCTTTGGGAGAGAGATTCAGACTCGCGCGAGAGAGCGTGTCGCTCTCGGTCAGATGACAGACGTGCTTGGCGTTCCTCGATACTCTCTTGAGAACGCAAAGTCGCGGTCCGAGTTCTTTGCGAACTTAAGCGCGACTCCCTTTCTGTGAAAGTCTCTGACTCGCGTGAGAGAGACTGGCGCTCCCGATCAGCAGACAGCCGAACTTCGCGTTCCTGGATATTCTCTTGAGAACGCAAAGTCGCGGTCCGAGTTCTTTGCGAACTTAAGCGCGACTCCCTTTCTGTGAAAGTCTCTGACTCGCGTGAGAGAGACTGGCGCTCCCGATCAGCAGACAGCCGAACTTCGCGTTCCTGGATATTCTCTTGAGAACGCAAAGTCGCGGTCCGAGTTCTTTGCGAACTTAAGCGCGACTCCCTTTCTGTGAATGTCTCTGACTCACGTGAGAGAGAGTGGCGCTCCCGATCAGCAGACAGCCGGTCTTCGCGTTCCTGGATACTCTCTTGAGACCGCAAAGTCGCGGTCCGTGTTCTTTGTGAACTTAAATGTGACTCCCTTTCGGTGAACGTTTCCGATTCACGTGAAAGAGCGATGTGCTCTCGGTTAGCAGATAACCGTGCTTCACGATCTTCTTCCGATTCCTGAGACCTACAAAGTCTCATCCTTTTCGCATTTCGGCTACGCAGCGAAAGGTTAGTTTTTTTTCTTTGAGGCATTTTCAAGGAAAATTAAAGCAATAAACAAAACTAACAACACTTATGACTGAATAGCCTACAAACTTAAAAGATCGGTGCGTCGAACAGTCTAGTGTGACAACGTATCGTCTGTTCGTGGTCGTGACTCAACGAATTGGCAACACTAACTTACTGTATAACGATTGGCACTATTGGATTCAAACCACGAAGTAAATCAAATACAATCTTTACTTCGTACTTCAAACCAATGACCAAAGTTGACCAAACGAAACCAATAAGATAAGCAAATACTTTTTTTTCGACCAATTTAGAAAATCGATAAACCAAGCAACCAAAGAACTTTTACGACACACGCAAGAACTTTTAAGACACCTAACGAAACCCAATTTGCCTAGTAAACACGGTGGACGTCATCCTCGCGCGGAAAATCTTAACACCGCGATTCAGAAAATGACGTCATTTGCACAACGCCATCTATCGGATTTAGATTTCAACTATCAACATTAGTTCTATTTTTAGTCTTAAGATGTCGTTGCAAGTACTATACTTAATTGCGTAACGTAATATTTTACTTCTTGAACTCACTAAATTAATCATATCTTTTGATAGAGTGAACCGATTTCGATGAAACAAAAACTAAGTTAATCCTCAAGTTGCGTATAATTTTTGTATATAAACATTGTCAGCATTGAATTCGTAGATTTTACGTGATGTGCGCACAAACAAACAGACAAACAGACAAACAGACAAACAGACAAAAATTTCAAAAATGATGGAAATGGGTTCTGTTACTTATCTTTTCACACGCTGGCTATTTTTTGTTTCAATTTCTTCAATGTACAAAAATGACTTTTCTACAGATTTATTATATGTATAGATATTTACATATATATTTTATAGATTCGACGCTATTACAAATTTCAACATTAATGTGTGCTTGAAAAGCGTTTGACAAAACTGGAGAATACGGTACCACCCAACTATTATTTAGAATTATTTCTTGTCCACGGAATCTGACAGTAGCTGTGAAACCACCTTGTGACGGTGATCTTCGCCGGTATTGCGGATACCCATTTTCCCCAGCCATAGTTAGTTCTTTCAGTGCTCTGGGGTATTTTTTTGAGCATTGACCATCTTTCATGCACGGTGATTCCCTGTTTAAGAGGCCACATGGCCCGTGAACCATATGTGTTTTTACTATGTCATGCAAAATCGGATCTGCATTATAGTCCGGAAATTCTGCACTTATGACACTGTCTATAGCATCGGGACGAATTTTTTCTTCCAGCCACAGAAGAATGTGCGCGTGGGGTAAACCACGCTTTTGCCACTCGACGCTATACATAAAACAAAGAGTTGAACCGAAAACTTTCTCCTTTGTAAGTAGATTAATCAAGACTTTGAGTTTTAAATGAAAAATCCTAGCAATAATGTCATGTCTGTCGTATGACGCCTGTCCTGTGAGAAGTGCCTGGCAAATCTCCGTCCACTTTGGATTTGTTGTAAATGTTATAAAAAGGTCCGGCCGGCCGTATTTACGGACGTAACAAAAAGCATCTTGCGTTCGTTCGTGCATATACCGCGGACCGCCTGTGAAACTGGATGGCAAAATAACCAATCGACCCAAGTTTTCGACGTTATTATCTGATTGCATGGCGTCCCGCAAGTGCACGTATTCTTCAGCGCGTAACCATCGCTGGTTAGTGCGAATATACACTAAACGTTCAGTTTCTATTTTTGCGTACATGTCCACAATAAATTGGCTGAACAAACCACGAAATCGTTGCAAATATACGAAACTGTTTTGCCTTATTTGTAAAAGGTAGGAATAGTATTGTTGAGCAGATATTTTTTTTTGATAATTAGTGACTCTCGTAGTAGGGTTCACTTGGTACAGCCCAAAATTGTACCCATCTTCACCATGACAATAAATTAGTGGATATTGCAGGGCGTCGTAAGCTCGGTGGGTTTCCAAAATGCGTTGAAGGCGATCGTCGCGTGTACGCAACACGATATCGCGTCTCTCACACTCCTGGTCGACTAAAACAACTGCAACTTCATCTGCGACGGGTGCATTGTGTCTTCCACGGTGTTCACCCACAGGACGTCTATCGGCACTTATAACAATTTTGAAATCATTGCTGCCTTGTGGAATTGACTCCAATGCAGCTTTGAATTCACGAACGTACTGGTTAACGTGATGCAGCAATTCTTGAAGTTGACCCAAAAGCTCAGCATTGAGCTGGGGAAAATTGTGATTTCTAACATTGAGCTGTTGCGTGTAATCGGATACAAAATAAATTTGGAGAAATTTGGGTTCATTTTCTGGCAGCAAAGATCCAATAAGGTGATAAACTTGACCTTGTACTTTGAAGGTTGGCATGAACGGTCCTTCCGTTATTTGTTTTGCCCCAAAGGAAGTCATTTGGAAAGCACTGTTATATAAACGAATATTATCCAAAAAACGGTTCGACTGGGGATGATCGCCATTCAGGAGACTTTTAAGTAAGTGTGGTGGATCTTGGAAATTTGGAAGAACAATTTTTCCATTTGAGCAGCACATTCCATCTGTCTCTTTCCTCCATTTCAAAGCATGACAAAAATTACAAATTTCTCTCATGTCACCCACGAAAGTAAAGCCAGCATAATTAATTCTAGACGAATATGTGAACCCTGATTTTTCCCTATTGTCCCAAGGTAATAAAATATTTGCATCGTCATTTTCCATGGACTCATCAGCTCCGCTATTTGTTTCTCTATTCATATGGTATCGAGCTCGTTCTATTTCTAGGCGAGATTGACGTTGTTCTGCTGTTTCTGCTCGTCTTAGTTCATCTATTCTTTCCCTTTCAGATGCAAGATAACTTTCATTGTTTCTTTGTACACCTACATAGTTATGTCTAGCTATTTGTAATCGTTCTTCTCTTTGGGAGAGAGATTCAGACTCGCGCGAGAGAGCGTGTCGCTCTCGGTCAGATGACAGACGTGCTTGGCGTTCCTCGATACTCTCTTGAGAACGCAAAGTCGCGGTCCGAGTTCTTTGCGAACTTAAGCGCGACTCCCTTTCTGTGAAAGTCTCTGACTCGCGTGAGAGAGACTGGCGCTCCCGATCAGCAGACAGCCGAACTTCGCGTTCCTGGATATTCTCTTGAGAACGCAAAGTCGCGGTCCGAGTTCTTTGCGAACTTAAGCGCGACTCCCTTTCTGTGAAAGTCTCTGACTCGCGTGAGAGAGACTGGCGCTCCCGATCAGCAGACAGCCGAACTTCGCGTTCCTGGATATTCTCTTGAGAACGCAAAGTCGCGGTCCGAGTTCTTTGCGAACTTAAGCGCGACTCCCTTTCTGTGAATGTCTCTGACTCACGTGAGAGAGAGTGGCGCTCCCGATCAGCAGACAGCCGGTCTTCGCGTTCCTGGATACTCTCTTGAGACCGCAAAGTCGCGGTCCGTGTTCTTTGTGAACTTAAATGTGACTCCCTTTCGGTGAACGTTTCCGATTCACGTGAAAGAGCGATGTGCTCTCGGTTAGCAGATAACCGTGCTTCACGATCTTCTTCCGATTCCTGAGACCTACAAAGTCTCATCCTTTTCGCATTTCGGCTACGCAGCGAAAGGTTAGTTTTTTTTCTTTGAGGCATTTTCAAGGAAAATTAAAGCAATAAACAAAACTAACAACACTTATGACTGAATAGCCTACAAACTTAAAAGATCGGTGCGTCGAACAGTCTAGTGTGACAACGTATCGTCTGTTCGTGGTCGTGACTCAACGAATTGGCAACACTAACTTACTGTATAACGATTGGCACTATTGGATTCAAACTACGAAGTAAATCAAATACAATCTTTACTTCGTACTTCAAACCAATGACCAAAGTTGACCAAACGAAACCAATAAGATAAGCAAATACTTTTTTTTCGACCAATTTAGAAAATCGATAAACCAAGCAACCAAAGAACTTTTACGACACACGCAAGAACTTTTAAGACACCTAACGAAACCCAATTTGCCTAGTAAACACGGTGGACGTCATCCTCGCGCGGAAAATCTTAACACCGCGATTCAGAAAATGACGTCATTTGCACAACGCCATCTATCGGATTTAGATTTCAACTATCAACATTAGTTCTATTTTTAGTCTTAAGATGTCGTTGCAAGTACTATACTTAATTGCGTAACGTAATATTTTACTTCTTGAACTCACTAAATTAATCATATCTTTTGATAGAGTGAACCGATTTCGATGAAACAAAAACTAAGTTAATCCTCAAGTTGCGTATAATTTTTGTATATAAACATTGTCAGTATTGAATTCGTAGATTTTACGTGATGTGCGCACAAACAAACAGACAAACAGACAAACAGACAAACAGACAAACAGACAAAAATTTCAAAAATGATGGAAATGGGTTCTGTTACTTATCTTTTCACACGCTGGCTATTTTTTGTTTCAATTTCTTCAATGTACAAAAATGACTTTTCTACAGATTTATTATATGTATAGATATTTACATATATATTTTATAGATTCGACGCTATTACAAATTTCAACATTAATGTGTGCTTGAAAAGCGTTTGACAAAACTGGAGAATACGGTACCACCCAACTATTATTTAGAATTATTTCTTGTCCACGGAATCTGACAGTAGCTGTGAAACCACCTTGTGACGGTGATCTTCGCCGGTATTGCGGATACCCATTTTCCCCAGCCATAGTTAGTTCTTTCAGTGCTCTGGGGTATTTTTTTGAGCATTGACCATCTTTCATGCACGGTGATTCCCTGTTTAAGAGGCCACATGGCCCGTGAACCATATGTGTTTTTACTATGTCATGCAAAATCGGATCTGCATTATAGTCCGGAAATTCTGCACTTATGACACTGTCTATAGCATCGGGACGAATTTTTTCTTCCTGCCACAGAAGAATGTGCGCGTGGGGTAAACCACGCTTTTGCCACTCGACGCTATACATAAAACAAAGAGTTGAACCGAAAACTTTCTCCTTTGTAAGTAGATTAATCAAGACTTTGAGTTTTAAATGAAAAATCCTAGCAATAATGTCATGTCTGTCGTATGACGCCTGTCCTGTGAGAAGTGCCTGGCAAATCTCCGTCCACTTTGGATTTGTTGTAAATGTTATAAAAAGGTCCGGCCGGCCGTATTTACGGACGTAACAAAAAGCATCTTGCGTTCGTTCGTGCATATACCGCGGACCGCCTGTGAAACTGGATGGCAAAATAACCAATCGACCCAAGTTTTCGACGTTATTATCTGATTGCATGGCGTCCCGCAAGTGCACGTATTCTTCAGCGCGTAACCGTCGCTGGTTAGTGCGAATATACACTAAACGTTCAGTTTCTATTTTTGCGTACATGTCCACAATAAATTGGCTGAACAAACCACGAAATCGTTGCAAATATACGAAACTGTTTTGCCTTATTTGTAAAAGGTAGGAATAGTATTGTTGAGCAGATATTTTTTTTTGATAATTAGTGACTCTCGTAGTAGGGTTCACTTGGTACAGCCCAAAATTGTACCCATCTTCACCATGACAATAAATTAGTGGATATTGCAGGGCGTCGTAAGCTCGGTGGGTTTCCAAAATGCGTTGAAGGCGATCGTCGCGTGTACGCAACACGATATCACGTCTCTCACACTCCTGGTCGACTAAAACAACTGCAACTTCATCTGCGACGGGTGCATTGTGTCTTCCACGGTGTTCACCCACAGGACGTCTATCGGCACTTATAACAATTTTGAAATCATTGCTGCCTTGTGGAATTGACTCCAATGCAGCTTTGAATTCACGAACGTACTGGTTAACGTGATGCAGCAATTCTTGAAGTTGACCCAAAAGCTCAGCATTGAGCTGGGGAAAATTGTGATTTCTAACATTGAGCTGTTGCGTGTAATCGAATACAAAATAAATTTGGAGAAATTTGGGTTCATTTTCTGGCAGCAAAGATCCAATAAGGTGATAAACTTGACCTTGTACTTTGAAGGTTGGCATGAACGGTCCTTCCGTTATTTGTTTTGCCCCAAAGGAAGTCATTTGGAAAGCACTGTTATATAAACGAATATTATCCAAAAAACGGTTCGACTGGGGATGATCGCCATTCAGGAGACTTTTAAGTAAGTGTGGTGGATCTTGGAAATTTGGAAGAACAATTTTTCCATTTGAGCAGCACATTCCATCTGTCTCTTTCCTCCATTTCAAAGCATGACAAAAATTACAAATTTCTCTCATGTCACCCACGAAAGTAAAGCCAGCATAATTAATTCTAGACGAATATGTGAACCCTGATTTTTCCCTATTGTCCCAAGGTAATAAAATATTTGCATCGTCATTTTCCATGGACTCATCAGCTCCGCTATTTGTTTCTCTATTCATATGGTATCGAGCTCGTTCTATTTCTAGGCGAGATTGACGTTGTTCTGCTGTTTCTGCTCGTCTTAGTTCATCTATTCTTTCCCTTTCAGATGCAAGATAACTTTCATTGTTTCTTTGTACACCTACATAGTTATGTCTAGCTATTTGTAATCGTTCTTCTCTTTGGGAGAGAGATTCAGACTCGCGCGAGAGAGCGTGTCGCTCTCGGTCAGATGACAGACGTGCTTGGCGTTCCTCGATACTCTCTTGAGAACGCAAAGTCGCGGTCCGAGTTCTTTGCGAACTTAAGCGCGACTCCCTTTCTGTGAAAGTCTCTGACTCGCGTGAGAGAGACTGGCGCTCCCGATCAGCAGACAGCCGAACTTCACGTTCCTGGATATTCTCTTGAGAACGCAAAGTCGCGGTCCGAGTTCTTTGCGAACTTAAGCGCGACTCCCTTTCTGTGAAAGTCTCTGACTCGCGTGAGAGAGACTGGCGCTCCCGATCAGCAGACAGCCGAACTTCGCGTTCCTGGATATTCTCTTGAGAACGCAAAGTCGCGGTCCGAGTTCTTTGCGAACTTAAGCGCGACTCCCTTTCTGTGAATGTCTCTGACTCACGTGAGAGAGAGTGGCGCTCCCGATCAGCAGACAGCCGGTCTTCGCGTTCCTGGATACTCTCTTGAGACCGCAAAGTCGCGGTCCGTGTTCTTTGTGAACTTAAATGTGACTCCCTTTCGGTGAACGTTTCCGATTCACGTGAAAGAGCGATGTGCTCTCGGTTAGCAGATAACCGTGCTTCACGATCTTCTTCCGATTCCTGAGACCTACAAAGTCTCATCCTTTTCGCATTTCGGCTACGCAGCGAAAGGTTAGTTTTTTTTCTTTGAGGCATTTTCAAGGAAAATTAAAGCAATAAACAAAACTAACAACACTTATGACTGAATAGCCTACAAACTTAAAAGATCGGTGCGTCGAACAGTCTAGTGTGACAACGTATCGTCTGTTCGTGGTCGTGACTCAACGAATTGGCAACACTAACTTACTGTATAACGATTGGCACTATTGGATTCAAACTACGAAGTAAATCAAATACAATCTTTACTTCGTACTTCAAACCAATGACCAAAGTTGACCAAACGAAACCAATAAGATAAGCAAATACTTTTTTTTCGACCAATTTAGAAAATCGATAAACCAAGCAACCAAAGAACTTTTACGACACACGCAAGAACTTTTAAGACACCTAACGAAACCCAATTTGCCTAGTAAACACGGTGGACGTCATCCTCGCGCGGAAAATCTTAACACCGCGATTCAGAAAATGACGTCATTTGCACAACGCCATCTATCGGATTTAGATTTCAACTATCAACATTAGTTCTATTTTTAGTCTTAAGATGTCGTTGCAAGTACTATACTTAATTGCGTAACGTAATATTTTACTTCTTGAACTCACTAAATTAATCATATCTTTTGATAGAGTGAACCGATTTCGATGAAACAAAAACTAAGTTAATCCTCAAGTTGCGTATAATTTTTGTATATAAACATTGTCAGCATTGAATTCGTAGATTTTACGTGATGTGCGCACAAACAAACAGACAAACAGACAAACAGACAAAAATTTCAAAAATGATGGAAATGGGTTCTGTTACTTATCTTTTCACACGCTGGCTATTTTTTGTTTCAATTTCTTCAATGTACAAAAATGACTTTTCTACAGATTTATTATATGTATAGATATTTACATATATATTTTATAGATTCGACGCTATTACAAATTTCAACATTAATGTGTGCTTGAAAAGCGTTTGACAAAACTGGAGAATACGGTACCACCCAACTATTATTTAGAATTATTTCTTGTCCACGGAATCTGACAGTAGCTGTGAAACCACCTTGTGACGGTGATCTTCGCCGGTATTGCGGATACCCATTTTCCCCAGCCATAGTTAGTTCTTTCAGTGCTCTGGGGTATTTTTTTGAGCATTGACCATCTTTCATGCACGGTGATTCCCTGTTTAAGAGGCCACATGGCCCGTGAACCATATGTGTTTTTACTATGTCATGCAAAATCGGATCTGCATTATAGTCCGGAAATTCTGCACTTATGACACTGTCTATAGCATCGGGACGAATTTTTTCTTCCAGCCACAGAAGAATGTGCGCGTGGGGTAAACCACGCTTTTGCCACTCGACGCTATACATAAAACAAAGAGTTGAACCGAAAACTTTCTCCTTTGTAAGTAGATTAATCAAGACTTTGAGTTTTAAATGAAAAATCCTAGCAATAATGTCATGTCTGTCGTATGACGCCTGTCCTGTGAGAAGTGCCTGGCAAATCTCCGTCCACTTTGGATTTGTTGTAAATGTTATAAAAAGGTCCGGCCGGCCGTATTTACGGACGTAACAAAAAGCATCTTGCGTTCGTTCGTGCATATACCGCGGACCGCCTGTGAAACTGGATGGCAAAATAACCAATCGACCCAAGTTTTCGACGTTATTATCTGATTGCATGGCGTCCCGCAAGTGCACGTATTCTTCAGCGCGTAACCGTCGCTGGTTAGTGCGAATATACACTAAACGTTCAGTTTCTATTTTTGCGTACATGTCCACAATAAATTGGCTGAACAAACCACGAAATCGTTGCAAATATACGAAACTGTTTTGCCTTATTTGTAAAAGGTAGGAATAGTATTGTTGAGCAGATATTTTTTTTTGATAATTAGTGACTCTCGTAGTAGGGTTCACTTGGTACAGCCCAAAATTGTACCCATCTTCACCATGACAATAAATTAGTGGATATTGCAGGGCGTCGTAAGCTCGGTGGGTTTCCAAAATGCGTTGAAGGCGATCGTCGCGTGTACGCAACACGATATCACGTCTCTCACACTCCTGGTCGACTAAAACAACTGCAACTTCATCTGCGACGGGTGCATTGTGTCTTCCACGGTGTTCACCCACAGGACGTCTATCGGCACTTATAACAATTTTGAAATCATTGCTGCCTTGTGGAATTGACTCCAATGCAGCTTTGAATTCACGAACGTACTGGTTAACGTGATGCAGCAATTCTTGAAGTTGACCCAAAAGCTCAGCATTGAGCTGGGGAAAATTGTGATTTCTAACATTGAGCTGTTGCGTGTAATCGGATACAAAATAAATTTGGAGAAATTTGGGTTCATTTTCTGGCAGCAAAGATCCAATAAGGTGATAAACTTGACCTTGTACTTTGAAGGTTGGCATGAACGGTCCTTCCGTTATTTGTTTTGCCCCAAAGGAAGTCATTTGGAAAGCACTGTTATATAAACGAATATTATCCAAAAAACGGTTCGACTGGGGATGATCGCCATTCAGGAGACTTTTAAGTAAGTGTGGTGGATCTTGGAAATTTGGAAGAACAATTTTTCCATTTGAGCAGCACATTCCATCTGTCTCTTTCCTCCATTTCAAAGCATGACAAAAATTACAAATTTCTCTCATGTCACCCACGAAAGTAAAGCCAGCATAATTAATTCTAGACGAATATGTGAACCCTGATTTTTCCCTATTGTCCCAAGGTAATAAAATATTTGCATCGTCATTTTCCATGGACTCATCAGCTCCGCTATTTGTTTCTCTATTCATATGGTATCGAGCTCGTTCTATTTCTAGGCGAGATTGACGTTGTTCTGCTGTTTCTGCTCGTCTTAGTTCATCTATTCTTTCCCTTTCAGATGCAAGATAACTTTCATTGTTTCTTTGTACACCTACATAGTTATGTCTAGCTATTTGTAATCGTTCTTCTCTTTGGGAGAGAGATTCAGACTCGCGCGAGAGAGCGTGTCGCTCTCGGTCAGATGACAGACGTGCTTGGCGTTCCTCGATACTCTCTTGAGAACGCAAAGTCGCGGTCCGAGTTCTTTGCGAACTTAAGCGCGACTCCCTTTCTGTGAAAGTCTCTGACTCGCGTGAGAGAGACTGGCGCTCCCGATCAGCAGACAGCCGAACTTCGCGTTCCTGGATATTCTCTTGAGAACGCAAAGTCGCGGTCCGAGTTCTTTGCGAACTTAAGCGCGACTCCCTTTCTGTGAAAGTCTCTGACTCGCGTGAGAGAGACTGGCGCTCCCGATCAGCAGACAGCCGAACTTCGCGTTCCTGGATATTCTCTTGAGAACGCAAAGTCGCGGTCCGAGTTCTTTGCGAACTTAAGCGCGACTCCCTTTCTGTGAATGTCTCTGACTCACGTGAGAGAGAGTGGCGCTCCCGATCAGCAGACAGCCGGTCTTCGCGTTCCTGGATACTCTCTTGAGACCGCAAAGTCGCGGTCCGTGTTCTTTGTGAACTTAAACGTGACTCCCTTTCGGTGAACGTTTCCGATTCACGTGAAAGAGCGATGTGCTCTCGGTTAGCAGATAACCGTGCTTCACGATCTTCTTCCGATTCCTGAGACCTACAAAGTCTCATCCTTTTCGCATTTCGGCTACGCAGCGAAAGGTTAGTTTTTTTTCTTTGAGGCATTTTCAAGGAAAATTAAAGCAATAAACAAAACTAACAACACTTATGACTGAATAGCCTACAAACTTAAAAGATCGGTGCGTCGAACAGTCTAGTGTGACAACGTATCGTCTGTTCGTGGTCGTGACTCAACGAATTGGCAACACTAACTTACTGTATAACGATTGGCACTATTGGATTCAAACTACGAAGTAAATCAAATACAATCTTTACTTCGTACTTCAAACCAATGACCAAAGTTGACCAAACGAAACCAATAAGATAAGCAAATACTTTTTTTTCGACCAATTTAGAAAATCGATAAACCAAGCAACCAAAGAACTTTTACGACACACGCAAGAACTTTTAAGACACCTAACGAAACCCAATTTGCCTAGTAAACACGGTGGACGTCATCCTCGCGCGGAAAATCTTAACACCGCGATTCAGAAAATGACGTCATTTGCACAACGCCATCTATCGGATTTAGATTTCAACTATCAACATTAGTTCTATTTTTAGTCTTAAGATGTCGTTGCAAGTACTATACTTAATTGCGTAACGTAATATTTTACTTCTTGAACTCACTAAATTAATCATATCTTTTGATAGAGTGAACCGATTTCGATGAAACAAAAACTAAGTTAATCCTCAAGTTGCGTATAATTTTTGTATATAAACATTGTCAGCATTGAATTCGTAGATTTTACGTGATGTGCGCACAAACAAACAGACAAACAGACAAACAGACAAAAATTTCAAAAATGATGGAAATGGGTTCTGTTACTTATCTTTTCACACGCTGGCTATTTTTTGTTTCAATTTCTTCAATGTACAAAAATGACTTTTCTACAGATTTATTATATGTATAGATATTTACATATATATTTTATAGATTCGACGCTATTACAAATTTCAACATTAATGTGTGCTTGAAAAGCGTTTGACAAAACTGGAGAATACGGTACCACCCAACTATTATTTAGAATTATTTCTTGTCCACGGAATCTGACAGTAGCTGTGAAACCACCTTGTGACGGTGATCTTCGCCGGTATTGCGGATACCCATTTTCCCCAGCCATAGTTAGTTCTTTCAGTGCTCTGGGGTATTTTTTTGAGCATTGACCATCTTTCATGCACGGTGATTCCCTGTTTAAGAGGCCACATGGCCCGTGAACCATATGTGTTTTTACTATGTCATGCAAAATCGGATCTGCATTATAGTCCGGAAATTCTGCACTTATGACACTGTCTATAGCATCGGGACGAATTTTTTCTTCCAGCCACAGAAGAATGTGCGCGTGGGGTAAACCACGCTTTTGCCACTCGACGCTATACATAAAACAAAGAGTTGAACCGAAAACTTTCTCCTTTGTAAGTAGATTAATCAAGACTTTGAGTTTTAAATGAAAAATCCTAGCAATAATGTCATGTCTGTCGTATGACGCCTGTCCTGTGAGAAGTGCCTGGCAAATCTCCGTCCACTTTGGATTTGTTGTAAATGTTATAAAAAGGTCCGGCCGGCCGTATTTACGGACGTAACAAAAAGCATCTTGCGTTCGTTCGTGCATATACCGCGGACCGCCTGTGAAACTGGATGGCAAAATAACCAATCGACCCAAGTTTTCGACGTTATTATCTGATTGCATGGCGTCCCGCAAGTGCACGTATTCTTCAGCGCGTAACCGTCGCTGGTTAGTGCGAATATACACTAAACGTTCAGTTTCTATTTTTGCGTACATGTCCACAATAAATTGGCTGAACAAACCACGAAATCGTTGCAAATATACGAAACTGTTTTGCCTTATTTGTAAAAGGTAGGAATAGTATTGTTGAGCAGATATTTTTTTTTGATAATTAGTGACTCTCGTAGTAGGGTTCACTTGGTACAGCCCAAAATTGTACCCATCTTCACCATGACAATAAATTAGTGGATATTGCAGGGCGTCGTAAGCTCGGTGGGTTTCCAAAATGCGTTGAAGGCGATCGTCGCGTGTACGCAACACGATATCACGTCTCTCACACTCCTGGTCGACTAAAACAACTGCAACTTCATCTGCGACGGGTGCATTGTGTCTTCCACGGTGTTCACCCACAGGACGTCTATCGGCACTTATAACAATTTTGAAATCATTGCTGCCTTGTGGAATTGACTCCAATGCAGCTTTGAATTCACGAACGTACTGGTTAACGTGATGCAGCAATTCTTGAAGTTGACCCAAAAGCTCAGCATTGAGCTGGGGAAAATTGTGATTTCTAACATTGAGCTGTTGCGTGTAATCGGATACAAAATAAATTTGGAGAAATTTGGGTTCATTTTCTGGCAGCAAAGATCCAATAAGGTGATAAACTTGACCTTGTACTTTGAAGGTTGGCATGAACGGTCCTTCCGTTATTTGTTTTGCCCCAAAGGAAGTCATTTGGAAAGCACTGTTATATAAACGAATATTATCCAAAAAACGGTTCGACTG
Organism: Polia nebulosa; assembly: GCA_951329385.1. Lineage (NCBI taxonomy): Eukaryota > Metazoa > Arthropoda > Insecta > Lepidoptera > Noctuidae > Polia > Polia nebulosa. Next base: position 14,896,358 of record OX589606.1, read on the forward strand.
GGGATGATCGCCATTCAGGAGACTTTTAAGTAAGTGTGGTGGATCTTGGAAATTTGGAAGAACAATTTTTCCATTTGAGCAGCACATTCCATCTGTCTCTTTCCTCCATTTCAAAGCATGACAAAAATTACAAATTTCTCTCATGTCACCCACGAAAGTAAAGCCAGCATAATTAATTCTAGACGAATATGTGAACCCTGATTTTTCCCTATTGTCCCAAGGTAATAAAATATTTGCATCGTCATTTTCCATGGACTCATCAGCTCCGCTATTTGTTTCTCTATTCATATGGTATCGAGCTCGTTCTATTTCTAGGCGAGATTGACGTTGTTCTGCTGTTTCTGCTCGTCTTAGTTCATCTATTCTTTCCCTTTCAGATGCAAGATAACTTTCATTGTTTCTTTGTACACCTACATAGTTATGTCTAGCTATTTGTAATCGTTCTTCTCTTTGGGAGAGAGATTCAGACTCGCGCGAGAGAGCGTGTCGCTCTCGGTCAGATGACAGACGTGCTTGGCGTTCCTCGATACTCTCTTGAGAACGCAAAGTCGCGGTCCGAGTTCTTTGCGAACTTAAGCGCGACTCCCTTTCTGTGAAAGTCTCTGACTCGCGTGAGAGAGACTGGCGCTCCCGATCAGCAGACAGCCGAACTTCGCGTTCCTGGATATTCTCTTGAGAACGCAAAGTCGCGGTCCGAGTTCTTTGCGAACTTAAGCGCGACTCCCTTTCTGTGAAAGTCTCTGACTCGCGTGAGAGAGACTGGCGCTCCCGATCAGCAGACAGCCGAACTTCGCGTTCCTGGATATTCTCTTGAGAACGCAAAGTCGCGGTCCGAGTTCTTTGCGAACTTAAGCGCGACTCCCTTTCTGTGAATGTCTCTGACTCACGTGAGAGAGAGTGGCGCTCCCGATCAGCAGACAGCCGGTCTTCGCGTTCCTGGATACTCTCTTGAGACCGCAAAGTCGCGGTCCGTGTTCTTTGTGAACTTAAACGTGACTCCCTTTCGGTGAACGTTTCCGATTCACGTGAAAGAGCGATGTGCTCTCGGTTAGCAGATAACCGTACTTCACGATCTTCTTCCGATTCCTGAGACCTACAAAGTCTCATCCTTTTCGCATTTCGGCTACGCAGCGAAAGGTTAGTTTTTTTTCTTTGAGGCATTTTCAAGGAAAATTAAAGCAATAAACAAAACTAACAACACTTATGACTGAATAGCCTACAAACTTAAAAGATCGGTGCGTCGAACAGTCTAGTGTGACAACGTATCGTCTGTTCGTGGTCGTGACTCAACGAATTGGCAACACTAACTTACTGTATAACGATTGGCACTATTGGATTCAAACTACGAAGTAAATCAAATACAATCTTTACTTCGTACTTCAAACCAATGACCAAAGTTGACCAAACGAAACCAATAAGATAAGCAAATACTTTTTTTTCGACCAATTTAGAAAATCGATAAACCAAGCAACCAAAGAACTTTTACGACACACGCAAGAACTTTTAAGACACCTAACGAAACCCAATTTGCCTAGTAAACACGGTGGACGTCATCCTCGCGCGGAAAATCTTAACACCGCGATTCAGAAAATGACGTCATTTGCACAACGCCATCTATCGGATTTAGATTTCAACTATCAACATTAGTTCTATTTTTAGTCTTAAGATGTCGTTGCAAGTACTATACTTAATTGCGTAACGTAATATTTTACTTCTTGAACTCACTAAATTAATCATATCTTTTGATAGAGTGAACCGATTTCGATGAAACAAAAACTAAGTTAATCCTCAAGTTGCGTATAATTTTTGTATATAAACATTGTCAGCATTGAATTCGTAGATTTTACGTGATGTGCGCACAAACAAACAGACAAACAGACAAACAGACAAAAATTTCAAAAATGATGGAAATGGGTTCTGTTACTTATCTTTTCACACGCTGGCTATTTTTTGTTTCAATTTCTTCAATGTACAAAAATGACTTTTCTACAGATTTATTATATGTATAGATATTTACATATATATTTTATAGATTCGACGCTATTACAAATTTCAACATTAATGTGTGCTTGAAAAGCGTTTGACAAAACTGGAGAATACGGTACCACCCAACTATTATTTAGAATTATTTCTTGTCCACGGAATCTGACAGTAGCTGTGAAACCACCTTGTGACGGTGATCTTCGCCGGTATTGCGGATACCCATTTTCCCCAGCCATAGTTAGTTCTTTCAGTGCTCTGGGGTATTTTTTTGAGCATTGACCATCTTTCATGCACGGTGATTCCCTGTTTAAGAGGCCACATGGCCCGTGAACCATATGTGTTTTTACTATGTCATGCAAAATCGGATCTGCATTATAGTCCGGAAATTCTGCACTTATGACACTGTCTATAGCATCGGGACGAATTTTTTCTTCCAGCCACAGAAGAATGTGCGCGTGGGGTAAACCACGCTTTTGCCACTCGACGCTATACATAAAACAAAGAGTTGAACCGAAAACTTTCTCCTTTGTAAGTAGATTAATCAAGACTTTGAGTTTTAAATGAAAAATCCTAGCAATAATGTCATGTCTGTCGTATGACGCCTGTCCTGTGAGAAGTGCCTGGCAAATCTCCGTCCACTTTGGATTTGTTGTAAATGTTATAAAAAGGTCCGGCCGGCCGTATTTACGGACGTAACAAAAAGCATCTTGCGTTCGTTCGTGCATATACCGCGGACCGCCTGTGAAACTGGATGGCAAAATAACCAATCGACCCAAGTTTTCGACGTTATTATCTGATTGCATGGCGTCCCGCAAGTGCACGTATTCTTCAGCGCGTAACCGTCGCTGGTTAGTGCGAATATACACTAAACGTTCAGTTTCTATTTTTGCGTACATGTCCACAATAAATTGGCTGAACAAACCACGAAATCGTTGCAAATATACGAAACTGTTTTGCCTTATTTGTAAAAGGTAGGAATAGTATTGTTGAGCAGATATTTTTTTTTGATAATTAGTGACTCTCGTAGTAGGGTTCACTTGGTACAGCCCAAAATTGTACCCATCTTCACCATGACAATAAATTAGTGGATATTGCAGGGCGTCGTAAGCTCGGTGGGTTTCCAAAATGCGTTGAAGGCGATCGTCGCGTGTACGCAACACGATATCACGTCTCTCACACTCCTGGTCGACTAAAACAACTGCAACTTCATCTGCGACGGGTGCATTGTGTCTTCCACGGTGTTCACCCACAGGACGTCTATCGGCACTTATAACAATTTTGAAATCATTGCTGCCTTGTGGAATTGACTCCAATGCAGCTTTGAATTCACGAACGTACTGGTTAACGTGATGCAGCAATTCTTGAAGTTGACCCAAAAGCTCAGCATTGAGCTGGGGAAAATTGTGATTTCTAACATTGAGCTGTTGCGTGTAATCGGATACAAAATAAATTTGGAGAAATTTGGGTTCATTTTCTGGCAGCAAAGATCCAATAAGGTGATAAACTTGACCTTGTACTTTGAAGGTTGGCATGAACGGTCCTTCCGTTATTTGTTTTGCCCCAAAGGAAGTCATTTGGAAAGCACTGTTATATAAACGAATATTATCCAAAAAACGGTTCGACTGGGGATGATCGCCATTCAGGAGACTTTTAAGTAAGTGTGGTGGATCTTGGAAATTTGGAAGAACAATTTTTCCATTTGAGCAGCACATTCCATCTGTCTCTTTCCTCCATTTCAAAGCATGACAAAAATTACAAATTTCTCTCATGTCACCCACGAAAGTAAAGCCAGCATAATTAATTCTAGACGAATATGTGAACCCTGATTTTTCCCTATTGTCCCAAGGTAATAAAATATTTGCATCGTCATTTTCCATGGACTCATCAGCTCCGCTATTTGTTTCTCTATTCATATGGTATCGAGCTCGTTCTATTTCTAGGCGAGATTGACGTTGTTCTGCTGTTTCTGCTCGTCTTAGTTCATCTATTCTTTCCCTTTCAGATGCAAGATAACTTTCATTGTTTCTTTGTACACCTACATAGTTATGTCTAGCTATTTGTAATCGTTCTTCTCTTTGGGAGAGAGATTCAGACTCGCGCGAGAGAGCGTGTCGCTCTCGGTCAGATGACAGACGTGCTTGGCGTTCCTCGATACTCTCTTGAGAACGCAAAGTCGCGGTCCGAGTTCTTTGCGAACTTAAGCGCGACTCCCTTTCTGTGAAAGTCTCTGACTCGCGTGAGAGAGACTGGCGCTCCCGATCAGCAGACAGCCGAACTTCGCGTTCCTGGATATTCTCTTGAGAACGCAAAGTCGCGGTCCGAGTTCTTTGCGAACTTAAGCGCGACTCCCTTTCTGTGAAAGTCTCTGACTCGCGTGAGAGAGACTGGCGCTCCCGATCAGCAGACAGCCGAACTTCGCGTTCCTGGATATTCTCTTGAGAACGCAAAGTCGCGGTCCGAGTTCTTTGCGAACTTAAGCGCGACTCCCTTTCTGTGAATGTCTCTGACTCACGTGAGAGAGAGTGGCGCTCCCGATCAGCAGACAGCCGGTCTTCGCGTTCCTGGATACTCTCTTGAGACCGCAAAGTCGCGGTCCGTGTTCTTTGTGAACTTAAACGTGACTCCCTTTCGGTGAACGTTTCCGATTCACGTGAAAGAGCGATGTGCTCTCGGTTAGCAGATAACCGTGCTTCACGATCTTCTTCCGATTCCTGAGACCTACAAAGTCTCATCCTTTTCGCATTTCGGCTACGCAGCGAAAGGTTAGTTTTTTTTCTTTGAGGCATTTTCAAGGAAAATTAAAGCAATAAACAAAACTAACAACACTTATGACTGAATAGCCTACAAACTTAAAAGATCGGTGCGTCGAACAGTCTAGTGTGACAACGTATCGTCTGTTCGTGGTCGTGACTCAACGAATTGGCAACACTAACTTACTGTATAACGATTGGCACTATTGGATTCAAACTACGAAGTAAATCAAATACAATCTTTACTTCGTACTTCAAACCAATGACCAAAGTTGACCAAACGAAACCAATAAGATAAGCAAATACTTTTTTTTCGACCAATTTAGAAAATCGATAAACCAAGCAACCAAAGAACTTTTACGACACACGCAAGAACTTTTAAGACACCTAACGAAACCCAATTTGCCTAGTAAACACGGTGGACGTCATCCTCGCGCGGAAAATCTTAACACCGCGATTCAGAAAATGACGTCATTTGCACAACGCCATCTATCGGATTTAGATTTCAACTATCAACATTAGTTCTATTTTTAGTCTTAAGATGTCGTTGCAAGTACTATACTTAATTGCGTAACGTAATATTTTACTTCTTGAACTCACTAAATTAATCATATCTTTTGATAGAGTGAACCGATTTCGATGAAACAAAAACTAAGTTAATCCTCAAGTTGCGTATAATTTTTGTATATAAACATTGTCAGCATTGAATTCGTAGATTTTACGTGATGTGCGCACAAACAAACAGACAAACAGACAAACAGACAAAAATTTCAAAAATGATGGAAATGGGTTCTGTTACTTATCTTTTCACACGCTGGCTATTTTTTGTTTCAATTTCTTCAATGTACAAAAATGACTTTTCTACAGATTTATTATATGTATAGATATTTACATATATATTTTATAGATTCGACGCTATTACAAATTTCAACATTAATGTGTGCTTGAAAAGCGTTTGACAAAACTGGAGAATACGGTACCACCCAACTATTATTTAGAATTATTTCTTGTCCACGGAATCTGACAGTAGCTGTGAAACCACCTTGTGACGGTGATCTTCGCCGGTATTGCGGATACCCATTTTCCCCAGCCATAGTTAGTTCTTTCAGTGCTCTGGGGTATTTTTTTGAGCATTGACCATCTTTCATGCACGGTGATTCCCTGTTTAAGAGGCCACATGGCCCGTGAACCATATGTGTTTTTACTATGTCATGCAAAATCGGATCTGCATTATAGTCCGGAAATTCTGCACTTATGACACTGTCTATAGCATCGGGACGAATTTTTTCTTCCAGCCACAGAAGAATGTGCGCGTGGGGTAAACCACGCTTTTGCCACTCGACGCTATACATAAAACAAAGAGTTGAACCGAAAACTTTCTCCTTTGTAAGTAGATTAATCAAGACTTTGAGTTTTAAATGAAAAATCCTAGCAATAATGTCATGTCTGTCGTATGACGCCTGTCCTGTGAGAAGTGCCTGGCAAATCTCCGTCCACTTTGGATTTGTTGTAAATGTTATAAAAAGGTCCGGCCGGCCGTATTTACGGACGTAACAAAAAGCATCTTGCGTTCGTTCGTGCATATACCGCGGACCGCCTGTGAAACTGGATGGCAAAATAACCAATCGACCCAAGTTTTCGACGTTATTATCTGATTGCATGGCGTCCCGCAAGTGCACGTATTCTTCAGCGCGTAACCGTCGCTGGTTAGTGCGAATATACACTAAACGTTCAGTTTCTATTTTTGCGTACATGTCCACAATAAATTGGCTGAACAAACCACGAAATCGTTGCAAATATACGAAACTGTTTTGCCTTATTTGTAAAAGGTAGGAATAGTATTGTTGAGCAGATATTTTTTTTTGATAATTAGTGACTCTCGTAGTAGGGTTCACTTGGTACAGCCCAAAATTGTACCCATCTTCACCATGACAATAAATTAGTGGATATTGCAGGGCGTCGTAAGCTCGGTGGGTTTCCAAAATGCGTTGAAGGCGATCGTCGCGTGTACGCAACACGATATCACGTCTCTCACACTCCTGGTCGACTAAAACAACTGCAACTTCATCTGCGACGGGTGCATTGTGTCTTCCACGGTGTTCACCCACAGGACGTCTATCGGCACTTATAACAATTTTGAAATCATTGCTGCCTTGTGGAATTGACTCCAATGCAGCTTTGAATTCACGAACGTACTGGTTAACGTGATGCAGCAATTCTTGAAGTTGACCCAAAAGCTCAGCATTGAGCTGGGGAAAATTGTGATTTCTAACATTGAGCTGTTGCGTGTAATCGGATACAAAATAAATTTGGAGAAATTTGGGTTCATTTTCTGGCAGCAAAGATCCAATAAGGTGATAAACTTGACCTTGTACTTTGAAGGTTGGCATGAACGGTCCTTCCGTTATTTGTTTTGCCCCAAAGGAAGTCATTTGGAAAGCACTGTTATATAAACGAATATTATCCAAAAAACGGTTCGACTGGGGATGATCGCCATTCAGGAGACTTTTAAGTAAGTGTGGTGGATCTTGGAAATTTGGAAGAACAATTTTTCCATTTGAGCAGCACATTCCATCTGTCTCTTTCCTCCATTTCAAAGCATGACAAAAATTACAAATTTCTCTCATGTCACCCACGAAAGTAAAGCCAGCATAATTAATTCTAGACGAATATGTGAACCCTGATTTTTCCCTATTGTCCCAAGGTAATAAAATATTTGCATCGTCATTTTCCATGGACTCATCAGCTCCGCTATTTGTTTCTCTATTCATATGGTATCGAGCTCGTTCTATTTCTAGGCGAGATTGACGTTGTTCTGCTGTTTCTGCTCGTCTTAGTTCATCTATTCTTTCCCTTTCAGATGCAAGATAACTTTCATTGTTTCTTTGTACACCTACATAGTTATGTCTAGCTATTTGTAATCGTTCTTCTCTTTGGGAGAGAGATTCAGACTCGCGCGAGAGAGCGTGTCGCTCTCGGTCAGATGACAGACGTGCTTGGCGTTCCTCGATACTCTCTTGAGAACGCAAAGTCGCGGTCCGAGTTCTTTGCGAACTTAAGCGCGACTCCCTTTCTGTGAAAGTCTCTGACTCGCGTGAGAGAGACTGGCGCTCCCGATCAGCAGACAGCCGAACTTCGCGTTCCTGGATATTCTCTTGAGAACGCAAAGTCGCGGTCCGAGTTCTTTGCGAACTTAAGCGCGACTCCCTTTCTGTGAAAGTCTCTGACTCGCGTGAGAGAGACTGGCGCTCCCGATCAGCAGACAGCCGAACTTCGCGTTCCTGGATATTCTCTTGAGAACGCAAAGTCGCGGTCCGAGTTCTTTGCGAACTTAAGCGCGACTCCCTTTCTGTGAATGTCTCTGACTCACGTGAGAGAGAGTGGCGCTCCCGATCAGCAGACAGCCGGTCTTCGCGTTCCTGGATACTCTCTTGAGACCGCAAAGTCGCGGTCCGTGTTCTTTGTGAACTTAAACGTGACTCCCTTTCGGTGAACGTTTCCGATTCACGTGAAAGAGCGATGTGCTCTCGGTTAGCAGATAACCGTGCTTCACGATCTTCTTCCGATTCCTGAGACCTACAAAGTCTCATCCTTTTCGCATTTCGGCTACGCAGCGAAAGGTTAGTTTTTTTTCTTTGAGGCATTTTCAAGGAAAATTAAAGCAATAAACAAAACTAACAACACTTATGACTGAATAGCCTACAAACTTAAAAGATCGGTGCGTCGAACAGTCTAGTGTGACAACGTATCGTCTGTTCGTGGTCGTGACTCAACGAATTGGCAACACTAACTTACTGTATAACGATTGGCACTATTGGATTCAAACTACGAAGTAAATCAAATACAATCTTTACTTCGTACTTCAAACCAATGACCAAAGTTGACCAAACGAAACCAATAAGATAAGCAAATACTTTTTTTTCGACCAATTTAGAAAATCGATAAACCAAGCAACCAAAGAACTTTTACGACACACGCAAGAACTTTTAAGACACCTAACGAAACCCAATTTGCCTAGTAAACACGGTGGACGTCATCCTCGCGCGGAAAATCTTAACACCGCGATTCAGAAAATGACGTCATTTGCACAACGCCATCTATCGGATTTAGATTTCAACTATCAACATTAGTTCTATTTTTAGTCTTAAGATGTCGTTGCAAGTACTATACTTAATTGCGTAACGTAATATTTTACTTCTTGAACTCACTAAATTAATCATATCTTTTGATAGAGTGAACCGATTTCGATGAAACAAAAACTAAGTTAATCCTCAAGTTGCGTATAATTTTTGTATATAAACATTGTCAGCATTGAATTCGTAGATTTTACGTGATGTGCGCACAAACAAACAGACAAACAGACAAACAGACAAAAATTTCAAAAATGATGGAAATGGGTTCTGTTACTTATCTTTTCACACGCTGGCTATTTTTTGTTTCAATTTCTTCAATGTACAAAAATGACTTTTCTACAGATTTATTATATGTATAGATATTTACATATATATTTTATAGATTCGACGCTATTACAAATTTCAACATTAATGTGTGCTTGAAAAGCGTTTGACAAAACTGGAGAATACGGTACCACCCAACTATTATTTAGAATTATTTCTTGTCCACGGAATCTGACAGTAGCTGTGAAACCACCTTGTGACGGTGATCTTCGCCGGTATTGCGGATACCCATTTTCCCCAGCCATAGTTAGTTCTTTCAGTGCTCTGGGGTATTTTTTTGAGCATTGACCATCTTTCATGCACGGTGATTCCCTGTTTAAGAGGCCACATGGCCCGTGAACCATATGTGTTTTTACTATGTCATGCAAAATCGGATCTGCATTATAGTCCGGAAATTCTGCACTTATGACACTGTCTATAGCATCGGGACGAATTTTTTCTTCCAGCCACAGAAGAATGTGCGCGTGGGGTAAACCACGCTTTTGCCACTCGACGCTATACATAAAACAAAGAGTTGAACCGAAAACTTTCTCCTTTGTAAGTAGATTAATCAAGACTTTGAGTTTTAAATGAAAAATCCTAGCAATAATGTCATGTCTGTCGTATGACGCCTGTCCTGTGAGAAGTGCCTGGCAAATCTCCGTCCACTTTGGATTTGTTGTAAATGTTATAAAAAGGTCCGGCCGGCCGTATTTACGGACGTAACAAAAAGCATCTTGCGTTCGTTCGTGCATATACCGCGGACCGCCTGTGAAACTGGATGGCAAAATAACCAATCGACCCAAGTTTTCGACGTTATTATCTGATTGCATGGCGTCCCGCAAGTGCACGTATTCTTCAGCGCGTAACCGTCGCTGGTTAGTGCGAATATACACTAAACGTTCAGTTTCTATTTTTGCGTACATGTCCACAATAAATTGGCTGAACAAACCACGAAATCGTTGCAAATATACGAAACTGTTTTGCCTTATTTGTAAAAGGTAGGAATAGTATTGTTGAGCAGATATTTTTTTTTGATAATTAGTGACTCTCGTAGTAGGGTTCACTTGGTACAGCCCAAAATTGTACCCATCTTCACCATGACAATAAATTAGTGGATATTGCAGGGCGTCGTAAGCTCGGTGGGTTTCCAAAATGCGTTGAAGGCGATCGTCGCGTGTACGCAACACGATATCACGTCTCTCACACTCCTGGTCGACTAAAACAACTGCAACTTCATCTGCGACGGGTGCATTGTGTCTTCCACGGTGTTCACCCACAGGACGTCTATCGGCACTTATAACAATTTTGAAATCATTGCTGCCTTGTGGAATTGACTCCAATGCAGCTTTGAATTCACGAACGTACTGGTTAACGTGATGCAGCAATTCTTGAAGTTGACCCAAAAGCTCAGCATTGAGCTGGGGAAAATTGTGATTTCTAACATTGAGCTGTTGCGTGTAATCGGATACAAAATAAATTTGGAGAAATTTGGGTTCATTTTCTGGCAGCAAAGATCCAATAAGGTGATAAACTTGACCTTGTACTTTGAAGGTTGGCATGAACGGTCCTTCCGTTATTTGTTTTGCCCCAAAGGAAGTCATTTGGAAAGCACTGTTATATAAACGAATATTATCCAAAAAACGGTTCGACTGGGGATGATCGCCATTCAGGAGACTTTTAAGTAAGTGTGGTGGATCTTGGAAATTTGGAAGAACAATTTTTCCATTTGAGCAGCACATTCCATCTGTCTCTTTCCTCCATTTCAAAGCATGACAAAAATTACAAATTTCTCTCATGTCACCCACGAAAGTAAAGCCAGCATAATTAATTCTAGACGAATATGTGAACCCTGATTTTTCCCTATTGTCCCAAGGTAATAAAATATTTGCATCGTCATTTTCCATGGACTCATCAGCTCCGCTATTTGTTTCTCTATTCATATGGTATCGAGCTCGTTCTATTTCTAGGCGAGATTGACGTTGTTCTGCTGTTTCTGCTCGTCTTAGTTCATCTATTCTTTCCCTTTCAGATGCAAGATAACTTTCATTGTTTCTTTGTACACCTACATAGTTATGTCTAGCTATTTGTAATCGTTCTTCTCTTTGGGAGAGAGATTCAGACTCGCGCGAGAGAGCGTGTCGCTCTCGGTCAGATGACAGACGTGCTTGGCGTTCCTCGATACTCTCTTGAGAACGCAAAGTCGCGGTCCGAGTTCTTTGCGAACTTAAGCGCGACTCCCTTTCTGTGAAAGTCTCTGACTCGCGTGAGAGAGACTGGCGCTCCCGATCAGCAGACAGCCGAACTTCGCGTTCCTGGATATTCTCTTGAGAACGCAAAGTCGCGGTCCGAGTTCTTTGCGAACTTAAGCGCGACTCCCTTTCTGTGAAAGTCTCTGACTCGCGTGAGAGAGACTGGCGCTCCCGATCAGCAGACAGCCGAACTTCGCGTTCCTGGATATTCTCTTGAGAACGCAAAGTCGCGGTCCGAGTTCTTTGCGAACTTAAGCGCGACTCCCTTTCTGTGAATGTCTCTGACTCACGTGAGAGAGAGTGGCGCTCCCGATCAGCAGACAGCCGGTCTTCGCGTTCCTGGATACTCTCTTGAGACCGCAAAGTCGCGGTCCGTGTTCTTTGTGAACTTAAACGTGACTCCCTTTCGGTGAACGTTTCCGATTAACGTGAAAGAGCGATGTGCTCTCGGTTAGCAGATAACCGTGCTTCACGATCTTCTTCCGATTCCTGAGACCTACAAAGTCTCATCCTTTTCGCATTTCGGCTACGCAGCGAAAGGTTAGTTTTTTTTCTTTGAGGCATTTTCAAGGAAAATTAAAGCAATAAACAAAACTAACAACACTTATGACTGAATAGCCTACAAACTTAAAAGATCGGTGCGTCGAACAGTCTAGTGTGACAACGTATCGTCTGTTCGTGGTCGTGACTCAACGAATTGGCAACACTAACTTACTGTATAACGATTGGCACTATTGGATTCAAACTACGAAGTAAATCAAATACAATCTTTACTTCGTACTTCAAACCAATGACCAAAGTTGACCAAACGAAACCAATAAGATAAGCAAATACTTTTTTTTCGACCAATTTAGAAAATCGATAAACCAAGCAACCAAAGAACTTTTACGACACACGCAAGAACTTTTAAGACACCTAACGAAACCCAATTTGCCTAGTAAACACGGTGGACGTCATCCTCGCGCGGAAAATTTTAACACCGCGATTCAGAAAATGACGTCATTTGCACAACGCCATCTATCGGATTTAGATTTCAACTATCAACATTAGTTCTATTTTTAGTCTTAAGATGTCGTTGCAAGTACTATACTTAATTGCGTAACGTAATATTTTACTTCTTGAACTCACTAAATTAATCATATCTTTTGATAGAGTGAACCGATTTCGATGAAACAAAAACTAAGTTAATCCTCAAGTTGCGTATAATTTTTGTATATAAACATTGTCAGCATTGAATTCGTAGATTTTACGTGATGTGCGCACAAACAAACAGACAAACAGACAAACAGACAAACAGACAAAAATTTCAAAAATGATGGAAATGGGTTCTGTTACTTATCTTTTCACACGCTGGCTATTTTTTGTTTCAATTTCTTCAATGTACAAAAATGACTTTTCTACAGATTTATTATATGTATAGATATTTACATATATATTTTATAGATTCGACGCTATTACAAATTTCAACATTAATGTGTGCTTGAAAAGCGTTTGACAAAACTGGAGAATACGGTACCACCCAACTATTATTTAGAATTATTTCTTGTCCACGGAATCTGACAGTAGCTGTGAAACCACCTTGTGACGGTGATCTTCGCCGGTATTGCGGATACCCATTTTCCCCAGCCATAGTTAGTTCTTTCAGTGCTCTGGGGTATTTTTTTGAGCATTGACCATCTTTCATGCACGGTGATTCCCTGTTTAAGAGGCCACATGGCCCGTGAACCATATGTGTTTTTACTATGTCATGCAAAATCGGATCTGCATTATAGTCCGGAAATTCTGCACTTATGACACTGTCTATAGCATCGGGACGAATTTTTTCTTCCAGCCACAGAAGAATGTGCGCGTGGGGTAAACCACGCTTTTGCCACTCGACGCTATACATAAAACAAAGAGTTGAACCGAAAACTTTCTCCTTTGTAAGTAGATTAATCAAGACTTTGAGTTTTAAATGAAAAATCCTAGCAATAATGTCATGTCTGTCGTATGACGCCTGTCCTGTGAGAAGTGCCTGGCAAATCTCCGTCCACTTTGGATTTGTTGTAAATGTTATAAAAAGGTCCGGCCGGCCGTATTTACGGACGTAACAAAAAGCATCTTGCGTTCGTTCGTGCATATACCGCGGACCGCCTGTGAAACTGGATGGCAAAATAACCAATCGACCCAAGTTTTCGACGTTATTATCTGATTGCATGGCGTCCCGCAAGTGCACGTATTCTTCAGCGCGTAACCGTCGCTGGTTAGTGCGAATATACACTAAACGTTCAGTTTCTATTTTTGCGTACATGTCCACAATAAATTGGCTGAACAAACCACGAAATCGTTGCAAATATACGAAACTGTTTTGCCTTATTTGTAAAAGGTAGGAATAGTATTGTTGAGCAGATATTTTTTTTTGATAATTAGTGACTCTCGTAGTAGGGTTCACTTGGTACAGCCCAAAATTGTACCCATCTTCACCATGACAATAAATTAGTGGATATTGCAGGGCGTCGTAAGCTCGGTGGGTTTCCAAAATGCGTTGAAGGCGATCGTCGCGTGTACGCAACACGATATCACGTCTCTCACACTCCTGGTCGACTAAAACAACTGCAACTTCATCTGCGACGGGTGCATTGTGTCTTCCACGGTGTTCACCCACAGGACGTCTATCGGCACTTATAACAATTTTGAAATCATTGCTGCCTTGTGGAATTGACTCCAATGCAGCTTTGAATTCACGAACGTACTGGTTAACGTGATGCAGCAATTCTTGAAGTTGACCCAAAAGCTCAGCATTGAGCTGGGGAAAATTGTGATTTCTAACATTGAGCTGTTGCGTGTAATCGGATACAAAATAAATTTGGAGAAATTTGGGTTCATTTTCTGGCAGCAAAGATCCAATAAGGTGATAAACTTGACCTTGTACTTTGAAGGTTGGCATGAACGGTCCTTCCGTTATTTGTTTTGCCCCAAAGGAAGTCATTTGGAAAGCACTGTTATATAAACGAATATTATCCAAAAAACGGTTCGACTGGGGATGATCGCCATTCAGGAGACTTTTAAGTAAGTGTGGTGGATCTTGGAAATTTGGAAGAACAATTTTTCCATTTGAGCAGCACATTCCATCTGTCTCTTTCCTCCATTTCAAAGCATGACAAAAATTACAAATTTCTCTCATGTCACCCACGAAAGTAAAGCCAGCATAATTAATTCTAGACGAATATGTGAACCCTGATTTTTCCCTATTGTCCCAAGGTAATAAAATATTTGCATCGTCATTTTCCATGGACTCATCAGCTCCGCTATTTGTTTCTCTATTCATATGGTATCGAGCTCGTTCTATTTCTAGGCGAGATTGACGTTGTTCTGCTGTTTCTGCTCGTCTTAGTTCATCTATTCTTTCCCTTTCAGATGCAAGATAACTTTCATTGTTTCTTTGTACACCTACATAGTTATGTCTAGCTATTTGTAATCGTTCTTCTCTTTGGGAGAGAGATTCAGACTCGCGCGAGAGAGCGTGTCGCTCTCGGTCAGATGACAGACGTGCTTGGCGTTCCTCGATACTCTCTTGAGAACGCAAAGTCGCGGTCCGAGTTCTTTGCGAACTTAAGCGCGACTCCCTTTCTGTGAAAGTCTCTGACTCGCGTGAGAGAGACTGGCGCTCCCGATCAGCAGACAGCCGAACTTCGCGTTCCTGGATATTCTCTTGAGAACGCAAAGTCGCGGTCCGAGTTCTTTGCGAACTTAAGCGCGACTCCCTTTCTGTGAAAGTCTCTGACTCGCGTGAGAGAGACTGGCGCTCCCGATCAGCAGACAGCCGAACTTCGCGTTCCTGGATATTCTCTTGAGAACGCAAAGTCGCGGTCCGAGTTCTTTGCGAACTTAAGCGCGACTCCCTTTCTGTGAATGTCTCTGACTCACGTGAGAGAGAGTGGCGCTCCCGATCAGCAGACAGCCGGTCTTCGCGTTCCTGGATACTCTCTTGAGACCGCAAAGTCGCGGTCCGTGTTCTTTGTGAACTTAAACGTGACTCCCTTTCGGTGAACGTTTCCGATTCACGTGAAAGAGCGATGTGCTCTCGGTTAGCAGATAACCGTGCTTCACGATCTTCTTCCGATTCCTGAGACCTACAAAGTCTCATCCTTTTCGCATTTCGGCTACGCAGCGAAAGGTTAGTTTTTTTTCTTTGAGGCATTTTCAAGGAAAATTAAAGCAATAAACAAAACTAACAACACTTATGACTGAATAGCCTACAAACTTAAAAGATCGGTGCGTCGAACAGTCTAGTGTGACAACGTATCGTCTGTTCGTGGTCGTGACTCAACGAATTGGCAACACTAACTTACTGTATAACGATTGGCACTATTGGATTCAAACTACGAAGTAAATCAAATACAATCTTTACTTCGTACTTCAAACCAATGACCAAAGTTGACCAAACGAAACCAATAAGATAAGCAAATACTTTTTTTTCGACCAATTTAGAAAATCGATAAACCAAGCAACCAAAGAACTTTTACGACACACGCAAGAACTTTTAAGACACCTAACGAAACCCAATTTGCCTAGTAAACACGGTGGACGTCATCCTCGCGCGGAAAATCTTAACACCGCGATTCAGAAAATGACGTCATTTGCACAACGCCATCTATCGGATTTAGATTTCAACTATCAACATTAGTTCTATTTTTAGTCTTAAGATGTCGTTGCAAGTACTATACTTAATTGCGTAACGTAATATTTTACTTCTTGAACTCACTAAATTAATCATATCTTTTGATAGAGTGAACCGATTTCGATGAAACAAAAACTAAGTTAATCCTCAAGTTGCGTATAATTTTTGTATATAAACATTGTCAGCATTGAATTCGTAGATTTTACGTGATGTGCGCACAAACAAACAGACAAACAGACAAACAGACAAAAATTTCAAAAATGATGGAAATGGGTTCTGTTACTTATCTTTTCACACGCTGGCTATTTTTTGTTTCAATTTCTTCAATGTACAAAAATGACTTTTCTACAGATTTATTATATGTATAGATATTTACATATATATTTTATAGATTCGACGCTATTACAAATTTCAACATTAATGTGTGCTTGAAAAGCGTTTGACAAAACTGGAGAATACGGTACCACCCAACTATTATTTAGAATTATTTCTTGTCCACGGAATCTGACAGTAGCTGTGAAACCACCTTGTGACGGTGATCTTCGCCGGTATTGCGGATACCCATTTTCCCCAGCCATAGTTAGTTCTTTCAGTGCTCTGGGGTATTTTTTTGAGCATTGACCATCTTTCATGCACGGTGATTCCCTGTTTAAGAGGCCACATGGCCCGTGAACCATATGTGTTTTTACTATGTCATGCAAAATCGGATCTGCATTATAGTCCGGAAATTCTGCACTTATGACACTGTCTATAGCATCGGGACGAATTTTTTCTTCCAGCCACAGAAGAATGTGCGCGTGGGGTAAACCACGCTTTTGCCACTCGACGCTATACATAAAACAAAGAGTTGAACCGAAAACTTTCTCCTTTGTAAGTAGATTAATCAAGACTTTGAGTTTTAAATGAAAAATCCTAGCAATAATGTCATGTCTGTCGTATGACGCCTGTCCTGTGAGAAGTGCCTGGCAAATCTCCGTCCACTTTGGATTTGTTGTAAATGTTATAAAAAGGTCCGGCCGGCCGTATTTACGGACGTAACAAAAAGCATCTTGCGTTCGTTCGTGCATATACCGCGGACCGCCTGTGAAACTGGATGGCAAAATAACCAATCGACCCAAGTTTTCGACGTTATTATCTGATTGCATGGCGTCCCGCAAGTGCACGTATTCTTCAGCGCGTAACCGTCGCTGGTTAGTGCGAATATACACTAAACGTTCAGTTTCTATTTTTGCGTACATGTCCACAATAAATTGGCTGAACAAACCACGAAATCGTTGCAAATATACGAAACTGTTTTGCCTTATTTGTAAAAGGTAGGAATAGTATTGTTGAGCAGATATTTTTTTTTGATAATTAGTGACTCTCGTAGTAGGGTTCACTTGGTACAGCCCAAAATTGTACCCATCTTCACCATGACAATAAATTAGTGGATATTGCAGGGCGTCGTAAGCTCGGTGGGTTTCCAAAATGCGTTGAAGGCGATCGTCGCGTGTACGCAACACGATATCACGTCTCTCACACTCCTGGTCGACTAAAACAACTGCAACTTCATCTGCGACGGGTGCATTGTGTCTTCCACGGTGTTCACCCACAGGACGTCTATCGGCACTTATAACAATTTTGAAATCATTGCTGCCTTGTGGAATTGACTCCAATGCAGCTTTGAATTCACGAACGTACTGGTTAACGTGATGCAGCAATTCTTGAAGTTGACCCAAAAGCTCAGCATTGAGCTGGGGAAAATTGTGATTTCTAACATTGAGCTGTTGCGTGTAATCGGATACAAAATAAATTTGGAGAAATTTGGGTTCATTTTCTGGCAGCAAAGATCCAATAAGGTGATAAACTTGACCTTGTACTTTGAAGGTTGGCATGAACGGTCCTTCCGTTATTTGTTTTGCCCCAAAGGAAGTCATTTGGAAAGCACTGTTATATAAACGAATATTATCCAAAAAACGGTTCGACTGGGGATGATCGCCATTCAGGAGACTTTTAAGTAAGTGTGGTGGATCTTGGAAATTTGGAAGAACAATTTTTCCATTTGAGCAGCACATTCCATCTGTCTCTTTCCTCCATTTCAAAGCATGACAAAAATTACAAATTTCTCTCATGTCACCCACGAAAGTAAAGCCAGCATAATTAATTCTAGACGAATATGTGAACCCTGATTTTTCCCTATTGTCCCAAGGTAATAAAATATTTGCATCGTCATTTTCCATGGACTCATCAGCTCCGCTATTTGTTTCTCTATTCATATGGTATCGAGCTCGTTCTATTTCTAGGCGAGATTGACGTTGTTCTGCTGTTTCTGCTCGTCTTAGTTCATCTATTCTTTCCCTTTCAGATGCAAGATAACTTTCATTGTTTCTTTGTACACCTACATAGTTATGTCTAGCTATTTGTAATCGTTCTTCTCTTTGGGAGAGAGATTCAGACTCGCGCGAGAGAGCGTGTCGCTCTCGGTCAGATGACAGACGTGCTTGGCGTTCCTCGATACTCTCTTGAGAACGCAAAGTCGCGGTCCGAGTTCTTTGCGAACTTAAGCGCGACTCCCTTTCTGTGAAAGTCTCTGACTCGCGTGAGAGAGACTGGCGCTCCCGATCAGCAGACAGCCGAACTTCGCGTTCCTGGATATTCTCTTGAGAACGCAAAGTCGCGGTCCGAGTTCTTTGCGAACTTAAGCGCGACTCCCTTTCTGTGAAAGTCTCTGACTCGCGTGAGAGAGACTGGCGCTCCCGATCAGCAGACAGCCGAACTTCGCGTTCCTGGATATTCTCTTGAGAACGCAAAGTCGCGGTCCGAGTTCTTTGCGAACTTAAGCGCGACTCCCTTTCTGTGAATGTCTCTGACTCACGTGAGAGAGAGTGGCGCTCCCGATCAGCAGACAGCCGGTCTTCGCGTTCCTGGATACTCTCTTGAGACCGCAAAGTCGCGGTCCGTGTTCTTTGTGAACTTAAACGTGACTCCCTTTCGGTGAACGTTTCCGATTCACGTGAAAGAGCGATGTGCTCTCGGTTAGCAGATAACCGTGCTTCACGATCTTCTTCCGATTCCTGAGACCTACAAAGTCTCATCCTTTTCGCATTTCGGCTACGCAGCGAAAGGTTAGTTTTTTTTCTTTGAGGCATTTTCAAGGAAAATTAAAGCAATAAACAAAACTAACAACACTTATGACTGAATAGCCTACAAACTTAAAAGATCGGTGCGTCGAACAGTCTAGTGTGACAACGTATCGTCTGTTCGTGGTCGTGACTCAACGAATTGGCAACACTAACTTACTGTATAACGATTGGCACTATTGGATTCAAACTACGAAGTAAATCAAATACAATCTTTACTTCGTACTTCAAACCAATGACCAAAGTTGACCAAACGAAACCAATAAGATAAGCAAATACTTTTTTTTCGACCAATTTAGAAAATCGATAAACCAAGCAACCAAAGAACTTTTACGACACACGCAAGAACTTTTAAGACACCTAACGAAACCCAATTTGCCTAGTAAACACGGTGGACGTCATCCTCGCGCGGAAAATTTTAACACCGCGATTCAGAAAATGACGTCATTTGCACAACGCCATCTATCGGATTTAGATTTCAACTATCAACATTAGTTCTATTTTTAGTCTTAAGATGTCGTTGCAAGTACTATACTTAATTGCGTAACGTAATATTTTACTTCTTGAACTCACTAAATTAATCATATCTTTTGATAGAGTGAACCGATTTCGATGAAACAAAAACTAAGTTAATCCTCAAGTTGCGTATAATTTTTGTATATAAACATTGTCAGCATTGAATTCGTAGATTTTACGTGATGTGCGCACAAACAAACAGACAAACAGACAAACAGACAAAAATTTCAAAAATGATGGAAATGGGTTCTGTTACTTATCTTTTCACACGCTGGCTATTTTTTGTTTCAATTTCTTCAATGTACAAAAATGACTTTTCTACAGATTTATTATATGTATAGATAAGCCCAAGAAGAATTGCTTGACAAATCTCAGTGTCTGTTTAATAGCATAAAAGTTAAAAATGTTAATAAAAGTCGTAATGTTACCAATATCATAAAATTCATGAATTCTTTCAATGTAACAATTAATTCACTTCGACAGTTATAAATCGATATGAAGTCTCAGGGATTCGAATACATTCACACGAAGAATTAAGGCGTATATAGCCGCCAAGTGGCGCCCTCATTGAATAAAAAATCGTAGCAAAGCGTAGAAGATAAAGATTAAAAAGTCCTATGTAGCGTTTGTTACAAAGAGCTAAAAGTATTTTTACGTTGTTGAAACAGGACTCCAAAGTGTTTCGTATCCAAAGTAGTAAGCAAAAGTACCAAAAACGGCCGTTTTTGACATTTTTGTCTACTACTTTGGATACGAAACACTTTAAGTCCTGTTTTAACAACGTAAAAATACCATATCCTATTTGTAACAAACACAACATAGGATTCTTTAATCTTTATTTTCTATGCTAAGATACGAATTTTTATTCAATGAGGGCGCCACTTACGGGGAGATTGCCTGGAAAATTTCTTTGGGCTCGTGAGGCATGATGACGATGTTGATCTAAAATAAATAAATAAATTAATTAATATTGTTTACTTGAGACAACCTTAGCTGTTGCGACAATGCCTACACGTTGTCGGCATTTACCACGAGATCAAAGGCGTCGTCTTACTGTATCTTTTTATTTATACTGTGGTAATGGTCACAACACATACTCATGAATAACCAGCCAGGAAAATTTGCATTTTTCGACTCGAAGTGACCTTGGATGCAGCCTTCAGAGCCAAGCTTATCGTGATAGGTTCCTGTGGCTGTGAGACTGCAGATGTATCCTGTTGAACTGGCGCTAATCGTCACAAATAGCGCTGAGCGCTCTCCCGAGTCCCGCAATATTTAATAACGCTCACGATGTGTTATTCTGATTATACATCAATATTACTGTAAAGTTTCATCAAAATCCGTTCAGTAGTTTTTATAATCCAAGCGCTCACGGCTTAACCAAAATAAATAATATGCATAAAATAATGCGACTAGCGCCATCTAGTTTCCGTTGCGACAACTATTTGCATTCTACGATGTTACGGTTTTCAGTTCGACGGCGGTCATTACCACCTGAAGCCAGAGTTGAAATGCTTGGTATTTGGACCGAAGCCAACCTGAATTGCAAACTGAACGATGTAAGTCATAAAAAGTCGAAGGTAAAAAAAATGTACTTAATTGTTTTAGACGTTTGACAAGAGTACCAATAGATGACGTTTAAACAAATTTTCATTTCAGGTAGTAAATGAAGGAATTTTGGATTCTATTCTTCCATATCTTGTTGGATATAAAAAACCTGCTAAAGCAACGAGTGTTTATACTCCAATAATCAAGAAAGTACCATCAGGAACAATTGTTGAAATAAAGAAACCTGCAAGTTTTGGAGGTGAGTACTTAGTTATAATAGCAACCAAAAATTGTCTTTCTTTGAATAATTTAAAATACGCAATCATCATTAAAATTTGTTAACCTAGCTATAAATATTTCAAGGTTTTTTGGATGAAAAGGAATCGAGGGATCGCCTAGGGAGGCGCAAATCTTCAGTAACCATTGCTCAACAAGAACGCAATGCAAAACATGAGTAAGTAAAAACGTCTATTTTATTTCTACCAAAAATATTAAAATGATTAAAACAACCTTCTGTGATTAAAACAATAATTTCAATACTGACTTCAATGTCCGATATGGTCTAGTGGCTAGGATACCTGGCTCTCACCCAGGAGGCTCGGGTTCGATTCCCGGTATCGGAAAATTCTTTTTGTATTTCGTGCCATTTAGAAAATAGTTTTTTTTTTCAGTGGGGACGTAGAAATTCACGTTTGTGATGAAGTTAAGGGGTTAAAGAAAGATTTTAGGTGCCCGCAGAAGTTGTTAGTGTCCAAAATGGGATACTTCGCTGATGTCACAGCCGGCCAGAGGTTGGAAGATATGGATATATCTGTACATTGCGATATACAGGTAACTATAAAATTGTATTAACTTTACATACATACATAAAGTCACGCTTTTATCCCATGGGGTGAGCAGAAACCACAGAACGCCATTGTAATCCTTACATACCTAATTACCTACTCATTCGTTGTAGTATTTTCAGCCATGTGAAATTACGAAAAACAAATAATCGGTAATTAGTGCTTCCATTTACATTTTCTTTTTAACCGACTTTCGAAAAAGGAAGGAGGAGGTTCTATGTTCGACTGTATGTATGTTTTTTTTTTATGTATGTCCGCGCATTTCTCCGTCAGTTGTGGACCGATTTTCAAAAGTCTTTTTATCCGAAAGAATATACTCCCGAGGTGGTCCCATATAATTTTTATTGAAATTGCTTTAGCGCTTTTTGAGAAACTGAACAAAAACGAAAAATACGCAGATCTTGATGACATTTTTGTGTACTCCAAATGTTTAAATTCCACGTTCCAAGTTATTGGGGTTTTTAGTTCTGGGGTATAATAACTAAAAAGCGAAAAATAAAAACTTTTTTACAAAAAAAACAACCGACTTCAAAAAAAAACACACTAAAAATTTAAAAATAACTTTAATTTCGGAAGTCGGTGTCAAATATCGAAGACATAAAATACAAACGTTACAAAGTTTTTTTTTGTAAAAAAGTTTTTTTAATCCCTCAGTTCGCAGCACAAAATCTTTATTTATTGGTTTCCGGAAACCTTACCATAATACTCCTGACTGAATTTCATCACCGTGGCCAATCTCAACGAGGATTAGCCAATTACGTAGGAGATATTATCAGGGTGTAAAAAGACACATCACAGAGCCATCAACTACGCATACTGTACGTCTAACAAAGTAGTTTTGCGCAAAAATTATTGTTGGGAGACTTTTATTTTTAGGTATGAAAAAAAAAAACTATTTTTTATTGCGCGCAAATGTAATGCCAACAAGTTGAGTTAAACCCCGCCCCTGCCCTCTAAGCCACATAGGTACTTGTCAAATATGTTTGATATTCATTGCGTTTTTATACTCGTAACCGCAAATGCGTAATTTCGAAATTTCGAAAAAAAATATCGAAAATTCAGGTAATGTTTGTTTGGAAAAAAGTTTAGTAATAACACTTGGAATTTATTTTCCTAAAAAAGTAAAAAAAAAAATTGCGACTTTGACCTTCAATATCTCCAGAACCAGTGGTTTCCCAGGTATGGTCTTGTGGAAAAAAATGATCCAAATAACGGGTAGAATATGTGGCTTTCGGCTTCGGAAACTGTCTTTTTACACCCGATATAGTGCTCAAGTTTAGTGTGTGCGCAAACACAGTTGGACTCTCTGTTACTTTACTCCGGTGGGACTGCAATCCGACACGACCGGGGAGAGATCGAGCGGAGGACCAACGGCTTTACGTGCGCCCGAGGCGCGGGGGTATCACACCACCAATTTCCAAAGCACTTTTTGCCCGACCTGGGACTCAAAGCCCCCTGCCCCTGCACGCTGACCAGTCGCGCTTGCGATCACGAGACCAACGAGGTAGTTAAATCTAAAAGTTATTAAGGGCCTACCTCCGCATAAGTGACGCCCTCATTGATTAAAAAATCGTATCTTAGCATAGAATACAAAGATTGAAGAATCTTATGTTGCGTTTGTTACAAATAGGATGAGGTATTTTTACGTTGTTGAAACAGGACTCAAAGTGTTTCGTATCCAAAGTAGTAAGCAAAAGTACCAAAATCGGCCGTTTTTGACACCTATTTTCTTTACAAATACCTTAAGCTCTGTGTAACAAACGCAACATAGGATTTTTTAATCTTTATTTTCTACGCTTTGCTACGACTTTTTATTCAATGAGGGCGCCACTTGGCGGATATATACGCCTTAAGCCAATGAAAGTCTGACGATGACAGTAACGGACTTATTTCAATTAATTTTATTAATTAGGGCCCGTTAACAGAGAGAACAGGGTCATTACTTCGACAGCTAGCATCATTTTGTTAAAATATGTCTTTTATTTTATTAATTAGGGCCCGTTAACAGAGAGAACAGGGTCATTACTTCGACAGCTAGCATCATTTTGTTAAAAATGCCTTTTATTTTATTAATTAGGGCCCGTTAACAGAGAGAACAGGTGACCCGGTTCTCTCTGTTAACTTTGTTACCTCGACAGCTAGCATCATTTTATTAAAATATCCCTTTTATTTCAGATTTTCGACTGGCTAATGCGCTGGGTGAAAAAGGACACCATTTTAGTTGCAGACTGGCCTCTGCTCGACCCTCACAATGTGGTGCCTATCCTGGTGTCTGCATCATTTCTACAGGTAAAAGTATCATCATGAGCTTATACAGAATGTAACAAAAACCCTGTCCGATCCAATAAAGGCGTATTCCTAGTTTAACATACATACTAGAAAAAATAGTTTAAAAAATGTAACTCATGAAGACCAAAAGTAATAGATATTTTATTTTTATAAAATATGCGAAATTTAACACTAAATATGGCAAATTTTCATAAGTTGACAACACTCCACCTGCCGGCGAAATCTTTTAATTTTTACCTATTTTTATTTCAAACGATACCGCCCTGTACTAGCGAAACTGTAGGTGAACTTTGTCGAGCGCTCAGTGTTGCCTTTGATAAGTTTTTCTTTTTATTTTTAACCGACGACAAAAAAAGGAGGAGATTCTCAATTCGACCGTACATAAGTTTTTTTTTTTTTTTGTTTATATTCAGCCCTCACTCCGTCATTTATGAACCGATCTTGATGATTATTTTTTTTAATTAATTATTTTCATTGGGGAAAAATACGAATAATCTCGTATTCATTAAATTATTACGTATATGTGTACGCAGTACGATATCAAATCATACCCTTCAGGATCGGACAGGGATTTTGTTACATGCTGTATGTACCAGCTGTCTCATCATCATCATCATCATCTTCTTGCCCTTATCCCATGTTACTTGGGGTCGGCGCAACACGTTTTTTTCTTCCATTCTGTCCTGTCAGCTGTCACGCTATCACTAACTCCCTTTTCTTTCATATCACTCCTCACACAACCCATCCATACTTCTCTTTTTTTCTTTTTTTTTGCTGTCTATCCTATCCCAATATAAATATGATAATCTGTATGTTTGTTAGCCAACAGCTGTACGAGAATATACAATACTAGTTAATATCGCAAGCTTGGACAAACTCTTTCACAAACTTGTAATCAAATGTCTGTATTGATTGTTGTTCCGCTGAGTAGGAGATAGTGAAAGGACCAAAATTAAACAAAGGCTGTTTACAGATGGAGCCACTGTTGCATGACTGTTTGATCTACTGTCACGCTCACATGAATGACATCGTGAAGACTTCCACCAACTTGGCCTGTCTGAGCGACGCGTTGCTTACCAGGTAACTACGCGAACCTACATTCGGGCGCAGATAAGCAATACAATGTTAATCAATAAAAAAAATTACGAGTTGACTTTTAAACTGACATCAAAAAAGGAGGACCCGTATGTCCCGGGCTTGCGGACGGCCAGTAGTGGGTAACTCGCCGTCCGATCAGCACCAGGCCCGAGAGTCGACGGCGCGTAGTGTTCCACGCGCGCCTCAAAGAGTTTTCAGCAAAACATGACGGGGCCCGTCATGGCCGATGCCTGCCCAGGGGTTGAGGATAAATTCGAAAGAGTTACCTCGCCCCTGGGCATTCAGGGCAGGGAAGGAACAGGGGTGGGTTTTAGTCAGTAAGAGTCTGTCTCCCGCTCCACCCTAGAGCGGGAGATGTCATTCACCCCACAAAAAAAAAATGTAGGTATGTTTGTTCGTTGGCGATTTTTTCGAAAACTGCTGCTCCGATTTGGATGGGTTTTTGTTATTCAATTGCATATTTTCCAAGGAAGGTTTTAGTGTATAATACATTAGGATCTGATGAAGATCTTCGGAGATAGACAATGGAACTCTTGAAAAACTAGCAGCTGCAAATGACTCGCGATTACTGCTTCGTTTGTCTAAGTATTGTTAACACAATATAATGGAGAACCACAACTAAAAAGTGAAAAATTAAAACTTTTTAACAAAAAATAGAACCAACTTCCAAAAAAAAAAAAACGTGCAAAATAACTTTATTCGGAAGTCGGTGTCAAAAACAAAGAAACAAAACCAATAGCACCGACTTCCGAAATTAAAGTTATTTTTAAGCCATAGTTTTTTTTTTTTTTGGTACCTAGTCGGTTCTATTTTTTAGTAAAAAAGTTTTTATTTACCGTGGCATTAATATCAAATTTTACAATATTTTTCAATATAATGTTACCTAAGTGATTTGAAATAATTATGGTTCTGAGAAAATCCTTTTCTTTGGTCGGAAAGAGAGAGAGAGTAGAATTGAAGGCATCTGATTTTGTTTGTCGCCAAGAATGCTGCGCTCCATTGCAATTAAGTATGTACCTATAAATACAAAAAGTCCAAGGGAGAGAAGCCGCGAATTACACAATCAATAGAGAATAATTCCTGCAGGCTAGCAGCCATGTACACGAACGCCGAGCTGGAAGCCATCAGGGACCGCAAAGACAAGATCCAGTCGCGCCTGTACTGCAAGATGATCCTGTCGCTCGCCGAGCCCGTGCCCGAGACCCTCAGAGGACACTACTCCAGTCTGGCCACGCTTTTTAAATGCAACAAGTACGTATAATACAAGCTCATATGTAGGGTTCCGTACCCGAAGGGGTTAGGAATCCTATTACTAAGCCTCCGATGTCTGTCTGTAAGAGGGCTGTATCTCACAAATCGTAATAGATAGCCCGTTCCATCAACGGACCACAAGACGTACGGCGAAGTGCCACCGGTTCATGGTGGACATCCCATCCATACGCACAAACCGTTTTGCGAAAATATTCATTGTGCGTGCAGCTAGGGAGTGGAATTCCCTACCGGAATGTGTGTTTCCTGATAGCTACAACCTGGGAGTCTTTTAAGTCAAGAGTGAATAGGTTACTTATAAGCAAGCGTGCTCCATCTTCGACCACATCATAGCTTACCATCAGGTGAGATAGTGGTCAAACGCGTGCCTATCAACAATAAAAATGGAGAGTTCAAATATTCCTGAATATGTAGGTATTTATATTGCCTCTATATCAACAAAAAATAATAATAAGAATTACATTAAATTCAATATAAATAAAAGGGATTATGATACAAGAAATGTGATTTTTTCAGTCTATGGTACTGAATCCTTCGTGTGCCAGTCCAACTCGCACTTTTTAATACACAGCTTTTTATACACTTTTAGGACTAAAGGCCGCATAATAACATATTAGGTAAATTCTGTTGTTGAAAAGGGATGGTGTCAATGACTATAAGTGTAGACTGTTCTGTGATAAATACTTAAAGTATTCTTAACTTATGATTTTATATAAGAAGTTACGAGGAGTGTGTAAATAAAAGTAGGAATAGATGTACCTACGATATATTCTTGTCGTGCATGTTGATCTCCGATTTGAAGAGGTTTTTCTCTTTATTACTTGATCAGATGTAACAAGCTACTAGGACGTCATATCGCGGAGCTGGTGCCGTGTCAGCCAGCTTGTATGCGGATAGATCGACGAGGCAACGTGCTCTCTTCTCACACCAAGTATGATATATATTGTTTATTATGATTAGAGCTGTAACTATTCGTAGGAGTACCAAGGTTACCGAGATAGGTCGAATAATCACTAAAGTGTTAGTGGGCAGGGCACATTGCTCACAGAGCAGATGGTTGATGAAGCCGCTGTCGGCCCCATCAACCATCTGCTCTCGTCCTGAAGTGGCGACCGCGTACCGAAAAACGCAGCGTTGGAAGGCCTCCCACAAGGTGGACCAATGACCTGGTGAAGGTCACGGGAATACACTGGATGCGAGACGCGGAGGACTGGTGGATGTGGCCACACCCAGCAGTGGTCGTTTTTCGGCTGAAATGATGAGATCTGTAATTCTCACACGTAAGCACACCACCGCCTCAAATCTTCGAAGGGGGATGACTTGGGATGCCTTCTTGGCGTCAAATCAAAGCTCAAGTCAAGGAGTAGGCAAAAGTACCAAAAACGGCCCTTTCTGACACTTTTGCCTACTACTCTGGGTACGAAACATTCTGAGAACTGTTTTAACTACGTAAAAATACTTTATCCTCTTTATAACAAACGTGTTGTGGATTCTTTAATATTTATTTTCTATGCTATGCTACGATTTTTTATTCAATGAGGGCGCCACTTGGCCGGTAGTACGGTCTTAATGTCAATATTTTTAATCTTTTCGCTAATGTGTTTGTGGACGCCAGGGATCAGACGTGGAGTCTGAACGAGTACATAACTTGGGTGTACGGGGAGCTGCGGTCATGGCGCCGCGTGTACTGGCGGTTGTGGGCCGACTGCCACTTCCTGCACTGTCAACTATGCAACAACTACTTCCCGGCCTATCAGGTGAGACTATGGGCGTCGATAGGCTTACTAAAACCTATAGGATTTACTAAAATACTGTTGCTCATATTAACGGCTACTATAAAACAGAATAGAAATGATGGCACTAGTGTAACGTTACACTATGTGTCTGTGTCTGGCCTCGTTATTAGACTTAGCAGGTCGTCCGCTGCTTTACGTAATACGGACGTACGTTGCTTGATTTGTTCTATTCAAAGAACAGCCCGCTGTGTATTTTTGCGGCGTTTTCGCAGAAAGATACCTGCCCACAGGTCCTCATTCGCAGAAGTCCGCCTATAACGCAGTGGATGGTCTCAAAACCCGCTCTTTTTTGTCAGCTTTAATACATCTTTTAAATCTTCCAAGACTAGTCTTGTTCCGGCTTAACTTCCGTAGTTTAATATTATAAATGCCTGTCTGTCTGTTTGTTACCTCTTCACGTTTAAACGCCTGAATGGATTTCGATGAAACTGGGCACACGGGTAGACCATATCCTGGAATAGGACATAGGATACTTTTTGAATTTCACACGGGATAAGCCGCTGGCAGAATCTAGTACAATATAATTGTCATGGATTGCCGCAAAGTTATGCCTTTCCATGTGCGGCCTGTATGTGACGGAGCCGCTCTGCTAGGAATCCTCCTAAAAGTCAGCATGTAAATGACGTCTGTCCAGATGGAGTGGTGTAACCACCACGAGCAGCCGCCGCACATGTTCGCACTGGAGGGGCGGCCTGCGCTGCCGGCCGGGCGGTACCCTTGCTGCGGCGAGAGGGCCTACCGCTTCGAGACCATCAGCAGAAATACTGTGAGTAGGAACTATAATATTACCTCGACCAATAAATTGGCGAAGCTTTAACAGTGGTATCTGGAAAACAGCGATCTCAAAGTGATCTAGAAAATTTTATCGTTCTGGCGCCACCTCCACGGGTCTGTGAATCGTCGCAATAATATCGCCGCGAGGAGCAAATTTCTCTGTACTAAGACTGCATAAATTACTGTTATTTTTTGTTTTTAAATCGAAGTTCAAATAATGAAATGTTAGCTTTTCTCTAAGAAAGCTATTATTAACGTTTGCAACGGGGTTCACAACTGTGAGCCACGTTGTGCGACTAAGAGTCACGCAGTGTGCAACTAAGAGTCACGGTAGGAATGATGGTCTCTTAATTAATGGTCTATGACAGACACGAGCTCATCAGTTTATGCTACAGCCCTTACTTGTACTTACTTCTTTTTACATCATCAGGGTTGTCAGTTCCGTGAGCACGTCCCGGACGAGCGGCTCGCGATGGACTCTGCAATATTGGAGCTGTACAACCATTTCCGCGATATCATTGCCATGAGGCCGCCACAGCTTATGTTCCCGGAGAGACTCACCAAAATGGTTGCCAGAGGTACGTCCGCCGGCTTTACCTACAGCATAATACTTTTTTAAGATTAAAACCCACCCCTAATCCTTCCCTGCCCTGAGTGCCCAGGGGCAAGGTAACTCTGTTTCGAATTTATCCTGAACCCCTGGGCAGGCAGCATAACACCTTAGTGTTTCGATTTCCCTAGTTCCAACACTTCCAACATTCTTACTTACTACCAGTACGGAATCTATTCCGTGCTTACACTGATGTAAAGGGCGTTTAGGTGTAACTTGTGTTAAGAGGCCGTACACGAAATTTTTTAGATTTCGCTGATTTACGTGGTTTTACAGACGTGATTTTACAGTTAAAATAATATATTTCTAAAAGTTTGAATGCACAACATGAAAGATCGATTCAATTATGATCTAATGTATGACCTAGTTTTTTCATTTATATTATAATTAAGATTAATCGACCACAAACCGACGACGGTTTTGTGAATTTTTGCTGTAAGGGGTTTAGAATATCACATAATTACGAATCGTATTTGACGTCTAAACAGTATGAAAAAATTTAAATCTATTTTTGCAAAAGTCGTCTAATATAATGTATGAATCACTTTTTACCACCTGTATATTAAAATTTTGAGTAAAAAAATATTCAAATATTTAGAACTCTCGTCATAAAATTAAAACAGCAAAAAAATATACTTCAATTCACCATCATTCCATTTCTTGAGAAAAAAATGTATATATTACAAAAATTTTGCAATAAAAAATCTTTTAAAACAACCCAAATCTCGACTTATACGCAACGCAAGCTTCGAATCTCTCGTGGGCGTGGATGCGATAGGTGGCGGCGACCTCTCGCGCCCGGCCCTGGTTCAGGCCATGGTACGGAGCGAGAGGGAATGGGAAGCAGTCTTCGCCTTTTGCGAAGCAGTAATGCTCGCAAAGGCGGAGGCGGGACGCGTGAGGGAAGCTCAACGGAGTGCCCCTCACGGCAGGAGAGGTACTGGGCGTACTGGGCGTAGCACGTCGCGAGACGATCTCCGGCCACCGTAGACCCGGGCCTGCGGACGGCGAGCAGTGGGTAGCTCGCCGTCCAATCAGCACCAGGCCCGTGAGTCGACGGCGCGTAGTGTTCCACGCGCGCCTCAAAGAGATTAGTGTCAGCCACCACTGACGGACCCCATCGTGGCCGGTGCCTGCATGCGTAGGGGTAGCGGATAAATTCTGAAAATGAGTTACCGCACCCCTGGGCACTCAGGCAGGGAAAGAACAGGGGTGGGTTTTTAGTCAGTAAGAGTCTGACACGCTCTCCCGCTCCACCCAGAGCGGGAGAAGTCATTGGATGATTTCCCAACACACAAAAAAAAAAAAGCTTCGAATCTAGCTCATTCATTAGATCATAATTGAAATGATCTTTCATGTTGTGCATTAAAACTTATAGAAATGCATTATTTTAACTGTACTAAGTAACTGTAATCACGTAAATAAGTGAAATCGGCCAAAATTTCGTGTACGGCCTCTTAATAAAACTAATTTCCGTAGAAAACCACAATGCCTAAATCTACATAGGTAACTAGAATAAAGTTATACAGACGATGAAACACTGACTGCTGTGGTGCTGATAATCGTGATGTTAGTGTAAATACACTACACACTAATTATTGTAAATAGCACTAAAGTCAGTCAAAAGACCTCATTAATTTTGGGCTTAATTACGAAGTTGTCGGCAAAACAAAAAAAAAAATCTGGGAAAATATATTTATATAAAGAGAAATATAACTTTTTTTTGTTTGGCACTTTTTTTTTAACCCAAAATTGTATGGACGCTGAATGATCTCCTTGTTAAATAACACCAAATTGAGTCTATATTTGTAAATAGCACTAAATGTAATTAGACTAATTCCTGAGTCTGAAGTAGGAAGATGACATTCGATAATGCAGAGCAGAGGTATAATTAATCCACTTTTCACCTTTCTAATAGTTAATACTCTCCTTGTAAGCACCACAGCAGATGTCTGGGCCATCAATAAGTCTTTATCAAGTAATTGACTAATTTCCTCGGAATTGTACATAAGGCCAGCTTCTAAGTTTCGCCCTAGAACCAGGTGAGGACAGCAACGGTCGGCTGCAGTGCAAGGAGGTGTTTTGGTGGGAGGGCATCCAGCTGGTGCCTCCGCGTCCCCCCCTGGGCCTGCTCGGCAAGTTGTACACCAGCAACACCAAGTTCAATCGTGAGACTCGCACTTTGTTTGTGTAGAAAGCGGGAGGTGGTGTGGTGACGTGTGGGGCCATGTTCTCAGGAGTTTGGAGAACTTGTATTCAGCTCCTACTGATGAAAAAAGCAAAGTCATTACATCGTGTATATGTTGAGGGCCACAGACTTCGTACTAAAAAATTAATGAAGCATCCAAAAAATAAAAAGATTCTGATTATAAGAGTAACTGGTTTCATAAGTAAAAAAAGAAATCTTTATTTATTAACCTTGTTTCTAACTACTCAGTTTGAGGGTTTTAATTCATATTTAATACACGTCACCGCATCATAAGAACTTGGGAACCGCTGTAAATACGCTGAAACATTTGGCAATACATGTAGCGGCCATGGGGACACGCTTGCAAAATTATAGGGCCCGTGCAATTGGCAACAAAAAATATAGTCTTGAACAGTAACTAATGTAAATACACAAAATTCCGTCACTTTATGTTCTTTGGCTCAAAAGACCAGTATTCAAAGATGTGACCGAGCGTAAGGCGCGCCCGCCATTTTTGATTTTCTAAATTATATTTCTCTCTACCACTGAAAAGAGCCAAAGAATCAAATAATATGTCTGCATAGTAGCATCGACATTTTGGTTTTGTAATTTTTGTTTGAAGGTCTGCAACGATGTGGTCAGCGATTAGACATCGTTTATTACATCGGTAACTTTATATCATAAGTAATAACACAATACTTTAGTTACCTACCTCAGTACAATATTAACCCAATCATTTTTGCCTCATTTATCGATGTTACACAGAAAACTTTATAAAACCTACATTAATGAACACACATGTTGGGAAAGTACGAGAGGGGGAAAATAGTATCAGAAATGCATTTCAAAACGACGCACACACAGCCAACGTGAGACCTGGTACGCCCGCGTTGGGCACGGCAAGCCATGTGTCGACGCAGTCCCTCGCCACCAGCTCCGCCGCCACCGTGCTCCCCTCGGAGAAGGACGTCAAGAACCTGAAACCCCTCTCCGTGAAAGAGTCCAAGGAAGAGAGCAATAAATGCAAGGTAAGCCTCGAAGGACCAATAGCAATACGAGCGGGCAGCCACGAGGCCTTCTGGTACTGAAGGTTCTGCTACCTACTGTTTGTGCTGGTAACTAGCTAGTATACTAGCGTACGACTAGATAGTATAATGAAGCATGTATTGTATCTAGTGTGTAGCTGTAGGTATACTTAGTCCTGTTGTTATTGTAGAGTTGGCTAATTGTGAGGTGGTTATTTTGAATGCCATTATAATACCTAGTACGTAGAATATTCTAGAACAGCATTTGATACTATAGACTAGACATACTTCTTAGTCGTTTAAGGGTCTACTAACGGTCCAGTGGCGCTCTCATTTAATAAAAAATGGTAGCATAGCACAGAAAATAAATATTAAAAATCCAACGTCACGTTTGTTAAAAAGAGGATAAAACATTTTTACGTTGTTAAAACAGGTGTCAGAATGTTTCGTAAACAAAGTAGTAGGCAAAAGTACCAAAAACGGCCGTTTCTGACACTTTTGCCTACTAGAGGGCGCCACTGGACCGTTAGTAGGGCCTTAAGTGAACGTAGCTAGTAAACGCCTTTCTGAGATACTTCCTATTACTTAATTACGTAGGGTCTACTTACCTCTTTAACATAATTCTTTTCTTAATAACCTATTTGTTTTCCTATCTTGTCTTTACTTTGCTACTTTCTTCTATGCATAGTACTTAGTTAAAAACTTTATCAATTAAATAAAATCTGTCTTTAGAAATGATTGCTTTCTACAAAGTATTCCTCAGGATTATGTAGGTATTTTGTAAAAGTATGCTAATCTATTTTATTGATTACTTACTTAAATTTGTAATACCTACAATATGGTATTTTACTAAAAAATATCTAATTATTCCTTGAATTAAGTAACCATTCTTTTGTCACGTAAACAAAAATGATTGCGAACGCACTGTGCGTTGAAATTTCACGTGACTTCACGCTGCGTGAAGCTTTTTACCACTAAAGTGACGTAACGAGCCCCCACTCCTGAACTTTGATGCGTTTTATCTTTGTCATTTTTTATTGATTTAAAAATACGTGTCCAATATTTTTTGGTAATTTAACCAACGGACTTTTTTTTAGTAAAATACCCTATTTTAATGAAGCCACCCAAATGCAAATGATGTCAGTTTTTTTTTCGACACGATTACTTTATCAACAGATGAAATATTTTCTGTTTATTTCAAGTCAGTTTTACTAATTGCTCCAATATTCATTAATTCAATAATTTCATTTTAAAGTTAGATCAAAATTATCGAATACTTTTGATTACTTAAAATTACCTACTCATACGGTGGTTTTACACCGGCGGCGGTAGGGCGAGGCGTGGATGGGATGGGCGAGAATTGATATATTTGTTAGTACAATATTGAACTTTATTGCTCTAAGAATAGACTATTTACCCAGCTAGCAACTTTCTGCCTAGGGGTTGAGGATAAATTCGAAAGAGTAACCTCGCCCCTGGGCATTCAGGGCAGGGAGGAACAGGGTAGGGTTTTAATCAGTAAGAGTTTGACACGCCCTCCCGCTCCAACCAGAGCGGAAGAAGTCATTGTATGATTTCCCAACCCAAAAAAAAAGGGTTATAAGACATTACACTTATAAGAGCAGTCGTAAGAGCGCTCTAAGTCTTATTGCCGTCAAACCATGCCATTATAAAACCCTTGTAAGTTATTTTGGTATTACAACAGCAGTAACAAGATTATTGTAAGTGTAAAATAATCTTCAATAAGAGCGATGTAAGTTGACTATAAGTTAATTCTCTTATTTGTAAGAAAATTCTCACGCGCCTAAATCGACACTTACAACAGTTTGTAAGTACCAATGTTATAAGAGTAAAAAAATATAGGTCTTTGGCCACCTTTTTTTTTTGTGGGTTGGGAAATCATCCAGTCACATCGCCCGCTCTAGGGAGGAGCGGGAGGGCGTGTCAGACTCTTACTGACTAAAACCCACCCCTGTTTCTTCCCTGCCCTGAATGCCTAGGGGCTAGGGAACTCTGTTTCGAATTTATCCTCAACCCCTGGGTAACGTCATTGGACACCTGTAAGTTAATATTTTACTGGTTGGGTATTTACTTTGTAAAATGGATATACAAATCTCGCATCGGCCATCGAGGACCCGCTCGGTCACTGTCCATCAAGCGCTGACTCGCGCTGGCACGCACCGGCACGCGCCGGCTCGCTTTGACTATCGCACCATACTATACTCTCTATCTCCTAGTGCTTACTACTTACATGTTTTCCTTAGTTTTTTTTAAAATGTTTATACAAAGCTGAAATAAATAAAATACACGCCTCACATTGTTCACTTAGTGTAGGTCGAATCTTCTTCTAATATTGTCTTCCGATTCTTCTTCCTCCATTAACATATTTAATTAGTAATGACGAAACATGACTCAAGACAAACCGCCGTACGTTGATCGCACAATACTGGCTATTTCTCCATAAAACGTAGTAGGCACGCGAGACACGGCTGGCCCGGCAGCGCGAGGTAGCGATGGCCGGCGCGTGCCATCACTAGCCGACGCGTGACATAGCGAGCCGGTGCGAGGCAGCGCTGGCCATTGCGAGATACCTTTCGATGTAAAAGGGTAAGCGTGATGCAATTCTCGCCCATCCCATCCACGCCTCGCCTCGCCGGTATAAAACCACCTCTACTAGCTAATCTGCAACAGTCTGATCACAGAATATTGCAACATTGAGTAAACGCTTGCTCTTAGGCCGTAAGCTGTGCGACCGTACGACCCGTCATAATTAATGAGTGTCTTTGACGGAGTAGTATATAGGCACTCTAAATCGAACACAAACTATAGTCGCAAGCTACTAAAATTCACTAAAACGGGGGATGCCTATTACTACTGCTCGTTAAATCGCGTGCTTACGGCCTTAACAAAACGTAAATGACAATTACTGCTGGTATACAAAGAAAGGCGCTCCGGGAGGCGGAGACTCGGCGGGCGATTCGGGTGGCGAGCAGTCCAGCTCCTCGGATGACAGCGAGCAGAGCTCTGCCAGCGCACCCAGCGACGAGGAGGGCGCGGCGCGCCGCACCACCCACCGCACCACCAGGAAGCTCTCGCAGATAACCGCCAGCACTGCCACCAGGTGAGTAGGTACTTGATTTGACCCGCAACCTGGCTGAATCTTTTACAGCAGTGTAAATTCACCGAAGTCCACAATACGAGGACAGCCTTTAGTGTGGTCCTTGAGGTGTAACTGCTCAATTTTTGAATGCAACAAAATCTGGTGCCTAGTCTTCTTTGATCGAAAATAGCTCTAACTTCATTTATTTTTGGAGGCTGAAATTAGATGATTGGTTTTATTGGATGCCAAGAAAGAAGTAGATACCAGTTAAAGCTACCTGCTCGAAACAAAACGGTCTTATTTCGACCTTTCATATTTGTTATCCCTTAGGAGAGCACGTGTGTTGGGTCGTCAGTGGATCTCCTGTTTGTCAGCGCGTAGCAACCAGGACGGACAGCGGCGGTTCGAGGAGCGCGCCGCAAGACAGATGCGCACCGCCCTCGCCAGGACTGCCGCGCTGCATCACCAGACCAAGTCCAAGATGCCACCAGGTAATGGGTGGGTTTTGTTACGTTAAAAAAAAAGGTACAAGCACTTGGTAACAGAACGATGGGTCTAAAAAGTAGGTACAGGGCCAGTTGTTGTAGCGATACTGGGAGGATATTAATGTCTTGCAGACGTCGTTCGGCGGAATGATGATGTTGCGCCAAGAAGTGAGATAGTGGTCAAACGCGAGCCTATCAAACATAAAAAAAAAAAAAAAAAAAAAGAAGAAAGGATTATTTTATAAGGATCGAGAAGAGTTACACTTGTGACGGATCTAGTTTTCAGCTTACAGGGTGGTCAAGGCATCAGCTAGCATAAAGATCATGGGTTCATTCAAGATCACTCACTGTCCCATATCGTTCTAGGTTTGATGACCATATTAGATCCTGATGTGCCTGAGCTATCTGATGAAGCTGCTCCTGAAGGTGGTGTATACGCTCGCCTGGAGTCAGAGTGGCGCGAGCGTCACGGCCAGAAAACACGCAACATCGTGTCGGCACGTCCGCGACCGCACCAGTCCGTTAACAAGTACAAGTGAGAAAGTAATAAACATTTGCACACACAAGTTTGTTTTATTTTCTCCCCAAAATAGTGTTACGAACTGGGTATGGGATAAATTATTTTACACCAATTAATTAACTAAATATCCTTAATCGCTAATAATCACTATTCTCTTCGTAATCGCTTGTATTCGCTTCCGTTCGCATCCGTAGTCGAAAACAGACTGACCCACTCGCCCACCGTCCGGCCTATTTATACGGTCATGGAAGTTTACAGAACATTGTCGAACTATCCTATAGTGGAATATTCTAGAAACATCTATGAACTTCTACACAGTACCACAATGGAATGTTCTCGAACCTAGTGGAAACTTCTGGAAACTTCGTCTAAATTCTCGAACGTTCCAGTGTAATACGGTCGACGTAACACTGCACCCTCCTTAGACATGCTTGTCCCGAGCATTATTAGTCCCGTAGTATCGCGCCAATCGGTCTACATGGACTATATTAGGCGCACCTCGTGGACCCTTCTGTATTCGGTAGGTAACATCGTTGATCCTGGTCACGATTCGGTATGGTCCATCCCATTTTGCTTGCAATTTGGGAGACTTCCCTTTGCTGCGCACTGGGTTATGCAACCACACCAGTGAACCCTCGTCAAAACCTCTATGATTTTGCCTTCCGGTCGTATCGGGTCTTCATCTTATCAGACATTTGTTGGCCGGATTGTCTGATATGTTCATATACATCATTCAACTTGTTACGCAAGTCATTCGCATAATCGGTTACACTGCGTGGGGCGGGGCGTCAGGGCGTCAGGAGGGGTTCCGCTGATTAAATCTACAGGCAACCGTACTTCCCTTCCAAAGTTCGCGAAGGCTGGTGTCACAGTCGTACTTTCGTCAACTGCACTACGATAGGACAAAAGAAATGGCTGTATGTGCTTGTCCCAATCCCTTTGCCTGCTTTCCATAACTTTTGCCAGATATCTCTCCAGCGTTTGGTTGAAGCGTTCTACCATTCCATCAGATTGTAGATGAAGAAGTAGTTCTGGTCTTGGGGGTACCCATTATCCATCCAGTTACCCGACAAGTCTTCTGGAGTACTTGCGATTCAAAATTCCTCCCTTGGTCGCTGTGAATTTTCAAAATACTAATAGCCCATTTGTAGCAAGAAAGTCGCTAAAATGGCAACACTTAGCTCTAATACGCAGTTCTGGTCTTGTGAATACCCATCATTGGACAAGTCTCCTGGAATACTTGCGATTCAAAATTCCTCCCTTGGTCGCTGTGAATTTCCAAGGGTACTCCAAAACGACAGAAGACTTCCTGAACCAATTTATCTGCGAGTTCTGCGACTGTTGTAGCTTCTTGATTAGGAATGACAAAGACTTCTGGCCACTTTGTGAAGTAATCCACGACAACCATGAAGTACTTGTTTCCGTTTTCACTTTCCGGAAATGGTCCTGCAACGTCTAGTGCTATTCGTTCCCAGGGGGCTCCCACGTTGTATACTTTTAAAGCATCTCTGCTGCGTGTCTGTGGTCCTTTCACAGCCGCACAACTGGTACATTTGCGACACCAGTCCTCAACATCCTCGCGACAGTGAATCCAGTAAAATTGGTCTCGTATCTTCAGTAGAGTTCTTTTTACCCCCATATGTCCTCCTGAACATCCATCATGGTAGAGCCGTAAAATATCTGGTACTTTGGCTTTGGGGACAACGATTTGTAGATGACAGTTCTCTCCTCGAGCGTTTTCCCATTTACGGCACAAGACTTCATCCTGGATAACCAACCTGTTCCATTGTGCCCAATAACTTTTCGTGATTGAACTCAACGCCGCAACATCACTCCACTTGGGTTTAGGTAGGAGCACCAACTTTAATCCAGTCAAAGATCAGTTTGAGGTCCGTGTAATTTTGCTGAGCAAGATGTAGGGTTTCCTTCCATTCATTACTAAGATCCACTCTTAGCATCCTGACGGGCACTACTTCCTTAGTCTCTTGCTTGGTACAGTGCTTACAATCTTCTGAACAAGGTCTTCTAGACAGTGCATCTGCGTTACCGTGAGTTCTCCCACTACGATGTTCAGTAACGAAGTCAAACTCTTGTAGTAGTTCGATCCATCTTGCCACTTGTCCTTCTGGATTCTTGAATTGCAATAATCACTTTAATGCAGCATGGTCAGTTCGCAATTGGAATTTCCGTCCCAGCAAATATTTACTGAAGTGTTGCAATGTCCTTACTACTGCGAGTAGCTCCCGTCTCGTGACGCAGTAATTTCTTTCTGGTTTGGATAAAGATTTGCTGTAGTAAGCTATAACAACTTCCTGGTTTCCTTGCCGTTGAGACAACACGCCTCCAATTTCAGTATTACTTGCGTCTGTGTCAACTATGAAGTCATTTTCAGTGTCAGGATATCCCAGAATAGGTGCACTACACAGACGTTTCTTTAATTCCCGAAATGCGATGTCATAATTCTCGTCCCAACAGAACTGTTGCTTCTCCTCAGTGAGTTTG
Organism: Polia nebulosa; assembly: GCA_951329385.1. NCBI lineage: Eukaryota > Metazoa > Arthropoda > Insecta > Lepidoptera > Noctuidae > Polia > Polia nebulosa. Next base: position 14,936,123 of record OX589606.1, read on the forward strand.
TGTAAAGGTTTTGCAATGACGGTAAAATTCTTGACAAACAGCCGATAGTAGGAGCACAAACCCAGAAATGCTCTGACCTGCGTCTCGTCTTTCGGAACTGGCCAATCCTTGACGGCGACGATTTTCTCCGGATCTGTCTGAATACCTTCCTCCGAAACTGTGTCCTAAAAAGTTCACTTGTCGTCTGAAAAATGAGCACTTTTTCGGACTTAACTTAAGATTTGCCGTCCGGATTTTTGACAGCACTAGATTGAGATTTTGAAGGTGATCTTCAAATGTACGGCCCACGATTATAATGTCGTCTAAATAGACAAGACATGCGTCTCCGATCAATCTGGCAAGTATTTGCTCCATTAGCCTTTCAAACGTCTCAGGAGCATTGCACAATCCGAATGGCATAACTTTAAACTGCCATAGCCCCTTTCCTGTTGAAAATGCAGTTTTCTCCTTATCCTTAGGGTCTATTTCCACTTACCAGTAGCCACTTTTCAGGTCTAGCGTGGTAAACCACCTCATTCCAGTCAGTGTATCCAATGTGTCGTCGATCCTAGGCAGTGGGTAACTGTCCTTTTTCGTGACGTTGTTCAATCGTCAATAGTCCACACAAAAGCGCGTATAGCCGTCCTTTTTCTTCAACAGGACCACAGGAGAACACCATGGACTCGATGAAGGCTCTATAACACCATCCTTCACCATACCCTCAATCATAATTTCCACTTCCTTTTCACGTGCAACCGGCAGTCTTCTTGGTCGTCGACGGATTGGTAACTCGTTGCCAGTATTAATTTTGTGCTGAACCATTCCTGTTCTTCCTATGTCAGCATCATTTGTAGAGAAAGAGTCGGCGTACTGAGGTAACATCTTCTTAGCCTTATCCATTTCTACTTCCGTTAAATCGCAGTTTTTCAAAAGTGTTGACACGTCAAATTTCAAACGGAACACTTTTCCTGATGGTACACCTTCCTCTGTACCACACTTCAATACTCCTTGATCAACGTCGATCTCACAACGATGTTTCCGCATGAAGTCTAAACCCAGGATGCAATCGTCCACTATGTCAGCCACGATGACATTATGCCGATAAATTTTGTTACCTAATTTTAACTCCACCTCCTTCCTGCCTCGGACGATTATGTGCTGACCGGTAGCTGTCAGTAATTGTATACGGTCGTGGTTATTGAAGAAGTCCCCAACGAACCGACTTGCTAAGTGAGAATTGACAACCGTGTGAGAAGCTCCAGTATCTAACGTCAATTTGCATGGTTTTCCGTTGACTTCGCCTTTGATGATCAGGCTATTTCCGTCATGGGCCTGTGAGATCGAGATCCTCGGGGCTCTTTCAATACCAGCCAGCACCCGCTCCCCAGTCCTGGCGTTTACTCGTTTCCCTGCTGTTGCTGGCAGTCGTATCAGTCGCACTTTCTTGCTGAGATTGATCTTCTCTCAGCATGCTTCGCTTTGGACAGCTTGACCGAAGATGACCCCTTTCTCCACAAGAGTAACACCTAGGGCTATAACCTTGCGGACGATCGTGTACAGGTGATGCCACAACCTCCCTGATACGGTGTGTTCGATGATCTTGTCTCACTGCCTCCACTTCCAAGGCATGGGCCAAGGCGTCCTTCAGTGTCTCATGATGCCCAAGTCTTACAGCGGCTCTAACTTCCAAGTCACGTATTCCGTCGATGAACGCCTGTACCAGATTGCCATTGATGAGTGCAGGGGCGGACTGGTATGCTTTCCGAACCAACTTTTCAACTTCCAAGGCCCACTGCTGTAGGTTCTCGGCACTACGTTGAAAGCGATCCCTTAACTTACCGCGAAATACGTGCTCCAAGTGAGCGTCGCCGTATCTGGACTCTAACCCTTCCAGCAGCTGTTCGTAGGTCACATCCTTGCCAAGAGCCTCAAGTATGGTTAGGGCCTGGTCTCTGAGTCCTAAGATAAGCACGGTCATAGCTTGCTCTTTGATCCACCCATTCGCCTTCAAATTGAATTTTGTAAGCCAACCATAAAGATGTTCCGTCGAATGGCGGCACTTTAAATCCACGTGCCGAAGGTACAGCAACCACTGAAGGCACAACCCCGTCTCCAGCCCTAAGTTCACCTGAAGCCTTCTTCACCCCAGCAATCTGAACTTCAGCTTCTGAGATACGATTCTCATGCTGGTGAACCTGCTCCTTCATCACCTGGAGCTCCTTGCCAAGTGTTGAGTGAAGGTCTTTTATGAGGAGCATCTGCTCTTCTTGGCGGCGAGCCTGCTCTTCTTTATCTTATTGAAACTTCTCTTCCATCCGACGGGCCTGTTCTTCTTGGCAGCGAGCCTGCTCTTCTTGGCGGCGGGCCTGCTCCTCTTTATCTTGTTGAAGCTTCTCTTCCAACCGACGGGCCTGCTCTTCTTGGCGGCGGGGCTGCTCCTCTTGACGGCGGGCCTGCTCCTCTTGACGACGAACCTGTTCCTGCAACAGCACCATTAGCGCAGACAAGTCTGGCACCGCTGATGCTGAAGAAACTCTACATGGGCCAGCGACTGGCTCTGTCGCGGGCTGAGCACCACCCGGCTTCTGTATCGGTGAATCTCCAAACCGCCTCTGATCCATGTCTTGCTGTCGTTGACTCCTTGTACAAATACCCTCCGTGTCGTCCTTTGGTAAAATTGGCATAATTTATCCCTCACTTCTGACACCAATTTGTTACGAGCTGGGTATGGGATAAATTATTTTACACCAATTAACTAACTAAACATCCTTTATTAACTCAACAACTTATTTACACTAACACTAAATCGCTAATAATCACTATTCTCTTCGTAATCGCTTCCGTTCGCATCCGTAGTCGAAAACAGACTGACCCATTCGCTCGCCGTCCGGCCTATTTATACGGTCATGGAAGTTTCCAGAACATTGTCGAACTATCCTATAGTGGAATATTCTAGAAACATCTATAAACTTCTACACAGTACCACAATGGAATGTTCTCGAACCCAGTGGAAACTTCTGGAAACTTCGACCACATTCTCGAACGTTCCAGTGTAATACGGTCGACGTAACAATAGCATGCGTGTGCATCTGGTACAATATCGTTTTCATTGTATTTGAATGCATTTGCGGTTCAGTTCATGAGATGGTCAAGCTGTGTACCTATACATATATTCGATAGCTAAGTGTCAAGGCAAGTTGACGCCAGATGGAAAGGCGCGCGCATTCGACCTTTAGTCCGGTCAAAATCACAGAGTACTTTTTATGTAGGGGGTTCAAAATAGACACCCTTGCATAAATTCCCAAGAAGCTGAAAATTTACATGAACGAGGGATACCCAAAGATAATTAAACCAATTGAGAGCTGATAAACCGAATTCGTCTAATAACACGACTCACCACTGTGTGCCCGGGACGAAGAAAATACATACAACGGTTGTGATTGGCCGATGCAACAACATCAGGACGAATGTTCCAGATATAGTATACACGTGCAAATTGTATATTACTACGTAGCATTTGCTCGAAACTAGCGTGCTTATGTGCTACTACGTAGCATGTGTATGTTTTCACTACGAGGGAAGGTTCAAGACTTACTTTGAATTTATAATCTGATCGTCTACACTGCGTCCGTGACTACTGCAGGCAATATATATATCACCAATTGCTTCCCAAATATAGTAAATTTTTAGTACCTACTCAATTGATACTTTGGTTCTAAATAATAACCGAGCAAAAAAATTAAAATCTTTTGAGAAAATCGACATCGATAGGTTGGGAGGCGGTGGTGTGTCCGTTTCGACTGCTCGGCCACAGTGTCGTCCAACTGCGTCAACATTACGAAGGAATTTGTAAATCACTAACAATGCAAGTCGCAAATTCGTAGAACCAATATTCAGAAAGTTGTACAGGTTTAACCATAGCCGTGCGGTCGACACATGGAGAACGGAGCTTAGTAGAGGTCCCATTTTTTTGCTAACCACTGATACGATTTCGAAGAAAATGTAGATAGTAGGTATCCATAAACTCCTAATGTTTGGACTTTACGACCTACAGAACTTAAATGTTATGGCCGCGCGGTCGTCACATGGAGAACGGCGCGGCCACGCAGTTCTCAAACGGAGCTTAGTAAAGGTCCCATTCATTTTGCTAACCACTGATACGATTTCGAAGAAAATGTAAACACTATGCTTAGAGTCGTAATGTTTGGATTTCACGACGTATAGAACTTAAAACCTATAATTCAAGTTAGAAGCAGGGTGACCAAGATTTACGGTGCGTCAATCAGACATTTCCATAAGTGTCGTTTTATATCACGTAGGTACCTATTATCTTATTGAGGGAATAAGTATGGTTATTTGGGTGGAGAAGTACATAAACGATGATATTAAGTCAATAGTCAAAAAAATTGGTTTCGTGGATAGTCGAGTATGGCGTAATGCAATTAAAATATCCTTTGCAAAAAATACAGTGGACAGAGAAGGGATTAAAGAAAAATTTTAACCGAATAAAATAGTCAAAAATAGTTTGATATTCTCAATAAAAAAATTGGAAATTGCTCCACAAAAATATTGGCGTCGAACATTTCTGTATTTTCAGCGAAAACAACATTATTTTTTTAAGAATTAAATAGAATTAGCATTTTATTAAAATTTTGACCGGACAATTATTTAATTTATTGTGTATCACAGAGTTGAGTATGCAACGTCTTAAGATTTACATACAATTATTTTGGTTTATTCAAATTCAAATTCAAAAATCATTTATTTCAATCCATTACTTTCAGATCATTTCATTCTAAATAAAATTAAAATTATAATAATATTACTTGTCATATAAGTAGTAATTAAATAAAAGTAAACATTACAATTTAAAACTATAAAACCAAAATTAAAATCAAAAAACAAAATCAAAATTAAAATCAAAAATCAAAATCACAATTAAATTAAGTCATAAAATAAAATACAATACATTTCTTTTTTTTTTTTAAATTAATAATACGCCTGCCTCTGAGTCATTTGTTTGTTTGTCATCACATTAACCATATAGCAATGGTTAATGTACTGACAATCAAACCTGTTCGCAAATACGCTCAGGATGGTGCTGGAGGTGGCTCGGAGCCTGCGCCCCAGAGATGTGCACCGCTTTCGCATCGTCGTGTAAAAACAGTCGACACGGGCGTCGGCGAACATCCCAGACGCGCTGCAGTGCCGAGGCAGCCCCAACAACACCCTGAACGCATTATTATACTGAACACGGAGAGCGTTGTACCGCTTCTGGGTATATGACACCCACAAGCCAGCCGCATACAGGGACGTACAAAACGCTCTGAAAAGAGTTATTTTGACAGCCCCCGAGCAACGAGCAAACCTGCGGGCGATCATATTGGCCCTCACAGACAACGCCCTCCGCTCCCTATCAATGTCCGCACCGTCCCTCAAGTCAGAGGTCACGATATGCCCGAGATATTTAAACTGTTTAACTCTCTCTAATTTAACACCGTTCAGTCTGATAGGTGGAACAGAATCCGGGCACCTCCGACCTCTGGCCTGAAAGACCATGCATTCACTCTTCTTTGCGTTATAGAGCAAACCGTGATCCTGCGCGTAACGCTCGCAGATGCCCAGCAACCTGGACAGACCACACACCGAGGCGCTCAGCAGCACCATGTCGTCCGCGTAACTAATATTATTAACACAAACACTGTCAATATGGCAGCCGACATGGGTGCCGCTGAGCTCCTCTATCAGTGCGTTCACGTACAGGTTGAAGAGCTTCGGCGAGGTCAGCCCTCCCTGCCTCACCCCACACTCCAACCTGTACGGCTCAGACAGAGCACTCGACCATCGAACGACGTTGACCTGGTTAAGATACCAGTACTTAAGAATTTCAATCAGTTCAAGGGGCATTGAGATGTTATTTAACTTCTGCCATAAGATGTCATAACTAACCAGGTCGAATGCCCTCGAGAGGTTGAGAAAGCAGGCATAAATCGGTGTGCTCCTATCGGAGTAGTACTTGACAGTTTGCTTCAAACACAAGATAGCTGACTCAGTAGATAGTCCCGGCTTAAAACCAAACTGATTATCATGAGTGTTTACATACCGGTCAAGCTGTGTATTAAGCAAACCGTCAAGAACCTTAGCAAGCACTGTGGCTAGTGAGATTGGCCTGTAGTTGCTCGTGTCGCTTAGGTCACCGGTTTTACTCTTCGCAATTGGTACCACCACTGTCCTCATCATCTCTGCTGGTAAGTAGGCATGTCCTAGACAAAATGTATATAACATGGCAAGAACTCTGGGCAGGTGGACGCCGGCATGCTTTAGATGCTCAATGCTCAGGTCGTCATGGCCAGGAGACTTTCCACGCGACATTGATCTTATGACTCTCCGAACATCCTTCGCTGTGAATTTGGTGTTTATCTCCTGTCCATGCGACCCCTTCACACTGAATGACCGTGATGGTCCCAATGGCGATTTCACCATAAAGTGATCCTTAAATATGTCCGCAATACATTTCGGTTCACTCACCCCGTTGACGCTCACGGGTAAGCCCGGCTTAGTATTTAGCCTACTAGTACTTTTCCAGAAGTTACGAAAGTCATGCTTCGAATGGTGAGAAGCGAGGATATCCATCTTTATCTGCTCCCTATTATTTTGGCACCACTTTAGGCGTGATTTAAAGATTCTACGACTTTCCCGCATCTCCTCCCAAACACGTCCTTCACTCGGTTTACCCCACATTACCCATTCCATAAATTTACACCGAGCTACCCCGTGAGCGTCACGCACATGCTTGTTCCATCCGATCACCGGATGTTTTCTTCTCGGTTTAACAATAGTATGACTCTCAGAGGCGGCTTTACACAATGTATTAACAATCTTATGATACATACTGTCAATTATACGCATGTGGTCTCGGTTATCACAACGTTTGTCAGCACATTTACTGAATTCAGGCGGAAAATCAATCAATTTTAAAGTGTCATTACATAATTTACTATATAAATCTGTTTGTTCAAGGCTTCTCTCCCCCCATTTTACTTTATTACATTTAAAATTTTCTTGCAAAATCTTTGGTTTTACATTATATAAATTACATTTAATAATGAGTGGCAAGTGGTCAGACCATACCGGATCATACTTGACGTGTGTATCGACTATAGTTTGAAAAGCCGACTCAGTTACAACACAGTGGTCCAACCATCTTAGCGCCCCATTAGCGTCACTTATAAAACTATATGTGTCAGAAAATAAACCTAAATTTATGATATCGGCACATTTCCAGTCCAAATCGTTACAGAAATTTGAAAGTTCATAATAAAATTGCTCACCCGGGTGGGCGTTGAAGTCACCGAGCATGTAAACACACTCAACACTTTCATTTGCCACTACTGCGCTCAGCGTCCCCAAACAATCCGTGAACTCCGCTAAATTCACCGTGTTATCAGTCGGCATGTACACACTGAACACTAAGAATGACCTTTGCCCTATCATTACTTTAATACCGCACACTCGAGTATTATCACATCGCACTACAGAAACATTACTAAAGATTTTCTTATTCCATAACAATGCAACTCCACCCCACGGTCGTCCTGAGATCATCACCTTTGACGTGTCCATGGGTGATACACCCGTATAAGCGAAGTCATCATCTATGCAGCTCAGGAAGTGAATATCATGCGGCAGTAGCCAATGTTCCTGCAAGGCAATTATGTGGGATGTTCGACACAACTGCCGCACATCATCTACTGAGCGCTTCACATTCTTACAGTTGAAACTTATAAAGTTGTATAATTCCTTATTTGCCATATTTATGTTGATCGGCCGACACAGCGCAACTACCGCTCGTACTCCTCTGTCGAAAATTTATAAATCTTCTAAATATGACTCCTTCAGGCCATAAATCACTATCTAAAAACATTGATAGCTTCTGCTCCGATACAAAAAAACTTAAAAGCTTTATGACTCTTCTCTTGTTTTATCGTAATTTCTTCTAAAGTTATCGTCTCCTTCGTCTTTCTGTGTACATAGTTAATTATGTCTATATCTGTCGTATCCATATGAACCCTTGTTATAAATATCGGAACTTTTTTGTCAGCGGCTTTGAAGCCCCCTTCCATGTCCCTCGAAATGCCGGATTTCCCATGATAACGGCAATTAACTTTCTTGCGTCTCGATACGGTCTTCCAGCCTTCCTTATAATTCTCGTTCGGTTCAGATTCACCTACTGTGTTTTTTGCGCTGTGGCGCTCGACTCTTTTCTCAGTTGTTGTTATGCAATTCTCGGCGCACTGGCCGGCCGAGGCCGCAGGTAGCGGTGACGTTACCTCGGCCCTCCGCTCCCTACCGCTCGCGCTTGTATTCTCGTCTCTATTCAATACCAGTGACCGTTGTCTCGGCACAGCTGATTTACAAGTATTTTGTTTTACGTTTACCCTCAACATTTCTCGGTATTCTTGTATATTTTCACCGGAACTGTTCTTCTGGTTATCTACCGGCTCATTTAACGTGGACTTATTTATAGTGGAATCGTTTATATCATGCGAGAGACCAACTGGCCCACTATCATACAGCTGCCAGCCATGCTCCGCGCCTTATATTCACGTTCTGTGGATGTGGAGACACAGTTGGTAATGAGTCATTTCTCATCTGTAGTAACTCAGATCTGCACTCACCCAGCTGCTCTATTGTAACATAGTTAGCTTTAACTACCTCTAGTTCACTTTGCACTTTTAGTAGGTCTTTCAGTAGTTTCGTGCAATCAAGATGATCGAAAAGAATAGGGGGTAGCTTCTCCAACTCGCGAGCCACAAAAATAGGTATAATATCGGGTTCAGTCGATTTCAAGAGGCTCAATATATCGACTAGGTCTCTTCCCTCCTTTCCTTTATTCTTCCGTTTCGTCTTGATTTTATCCGTAAGAATCGATTCAAACAATAACGACTTGGCATTTTTAATTTCTTCGCTCGTAAATGACGTTGAACATATTATTCGCACCAGCGTTTCCTCGTCTACTATCGAGATTTTGTTCTGAATATAGGATAAAAGCTCGTTGATCACTATATTACACGAGTTACACTTGATAATTTTCGACATTCTGCATATATTTACTACACGGCACACGGAGTACGCTCACAGCGCCCGGCACTGAGGGATGCGCGCGCGTGACTGTCAAGTTGTGGTTGTGTTGTCACTTATTTAGGTACCTTGATCATCACGAGATTGACAGTTTTTTGTATTGTTGTTGAAGTGAAAGGTGAATTTTAATAGAATAAATTAATCTGATTTCAGAATGCTTTCGCATCGATACTGGTCTGCGATATCGTTATCATTATCACTGACTTCAGCTTTGGCACCGATAATAAACTAAAAATAGCTGATAGGGAAGAAATTTTTGAAGTGAAAACTTCTTTAGCGGCGTTGAGCACTTTTCTTGGCATGGGTACAAAATGTTAAACTCTCGTCAGAACACGTGACCTGATCGAATATTAGTAAGATACGATTCCAAAATATTCAAAAATGCACAACGTTAATGTTCAAGTTTTCACTTCTGCCGGCACTCCCGGAGTGCAACCCGTTGTTTTTTTTTTTCAAAAAAATACAAGTGACTTCCAAAACAACACTAATATTTCCAAAATAACTTTAATTTCGGAAGTGTGTTTCAGTGTTTCTCGTTTTGTTTCTTCGTTATTTGACACCTTCCGAAATTAACGTTATTTTAAGTTAATTTTTTTTTTTAAAGTTTTTTTGTAAAAAAGTTTTTTATATTTAACTTTTTGTTTGTAACTAAAACTACTAAAAACTTTTTTACAAAAAAAACAACCGACTTCCAAAAAAAATACACTAAAAATTAAAAAATAACTTTAATTTTGGCAGTCGGTGTTTGTATTTTACTTCTTCGTTATTTGACACCGACTTCCGAAATTAAAGTTATTTTTTAATTTTTAGTGTATTTTTTTTGGAAGTCGGTTGTTTTTTTTGTAAAAAAGTTTTTTATTTTTCACTTTTTATTTGTTATACCCCAGAACTAAAAAACCCAATAACACGGAACGTGAAATTTAATCATTTGGAGAACACCAAAACGTCATCGAGGTACACGTATTTTTCGTTTTTGTTCAGTTTCTCAAAAAGCGCTAAAGCAATTTCGATAAAATTTATATGGGACCACCTCGGGAGCATATTCTTTCGGATAAAAAAAGAATTTTGAAAATCGGTCCACAACTGACTAAAAAATAAAAAATAAACATACAGTCGAACATAGAACCTCCTCCTTTTTCGAAAGTCGGTTAAAAATATTATTAGGTGTCTAACTAACTTTAACATCTATAGTAAAGTTATGCTCGAATTGATAGCCCCAAGAACATAGAGAACATAATTGATGAAATTAGGATGTCTCAGGGTGAACTGTACAAATCTGTGAACGGTGTGTGATGTGTGTGTCTTCAGAGCGTATCAGCGTGATGTCATGTTATAAAGTGGTGTAAATAATAAACAGACATGCGATTACAGCAATAGGGATGACGACAGGGTATAAAAATAATAATTCAATATAATCCGTAAGATATATTATCGAAGAATATTAGACACGTATTTTTTGCTTACAAAGATACAACGCATCAAAGTGCTGGAGTGGGGGCTTTGTTACGTCATTTTTAAGTAAAAAGTGGTACAATTTTAACTCAAGTGTGACGTCATCCGAAACAACCCACTGTATCGTCTTCATTTTTTGTTAAAGTGACGAAAAAAAATACGTGTCCAATATTTTTTGGTAATCTATCTGACGGACTAATTAGATTTTTTTGTCGTCAACCATATTCCAGAAACTTTGCTATCATTTATTGAAAAGTTTCATTGTCTAACTCCAAAGTTCTTCATCAGATCTTCACTAAATTCAAATGGGACCACCTTCAAACGAAAATAGAATTTTCGAAATCGGTTCCAGCCTTCGATTAATCGTAAGCGTCAGTACCCTTACATCAATAGAGATATTTGATGTTTAAAAATACCAAAATATACTACCATTTTGCTACTATTTGATACCTAACTTCAAATATTACCTCGAATGACAGCGAAACAACACGTAAAGAAAGTGGTCAGACATTCGGACATAGGATGTCTGACCACTTTCTTTACATGTGTGTGTGTGTCACGTATATTTTTTTCTTTTTTTTTTTGGCATTCCAGAAAAATATTAAACACATGAAAGATATTTTTTTTTTATAATCAATATATTTTTAGGATTTATGTTTATTTGCATTGTGGAATAAAAATCCACAATTAAAAAAAAATATATATTAAAAAAGAATCCTTTTTACAATAAAGCTAGCTTACAAATCTTTTGAAAATGTCGGATTGACGTACGACGTTTTTTGCATATTAATTATAATACAGGTTAGCTCCTGCTATCCCGACTATAAAAATTGCCATCGCAGCTTTATATTAAAAAACTGGTTTTTGGCCCACTGTGCAAAATTTTTGTTCCGTTGAAATTTTTATTCCAGTTCATTTAGTTAACCCGCGCGGAGACGCATCTTTTGACACCCCACACGTGAGCCTAGCTCTCACAAAACGTCAAAAAATTGCTTTTTTTTTACGTTTCGTAAGAGCTTGCTAACCTAACCTAACCTAACCTAACCAAACCATCGATATTTCTGCCTCCAGGAGAGCTTTTTTTACCTAGTTTTTTGCATATTAATTATAATACAGGTTAGCTCCTGCTATCCCGACTATAAAAATTGCCATCGCAGCTTTATATTAAAAAACTGGTTTTTGGCCCACTGTGCAAAATTTTTGTTCCGTTGAAATTTTTATTCCAGTTCATTTAGTTAACCCGCGCGGAGACGCATTTTTTGACACTCCACACGTGAGCCTAGCTCTCACGAAACGTCAAAAAATTGCTTTTTTTTACGTTTCGTAAGAGCTTGCTAACCTAACTAACCTAACCTAACCTAACCAAACCATCGATATTTCTGCCTCCAGGAGAGCTTTTTTTACCTAGTTTTTTGCATATTAATTATAATACAGGTTAGCTCCTGCTATCCCGACTATAAAAATTGCCATCGCAGCTTTATATTAAAAAACTGGTTTTTGGCCCACTGTGCAAAATTTTTGTTCCGTTGAAATTTTTATTCCAGTTCATTTAGTTAACCCGCGCGGAGACGCATCTTTTGACACCCCACACGTGAGCCTAGCTCTCACGAAACGTCAAAAAATTGCTTTTTTTTACGTTTCGTAAGAGCTTGCTAACCTAACTAACCTAACCTAACCTAACCAAACCATCGATATTTCTGCCTCCAGGAGAGCTTTTTTTACCTAGTTTTTTGCATATTAATAATAATACAGGTTAGCTCCTGCTATCCTGACTATAAAAATTGCCATCGCAGCTTTATATTAAAAAACTGGTTTTTGGCCCACTGTGCAAAATTTTTTTTGCGTTGAAATTTTTATTCCAGTTCATTTAGTTAACCCGCGCGGAGACGCATCTTTTGACACCCCACACGTGAGCCTAGCTCTCACGAAACGTCAAAAAATTGCTTTTTTTTACGTTTCGTAAGAGCTTGCTAACCTAACCTAACCTAACTAACCTAACCTAACCAAACCAAACCATCGATATTTCTGCCTCCAGGAGAGCTTTTTTTACCTAGTTTTTTGCATATTAATTATAATACAGGTTAGCTCCTGCTATCCCGACTATAAAAATTGCCATCGCAGCTTTATATTAAAAAACTGGTTTTTGGCCCACTGTGCAAAATTTTTGTTCCGTTGAAATTTTTATTCCAGTTCATTTAGTTAACCCGCGCGGAGACGCATCTTTTGACACTCCACACGTGAGCCTAGCTCTCACGAAACGTCAAAAAATTGCTTTTTTTTACGTTTTGTAAGAGCTTGCTAACCTAACCTAACCTAACTAACCTATCCTAACCTAACCAAACCATCGATATTTCTGCCTCCAGGAGAGCTTTTTTTACCTAGTTTTATGCATATTAATTATAATACAGGTTAGCTCCTGCTATCCCGACTGTAAAAATTGCCATCGCAGCTTTATATTAAAAAACTGGTTTTTGGCCCACTGTGCAAAATTTTTGTTCCGTTAAAATTTTTATTCCAGTTCATTTAGTTAACCCGCGCGGAGACGCATCTTTTGACACCCCACACGTGAGCCTAGCTCTCACGAAACGTCAAAAAATTGCTTTTTTTTTACGTTTCGTAAGAGCTTGCTAACCTAACCTAACCTAACTAACCTAACCTTTTTTTTTTTTTTTTTTTTTTTGTTGCCGGGGTGGAAAATCCTCATGGATGTCCTTCGCCCGGGGCAGGCGAAGGGGTCTGTCAGACTCTTACTGACTAAAAACCACCCCGGTGTTCCTTCCCACACCTGGACCGGGGATCGTGAGAGCTAATACGACTTCCATGATCCCCGGCTAGTGCCGGCCCGCCTATGCGGGCCACCTCTGGCTCGCGGGGAGAGTGAGGTGTCCTCTCCCCGCGACGTCTAATAGGGGCACGCGTGGAACACTACGCGCCGCCGCCTCGGGTCCTGCTGGATAGGGGGCGGCGGACGACCCCGAGTCCGCCGGCCCTCTGGACCTATTTAGGGGGGCTGGAAGAGGGCGTTGTCCGCCCTCCGCCGACGCCCGGTACGTCTGCTGCGGATCGGGAGAGTGGCCACGGCCTCCCTTTCCCTTTCCGCAGCCTCCTTCTGCGAAATTACGAATTCACAGAAGGAGATCACCGCATCCCACGACTCGGCGCTCCCGACCATCGAACGAGCGACGGCCGGCAGCGACAGGTCGGGGCCCACTTCGGATACGAGGGCACGGCGCTGCTCCTCCCATGCGGCACACTCTGCCAGTGTGTGCTGCGCCGTGTCCTCCCGACAGTCGGTGCAGTGATGGCACCGAGCGTCCGGCTCCCTGTTTATGCGACACAGGTACTTCCCGAAGCAGCCATGCCCCGAGAGCACCTGCGTCGCCCGAAACGACAGGGAGCCGTGCTTCCTCCCGAGCCATTCGTCGAGCACTGGTCGGATCGCGTCGACGGTAGCAAGGCCGGCGGTAGGGCGTGAAAGCCTATCCCGCCATTCTGCCATCATGACCTCGCGGAGCTGTGACCGACGCAACTCGATCTCGCGCTGCATCGGTTCACCGCCCCGCGTCCGCACCTCCTCGCGCCACCGGTACAGCGAGGCGAGGACTCTCGCCTCCAAGTCCCAGGGCGGAGATCCGGTCAGTGCACAACCCGCCTCGTAGGAGATCGTGCGATATCCCCTAATAGCCCTGACGGCCATCGCCCTCTGCGGTCTTCGCAATATCGCGATGCTGCCGGCCGTCAGGTCAGAAGCCCAAACCGGGGCCCCATACAAAGCCATGGATCGCACGATCCCCAAGTACAACCGCCTACAGGCGGTGCTCGGGCCCCCCAGATTGGGAAGTAGCGTTGCGAGCGCGCCCGCGGCGCCCATCAACCTAGGTTTTAGCCGCCGAAAATGAGGGCCAAAGTCCCACCGGCTGTCGAGCACCAATCCTAGGTACTTCATGGTGGACTCGACAGCAATTTGGACTCCCCCGACCACGATGTGTGATCCCGGCGGCGGCGCCCGTTGGGGGCCATGAAAAACTACGGCCTCCGACTTGTTGAGGGCCACCTCCAGCCCCAGGCGTCGTATGCGACCCACCACCTGTGAGACCGCAGATGTCGCCAGCAACGCTGCCTCCCTGTACGAGCTCCCCCGGGCCGTGACCAGCGTGTCGTCTGCGTAACACGTCAGGTCCACTCCCGGTTGGAGCTCGCCCCTCAGCACCCAGTCGTAACCGATGTTCCACAGGGGTGGGCCTAGGACCGAGCCCTGCGGAACACCGCACGACATATCGCGACGGCCCTCACCGTCGCGTCCCCTGTAGGTGACACACCTTTCCGCCAAATAAGCCCCAACGATGCGGCGGAGGTAGCGGGGCACCCTGTGGTACCTTAGTGCCTCCCGAATACAACTCCAGGGCAGGGTGTTGAAGGCGTTGGATATGTCCAAGGACACCGCCAGCATCACCCCGCCCCGGGAAACCGCTTCCTCCGCCAGGACTCTAACCCGCATTATGGCGTCGATTGTGGAGCGCCCATGCCGAAAACCGAACTGACTGTCGTCCAGATCCGGCCCCTCTCTGTACAAGTGGCTGTCGAGGCGGGCAGCAATTATCCGCTCAAAAAGCTTACCCACCTCGTCTAGCAGCATTATGGGCCGGTATGCGGACGGCGAGTCTGCTGGGCGCCCCGCTTTCTTGAGCAGGACCAGACGACCTGTCTTCCACTGAGCGGGGAAGCGGCCCTGCTCAAGGCAAGCTGAGTAGAGTCCTCTCAGCTGGGGCTCTAGCTCCTTCAGAGCGAGGACGAGCGCGCGGCCCGGAACTCCATCGGGTCCCGGGGCCACGGTTTTGGCCCGGAGCCGCATCACGGCCGTCCTCAACTCTGGTTGTGTCACCTCAGGGACGCTCTCCTCATCCTCCGACTCCGTGGCTGTGGGCAAAGCCATCGGCGGCGGAACGTGCTCTTCTCTATCAGGGAAGAGAGCAGCGACCACTCCCTCCAGCAACTGAGGCTCGAGGCTCTCAGTGAGTGGGGGCGCCCAGGCACGAAGTTTCCCTCGGACCGCACGATAAGGACGCCCCCATGGATTTCCGTCTAGGGTCGCCAACATCTCTTCCCTGAATCGAGTTTTGGACTCGCCGATGGCCAGCCACAGAGCCTTCTTCGCCGCACGGTACACCTCATACCGCTCGGCTTCTTCTTCAGGAACCCGACGACGTCTCCTCCGGTATCGGGTGTACTGGCGCCTGACCGCTACGCAGGTCCTGCGCATCTGCGCGATTTCGGCGGTCCACCAGTACAACCGGCGCCTTGTGGGTTGTGTGCGGATGCGGGGCATGGACGCGTCGCAAATTTGCGTCATCGCCCCGCGAAACCACTGCGCCTCCTCCTCGACGTCGACGGGTTCGTTCGCCACTGACTCCCGGACCCAAGCCTGAATGATTGCGGCTTCTTCGAGAAGCTCCCTGTCGATCTGCTTAATGGACCAGCGAGGACCGTCCGTTTGCGGGGTCGATGGTCGGCCGCCACCCGCGGTCTGGGTGGAGACGTTGAAACGGATGTACCGATGATCTGACAACGTCTCCACCTCCACGGCGACTCGCCAGCCATGGACACGGCCTGCAACAGCGGAGCTAGCGAACGAGACGTCCACTACAGACCCTCCCCGCTGCCGCACGCACGTGTACTCCGAGCCCCGATTCAGGACGGTCAGGCCGGTCGCAACTGCCCACTCCTCCAACACCTCGCCCCTATGATCGGTGACCGGGGATCCCCACGCCGCAGACTTGGCGTTGAGATCCCCGAGCAATAGCACCGGGCGAGGGTGGAACCGGCCTATGACGGCACCCAGCTCGACGAGGAACCTCTCGAAGTCGGCGAGACTCTTGTTAGGCGAGAAATATGCCCCAATGGTGATAATACCCCCCGCGACAGCGGCCACCCAGCCGCGTCCTCGGGAGGGAATGCCAAGAGTCCCGCCAATGATGGCCACCAAACCGTCTAGGTCCCCTACCCAGTTATCACGGGGAGGGACAAAATACGGCTCAGCGACCACAGCCACGTTGATCAACCACTCCGCCATGCTCTGGAGCAAAAGATCCTGAGCTCTGGAAGAGTGGTTGATATTTGCCTGGAGAAAATGGAGTTGTGCCATCACTGGCAGTCCATTTCTCCGGCATCCCCTTCTTCCCTGGGTCGGGAGTCAGCTGCTTGGCTGCCGGGCTGTGGGAGGGGCGCAGGTCCTCCGACAACCCTTTTCTTCCTGCCTTGCTTGGGGGCCTTGCAGGCTTTCCCCCCAAGTCTGTGCTCCGCAGGCTTCCCTGCAGCTGCACAAAGGCTGCAATTTGGTGCCGCGGAGCACTGGGCCGACTTGTGGCCGGGCCGGCTGCAGCGATAACAGAGGTCGCTGCGGTCTGTGTCTGCAGTGCATTGTGCCCGGACATGCCCTTTGCCCAGGCAGCGGTAGCACTGCATAACCCTGGGTGGCAGGAGCTTGACACTCGCTGACACCCAGCCCACCAGCAACCTTCTGCCATCCGCGACCTTGCTTGCAGCCGCCACCGGGCAACGTACCCACACCGTGCCCAGCCCAGCCGCACTGCAGTGTATTTCGCCCGCCTGGACACTCTCGGGCGGACACCCGCCACTTCGGGCAATGGCCACCACTACCTCTTCCGGGGTCACGGAGTCGTCCAGCCCACTTACTCGCAATTCAGCGGTTTTAGTGGGCCTAGACACCCGGACATCCTCTGGTTTGAGGACTTCCCGCAGTTTGGCGGCCAGCATGTCCGCCCTTTCTTGCCTGGCAGCACCGGACACCTCAAGAATTTTGGCTCCTGTGGCTGCCGTCCTAAACCCAAAGCCGGCTGGGGAGGCAAAGTCGCTGAAGTTCAGCTTTGCCTTTACCTCCGCCAGGACCGATTTGAAGGTCACCCCCCTCTCCGAGGCCTCAGGCTGCAGTGTTATGACTACAGCCTCAGAGCGTGGGGTCTTGACTCTGGGTGGCCTAGTGCCCTTTGTTGGTGCCGGGCTCTTGGGAGGTGCCGGGCTCTTGGGAGGTTCCGGCTGCGCCACCCTCTTTTTGCGGCTCCTTTTCACGACCGTCGTCCAGGCCTCCTGGACGGGAGTCGTGGTCGCTGGGAGCGCAGTTGATTGGGAAGGGGGTGCGGACGCAGTCGCCGCGGGCTTCCCGTTCCCCTCCGTAGGTTTTTTGGCCCCATTCACGGTCTTTCTGCCCGCCTGTACGGGCCCTGTTCCCGCGGACCCCTCCTTCCTCCGCCTATCCGCTGCAAGCGGTGGCCGGAGGTTTTCAGCCGGAAGGAGTCGCGACTCCATGGCCTCTAGACGGGCAGAAACCATGCCCCCGCACTGCATCATGCAGATTCGGGCCACCCTCTCGATATCATGGTCCGACATCGCAAGTGCAGGCGGTTGCGAGGCTGCAGAGGCCGTCAAAGGTGCGGCAGGAGGGGGGCCAGTGGCCGTTGAAGCTGCTTGCTGGTTCTGATGACCCCTTTGAGCGGCAAACTCGCGCTTAAGGTCCTCCAGCTCGGTTCGGAGACGGCTGTTTTCTTCCCACAGCTTCTTCGTCTCCTCCGAGGTCGTACGATCAAGGAGGATCTCCATCGCCTCCTTGATCCCTTCTGCTGCCTCTTTAAGGGCACGGGTGAACGTGCCCTTCAGATTGCCCGACTTCGTGGCCACCTTCAGGATCACGTCCACACCGTCCGAGATCTGGCGGTTGAGGGCCTCTGCCGTAAGGCTCGACCCTGTAGCCGCTTGGGCAGTTCGCCGCTCCCTTGCCTGACGGGCCATTTCGGCGACTTCGTCCGTCGCTACCGCCTTACGGCCCTCTCGCCTCGCGGCATTGAGGTCCGCCTTAGTGCTAATTAGTGCAGCGGTCTCACTCCGCTCCACTCGCATAGCCCCGTCGGAGTCGCTCACTCCACTAGCTGCCGGCGTATCAGGGCGCTGCTTTAAAAAGCGACCTCGGGAGTCACGTGCTGTCACCGGAGCGGGCGCTCCTAAAGGTGTCGCGCGACCTCTTCCCCTTTTTGCCGTAGTAACCTTAGCGGCCGGAAGGTTCCGGGTGAATGGGGTTCCGGGTTGCGGAAAAACAACCTGGGTGGTGAATCACTTCGATGACGGGAAGGACGTCGTAGTCACCACGACAGCCGAAGCTGCCACAGATCTCAGGCAGAAGCTTGCGCACCGCTTAGGAGATCGGGTGAAGACAAAGGTGCGCTCTATGGCCTCAATTTTAGTCAACGGGTTCAGGGAGCAGGAGAAATGCCACCGTCTTATAGTAGACGAGGCTCTCATGAACCACTTTGGGGCCATAGTTATGGCAGTAAAGTTGTCTGGAGCAGACGAGATTGTCCTCATCGGAGACATAAATCAGCTTCCATTTTTGGACAGACAGAACCTATTTGAGTTAAGGTATACTCGTCCAAACCTGGTGGCTGGAATCACCCGGGAGCTGCTCTGCACACACCGCAGCCCAATGGATGTAGCTTTTTCTCTGAGCGAGATATACTCCGGTATATACTCCTCCAAGTCGTCGCTGTCGCGGGTCCACTCTCTGAGGGTGGAGAGCTACACTGGTGCAAAAATACCGAGAGCTGCCCAAATGACCCTTTTCCTGGTTCATACGCAGGAGGAGAAATCCTCTCTTGTGAGTCAGGGATACGGGTCCGGTGAAGGGTCGCGCGTGTTGACTATACACGAGGCTCAGGGGTTGACCTACGACAGCGTTATCATCGTTAACACGAAATCCAGGAGGCTCCAAGTTCACGACAGCGTCTCCCACGCGGTAGTGGCGGTGTCAAGGCACACAGTTAGTTGCGTCTATTACTCCGACGACGCCGATGACGCCACGGGCCGTTTCGCAAAGAAGGCGATGGATGCGCCGACCAAAATGGTCGTTGATTACAATCTTAAGACGGCCATGCAGCATCGAGACACTGTCACCGTAGAAAAACTTCTCACAGTAGCGAAGTCCCTGGTTAGAAGTCCCCACCTAACCTAACTCCAAACCCAATCCGAAAACCCAAAAATCTCATCCTCATTTTTACCCTGTTAACTTATGTAAGCATTTAACTATCATTTGGTAAATTATATTCCGTTGTTGTTCGTACTTTCTTGTAAAAAAAATATATATATATATATATATAGTAATAATAACAATAAAAAGCATGAGCATGTGCATGTCTATGAATGCAAGTGTTGAAAAAAAAAAAAAAAAAATTATTTATCATTCACGATGGACTCACGTAGACATAAGCTAGTTAGTAAGCTTAGATGTAAGTTGTCTGAAGCGGGAGAAACGTAACCGCAGTAGTATTATAAAACACAGTAGGTGCTCTGGAGCGACGCCACTTGCACGTGGAGTTGCCCAGCAGCAAACATTTGTAAACACGCACACACAAGGGCACGGACGTCTTGTCTGTGGCGATAATGTAAGGCAGGAGTGTGGTTTTAGTCAGTAAGAGTCTGACACTGCCCAGACTGGCTCGTTTGTGAGGCAGCCTGGCCGTCCATGAGGATTTCCCACTCCTGTCGAAAAAAAAAAAAAAAAAAAAAAAAAAACCAAACCATCGATATTTCTGCCTCCAGGAGAGCTTTTTTTACCTAGTTTTTTGCATATTAATTATAATACAGGTTAGCTCCTGCTATCCCGACTATAAAAGTTGCCATCGCAGCTTTATATTAAAAAAACTGGTTTTTGGCCCACTGTGCAAAATTTTTGTTCCGTTGAAATTTTTATTCCAGTTCATTTAGTTAACCCGCGCGGAGACGCATCTTTTGACACCCCACACGTGAGCCTAGCTCTCACGAAACGTCAAATAATTGCTTTTTTTTTACGTTTCGTAAGAGCTTGCTAACCTAACCTAACTAACCTAACCTAACCTAACCAAACCATCGATATTTCTGCCTCCAGGAGAGCTTTTTTTACCTAGTTTTTTGCATATTAATTATAATACAGGTTAGCTCCTGCTATCCCGACTATAAAAATTGCCATCGCAGCTTTATATTAAAAAACTGGTTTTTGGCCCACTGTGCAAAATTTTTGTTCCGTTGAAATTTTTATTCCAGTTCATTTAGTTAACCCGCGCGGAGACGCATCTTTTGACACTCCACACGTGAGCCTAGCTCTCACGAAACGTCAAAAAATTGCTTTTTTTTACGTTTCGTAAGAGCTTGCTAACCTAACCTAACCTAACTAACCTAACCTTTTTTTTTTTTTTTTTTTTGTTGCCGGGGTGGAAAATCCTCATGGATGTCCTTCGCCCGGGGCGGGCGAAGGGGTCTGTCAGACTCTTACTGACTAAAAACCACCCCGGTGTTCCGTCCCACACTTGGACCGGGGATCGTGAGAGCTAGTACGACTTCCATGATCCCCGGCTGGTGCCGGCTCTCCGTCGCCACTTTTGCAGCCGGCAAGTTCTCCTCGCTTGAGGAGAGACCTACCGACCCCACTCGGTTCGAAAAAACCTCGTCGTGCGGTCGCTTTCTCCAAAATTTGGAGCGACCGCGCGAGTCCTGGTCGGACATAGTTGGATCCTCTATCGAGGATCGGGAGCCTCCTCGGCTCTTGTTGCCGTTGCCGGCAAGCGGTACCTCCTCATCACGTCCGTTTTTTGAGTTTGTACGAGCCAATAATGCTCATACAGCAAAAGTACGTTTATTCGTACCTTATTAAATAATTACTCAATTCAGTCGTAACTAAAACTCCGTCCCGCGCTCATGTGCGGCTCGATCAATAATAATATAACATTAAGTGCGGCTCAGATTACTAAACAAACATAACTTTTCACCGTTTCCCTAAATAAACTATTAAACTTAACAGTGGTTTGGTGTGAACTAACAACTACCTACAACAACTACCGGGGTATCCGTCAACGACGAGAAAAACCCCCAACATCTTTTTGGTCCTTCGAGCCGGATGACACGGCAAATCATCTTGTGAGTCGTCGTGTCTCCTCATCAGCAGAGTGCTTAGCGTGGTATATCCCAGTTACGTTAGCAAATCGGTGCTGTTGGCTTCCCACAAGCGGGTCTAACCAGTAGCATTGAGACATTGCACATGACGTAAAGGAGGGTGAGCTACACTGAGTGCCTGCCACTAACGAACCTGCAGAGATCACGTCTACTGCTACAAACTACTCATCAAGAAACAATCGGCGAGGATAACGTCCACGGCGGTTACTACAGCGGAGGTCACGTCTGCCGCTACAAACAAAAAATAATCAGCGGGGATAACGTCCACTGCGGTTACTTCAGCTCCGAAAACTTCGTGAGTACACACTACCAACACGCCAACTATTAGCAGCCATAAGGTATCAACAATGTCGACAGAAGACTATCCTGAATTTGTAGAACTTATAACTAAGCAGCAAAGCAGCTACGAGAGAATCAAAACTCTTCAAACTAACTCAAAAAGGATCCTGTAAGTAGAAAAAACATAGACTACCTTAACAAGCGCATCGAAGCTTTACAATCCATATGGGATGAATTTCGATCGAATGATGATATTTTGAAGAAGTATGAGTCTAAACAAAGGGCACATGACTACTTTAAGCAGGACATTTTCATCATAACAAGAAGCATGTTTGACGAAACAATGCAATCAATGAATCAACTACGAAACAAGTTGATAAACGAACCTGGATTTTCGGGCATATCAGAACCGAAAATACTAGAAACTCCCGGAAAAGCGCAATTTGATACAACTGAAGTACACCAAAGAATCGGAGATGAAACGGACAAGCACCTATCAACGCTGTTACGTAATCAAATGTGTAACTTCAACGCCTTGAAGCGAGCGGTCTCCAAAACGAACCTGAATAGCATGAAAGAGAAGTGGCAACTCCAAGATCAAGTTAACATACTACGATCTAAATGGGAATCCATCGACAAGATTCACTGGGAACTAAGCTATTTATTGCAAGGGAACGACAAGGACTATGAAGCAAAATACGACCATTGGGAGCAAGTCTACGACAACCTAAAGGACGAGCTACATAGAAAAATCTTTGAAACATCCCACTACGAAAAAACAACACCACGTATGGAATTACCAGAGTTCAACGGAAGTTTCAACAATTGGATCTCTTTTAGGGATTTATTCTTTGAGATGATTCACAACAATCCAACGCTAAACAAAACACAGAAAATGCAGTTCCTAAAATCTAAATTGAAAGGTGAAGCGGAAAAGTTAATCAAACACCTTCCTGTGAGTGCTGAGAATTATGACTCGTGCCTTGATATTATCCAGCACCGCTACGACAACAAACGATTACTTTTCACCTCATACATGGACACACTGCTCAATCAATCATCTATCGAAAAACCGAACTCAAACAACATGAAGAAGCTGTATGACATAACGAAAGAGTGTTTAAATGGCCTAGAAAACATTGACATCAATATTCCAGTTTGGGGTCCACTTATCGTGTACTTACTATCCTCCAAACTGGATGACGTCACTTACGGTGACTACATCAAAACCATGAAACATTCAAGAGAGCTTCCAGACTTAGAGGAGTTTATGGAGTTTCTAGAACTACAGTTCATAACGCTGGAAACATCCTGTACCAAAAGGAACGGCGGGAAAACAAATTATTCAACGAATAACCAACATAAAAGTTATAACAACAACAAATCAACGAACTTTAAAGACACAGAAAAGTGGACAAAAACCTTCCATGCAACGCTGAGGAAATGTCCACTCTGCAAAAACGAACACACGCTGAGACAGTGTTCGACATTTTTGAACATGGATGTCGCAACGCGAAATCAAACAACAAGTAACATGCACTTGTGCAAAAATTGTTTGTTTAGCCACGGAGGCAATAAATGCAATTCAACGAAAACATGCCGCACGTGTAACTTCAAACATCACTCTCTTCTCCATGATGATAATTATCTGAAACGGCAACAATCAAAGCCATCAACGGTGGCTGAGCGAACCTCTAACCACATTAACGGTGAACAAGAGATACTCTTAACAACTCTTCAACTAAGGGTCAAGAACAAGGAAGGAGATTACGTCGTCCTTCGGGGGTTACTGGATCAAGGGTCTCAAGTAACTTTGGTCACAGAAAATGCTGCTCAACGGTTGAACTTACCCCGAAACAAAATGAACGCTGCGGTCACTGGCGTTGGCATTATAATGGGCAAGAGTAAAGGAATGATAAAATTAGAATGCAAGTCTTTCCATTCTGACTATACATTCCAAACCGAAGCGTTAGTGATGAATAGACTCATCAACAATCTGCCTAACTCAACGATCAACACAGACAACTGGCCGCACCTTCATAACATCAAGTTGGCTGATCCAGACTACAACATCTCTGGACCCATCGATCTACTGCTTGGAGCTGATGTTTACTCTGATGTGATCTTAGGAGGAATAATCAAGCATAACAATGACTCGCCAGTAGCGCAAAACACAAAGTTGGGCTGGATACTGTGCGGTGCTACAAAGCAGTTTAACTGTCTAGTTACTCTAACAGAACTAGAAAACCTAACAAAATTTTGGGAAATAGAAGACATCCCTTCAGAAACCGAAACTACAACGGAAGATGAATTCTGTGAAAAATATTACACAGAAACAACAGAAAGATTGAGTAACGGGCGTTATGTGGTGAAAATGCCCATGAACGCTAACTATGAGCAAAACCTTGGTAACTCGAAACCTCAAGCTACAGCACAATTCCTACATTTAGAAAAGAAAATGGCAAGACAAGAACACTTCGCTATACTATACAAAGAATTCATCCGAGAATACATCGAATTAGGTCACATGAAACCAGTTACAGAATCAGAAAGTCTAGTACAAGCCTACTTACCACACCACGGCGTAGCAAGAGAGTGCTCAACAACAACCAAACTACGAGCTGTTTTTAACGCATCAATGAAAACAGACTCTGGGTACAGCCTAAACGATTTGATGGGAAAAGGGCCTAATCTTCAAAAAGACATTCTATCCCTCATCATAAAATGGCGGAGTTATAAATATGTTCTAACGGCAGACATTGAGAAAATGTACCGCCAAATCCTTGTTCATCAAGATCAACAATGTCTTCAAAAAATTATTTGGAGAGACTCTAAGAGAGAACCACTGAGAGATATGCAGCTGTGTACCCTTACATACGGGACCAAAGTTGCACCATTCTTAGCGATGCGTACTCTCCAACAGCTGGCCAAAGATGAAGGCAACGCTTTCCCTCTGGCCCAAAAGGCGCTACTTAACGAATTCTATATGGATGACGCCATCACGGGCCACCATACCATAGAATCAACAAAGCTACTCCAAAAGGAGCTAAGCGAACTACTGAAGAAAGGTGGTTTTGTTTTACGGAAATGGTCCACGAACGAACCATCTATTCTCAAAGAACTACAGAGGATAGAGAAGAATAATAATACTGAATTTAACTTCAAGCAACAAGAGTTCAGCAAAACACTTGGACTCGCATGGAATGACGCAAGCGACACATTCCATTTTATTAGCGAAGCGCCTAGCAACAACAAAAATACACCATACACTAAACGCAGGCTATTGTCAGAAATAAGCAAGATCTACGATCCGCTCGGTTGGTTGGCTCCA
Source organism: Polia nebulosa (assembly GCA_951329385.1). Classification (NCBI taxonomy): domain Eukaryota; kingdom Metazoa; phylum Arthropoda; class Insecta; order Lepidoptera; family Noctuidae; genus Polia; species Polia nebulosa. The sequence goes on from OX589606.1 coordinate 14,961,294, forward strand.
ATTACTATACAAGCAAAACTGCTTTTCCAAAAAATATGGAGTGAAAACTGTCAAAACATTGGCTGGGACGAAAATGTACCGGATTCCATAGAAAAGGAATGGATGCAAATTAAATCCGATCTGCCAAACATAAAATACATACGTTTACCAAGATGGATACGAAACGAAAACAATAGGGCGATCGAATTGCAAGCCTTCTGTGACGCGAGCGAGAAAGCCTACGCCTGCGTTATCTACAGCCGAACTACGTCACCCACCGGCACCTACGAAAGTACTCTACTCGCGGCAAAAACTAAGGTGGCACCAATCAGTAAGAAAACTACCATACCGAGGTTGGAATTATGCGCCGCAGTTTTGCTAGCGAAGCTCCTACAAAGGATAACTAAGATCCTGGAAGATTACGATCTAAGGATTACCTGCTGGACCGATTCTAAAGTCGTTCTAGCATGGCTTCAGGGAAGTCAAACTAAATATGAAAAGTATGTAACCAACAGAACCACAATCATATTAAACATCGTGCCTGCTATAAACTGGGGTTACGTGAAGACGAACGAAAACCCAGCTGACTGTGCAACAAGAGGTCTCTCACCGCAAAAACTGGCAGATTTTACCCTGTGGTGGGAAGGCCCTAAATGGCTTAAGGAGCAAGAAAAACAAGTCCTTATCTCAAAAGAAACTTTTACCACAAACGAGGGCTTCCTAACAAATTGTTACACGACTAATAATATTGCGGAACCCACGGCGATTAAAAACAAATTAATTGATTCATTACTTGAGCGACATAGCAACTTAGATCGGATTACAAGAATACTCACCTTGGTGATACGTTTTGCTGATGCATTACGAAACAAAAGAAGGTCAACTGAGTGCCATGAACTGAACTTGAATGAAATAAATAACGCACTATTTTTAATTATCAAATCAGTGCAGCGGGATTATTTCGAAAACGAAATAAATTCTCTCAACAAAGGTGAAAAACTTCTCAACAGAAGTACCATTTTAAAACTCAATCCATTTTTGGATTCTTATGGAATTTTACGAGTTGGAGGACGTTTGAATCACTCAAACTTGCCAGTGGAAACGAAACACCCCATACTGGTACCAGGAGAGGGAAGACTAACCCAACTTATTGTTGAAAAGGCGCATCAACGAACCTTACACGGTGGAGCAAGATTAACGCTTGCTGACACTAGAAACAATTACTGGATTATCAGCGGCAATCGAACCGTCAAGAAAATACTGCGACAATGCATTCGATGCCGTCGATACGCTTCAACCCGAACTGAACAGCTGATGGGAAACCTTCCTAAAGAAAGGATCACTCCATCGAGGCCATTTTCACACACCGGCATCGATTTTACAGGCCATGTGGACGTAAAGATTAACAAGGGCCGCGGGATAAAAACCTGCAAAGGCTACATAGCCATATTCATATGTATGTGCACAAAAGCAGTACATATCGAACTTGTTTCGGACCTATCAACGCAAACCTTTATCGCAGCACTAAAACGAATGTGCGCCAGAAGAGGCACCCCAAATCATATCTACTCTGATAACGGAACCAACTTCGTTGGAGCAGCAAGAGTTTTAAAAGAAGAGTTCCAACTATTTAAAACAATGCTATCTCCAGAGTTCTTTAAAGAGATCAGCGACCTTCAAATCGAGTGGCACTTCAACGCTCCATCCTGGCCATCAGCGGGAGGCTTATGGGAAGCTGCTGTACGTTCCATGAAAGCACACCTGAAACGGGTTATCGGACAACAGAAGCTTACATACGAACAATTTGCAACGCTCCTAACACAAATCGAAGCGTGCATGAACAGCAGACCGTTGTGACCGGAGGATGTGGAAGATCTGGAATACCTCAGCCCTAGTTATTTTCTCACGGGCTGTCCAACACTAACACTACCACTCAATGAAACTGAAGAAACGAAAACTATAGACATCAGAAACAACTGGAAACTCATTGAGCTCATGCGTCGACACTATTGGGATCGCTGGTCGAAAGAATACCTTCATTCATTACAAAACCGAAACAAATGGCAACAAACAAAAGAAAATATACAGAAGGGGCAACTAGTTCTCGTGAGAGAAAGCAATCTACCCCCAAGCAGATGGGCTATGGGACGCGTAGTGGAACTTCACCCAGGCAGCGATAACTTAGTACGAGTAGTCACGCTCAAGACACAAAATGAGATACTAAAAAGACCCATAACTAAATTAGCCCCGCTACCGATAAACGAGGCATGCGGCAGCACTGATTCACAAACGGTGAGTCCAGAAACTGAGCACGACAACCAAAACAAAAGGAACGAAAGAGCCTACCTAACGACATAAGCGTCCACGACATCGGCAACTACGCTATGACCACTTTGCTGGTGGGAGGAATCGTCGCCGCTGTACTAGTTTGGCAAATAAGAAGATATCTGCAGGCGCGTAAGAAGAGCAATACCTCTAACAATACGAATAAGACTCGAGAGAGGACGGAAGATATAGAGCTAAAGGAGATTCCTTCCTACGCTAAAATACGAGGTGGACATTCACAGGACTACCATCCGCCGCAATCAGCCATTGGAACAAGATTCAAACTATGATTAATTATTTAGATTTAAACTATGAATAATTATTTCTTGCTTATTGTTTTGATTGCTTTTATTAGTTTTATAACATTTATACCTACTTAACTTGTAACGCAAGTTTGGTGATCTGAGTACATATGCATATCTTTCCCTCGGGAGCATGTACGAGCCAATAATGCTCATACAGCAAAAGTACGTTTATTCGTACCTTATTAAATAATTACTCAATTCAGTCGTAACTAAAACTCCGTCCCGCGCTCATGTGCGGCTCGATCAATAATAATATAACATTAAGTGCGGCTCAGATTACTAAACAAACATAACTTTTCACCGTTTCCCTAAATAAACTATTAAACTTAACAGTGGTTTGGTGTGAACTAACAACTACCTACAACAACTACCGGGGTATCAGTCAACGACGAGAAAAACCTCAACAGAGTTATTTTTATTTAAATCTGTCATATTTGTTCCCACGAGTATAATAGGAAATATACGTCCACCCAGGCAGAGCCTTTTTACCTGGGTAAGCCTACATACTGCAGAGTGCGGCAGGTGCTCTACAGGGGAGGCGCTAACGACTGGACTCCCTCCAGCCATTCATCCCCTCGCCGCGCCTCGAAACTTAGGATTGGGTGGTTTTTTATCTTAGAGGTGTCCTTCCTCTGGGCCAGGCGGTTAAGCCAAGCCCCCGACGGCGGCATTATACATGCCTCCGTTCGCTGTCCGGCTAACCCGACTCAGCGAACCCGTCGAAAGTTCTCTCCTAGGGATTTCCCTGAAGGAGAGAAACGCCCGCCGCATTGGTGGTCCTCCTGGTGTACCCTCCTGGTGTAACCTAACCTAACCTAACTAACCTAACCTAACCTAACCAAACCATCGATATTTCTGCCTCCAGGAGAGCTTTTTTTACTTAGTTTTTTGCATATTAATTATAATACAGGTTAGCTCCTGCTATCCAGACTATAAAAATTGCCATCGCAGCTTTATATTAAAAAACTGGTTTTTGGCCCACTGTGCAAAATTTTTGTTCCGTTGAAATTTTTATTCCAGTTCATTTAGTTAACCCGCGCGGAGACGCATCTTTTGACACCCCACACGTGAGCCTAGCTCTCACGAAACGTCAAAAAAATGCTTTTTTTTTACGTTTCGTAAGAGCTTGCTAACCTAACCTGACCTAACTAACCTAACCTAACCTAACCAAACCATCGATATTTCTGCCTCCAGGAGAGCTTTTTTTACCTAGTTTTTTGCATATTAATTATAATACAGGTTAGCTCCTGCTATCCCGACTATAAAAATTGCCATCGCAGCTTTATATTAAAAAACTGGTTTTTGGCCCACTGTGCAAAATTTTTGTTCCGTTGAAATTTTTATTCCAGTTCATTTAGTTAACCCGCGCGGAGACGCATCTTTTGATACCCCACACGTGAGCCTAGCTCTCACGAAACGTCAAAAAATTGCTTTTTTTTACGTTTCGTAAGAGCTTGCTAACCTAACCTAACCAGTAACCGATAAAACATCACAAGTACAACATTAGCTCCGCGTTAAAAATTCGCTAAAATTAGACGCGTTGAGTTGAGAGCCGACTTCACAGCCGGTCCCCTGCAGCAAACAGCCAACGATACCCTAGACATAGTATCAAAATGGGGCGTACAAAATAAGCTTCGCTTCGCCGCGCACAAGACCAACGCGATGGTGCTAACTAGGAAGCTTAAGTACGATGTCCCGGTACTCTACATGTCGGGCACGCGGCTGAACCTGGTCGAAGAGGTCAAGCTGCTAGGTCTTACGATAGATTCTAAACTCACCTTCAACGCGCACGTGTCTGCGACCTGTAAAAAGGCTGCAGACATCTATAAGCAGTTGGCACGCGCAGCAAAGGTGACTTGGGGTCTAAACGGAGAGATAATCAGGACGATATACGTGTCGGTGATAGAGCCTATCGTGATGTATGCAGCGAGTGCGTGGGCCCCCGCAGCCGATAAACTGATGACAAGAAATCAGTTTGACTCACTGCAGAGGGGCTTTGCGCAAAAGATCTGCAAAGCATACCGCACGGTGTCTCTGACATCGGCGCTTATCCTGTCAGGCCAACTCCCCCTAGATCTCCGGGTAATCGAGGCAGCTACCCTATTTAAAATCAAAAAGGGACATTCCCAAGATTTTATACCACCGGGCCGTGAGCTGGAGTGTGATTTACACCACTCCCAAAAACCCCACCCAGCGCTACTCATAACAACGGAGGATGCATGCCTGAAGGACCTGACTCCTGAAACCCTGGAAAACCAACAAGTAATCGGTCCCCAAATATACACCGATGGCAGCATAAATAGAGGGAAAAGTCGGAGCTGCCCTAACTTGGTGGGAAAACGGAAAGGAGTCGAAGTTCTGCACTTTTGGCCTGGAGCCTCACAACACTGTCTTCCAATCGGAAATGTACGCTCTCTACAGAGCTGTAAGGATGCTGAGGGAATCTAGGGCGTCCTCCGTAAGCATTTTGAGTGACACAAGATCGTCACTTGACCTGCTGAGGAGACATGTACGAGAGATCAGAGAGGAGGGCAGGGAGGTGAGGCTCTTTTGGCTCAAGGCCCACGTGGGAACCGCTGGGAATGAGAGAGCGGATGAGCTGGCCGAGGAGGCGGCCCTAACAAAAGAGACAGCAGACTACGACAAGGTTCCCGTATCGTTCGTGAGGAGCAAGACACGGGAGGAGACTATAAGGAAGTGGCAAGCGCGATACGAGTCCTCGAGTACAGGAGCGGTCACAAAAGCGTTCTTCCCAGACGTCCTAGCGGCGAAAAGGACACTGAGAGACGCAGTCCTCACACCGGTCCATGTACAAGTCTTAACAGGACACGGAGGATTCTCAGCGTATCTCCACCGCTTCCATCTCAAAGATAGTCCTTCGTGCGTCTGTGACCCCAGCTGCGAAGAAACAGTCTGGCACCTGCTCTTCGAGTGCCCAAGATTCAGCCACGATAGAATGGAGCTGGAAATAAAGCTAGGCACCCAGCTAAGCCTGTCTACACTCCATACCATCATGGGGAGACCGGTTACAAGAGAACCATTCTTGGCATTCACGAGCAAAGCCGCTGTCGTTGCGGCGGGAGCTAACAAAACGGACGCAACCTTGCGTAGTCGACACCGACTACCACCTGTGACCACACCTTCTAGCACAGTAAACACAGCGCATGCAATTGCAATACGGAGCACAACACATACATCACACACCACAACACAGGTCACGAGCACAATCCAACAGACAGCAACGGCGGTAACAGCACCAGTATGTCGATTCTGTAAAATTCAAACAACAACTCGCGTCTCACTTCGATATTCACTCTCACTTCGCTTACGATTCAAAATGACCTTGAGTTTGCATTCTGTAAGCATCACCTAGTCGAAAGCGAACTACTGATTGCCACACTCAACAAAATGTTAATCTACTTTTATCGGTTTTATTTTTTTGACACAATTGTTGAGTTTTTGGCACAGAATTTTAGCTAATATGATGTTTAAATTAAAATTTCTTTGTTTAAGGAATTTGAGGTAGCTAATAAGTAAAAAAACAGAAAACTTTAAATTCGTCTCATGAATATCTAAGCTTCCATTACGAAAAAAAAAAGAAATGTCAGTGTCAGAGTGTCAGACAGACGATATTTTGTTTTGATAATGCGTTGCGCTTGCGTTGTTTGTTTGATTTGATCGTTCAGTGCCGAAAATAATTGTGAATGAAGTAAGTTTATATTTTTGGTTGTGTAGTTTAAAAATGATATAAGTTAAAAAAGTTAGTTTTGTTTTCTAATCCAACAATAACGTTCCAGTCTAAATGAGACACGTTCCTCTCACCCATCGTCGGCTCAGGTTGAAACTCTGGTAGAGTTTATGGAAAGACACCCTGGCATGGCGAAAGGTTTCTTGAGAACTCAAAATGCCAGAGAGCGAAGTCGACGCCAGTGGGAGGAACTAGCCGTGCGCCTAAATAGTATAGGTGGCACAAAACAGTGGACCAAGGTAAGCATCGCTTATTTTTACTGCATGTTAGTTAGAACCACTTAACATTCCTCAAAGCAAACCACTTAAAATGTGTGACGAATCTTGGTTTAAATAGTGTTCCTGGGTTTCATAAATTTTATCTTATTGTTAATTTTACTCAATCAATGACTATTAATAATAAGAAAATGGAGTTTTTTTTAATATACTTTCAAAAATACATGTTTAGAACAGAATTGTATTATAATTTATTTAATTATAAATTGTCTGATTGTAGTATTGGACTGACAAAAAAGTGCCATAAAAAGAAAAGTAGCAGTGAGTTCTGCTGCTAGGCGTAAGACTGGTGGTGGGGTGGAGGATGTGGTGGAGCTATCAGAGCTTGGAAGAAAGTGTTGTTGCTTTGTGTGGTGGTGAAAGTTTTTCATCAGGAGATGCACATTTAGGCATACAGGCATATCCGGTAAGAAATTTAGAAATGCAATAGGTACTAGCTTTTTTGCATCAATCCTGCCTGGCTGGTAGTGGCCAAGAATTGTGCAATCTGTCTGTTGAAAATACATCCTACTAATATTATAAATGTGAAAGTTTGTGAGTACGTATGTTTGTTACTTCTTCACGCTCAAACGGCTGGACCGATTTGGATGAAATTTGGTATGTAGATAGCTTATAGCCCAGATTAACATATAGGCTACCTTTTATTCCGGTCTAGGCGGGTAAAACCGCGGGGCGCAGCTAGTATAATATAAAGTGTATTTTTATTTGAATTATTTGGCAAATTCACTAATTATTATTATTACCTGTTTCAGGAAAATGATACTCCATCTCCATCACATGAAGTGCAACAAATACAAGATGCTGATAGTGACAATGTATGATATTTAAATTTAATTCATAATTTTATGTGATTAATGAATGATATCTAGCATTTATCTGTTTATATTTACTTAGATAGAAGTTCTATCTAAGTAAATATAAACAGATAAATGTGTTCTATCATAGAACACACTCCTCCAGATCCCCATATATATCATCCTAGCCTGTCCTCTTCACCAATAACTTTCACACACACCCACACCTTCTCCTTCGCTCCGCGGTGCCACCCAAGTAGCCTCCCCAGTGATTTGTCGTCGAACTGCTGCTTCGTCATGGAAGTGACCAATAATGTTAAACAACTTTAACTACTATTAGGTTCCCCATCTATGAAACCAGCGTTTGCACGGAGAATTTTAAAGAGGTTGCATTTTTCATACTAACATTTTCTATATTTTTTAACAATTATGAACACTAATGTTTTAAAACTTTTATGCAATAATGTTTAAAAACTATGATAATGTATGCCACTTAGATTAAGCAAAAAAAATAAGTTTTGGCTAACTTAAAACAAATTTGCTAACAAAAAGAAGAGTAATTTTTAAGGTATTATTTTTTTGTTTTTATAACTATAAGTATTAAGGTTGTTTTTGCTATTGGCAGTTCTTTTTTTTTTTTAAACTTTGCTAACACTAGGTATTACTCCTGTATCGTGGGTGCGTTCACAAACATATATACTCACATACACAAGACACCTAGACCCGGAACAAATATCAGCAGGTCATACAAATATTTGTTCCGTGCGGGAATCGAACCCGCGACACGCAGCGCAGCAGCCGAACGCTCAACCACTGCGCCTATGACGGTCATTATTCGATATAATATAATATCAAGCAATTGATGAATATTTTAATTCTTAGAAGTGACGAGGTTCTCTATTTGTTAGATAAAAAAGCCAATTTCATAGGTGGGAACCCAATATTATGTGGTTTTGCTCATGCTCGATGATGAACTGTTTTTTTTTTGTGGTTGGGAAATCATCCAATAACATCTCTCGCTCTAGGGTGGAGCAGGAGGGCGTGTCAGACTCTTACTGACTAAAACCCACCCCTGTTGCTTCCCTGCCATGAATACCCAGGGGCGCGGTAACTCTGTTTCGAATTTATCCACAACCCCTGGGCAAGCATCGGCCATGACGAGCCCCGTCATTATTGCTGACAACTCTTTGAGGCGCTCGTGGAACACTACGCGCCGTCGACTCTCGGGCCTGGTGCTGATCGGACGGCGAGCTACCCATTACCCGCCGTCCGCAGGCCCGGGTATGATGAACTCAGTTCATAAATATATATATCTGAGTTCATTTGTACTTTTATATAAGTATTTGATTTAGAAAAAAAATTGAGATTAAAGAACCTTCATGTAATTTTATGTAAATATTTATCTTTTTAGCAACGCCAATTGCTTCCCTCTCTCACCGCCCCAGGACAAATATGGCTCGTGCTAGTCGAGGTGCTGGTTGCGTGTGTAAATACAAAATAAAAATAACTATCAAAACATCATTTTTCAAACGAATGATAACGAAAAGCCGCTATTTAAGATTTTTTTATTTACGCATCATAGTCATCGGTGTTCTTTTTTCAGCATCACGTCACACGTCTAGGACAGTTGCTGCTCCTCCACCAACTCAACGGCGAACGGAATTCTCCACCACTCCTGAGAGATTCCTGAGGGTGGAAGAACACCAGCTGGAGATACAACGACTAAATGCACAAATCCTGCAGTCCTTTCTGGAAAGGAGTGCAGAGAGAGATAGTATTTTAGCTGAAGCTGTGGCTGCAGTGGGGAAAGGGATGCAAGCATTGTCAGAGGCTAAGAATAGAGATAGGGTGTAGTAATTTAAGTTAATATACTTAATGTATATAATACAGGGTGTAACAGAAAGGTGTGGTCATATTTTAGGAGCCGGTTCTGCCCATGGAAATGAACAACTTTCTCTGAGAAAAAATAGAAAATTCCCAAAAAAAAAATTGGAATTTCCATACAAATTTATCATCAGCTGATCAATATTTGTATAGGAAGTAAAAAAATTTTTTTAGACTTTCCTCAGTTTTTCTTGAATAAAGTTGTTCATATCAATGGGCAGATGCAGATCCTAAAATATGACCACACCATTCCGTTACACCCTGTATATAAAACAAAGTCGGATTTGTTACAACACATATAACTCAAGAACTGCTGGACCGATTTTCATGGTTTTTGATTTGTTGGATTTGTCTCCGCCCCGAATAGCAGAATAACTTTTAAAAGGTAGCTGTTGTGGTACTGGTAGTTTCTGTATACTTACTTTACGTGGCATTGCAACACATCCCGGGTACAGCTAGTATATAATAAATAAAACACTAAAACGGATATCAAAGCAGTTTTATTGAATGTATTATTTTGTCCATTGATTATTAGTTTTGATTTTATACATTTCCCGATGTGCCAAAAATAGAAATTCATTGAATCTACAACCATTTCTCATATTGGGAGGGCTCTCCAAGAGAGAAATGGCGAAATAAGACTTAAAAACGGTGCACAGTACGCAATGTCAATTTCAACCGCGAGGCCAACTCATAAAATTTGATGAAAGTTTGCCAGGAATTAGTGGTAATTTGTTACTATATATACCTCCATTCCTGAATTTGTTGCAAAAAAAAACTAAGACACTATGATCATTAATAGTTGGCCGCTAGAACCGCCACTTGCCGTACCTACCTAGTCATCGCCTGTAATTAATTACACAGAAACTAAATAATGCAGATAGGCGAATGATACATCAAAATATCGGTCTTAATTTGTTGTTCTAATTGTTGCAAAAATAAAAAACGTAAATAAACAAAAAGTTATGCAATTTTTAGTTTCCAGGAATACAATTGTCTCCTTTGAACTTCAACAATTGTTTGGAGCTCTTCTAGTCTCTCTTCTTCTGAAATTGTGAATGCCTGCGCGATTGCACATGTTGTGCTAAACACAACATGCAATAACTATTTTTGCAACTATGTCTGGATGATAATTGAGCACTCTGTGTACTAACAAGCACCTAAATCGTCCTTTTAGGAGACCAATGTTTTCTCTACTGAATTGCGAGCAGTTAAGTGACGGTCATTGTAGAAAGCTTCTGGGGAATTATCTTCAGCACCACTAATTGGCGTCATAAGGTAGCCATATCCTGAATCACCTGAAAAAAATTAATAAGTATCAAATAATTATGTAGTTTTTATAAATAACAAAGTAACTACTTCTTCACCAGCATTTGTTAATGCCTCGTGGGCTTTTATACCACCATAGTTAAAAATGAAGCTATCATGAGTAGCTCCACCATATGTTGAATCCACATTTAAAATATTTAGATTTGCATCTGTTATCTTAAAAAACATATTAAGTGAATAGCAAAAAGAAATAATAAGTAGACTAATTGAATACCTAATAGTAATAGATTACAACATTGAAATCCATTTTACCAATTGCACATTTCTTGCATGGTAACCGGTTTTTTCAATGCCACCAGAGTGCCATCGACACATCCATGAGCTGCTGGAAAGCCAAACTTTTTGTAGAACCTTCAATTTAAAGTAACCACTAACATTATTAACTATCACAAAAATATAAAAATCAAAGAACAGTCACTTTAATTATAGGTACCTACTAACCTTTCTTTTAATATTTGTCTTTCTTGTATATTTTTAGGGAACCTTATATATTTTTTTACTATTGCCGGATTACTAAGAGCTTCCACTACTTCATTTATGCAACGAGATGCTGATGGTTGTGATAAATATGTCCTTATATTTTCTTTTATTATTTTCTGATAACAGCCAAGAATGACAAGGTGCATAATATCTGTGAAACAATAAAAAAATTAAGTAATCTAGATCTAGTCAAAACAAAATAGGGAAACAACATAAAGGGAATACTCCTTATTATGAACTGTTTTCATGAGTTATGCGATAAATTATGTTGGTGTGCTTGGTTACAAATCTATCAGCTATAAACTGTGTAAATACTAACAAAAGGCACTTACTTTTATACGAGTTGAAAGTCCTTTGCCTCGACGTTTTGTGGGCTTTATCAGAGGCAGTAACTCATACTCTAGTTGGTTAATTAGTTCCTTTGACAATCTATACACGCTCACATAGTCGTCATCTCGGGTTAATAAAGATAAACTTCGAATTTGGATAGATTGGCGACGCTTTTCTAGTTTATCCAAAGTATGAGCCTCTTCTAATAAATATTTAAACAAAAACATTCTTGCCATTCGTATTCACTTTACAAAATTAAATAGTTATTGTACTAAATATTAACACTGTGACATATAAATATTATTTTAACACTATTTTTACAGGATTTCTTATATTTTCACTCGTAAAATAGATACTTATAAATTGACACTTTGAATCGGGATCGAGATCGAAGGGAGCGTCGAAGTGACGGCGGAATTACCTTACTGAATACCACTTCTTACGTCATCCCATACTTGATCTGTCAAAATCTCCCTGTGAATTTAGTTCAACTCGCTGACACACTCGCAAGGGCAGCGCTAGTGTAGAGTCGAGTTATCAACCGAGTTTTTAGAATGCCAATCAAGAAACTCACAGCGGATTCAGACTCGAAGTTTCGAATGTGCTCTTACAGAATCACACTGCAGCAGTGGCAGCCAGCCTACAGCCAGCCCCGAGCACCATGTCCATCATGCAATTCCTGGCATGTGGAGAAGCCGGAGTTCCAGGCGTCAGACTGCGAGGCGTCGCTCTTTTTATGAACAAAGAAGAAGAAAAGTTGGGCATAGGCTTCTGCGTGGGCTCAAGTCGAGCTGTGGCCCGCATACCAATTTCACCGGGACTTGCTGCCCTGATCAACGGAAGCACTGCCAAAGCGAGCATGAAAGGCAGCAAGTATGCTGCACTGCCTCAGGTGGAAGTAGCCACTCACAGATGCCGTCTAGTGCGACACAAAGGGAAGACGATCGCACTATTCGAGTGGGGAGTGGAAACTCCATTCGCTCAGGCAAGCTCATTGCTTCAAAAGATCGGGGAGGTGGTGGGGTACACGGAGGCCTCGGCCCGTACTATAAGCGTCAACGCGATGGCGATCGGAGGGGAGAGAGGAGGCGTCGCAGACCGCTTTGGTTGTCTAAAAGCCTCAGAACATCACGAGGTGGTTGTCTACGAGGACAGAGGGGAAACTCTAAGCTACCTCAAAGCCCCCAGACAAACAACAGCGGGCGTGCCGAGCCCTACAACAAGTCCGACCATCCAGAGCGGTTCCGAGAGGGCCCAGCAGAAGGTAGCCACCGAAAAAGCTGCAATGGAGCAGAGCAAGACCACGAGCCCGGAAAACCGGGCCCGGTCGAGGAGTCGCCTAAAAGCCTTTGGCACTTTCCTCAGTGCACTGCTCCCAAGCACCAGCCGCGTATCTCCATCTCAAAAACAAGAAACAGCAGTGGAGAGGTTCTTTAAAAAAAAACCAAAAGAACCAACGCCGCAAAAGCCTATCCCGACAAGAGCCGACAAAGGGCAAGTCAGCCCGCCGACCCTCGCAGTGATCTCAGGCACCACGGACCACGTGAAGAGCGCTTTCCTCGAGTATGTAGCAATCGTGAGAGCGACCAGAGAGGTCAATCTCATGACATGCAGAAAGATCATGCAGACCTTCCACAGAGAAACGGAAGGACTGCTAAGGGTACTGCTCGAGGAAGCAGAGGCTGCGGTGTACGACAACGCCACTTCCCAAGTCATCAAAGGGGAAATGACGGGGTCGTACATGGCAGCCTACAGCGCGAAGAGCGGTTTTGTGGCCCTGGATGAGAAGGAAACGGAGCGCTCGGGCAAAATAAAATTTAGAACTCCGGATGACGATCCGATGGTGGTTACCGCCAAATGTACCAAAGTAATGCTGGACGATAGGATCCTTGAAATGGCTCAGTCCATTTTAGGGACTTCAGACAACCCAGCATCGCAGGAGATTTGGGCGGTACCCAATATCGGGTGGGTGAATGGGGTTCCGGGTTGCGGAAAAACAACCTGGGTGGTGAATCACTTCGATGACGGGAAGGACGTCGTAGTCACCACGACAGCCGAAGCTGCCACAGATCTCAGGCAGAAGCTTGCGCACCGCTTAGGAGATCGGGTGAAGACAAAGGTGCGCACTATGGCCTCAATTTTAGTCAACGGGTTCAGGGAGCAGGAGAAATGCCACCGTCTTATAGTAGACGAGGCTCTCATGAACCACTTTGGGGCCATAGTAAAGGCAGTAAAGTTGTCTGGAGCAGACGAGATTGTCCTCATCGGAGACATAAATCAGCTTCCATTTTTGGACAGACAGAACCTATTTGAGTTAAGGTATACTCGTCCAAACCTGGTGACTGGAATCACCCGGGAGCTGCTCTGCACACACCGCAGCCCAATGGATGTAGCTTTTTCTCTGAGCGAGATATACTCCGGTATATACTCCTCCAAGTCGTCGCTGTCGCAGGTCCACTCTCTGAGGGTGGAGAGCTACACTGGTGCAAAAATACCGAGGGCTGCCCAAATGACCCTTTTCCTGGTTCATACGCAGGAGGAGAAATCCTCTCTTGTGAGTCAGGGATACGGGTCCGGTGAAGGGTCGCGCGTGTTGACTATACACGAGGCTCAGGGGTTGACCTACGACAGCGTTATCATCGTTAACACGAAATCCAGGAGGCTCCAAGTTCACGACAGCGTCTCCCACGCGGTAGTGGCGGTGTCAAGGCACACAGTTAGTTGCGTCTATTACTCCGACGACGCCGATGACGCCACGGGCCGTTTCGCAAAGAAGGCGATGGATGCGCCGACCAAAATGGTCGTCGATTACAATCTTAAGACGGCCATGCAGCATCGAGACACTGTCACCGTAGAAAAACTTCTCACAGTAGCGAAGTACCTGGTCAGAAGACCCCACCTAACCTAACTCCAAACCCAATCCGAAAACCCAAAAATCTCATCCTCATTTTTACCCTATTAATTTATTAAGCATTTAACTGTCATTTGGTAAATTATATTCCGTTTTGTTTGTACTTTCTTGTAAAAAAAAAAAAAATATATATATAGTTATAATAACAATAAAAAAAAGCATGAGCATGTGCATGTCTATGAATGCAAGTGTTAAAAGAAAAAAAAAAAAAAAAAATTATCATTCACGATGGACTCACTTAGACATAAGCTAGTTAGTAAGCTTAGATGTAAGTTATCTGAAGCGGGAGAACCGTAACCGCAATGTAATAAAACACAGTAGGTGCTCTGGAGCAATGCCACTTGCACGTGGAGTTGCCCAGAAGCAAACATTTGTAAACACGCATACACAAGGGCACGGACGTCTTGTCTGTGGCGATAATGTAAGGCAGGAGTGTGGTTTTAGTCAGTAAGAGTCTGACACTGCCCAGACTGGCTCGTTTGTGAGGCAGCCTGGCCGTCCATGAGGATTTCCCACTCCAGCAGAAAAAAAAAAAAAAAACAAAAAACCTAACCTAACCTAACTAACCTACCCGGGCCTGCGGACGGCGAGTAGCGGGTAACTCGCCGCCCGATCAGCACCAGGCCCGAGAGTCGACGGCGCGTAGTGTTCCACGCGCGCCTCAAAGAGTTGTCAGCCAAGTGTAGGGGCCTGCCAAGGCCGGTGCCTGCCCGGGGGTGGAGGATAAATTCGAAAGAGTTACCTCGCCCCCGGGCACTCGAGGCAGGGAGGAACAGGGGTGGGTTTTAGTCAGTAAAAGTCTGACACACCCTTCCGCTCCACCCCAGAGCGGAAGAAGTCATTGGATGATTTCCCACCCCCCAAAAAAAAAAAAAAAACCTAACTAACCTAACCTAACCTAACCAAACCATCGATATTTCTGCCTCCAGGAGAGCTTTTTTTACCTAGTTTTTTGCATATTAATTATAATACAGGTTAGCTCCTGCTATCCCGACTATAAAAGTTGCCATCGCAGCTTTATATTAAAAAAACTGGTTTTTGGCCCACTGTGCAAAATTTTTGTTCCGTTGTAATTTTTATTCCAGTTCATTTAGTTAACCCGCGCGGAGACGCATCTTTTGACACCCCACACGTGAGCCTAGCTCTCACGAAACGTCAAAAAATTGCTTTTTTTTACGTTTCGTAAGAGCTTGCTAACCTAACCTAACTAACCTAACCTAACCTAACCAAACCATCGATATTTCTGCCTCCAGGAGAGCTTTTTTTACCTAGTTTTTTGCATATTAATTATAATACAGGTTAGCTCCTGCTATCCCGACTATAAAAATTGCCATCGCAGCTTTATATTAAAAAACTGGTTTTTGGCCCACTGTGCAAAATTTTTGTTCCGTTGAAATTTTTATTCCAGTTCATTTAGTTAACCCGCGCGGAGACGCATCTTTTGACACCCCACACGTGAGCCTAGCTCTCACGAAACGTCAAAAAATTGCTTTTTTTTTACGTTTCGTAAGAGCTTGCTAACCTAACCTAACCTAACCTAACCAAACCATCGATATTTCTGCCTCCAGGAGAGCTTTTTTTACCTAGTTTTTTGCATATTAATTATAATACAGGTTAGCTCCTGCTATCCCGACTATAAAAATTGCCATCGCAGCTTTATATTAAAAAAACTGGTTTTTGGCCCACTGTGCAAAATTTTTGTTCCGTTGTAATTTTTATTCCAGTTCATTTAGTTAACCCGCGCGGAGACGCATCTTTTGACACCCCACACGTGAGCCTAGCTCTCACGAAACGTCAAAAAATTGCTTTTTTTTTACGTTTCGTAAGAGCTTGCCAACCTAACCTAACTAACCTAACCTAACCTAACCAACCCGGGCCTGCGGACGGCGAGTAGTGGGTAACTCGCCGTCCGATCAGCACCAGGCCCGAGAGTCGACGGCGCGTAGTGTTCCACGCGCGCCTCAAAGAGTTGTCAGCCAAAGGAAGGGGCCTGCCACGGCCGGTGCCTGCCCGGGGGTGGAGGATAAATTCGAAAGAGTTACCTCGCCCCCGGGCACTCGAGGCAGGGAGGAACAGGGGTGGGTTTTAGTCAGTAAGAGTCTGACACACCCTTCCGCTCCACCCTAGAGCGGAAGAAGTCATTGGATGATTTCCCACCCCCCAAAAAAAAAAAAAAAAAAAACCTAACCTAACCAAACCATCGATATTTCTGCCTCCAGGAGAGCTTTTTTTACCTAGTTTTTTGCATATTAATTATAATACAGGTTAGCTCCTGCTATCCCGACTATAAAAATTGCCATCGCAGCTTTATATTAAAAAACTGGTTTTTGGCCCACTGTGCAAAATTTTTGTTCCGTTGAAATTTTTATTCCAGTTCATTTAGTTAACCCGCGCGGAGACGCATCTTTTGACACCCCCACACGTGAGCCTAGCTCTCACGAAACGTCAAAAAATTGCTTTTTTTTACGTTTCGTAAGAGCTTGCTAACCTAACCTAACCTAACCTAACCAAACCATCGATATTTCTGCCTCCAGGAGAGCTTTTTTTACCTAGTTTTTTGCATATTAATTATAATACAGGTTAGCTCCTGCTATCCCGACTATAAAAATTGCCATCGCAGCTTTATATTAAAAAACTAGTTTTTGGCCCACTGTGCCAAATTTTTGTTCCGTTGAAATTTTTATTCCAGTTCATTTAGTTAACCCGCGCGGAGACGCATCTTTTGACACCCCACACGTGAGCCTAGCTCTCACGAAACGTCAAAAAATTGCTTTTTTTTTACGTTTCGTAAGAGCTTGCTAACCTAACCTAACCTAACTAACCTAACCTAACCTAACCAAACCATCGATATTTCTGCCTCAATGAGAGCTTTTTTTACCTAGTTTTTTGCATATTAATAATAATAACTGGTACATCATCCCGACTCACTGGGACATCATCACCCCGACTCACTGGGGCATCATCCCGACTCACTAATACATCATCACCCCAACTCACTGGGGCATCATCCCGTCTCACTGGGAAATCGTCACGCCGACTCACTGGGGCATCATCCCGACTCAATGGGACATCATCACCACAACTCACTTGGGCATCATCCCGACTCACTGGGACATCATCACCTCGACTCACTGGAGCATCATCATCTCGACTTACTGGGGCATCATCCCGAGTCACTCATACATCATCACCCCAACTCACTGGGGCATCATCCCGTCTCACTGGAACATCGTCACTCCGACTCACTGGGGTATCATCCCGGGTCAATGGGACATCATCACCACAACTCACTTGGACATCATCCCGACTCACTGGAGCATCATCACCTCGACTCACTGGGGCATCATCCCGAGTCACTCATACATCATCACCCCAACTCACTGGGGCATCATTCCGTCTCACTGGGACATCGTCACCCCGAGTCACTGGGGTATCATCCCGGGTCAATGGGACATCATCACCACAACTCACTTGGACATCATCCCAACTCACTGGAGCATCATCACCCCGACTCATTGGGGCATTATTGCAGATAGTTTCGAATCATCGAGAACTATGCGGCTTCCGGTTCCGACTCAATAGCCCGGCAAGCATCACAAGATGTATGAACGACTCATCAAGAACTATCGCGCGGCGCCCATCAACCTGGGCGTCAACCGTCGAAAGTGGGGGCCAAAATCCCACCGGCTGTCGAGCACCAATCCTAAGTACTTCATGGTGGACTCGACAGCGATTTGGACTCCCCCGACCACAATGTGTGACCCCGTTGGCGGCGCCCGTCGGGGGCCGTGAAAAACCATGGCCTCCGACTTGTTGAGGGCCACCTCCAGCCCCAGGCGTCGTATGCGACCCACCACCTGTGAGACCGCAGCCATCGCCAGCAACGCTGCCTCCCTATACGAGCTCCCCCAGGCCGTGACCAGCGTGTCGTCTGCGTAACACGTCAGGTCCACTCCCGGTTGGAGCTCGCCCCTCAGCACCCAGTCGTAACCGATGTTCCACAGGGGTGGGCCTAGGACCGAGCCCTGCGGAACACCGCACGACATATCGCGACGGCCCTCACCGTCGCGTCCCCTGTAGGTGACACACCTTTCCGCCAAATAAGCCCCAACGATGTGGCGGAGGTAGCGGGGCACCCTGTGGTACCTTAGTGCCTCCCGAATACAACTCCAGGGCAGGGTGTTGAAGGCGTTGGATATGTCCAAGGACACCGCCAGCATCACCCTGCCCCGGGAAACCGCTTCCTCCGCCAGGACTCTAACCCGCATTATGGCGTCGATTGTGGAGCGCCCATGCCGAAAACCGAACTGACTGTCGTCCAGATCCGGCCCCTCTCTGTACAAGTGGCTGTCGAGGCGGGCAGCAATTATCCGCTCAAAAAGCTTACCCACCTCGTCTAGCAGCACTATGGGCCGGTATGCGGACGGCGAGTCTGCTGGGCGCCCCGCTTTCTTGAGCAGGACCAGACGACCTGTCTTCCACTGAGCGGGGAAGCGGCCCTGCTCAAGGCAAGCTGAGTAGAGTCCTCTCAGCTGGGGCTCTAGCTCCTTCAGAGCGAGGACGAGCGCGCGGCCCGGAACTCCATCGGGTCCCGGGGCCACGGTTTTGGCCCGGAGCCGCATCACGGCCGTCCTCAACTCTGGTTGTGTCACCTCAGGGACGCTCTCCTCGTCCTCCGACTCCGTGGCTGTGGGCAAAGCCATCGGCGGCGGCACGTGCTCTTCTCTATCAGGGAAGAGAGCAGCGACCACTCCCTCCAGCAACTGAGGCTCGAGGCTCTCAGTGAGTGGGGGCGCCCAGGCTCGAAGTTTCCCTCGGACTGTACGATAAGGGCGCCCCCACGGATTTCGATCTAGGGTCGCCAACATCTCTTCCCTGAATCGAGTCTTCGACTCGCCAATGGCCAGCCACAGAGCCTTCTTCGCCGTCAAGTCAAGTGTCAAGGCACACAGTTAGTTGCGTCTATTACTCCGACGACGCCGATGACGCCACGGGCCGTTTCGCAAAGAAGGCGATGGATGCGCCGACCAAAATGGTCGTCGATTACAATCTTAAGATGGTCATGCAGCATCGAGACACTGTCACCGTAGAAAAACTTCTCACAGTAGCGAAGTACCTGGTCAGAAGACCCCACCTAACCTAACTCCAAACCCAATCCGAAAACCCAAAAATCTCATCCTCATTTTTACCCTATTAATTTATTAAGCACTAGCTTCCGCCCGCGGCTTCGCCCGCGTGAAAAGTGTAATTTTAATAAGTCTGAGTGGTATTTTCAGAGAGTAGCACGTTAAATAAATCCTGTAGAAATCAAAATCAAAAGTTATTTAAATTAGGCTGAAAGCCAGATTTTTTTGAACGTCAAAGTTCTACATACACTCACACTCGCTCAGTGTGTCGGGGTACCTATCTTGTTACTATAACCGTGTTAAATATAATAGTTTACCATATCGAAACTGTTTCATTTATTGAGACCCAAACATATCCTAAATTGGTGCTTAGCTTCTCGCTCGTGGCTCCGTCCGCTTAGACATTTATATTAAATTAACTTTTTCACGATTTTGGCACCCTGGTAGAGTTTAACTGTGGTTGCATCCGCGTGCAGGTCTGAAATTTCTCTTCTTCGTGATTCTGTTTTCCTGGTAGTTTAAGAATCTATACCGCTTAGGATTCCAGCCCCGAAAATACTTATTCATGATGTTACCTCTCCACTTCATACCCCCCCCCCTCCCCCCCCTCTTCCTTCTTCTTCAAATACTTTTTCTTTCTTTTTCTTTCTTTTTCTTTCTTTCTTTTCATGATTCTGGTCTCCTGGAACTTTGTGAGTAGCGTACCGCTCATGATTTCAGTCCTGGAAATACTTCTCATGTTTCTGGTCTCCTGGTGATTTGTAAATCTCTACCTCTCCTAATACCAGCCTCGGATTATGTTTTGTGATTCAGATCTCCTGGTAGGTGGTGACTCTATGTGTTTCTGGTCTCCTGGTATTTTGTGAATTTGTACCGCTTAGGATTCTAGCCCCAAAAATACTGATTCACGACTCTGGTCTCCTGGTAGTTTGAAAATCTCCTCACCTTTCATGATTCCAGCCCCAGAAACAATTTTTCATGATTCTGTTCTCCTGGTAATTTGTGAATCTGTACCTTTCACAATACCGGCCTCATACCAGCCACGGAATATGTTTTGTGATTCTGATCTCCTGGTAGGTTGTGAATCTAAACCGCTCAGAATTCCACCCCCCTGGCAGTTTGAGAATCTATACCGCTCACGATTTCAGCACCGGAACACTCTTTGTGTTTCTGGTCTCCTGGTCTTTTGTGAATCTATACCGCTTAAGATTCTAGTCCCAAAAAGCCCTGGAACACTCTTTGTGTTTCTGGTCTCCTGGTATTTTGTGAATCTATACCGCTTAAGATTCTATAATCCCAAAAATACCGATTCATGACTCTGGTCTCCTGGTAGTTTTATAATCTATACCTCTCATGATTCCAGCCCCAAAATCACTTTTTCATCATTCTGGTCTCCTGGTAATTTATGAATCCTCTACCTCTCATAATCCCAGCCTTGGTATACATTTGTAATTCTGATGTCCTGGTTGTTTGTGAATCTGTACTGCTCGGAAAACTTATTCATCATTCTGTTCTCCTGGTAATTTGTGAATCTGTACCTCTCATAATACCAGCCTCAGAATATATTTTGTGATTCTGATCTCCTGGTAGATTGTGAATCTATACCGCTTAGGATTTAAGCCCCAAAAATACTGATTCATGACTATGGTGTCTTAGTAATTTGTGAATCTCTACCTCACATAATACCAGCTTCGGAATATGTTTTGTGATTCTGATCTCCTGGTAGTTTGTGAATCTACACCGTTTAGGATTGTATCCCCGAAAACACCTATTCATGATTCTGGTCTCCTGGTACTTTGTGAGTCTTTATCTCTCATGATTTCAGCCCTGGAAATAATTCTCATGTTTCTGGTGTCCTAGTACTTTTTGAGCGTGTGCGCACGTTCAGCCTGACTTTGGATTTCTACTTCCACCTCAGCCTTCGCTAAGTCTTGTCATTTACCGGGATAAAAAGTAGCCTATGTGTTAATCCAGGTTATGACCTACGTGTGTGCAAAATTTCATTGTAATCCCTTCAGCCGTTTTTGCGATACCTTCAGCCAAACATACAAACATACAAACATACAAACATACAAACAAACAGACATACAAACTTTCGCATTTATAATATTAGTAGGATTTAACTGTCATTTGGTAAATTATAATCCGTTTTGTTTGTACTTTCTTGTAAAAAAAAAAAATATATATATATAGTTATAATAACAATAAAAAAAAGCATGAGCATGTGCATGTCTATGAATGCAAGTGTTAAAAGAAAAAAAAAAAAAAAAAAATATCATTCACGATGGACTCACGTAGACATAAGCTAGTTAGTAAGCTTAGATGTAAGTTATCTGAAGCGGGAGAACCGTAACCGCAATGTAATAAAACACAGTAGGTGCTCTGGAGCAATGCCACTTGCACGTGGAGTTGCCCAGCAGCAAACATTTGTAAACACGCATACACAAGGGCACGGACGTCTTGTCTGTGGCGATAATGTAAGGCAGGAGTGTGGTTTTAGTCAGTAAGAGTCTGACACTGCCCAGACTGGCTCGTTTGTGAGGCAGCCTGGCCGTCCATGAGGATTTCCCACTCCAGCCGAAAAAAAAAAAAAAAAAAAAAACCTAACCTAACCTAACTAACCTTTTTTTTTTTTTTTTTTGTTGCCGGGGTGGAAAATCCTCATGGATGTCCTTCGCCCGGGGCGGGCGAAGGGGTCTGTCAGACTCTTACTGACTAAAAACCACCCCGGTGTTCCGTCCCACACTTGGACCGGGGATCGTGAGAGCTAGTACGACTTCCATGATCCCCGGCTAGTGCCGGCCCGCCTATGCGGGCCACCTCTGGCTCGCGGGGAGAGTGAGGTGTCCTCTCCCCGCGACGTCTAATAGGGGCGCGCGTGGAACACTACCCGCCGCCGCCTCGGGTCCTGTTGGATGGGGGGCGGCGGACGACCCCGAGTCCGCCGGCCTTCTGGACCTATTTAGGGGGGCTGGAAGAGGGCGTTGTCCGCCCTCCGCCGACGCCCGGTACGTCTGCTGCGGATCGGGAGAGTGGCCACGGCCTCCCTTTCCCTTTCCGCACCCTCCTTCTGCGAAATTACGGCTTCACAGAAGAAGATCACCGCATCCCACGACTCGGCGCTCCCGACCATCGAACGTGCGACAGCCGGCAGCGACAGGTCGGGGCCCACTTCGGATACGAGGGCACGGCGCTGCTCCTCCCATGCGGCACACTCTGCCAGTGTGTGCTGCGCCGTGTCCTCCCGACAGTCGGTGCAGTGATGGCACCGAGCGTCCGGCTCCCTGTTTATGCGACAGAGGTACTTCCCGAAGCAGCCATGCCCCGTGAGCACCTGCGTCGCCCGAAACGACAGGGAGCCGTGCTTCCTCCCGAGCCATTCGTCGAGCACTGGTCGGATCGCGTCGACGGTAGCAAGGCCGGCGGTAGGGCGCAAAAGCCTATCCCGCCATTCCGCCACCATGACCTCGCGGAGCTGTGACCGACGCAACTCGATCTCGCGCTGCATCGGTTCACCGCCCCGCGTCCGCACCTCCTCGCGCCACCGGTACAGCGAGGCGAGGACTCTCGCCTCCAAGTCCCAGGGCGGAGATCCGGCCAGTGCACAACCCGCCTCGTAGGAGATCGTGCGATATCCCCTAATAGCCCTGACGGCCATCGCCCTCTGCGGTCTTCGCAGTATCGCGATGCTGCCGGCCGTCAGGTCAGAAGCCCACACCGGGGCTCCGTACAGGGCCATGGATCGCACGATCCCCAAGTACAACCGCCTACAGGCGGTGCTCGGGCCCCCCAAATTAGGAAGCAGCGTTGCTAGCGCACCCGCGGCGCCCATCAACCTGGGCGTCAGCCGTCGAAAGTGGGGGCCAAAATCCCACCGGCTGTCGAGCACCAATCCTAGGTACTTCATGGTGGACTCGACAGCGATTTGGACTCCCCCGACCACGATGTGTGACCCCGGCGGCGGCGCCCGTCGGGGGCCGTGAAAAACCATGGCCTCCGACTTATTGAGGGCCACCTCCAGCCCCAGGCGTCGTATGCGACCCACCACATTTGAGACCGCAGCCGTCGCCAGCAACGCTGCCTCCCTGTACGAGCTCCCCCGGGCCTTGACCAGTGTGTCGTCCGCATAACACGTCAGGTCCACTCCCAGTGGGAGCTCGCCCCTCAGCACCCAGTCGTAACCGATGTTCCACAGGGGTGGGCCTAAGACCGAACCCTGCGGAACACCGCACGACATATCGCGACGGCCCTCACCGTCGCGTCCCCTGTAGGTGACACATCTTTCCGCCAAATAAGCCCCAACGATGCGGCGGAGGTAGCGGGGCACCCTATGGTACCTCAGTGCCTCCCGAATACAACTCCAGGGCAGGGTGTTGAATGCGTTGGAGATGTCCAAGGACACCGCCAGCATCACCCCGCCCCGGGACACCGCTTCCTCCGCCAGGACTCTAACCCGCATTATGGCGTCGATAGTGGAGCGCCCATGCCGAAAACCAAACTGACTGTCGTCCAGATCCGGCCCCTCTCTGTACAAGTGGCTGACGAGGCGGGTAGCAATTATCCGCTCAAAAAGCTTACCCACCTCGTCTAGCAGCACTATGGGCCGGTATGCGGACGGTGAGTCTGCTGGGCGCCCCGCCTTCTTGAGCAGGACCAGACGACCTGTCTTCCACTGAGCGGAGAAACAGCCCTGCTCAAGGCAAGCTGAGTAGAGTCCTCTCAGTTGGGGCTCTAGCTCCTTCAGAGCGAGGACTAGCGCGCGGCCGGGAACTCCATCTGGTCCCGGGGCAACTGTTTTGGCCCGGAGTCGCATCACGGCCGTCCTCAACTCTGGTTGTGTCACCTCGGGGACCTCCTCATCTTCCGACTCTGTGGCTGTGGGCAAAGCCATCGGCGGCGTTGTGTGCTCTTCTCTATCAGGGAAGAGGGATGCGACCACTACCTCCAACAATTGAGGCTCGAGGCTCTCAGTGAGTGGAGGCGCCCAGGCACGAAGTTTCCCTCGGACTGTACGATAAGGGCGCCCCCACGGATTAGCATCTAGGGTCGCCAACATCTCTTCCCTGAATCGAGTCTTCGACTCGCCAATGGCCAGCCACAGAGCCTTCTTCGCCGCACGGTACACCTCATACCGCGCGGCTTCTTCTTCCGGAACCCGACGACGTCTCCTCCGGTATCGGGTGTACTGGCGCCTGACCTCAACGCAGGTCCTGCGCATCTGCGCGATTTCGGCCGTCCACCAGTACAACCGGCGCCTTGTGGGTTGAGTGCGGACGCGGGGCATGGACGCGTCGCAAATTTGCGTCATCGCCCCGCGGAACCACTGCGCCTCCTCTTCGACGTCGACGGGTTCGATCGTCATTGACTCCCGGACCCAGGCCTGGATGATTGCGGCTTCCTCGAGAAGTTCCCTGTCGATCTGTTTAATGGACCAGCGAGGACCGTCCGTTTGCGGGGCCGATGGACGGCCGCCGCCCGCGGTCTGGGTAGAGACGTTGAAACGGATGTACCGATGATCTGACAACGTCTCCACCTCCACGGCGACTCGCCAGTCGTGGACACGGCCTGCAACAGCAGAGCTAGCGAATGAGACGTCCACTACAGACCCGCCCCGCTGCCGCACGCACGTGTACTCCGAGCCCCGATTCAAGACGGTCAGGCCAGTCGCAATCGCCCACTCCTCCAACACCTCGCCCCTAAGATCGGTGACCGGGGATCCCCACGCCGCAGACTTGGCATTGAGATCCCCGAGCAACAGCACCGGGCGAGGGTGGCACTGGCCTACGACGGAACCCAGCTCGACAAGGAACCTCTCGAAGTTGGCGAGACTCTTGTTGGGCGAGAAATACACCCCGATGATGTTGATTCCCCCCACGAGAGCGGCCACCCAGCCGCGTCCTCGGGAGGGACTGCCAAGAGTCCCACCAATGATGGCCACCAAACCGTCCAGGTCCCCCACCCAGTTATCGCGGGGAGGGACAAAATACGGCTCAGCGACCACAGCCACGTTGATCGACCACTCCGCCATGCTCTGGAGCAATAGGTCCTGAGCTCTGGAAGAGTGGTTGATGTTCGCCTGGAGGAAATGGAATTGTGCCATCACTGGCATTCCATTTCTCTATCATCTCCTCCATCCCTGGGTCGGGAGTCAGCTGCTTGGCCGCCAGGCTGTGGGAGGGGCACAGGTCCTCCGACAATCCTAGTTTTCCTGCTCTTTTTGGGGGCCTTGCAGGCTTTTCCCCCAAGTCTGTGCTCCGCAGGCTTCCCTGCAGCTGCACAGAGGCTGCAGTTAGGTGCCGCAGAGCACTGGGCCGACTTGTGGCCGGGTTGACTACAGCGATAGCAGAGGTCGCTGCGGTCTGTGTCTGCAGTGCATTGTGCCCGGACATGCCCTTTGCCCAGGCAGCGGTAGCACTGCATTTCTCTGGGTGGCAGGAGCTTTACACTCGCTGACACCCAGCCTACTAGCAACCTTCTGCCATCCGCAACCTTGTTTGCAGCCGCCACCGGGCACCGCACCCAAACTGTACCTAGCCCGGCAGCGCCGCTGCTAATTTCGCCCGCCTTCACGCTCTCGGGCGGACACCCGCCGTTTCGGGCAATGGCCGCCACTACCTCCTCCGGGGTCACTGAGTCGTCCAGCCCACTCACGCGCAATTCAGCCGTTTTTGTGGGCCTGGACACCCGGACATCCTCCGGTTTAAGGACCTCCCTTAGTTTGGTGGCCAGAATGTCCGCCCTCTCCTGCCTTGAAGCACCCGACACTTCAAAGATTTTGGCTCCCGTGGCCGCCGTTCTGAAACCAAAGCCGGCCGGAGAGGCAAAGTCGCTGAAGTTCAGCTTCGTTTTTACCTCCGCCAGGACCGACTTAAAACTCACCCCCCTTTGAGAGGCTTCGGGCTGCAGGGTGATTATAACAGCCTCGGAGCGTGGGGGTCTCGCCTTGGGTGGCCTTGATCTCTTTTCAGACCGTGACGGGCCGGCAGGTGCCACCGCGTTAACATGTGCTGGCCGCACCGCCCTCTTTTTGCGCTTCCTTTTCACCACCGTCGTCCAGGTCTCCTGGGTCGGGGGTGCGGTCGCCAAGAGCGCGGTTCATTGGGGAGAGGGTGCGGGAGCACCTGTCGTGGGCTTCTTGGGCCCCTCCGTGGGCTTTTTGGCCCCTTCTGCAGGCTTTTTGCCCACCTGCGTGGACTTCGTCCTTGCGGACTCCTCCTTCCTCCGCCTATCCGCCGCAAGCGGTGGACGGAGGGTTTCGGCTGGGAGGAGTCTTGACTCCAGAGCCTCTAATCGGGCAGACACCATGCCACCGCATTGCATCATGCAGATGCGGGCCACCCTCTCGATGTCGAGATCCGACATCGCAAGTGCAGATGCAGGTGGCGACTCAGGTTCAGGGCCCGACGATGACATAGCAGGAGGAGGGGGGGAGGCAGTAGTCGCGGGAGCTTCCTGCCGCTGCCTCTGAGCGGCAAACTCCCGCTTGAGATCCTCCAGTTCGGATCGGAGACGGCTATTCTCCTCCCATAGCTTCGCCGTCTCCTCCGAGGTCGTGCGATCAAGAAGGATCTGCACAGCCTCCCTGATCCCATCTGCCGCCTCTTTAAGGGCACGGGTGAACGAGCCCTTGAGGTTGCCGGACTTGGTCGCAACCTTCAGGACCACGTCCACGCCATCCAGCACCTGGCGGTTAAGGGCCTCTGCCGTAAGGCTGGAGCCTGCAGCCGCCTGAGCAGCCCGCCGCTCTCGAGCCTGACGGGCCATTTCAGCGACTTCGTCGGCCGCAACCGCTCTGCTCTGGGCACGCTTCGCGGTGTTAGCATCTGCCTTCGTGCCCACGAGAGAGACGGTGGCTCCTCCCGGCTCGCCGATTGAGACCCCAGATGAGACCCCGGGGTCACTCTCCCCGCCTATTTCCGGCGTATCGGGCCGCTTAAAGCGACCACGAACGTCACGACTGGGCATAGGAGCACAAACTCCGCCCGCCACCGCACGACCACGGCCTCTCCTCGCCGTCGCCACTTTTGCAGCCGGCAGGTTCTCCTCACTTGAGGAGAGACCTACCGACCCCACTCGGTCCGAAAAAACTTCGTCGTGCGGTCGCTTTCTCCAAAATTTGGAGCGACCACGCGAGTCCTGGTCGGACATAGTTGGATCCTCTATCGAGGATCGGGAGCCTCCTCGGCTGTTGTTGCCGTCGCTGGCAAGCGGTACCTCCTTATCACGTCCAGTTTTTGAGTTTTTGTTTTTATTAATTTCCATTTTTGTTCCCACGAGTATAATAGGAAATAAAAGTCCACCCAGGCAGAGCCTTTATACCTGGGTAAGCCTATATACTGTAGAGTGCGGCAGGTGCTCTACAGGGGAGGCGCTAACGACTGGACTCCCTCCAGCCATTCATCCCCTCGCCACGCCTCGAAACTTAGGATTGGGTGGTTTTTTTTATTTTAGAGGTGTCCTTCCTCTGGGCCAGGCGGTTAAGCCAAGCCCTCGACGGCGGCATTAGACATGCCTCCGTTCGCTGTCCGGCTAACCCGACTCAGGGAACCCGTCGAAAGTTCTCTCCTAGAGGGATTTCCCTATTGGAGAGAAACGCCCGCCGCATTGGTGCGCCTGCACCGCTGCGACATAGTCGCATCCATGTCAATCGACAACCGTCGATCGATCAGGAGCGACCCCTCCTGGTGTCCCTCTTAGTCTGGTCTCTCACTTTGGACCTTTCCGGCATGAGTAACTCTACCGGCAGAGCCCCAAAGATCATTGAGACACGCAAGCCCCACCACGACGACAACGTGGGGACACATCCGGGGGGAACCTAACTAACCTAACCTAACCTAACCAAACCATCGATATTTCTTGCATTTAATTATAATACAGGTTAGCTCCTGCTGTCCCAACTATAAAAATTGCCATCGCAGCTTTATATTAAAAAACTGGTTTTTGGCCCACTGTGCAAAATTTTTGTTCCGTTGAAATTTTTATTCCAGTTCATTTAGTTAACCCGCGCGGAGACGCATCTTTTGACACCCCACACGTGAGCCTAGCTCTCACGAAACGTCAAAAAATTGCTTTTTTTTTACGTTTCGTAAGAGCTTGCTAACCTAACCTAACCTAACTAACCTAACCAAACCATCGATATTTCTGCCTCCAGGAGAGCTTTTTTTACCTAGTTTTTTGCATATTAATTATAATACAGGTTAGCTCCTGCTATCCGGACTATAAAAATTGCCATCGCAGCTTTATATTAAAAAACTGGTTTTTGGCCCACTGTGCAAAATTTTTGTTCCGTTGAAATTTTTATTCCAGTTCATTTAGTTAACCCACGCGGAGACGCATCTTTTGACACCCCACACGTGAGCCTAGCTCTCACGAAACGTCAAAAAATTGCTTTTTTTTACGTTTCGTAAGAGCTTGCTAACCTAACCTAACTAACCTAACCTAACCTAACCAAACCATCGATATTTCTGCCTCCAGGAGAGCTATTTTTACCTAGTTTCTTGCATTTAATTATAATACAGGTTAGCTCCTGCTATCCCGACTATAAAAATTGCCATCGCAGCTTTATATTAAAAAACTGGTTTTTGGCCCACTGTGCAAAAATTTTGTTCCGTTGAAATTTTTATTTCAGTTCATTTAGTTAACCCGCGCGGAGACGCATCTTTTGACACCCCACACGCGAGCCTAGCTCTCACGAGACGTCAAAAAATTGCTTTTTTTTTACGTTTCGTAAGAGCTTGCTAACCTAACCTAACCTAACTAACCTAACCTAACCTAACCTAACCAAACCATCGATATTTCTGCCTCCAGGAAAGCTATTTTTACCTAGTTTCTTGCATTTAACTATAATACAGGTTAGCTCCTGCTATCCCGACTATAAAAATTGCCATCGCAGCTTCACATTAAAAAACTGGTTTTTGGCCCACTGTGCAAAATTTATGTTCCGTTGAAATTTTTATTCCAGTTCATTTAGTTAACCCGCGCGGAGACGCATCTTTTGACACCCCACACGTGAGCCTAGCTCTCACGAAACGTCAAAAAATTGCTTTTTTTTTACGTTTCGTAAGAGCTTGCTAACCTAACCTAACCTAACTAACCTAACCAAACCATCGATATTTCTGCCTCCAGGCGAGCTTTTTTTTACCTAGTTTTTTGCATATTAATTATAATACAGGTTAGCTCCTGCTATCCGGACTATAAAAATTGCCATCGCAGCTTTATATTAAAAAACTGGTTTTTGGCCCACTGTGCAAAATTTATGTTCCGTTGAAATTTTTATTCCAGTTCATTTAGTTAACCCGCGCGGAGACGCATCTTTTGATACCCCACACGTGAGCCTAGCTCTCACGAAACGTCAAAAAATTGCTTTTTTTTTACGTTTCGTAAGAGCTTGCTAACCTAACCTAACCTAACTAACCTAACCTAACCTAACCAAACCATCGATATTTCTGCCTCCAGGAGAGCTTTTTTACCTAGTTTTTTGGATATTAATTATAATACAGGTTAGCTCCTGCTATCCCGACTATAAAAATTGCCATCGCAGCTTTATATTAAAAAACTGGTTTTTGGCCCACTGTGCAAAATTTTTGTTCCGTTGAAATTTTTATTCCAGTTCATTTAGTTAACCCGCGCGGAGACGCATCTTTTGACACCCCACACGTGAGCCTAGCTCTCACGAAACGTCAAAAAATTGCTTTTTTTTTACGTTTCGTAAGAGCTTGCTAACCTAACCTAACCTAACTAACCTAACCTAACCTAACCAAACCATCGATATTTCTGCCTCCAGGAGAGCTTTTTTTACCTAGTTTCTTGCATTTAATTATAATACAGGTTAGCTCCTGCTATCCCGACTATAAAACTGACCATCGCAGCTTTATATTAAAAAAGTGGTTTTTGGCCCACTGTGCAAAATTTTTGTTCCGTTGAAATTTTTATTCCAGTTCATTTAGTTAACCCGCGCGGAGACGCATCTTTTGACACCCCACACGTGAGCCTAGCTCTCACGAGACGTCAAAAAATTGCTTTTTTTTTACGTTTCGTAAGAGCTTGCTAACCTAACCTAACCTAACTAACCTAACCTAACCTAACCAAACAGTCGATATTTCTGCCTCCAGGAGAGCTTTTTTTACCTAGTTTTTTGCATATTAATTATAATACAGGTTAGCTCCTGCTATCCCGACTATAAAAATTGCCATCGCAGCTTTATATTAAAAAACTGGTTTTTGGCCCACTGTGCAAAAATTTTGTTCCGTTGAAATTTTTATTTCAGTTCATTTAGTTAACCCGCGCGGAGACGCATCTTTTGACACCCCACACGTGAGCCTACCTCTCACGAGACGTCAAAAAATTGCTTTTTTTTTACGTTTCGTAAGAGCTTGCTAACCTAACCTAACCTAACTAACCAAACCTAACCTAACCTAACCAAACCATCGATATTTCTGCCTCCAGGAGAGCTTTTTTACCTAGTTTTTTGGATATTAATTATAATACAGGTTAGCTCCTGCTATCGCGACTATAAAAATTGCCATCGCAGCTTTATATTAAAAAACTGGTTTTTGGCCCACTGTGCAAAATTTTTGTTCCGTTGAAATTTTTATTCCAATTCATTTAGTTAACCCGCGCGGAGACGCATCTTTTGACACCCCACACGTGAGCCTAGCTCTCACGAAACGTCAAAAAATTGCTTTTTTTTACGTTTCGTAAGAGCTTGCTAACCTAACCTAACCTAACTAACCTAACCTAACCTAACCAAACCATCGATATTTCTGCCTCCAGGAGAGCTTTTTTTACCTAGTTTCTTGCATTTAATTATAATACAGGTTAGCTCCTGCTATCCCGACTATAAAAATTGCCATCGCATCTTTATATTAAAAAACTGGTTTTTGGCCCACTGTGCAAAATTTTTGTTCCGTTGAAATTTTTATTCCTAGTTCATTTAGTTAACCCGCGCGGAGACGCATCTTTTGACACCCCACACGTGAGCCTAGCTCTCACGAAACGTCAAAAAATTGCTTTTTTTTACGTTTCGTAAGAGCTTGCTAACCTAACCTAACCTAACTAACCTAACCTAACCTAACCAAACCATCGATATTTCTGCCTCCAGGAGAGCTTTTTTTACCTAGTTTCTTGCATTTAATTATAATACAGGTTAGCTCCTGCTATCCCGACTATAAAACTGACCATCGCAGCTTTATATTAAAAAACTGGTTTTTGGCCCACTGTGCAAAATTTTTGTTCCGTTGAAATTTTTATTCCAGTTTATTTAGTTAACCCGCGCGGAGACGCATCTTTTGACACCCCACACGTGAGCCTAGCTCTCACGAGACGTCAAAAAATTGCTTTTTTTTTACGTTTCGTAAGAGCTTGCTAACCTAACCTAACCTAACCTAACCAAACCATCGATATTTCTGCCTCCAGGAGAGCTTTTTTTACCTAGTTTTTTGCATATTAATTATAATACAGGTTAGCTCCTGCTATCCCGACTATAAAAATTGCCATCGCAGCTTTATATTAAAAAACTGGTTTTTGGCCCACTGTGCAAAATTTTTGTTCCGTTGAAATTTTTATTCCAGTTTATTTAGTTAACCCGCGCGGAGACGCATCTTTTGACACCCCACACGTGAGCCTAGCTCTCACGAAACGTCAAAAAATTGCTTTTTTTTACGTTTCGTAAGAGCTTGCTAACCTAACCTAACCTAACTAACCTAACCTAACCTAACCAAACCATCGATATTTCTGCCTCCAGGAGAGCTTTTTTACCTAGTTTTTTGGATATTAATTATAATACAGGTTAGCTCCTGCTATCCCGACTATAAAAATTGCCATCGCAGCTTTATATTAAAAAACTGGTTTTTGGCCCACTGTGCAAAATTTTTGTTCCGTTGAAATTTTTATTCCAGTTCATTTAGTTAACCCGCGCGGAGACGCATCTTTTGACACCCCACACGTGAGCCTAGCTCTCACGAAACGTCAAAAAATTGCTTTTTTTTTACGTTTCGTAAGAGCTTGCTAACCTAACCTAACCTAACTAACCTAACCTAACCTAACCAAACCATCGATATTTCTGCCTCCAGGAGAGCTTTTTTTACCTAGTTTCTTGCATTTAATTATAATACAGGTTAGCTCCTGCTATCCCGACTATAAAACTGACCATCGCAGCTTTATATTAAAAAAGTGGTTTTTGGCCCACTGTGCAAAATTTTTGTTCCGTTGAAATTTTTATTCCAGTTCATTTAGTTAACCCGCGCGGAGACGCATCTTTTGACACCCCACACGTGAGCCTAGCTCTCACGAGACGTCAAAAAATTGCTTTTT
Organism: Polia nebulosa; assembly: GCA_951329385.1. Lineage (NCBI taxonomy): Eukaryota > Metazoa > Arthropoda > Insecta > Lepidoptera > Noctuidae > Polia > Polia nebulosa. The sequence continues at coordinate 14,994,091 of OX589606.1, forward strand.
TTTTACGTTTCGTAAGAGCTTGCTAACCTAACCTAACCTAACCAAACAGTCGATATTTCTGCCTCCAGGAGAGCTTTTTTTACCTAGTTTTTTGCATATTAATTATAATACAGGTTAGCTCCTGCTATCCCGACTATAAAAATTGCCATCGCAGCTTTATATTAAAAAACTGGTTTTTGGCCCACTGTGCAAAAATTTTGTTCCGTTGAAATTTTTATTTCAGTTCATTTAGTTAACCCGCGCGGAGACGCATCTTTTGACACCCCACACGTGAGCCTACCTCTCACGAGACGTCAAAAAATTGCTTTTTTTTTACGTTTCGTAAGAGCTTGCTAACCTAACCTAACCTAACTAACCAAACCTAACCTAACCTAACCAAACCATCGATATTTCTGCCTCCAGGAGAGCTTTTTTACCTAGTTTTTTGGATATTAATTATAATACAGGTTAGCTCCTGCTATCGCGACTATAAAAATTGCCATCGCAGCTTTATATTAAAAAACTGGTTTTTGGCCCACTGTGCAAAATTTTTGTTCCGTTGAAATTTTTATTCCAATTCATTTAGTTAACCCGCGCGGAGACGCATCTTTTGACACCCCACACGTGAGCCTAGCTCTCACGAAACGTCAAAAAATTGCTTTTTTTTACGTTTCGTAAGAGCTTGCTAACCTAACCTAACCTAACTAACCTAACCTAACCTAACCAAACCATCGATATTTCTGCCTCCAGGAGAGCTTTTTTTACCTAGTTTCTTGCATTTAATTATAATACAGGTTAGCTCCTGCTATCCCGACTATAAAACTGACCATCGCAGCTTTATATTAAAAAACTGGTTTTTGGCCCACTGTGCAAAATTTTTGTTCCGTTGAAATTTTTATTCCAGTTCACTTAGTTAACCCGCGCGGAGACGCATCTTTTGACACCCCACACGTGAGCCTAGCTCTCACGAGACGTCAAAAAATTGCTTTTTTTTTACGTTTCGTAAGAGCTTGCTAACCTAACCTAACCTAACTAACCTAACCTAACCAAACCATCGATATTTCTGCCTCCAGGAGAGCTTTTTTTACCTAGTTTTTTGCATATTAATTATAATACAGGTTTGCTCCTGCTATCCCGACTATAAAAATTGCCATCGCAGCTTTATATTAAAAAACTGGTTTTTGGCCCACTGTGCAAAATTTTTTTTCCGTTGAAATTTTTATTTCAGTTCACTTAGTTAACCCGCGCGGAGACGCATCTTTTGACACCCCACACGTGAGCCTAGCTCTCACGAGACGTCAAAAAATTGCTTTTTTTTTACGTTTCGTAAGAGCTTGCTAACCTAACCTAACCTAACTAACCTAACCTAACCTAACCAAACCATCGATATTTCTGCCTCCAGGAGAGCTTTTTTTACCTAGTTTTTTGCATATTAATTATAATACAGGTTAGCTCCTGCTATCCCGACTATAAAAATTGCCATCGCATCTTTATATTAAAAAACTGGTTTTTGGCCCACTGTGCAAAATTTTTGTTCCGTTGAAATTTTTATTCCTAGTTCATTTAGTTAACCCGCGCGGAGACGCATCTTTTGACACCCCACACGTGAGCCTAGCTCTCACGAAACGTCAAAAAATTGCTTTTTTTTACGTTTCGTAAGAGCTTGCTAACCTAACCTAACCTAACTAACCTAACCTAACCTAACCAAACCATCGATATTTCTGCCTCCAGGAGAGCTTTTTTTACCTAGTTTCTTGCATTTAATTATAATACAGGTTAGCTCCTGCTATCCCGACTATAAAACTGACCATCGCAGCTTTATATTAAAAAACTGGTTTTTGGCCCACTGTGCAAAATTTTTGTTCCGTTGAAATTTTTATTCCAGTTTATTTAGTTAACCCGCGCGGAGACGCATCTTTTGACACCCCACACGTGAGCCTAGCTCTCACGAGACGTCAAAAAATTGCTTTTTTTTTACGTTTCGTAAGAGCTTGCTAACCTAACCTAACCTAACCTAACCAAACCATCGATATTTCTGCCTCCAGGAGAGCTTTTTTTACCTAGTTTTTTGCATATTAATTATAATACAGGTTAGCTCCTGCTATCCCGACTATAAAAATTGCCATCGCAGCTTTATATTAAAAAACTGGTTTTTGGCCCACTGTGCAAAAATTTTGTTCCGTTGAAATTTTTATTTCAGTTCATTTAGTTAACCCGCGCGGTGACGCATCTTTTGACACCCCACACGTAAGCCTAGCTCTCACGAGACGTCAAAAAATTGCTTTTTTTTTACGTTTCGTAAGAGCTTGCTAACCTAACCTAACCTAACTAACCTAACCTAACCTAACCTAACCAAACCATCGATATTTCTGCCTCCAGGAGAGCTTTTTTACCTAGTTTTTTGGATATTAATTATAATACAGGTTAGCTCCTGCTATCCCGACTATAAAAATTGCCATCGCAGCTTTATATTAAAAAACTGGTTTTTGGCCCACTGTGCAAAATTTTTGTTCCATTGAAATTTTTATTCCAGTTCATTTAGTTAACCCGCGCGGAGACGCATCTTTTGACACCCCACACGTGAGCCTAGCTCTCACGAAACGTCAAAAAATTGCTTTTTTTTTACGTTTCGTAAGAGCTTGCTAACCTAACCTAACCTAACTAACCTAACCTAACCTAACCAAACCATCGATATTTCTGCCTCCAGGAGAGCTTTTTTTACCTAGTTTCTTGCATTTAATTATAATACAGGTTAGCTCCTGCTATCCCGACTATAAAACTGACCATCGCAGCTTTATATTAAAAAACTGGTTTTTGGCCCACTGTGCAAAATTTTTGTTCCGTTGAAATTTTTATTCCAGTTTATTTAGTTAACCCGCGCGGAGACGCATCTTTTGACACCCCACACGTGAGCCTAGCTCTCACGAGACGTCAAAAAATTGCTTTTTTTTTACGTTTCGTAAGAGCTTGCTAACCTAACCTAACCTAACCTAACCAAACCATCGATATTTCTGCCTCTAGGAGAGCTTTTTTTACCTAGTTTTTTGCATATTAATTATAATACAGGTTAGCTCCTGCTATCCCGACTATAAAAATTGCCATCGCAGCTTTATATTAAAAAACTGGTTTTTGGCCCACTGTGCAAAAATTTTGTTCCGTTGAAATTTTTATTTCAGTTCATTTAGTTAACCCGCGCGGAGACGCATCTTTTGACACCCCACACGTGAGCCTAGCTCTCACGAGACGTCAAAAAATTGCTTTTTTTTACGTTTCGTAAGAGCTTGCTAACCTAACCTAACCTAACTAACCTAACCTAACCTAACCTAACCAAACCATCGATATTTCTGCCTTCAGGAGAGCTTTTTTACCTAGTTTTTTGGATATTAATTATAATACAGGTTAGCTCCTGCTATCCCGACTACAAAAATTGCCATCGCAGCTTTATATTATAAAACTGGTTTTTGGCCCACTGTGCAAAAATTTTGTTACGTTGAAATTTTTATTTCAGTTCATTTAGTTAACCCGCGCGGAGACGCATCTTTTGACTCCCCACACGTGAGCCTAGCTCTCACGAAACGTCAAAAAGTTGCTTTTTTTTACGTTTCGTCAGAGCTTGCTAACCTAACCTAACCTAACCTAACTAACCTAACCTAACCTAACCAAACCATCGATATTTCTGCCTCCAGGAGAGCTTTTTTTACCTAGTTTTTTGTATATTAATTATAATACAGGTTAGCTTCTGCTTTCCGCACTATAAAAATTGCCATCGCAGCTTTATATTATAAAACTAGTTTTTGGCCCACTGTGCAAAATTTTTGTTCCGTTGAAATTTTTATTCCAATTCATTTAGTTAACCCGCGCGGAGACGCATCTTTTGACACCCCACACGTGAGCCTAGCTCTCACGAAACGTCAAAAAATTGCTTTTTTTTACGTTTCGTAAGAGCTTGCTAACCTAACCTAACCTAACTAACCTAACCTAACCTAACCAAACCATCGATATTTCTGCCTCCAGGAGAGCTTTTTTTACCTAGTTTCTTGCATTTAATTATAATACAGGTTAGCTCCTGCTATCCCGACTATAAAACTGACCATCGCAGCTTTATATTAAAAAACTGGTTTTTGGCCCACTGTGCAAAATTTTTGTTCCGTTGAAATTTTTATTCCAGTTCATTTAGTTAACCCGCGCGGAGACGCATCTTTTGACACCCCACACGTGAGCCTAGCTCTCACGAGACGTCAAAAAATTGCTTTTTTTTTACGTTTCGTAAGAGCTTGCTAACCTAACCTAACCTAACTAACCTAACCTAACCTAACCAAACCATCGTATTTCTGCCTCCAGGAGAGCTTTTTTTACCTAGTTTTTTGCATATTAATTATAATACAGGTTAGCTCCTGCTATCCCGACTATAAAAATTGCCATCGCAGCTTTATATTAAAAAAACTGGTTTTTGGCCCACTGTGCAAAAATTTTGTTCCGTTGAAATTTTTATTTCAGTTCATTTAGTTAACCCGCGCGGAGACGCATCTTTTGACACCCCACACGTGAGCCTAGCTCTCACGAGACTTCAAAAAATTGCTTTTTTTTTACGTTTCGTAAGAGCTTGCTAACCTAACCTAACCTAACTAACCTAACCAAACCATCGATATTTCTGCCTCCAGGAGAGCTTTTTTACCTAGTTTTTTGGATATTAATTATAATACAGGTTAGCTCCTGCTATCCCGACTATAAAAATTGCCATCGCAGCTTTATATTAAAAAACTGGTTTTTGGCCCACTGTGCAAAAATTTTGTTCCGTTGAAATTTTTATTTCAGTTCATTTAGTTAACCCGCGCGGAGACGCATCTTTTGACACCCCACACGTGAGCCTAGCTCTCACGAGACGTCAAAAAATTGCTTTTTTTTTACGTTTCGTAAGAGCTTGCTAACCTAACCTAACCTAACTAACCTAACCTAACCTAACCTAACCAAACCATCGATATTTCTGCCTTCAGGAGAGCTTTTTTACCTAGTTTTTTGGATATTAATTATAATACAGGTTAGCTCCTGCTATCCCGACTATAAAAATTGCCATCGCAGCTTTATATTATAAAACTGGTTTTTGGCCCACTGTGCAAAAATTTTGTTACGTTGAAATTTTTATTTCAGTTCATTTAGTTAACCCGCGCGGAGACGCATCTTTTGACACCCCACACGTGAGCCTAGCTCTCACGAAACGTCAAAAAGTTGCTTTTTTTTACGTTTCGTCAGAGCTTGCTAACCTAACCTAACCTAACCTAACCTAACTAACCTAACCTAACCTAACCAAACCATCGATATTTCTGCCTCCAGGAGAGCTTTTTTTACCTAGTTTTTTGTATATTAATTATAATACAGGTTAGCTTCTGCTTTCCGCACTATAAAAATTGCCATCGCAGCTTTATATTAAAAAACTAGTTTTTGGCCCACTGTGCAAAATTTTTGTTCCGTTGAAATTTTTATTCCAATTCATTTAGTTAACCCGCGCGGAGACGCATCTTTTGACACCCCACACGTGAGCCTAGCTCTCACGAAACGTCAAAAAATTGCTTTTTTTTACGTTTCGTAAGAGCTTGCTAACCTAACCTAACCTAACTAACCTAACCTAACCTAACCAAACCATCGATATTTCTGCCTCCAGGAGAGCTTTTTTTACCTAGTTTCTTGCATTTAATTATAATACAGGTTAGCTCCTGCTATCCCGACTATAAAACTGACCATCGCAGCTTTATATTAAAAAACTGGTTTTTGGCCCACTGTGCAAAATTTTTGTTCCGTTGAAATTTTTATTCCAGTTTATTTAGTTAACCCGCGCGGAGACGCATCTTTTGACACCCCACACGTGAGCCTAGCTCTCACGAGACGTCAAAAAATTGCTTTTTTTTTACGTTTCGTAAGAGCTTGCTAACCTAACCTAACCTAACCTAACCAAACCATCGATATTTCTGCCTCCAGGAGAGCTTTTTTTACCTAGTTTTTTGCATATTAATTATAATACAGGTTAGCTCCTGCTATCCCGACTATAAAAATTGCCATCGCAGCTTTATATTAAAAAACTGGTTTTTGGCCCACTGTGCAAAAATTTTGTTCCGTTGAAATTTTTATTTCAGTTCATTTAGTTAACCCGCGCGGAGACGCATCTTTTGACACCCCACACGTAAGCCTAGCTCTCACGAGACGTCAAAAAATTGCTTTTTTTTTACGTTTCGTAAGAGCTTGCTAACCTAACCTAACCTAACTAACCTAACCTAACCTAACCTAACCAAACCATCGATATTTCTGCCTCCAGGAGAGCTTTTTTACCTAGTTTTTTGGATATTAATTATAATACAGGTTAGCTCCTGCTATCCCGACTATAAAAATTGCCATCGCAGCTTTATATTAAAAAACTGGTTTTTGGCCCACTGTGCAAAATTTTTGTTCCATTGAAATTTTTATTCCAGTTCATTTAGTTAACCCGCGCGGAGACGCATCTTTTGACACCCCACACGTGAGCCTAGCTCTCACGAAACGTCAAAAAATTGCTTTTTTTTACGTTTCGTAAGAGCTTGCTAACCTAACCTAACCTAACTAACCTAACCTAACCTAACCAAACCATCGATATTTCTGCCTCCAGGAGAGCTTTTTTTACCTAGTTTCTTGCATTTAATTATAATACAGGTTAGCTCCTGCTATCCCGACTATAAAACTGACCATCGCAGCTTTATATTAAAAAACTGGTTTTTGGCCCACTGTGCAAAATTTTTGTTCCGTTGAAATTTTTATTCCAGTTTATTTAGTTAACCCGCGCGGAGACGCATCTTTTGACACCCCACACGTGAGCCTAGCTCTCACGAGACGTCAAAAAATTGCTTTTTTTTTACGTTTCGTAAGAGCTTGCTAACCTAACCTAAACTAACCTAACCAAACCATCGATATTTCTGCCTCTAGGAGAGCTTTTTTTACCTAGTTTTTTGCATATTAATTATAATACAGGTTAGCTCCTGCTATCCCGACTATAAAAATTGCCATCGCAGCTTTATATTAAAAAACTGGTTTTTGGCCCACTGTGCAAAAATTTTGTTCCGTTGAAATTTTTATTTCAGTTCATTTAGTTAACCCGCGCGGAGACGCATCTTTTGACACCCCACACGTGAGCCTAGCTCTCACGAGACGTCAAAAAATTGCTTTTTTTTTACGTTTCGTAAGAGCTTGCTAACCTAACCTAACCTAACTAACCTAACCTAACCTAACCTAACCAAACCATCGATATTTCTGCCTTCAGGAGAGCTTTTTTACCTAGTTTTTTGGATATTAATTATAATACAGGTTAGCTCCTGCTATCCCGACTATAAAAATTGCCATCGCAGCTTTATATTATAAAACTGGTTTTTGGCCCACTGTGCAAAAATTTTGTTACGTTGAAATTTTTATTTCAGTTCATTTAGTTAACCCGCGCGGAGACGCATCTTTTGACACCCCACACGTGAGCCTAGCTCTCACGAAACGTCAAAAAGTTGCTTTTTTTTACGTTTCGTCAGAGCTTGCTAACCTAACCTAACCTAACCTAACCTAACTAACCTAACCTAACCTAACCAAACCATCGATATTTCTGCCTCCAGGAGAGCTTTTTTTACCTAGTTTTTTGTATATTAATTATAATACAGGTTAGCTTCTGCTTTCCGCACTATAAAAATTGCCATCGCAGCTTTATATTAAAAAACTAGTTTTTGGCCCACTGTGCAAAATTTTTTTTCCGTTGAAATTTTTATTCCAATTCATTTAGTTAACCCGCGCGGAGACGCATCTTTTGACACCCCACACGTGAGCCTAGCTCTCACGAAACGTCAAAAAATTGCTTTTTTTTACGTTTCGTAAGAGCTTGCTAACCTAACCTAACCTAACTAACCTAACCTAACCTAACCAAACCATCGATATTTCTGCCTCCAGGAGAGCTTTTTTTACCTAGTTTCTTGCATTTAATTATAATACAGGTTAGCTCCTGCTATCCCGACTATAAAACTGACCATCGCAGCTTTATATAAAAAAACTGGTTTTTGGCCCACTGTGCAAAATTTTTGTTCCGTTGAAATTTTTATTCCAGTTCATTTAGTTAACCCGCGCGGAGACGCATCTTTTGACACCCCACACGTGAGCCTAGCTCTCACGAGACGTCAAAAAATTGCTTTTTTTTTACGTTTCGTAAGAGCTTGCTAACCTAACCTAACCTAACTAACCTAACCTAACCTAACCAAACCATCGATATTTCTGCCTCCAGGAGAGCTTTTTTTACCTAGTTTCTTGCATTTAATTATAATACAGGTTAGCTCCTGCTATCCCGACTATAAAACTGACCATCGCAGCTTTATATAAAAAAACTGGTTTTTGGCCCACTGTGCAAAATTTTTGTTCCGTTGAAATTTTTATTCCAGTTCATTTAGTTAACCCGCGCGGAGACGCATCTTTTGACACCCCACACGTGAGCCTAGCTCTCACGAGACTTCAAAAAATTGCTTTTTTTTTACGTTTCGTAAGAGCTTGCTAACCTAAACTAACCTAACTAACCTAACCAAACCATCGATATTTCTGCCTCCAGGAGAGCTTTTTTACCTAGTTTTTTGGATATTAATTATAATACAGGTTAGCTCCTGCTATCCCGACTATAAAAATTGCCATCGCAGCTTTATATTAAAAAACTGGTTTTTGGCCCACTGTGCAAAATTTTTGTTCCATTGAAATTTTTATTCCAGTTCATTTAGTTAACCCGCGCGGAGACGCATCTTTTGACACCCCACACGTGAGCCTAGCTCTCACGAAACGTCAAAAAATTGCTTTTTTTTACGTTTCGTAAGAGCTTGCTAACCTAACCTAACCTAACTAACCTAACCTAACCTAACCAAACCATCGATATTTCTGCCTCCAGGAGAGCTTTTTTTACCTAGTTTCTTGCATTTAATTATAATACAGGTTAGCTCCTGCTATCCCGACTATAAAACTGACCATCGCAGCTTTATATTAAAAAACTGGTTTTTGGCCCAATGTGCAAAATTTTTGTTCCGTTGAAATTTTTATTCCAGTTTATTTAGTTAACCCGCGCGGAGACGCATCTTTTGACACCACACACGTGAGCCTAGCTCTCACGAGACGTCAAAAAATTGCTTTTTTTTTACGTTTCGTAAGAGCTTGCTAACCTAACCTAACCTAACCTAACCAAACCATCGATATATCTGCCTCTAGGAGAGCTTTTTTTACCTAGTTTTTTGCATATTAATTATAATACAGGTTAGCTCCTGCTATCCCGACTATAAAAATTGCCATCGCAGCTTTATATTAAAAAACTGGTTTTTGGCCCACTGTGCAAAAATTTTGTTCCGTTGAAATTTTTATTTCAGTTCATTTAGTTAACCCGCGCGGAGACGCATCTTTTGACACCCCACACGTGAGCCTAGCTCTCACGAGACGTCAAAAAATTGCTTTTTTTTTACGTTTCGTAAGAGCTTGCTAACCTAACCTAACCTAACTAACCTAACCTAACCTAACCTAACCAAACCATCGATATTTCTGCCTTCAGGAGAGCTTTTTTACCTAGTTTTTTGGATATTAATTATAATACAGGTTAGCTCCTGCTATCCCGACTATAAAAATTGCCATCGCAGCTTTATATTATAAAACTGGTTTTTGGCCCACTGTGCAAAAATTTTGTTACGTTGAAATTTTTATTTCAGTTCATTTAGTTAACCCGCGCGGAGACGCATCTTTTGACACCCCACACGTGAGCCTAGCTCTCACGAAACGTCAAAAAGTTGCTTTTTTTTACGTTTCGTCAGAGCTTGCTAACCTAACCTAACCTAACCTAACCTAACTAACCTAACCTAACCTAACCAAACCATCGATATTTCTGCCTCCAGGAGAGCTTTTTTTACCTAGTTTTTTGTATATTAATTATAATACAGGTTAGCTTCTGCTTTCCGCACTATAAAAATTGCCATCGCAGCTTTATATTAAAAAACTAGTTTTTGGCCCACTGTGCAAAATTTTTGTTCCGTTGAAATTTTTATTCCAATTCATTTAGTTAACCCGCGCGGAGACGCATCTTTAGACACCCCACACGTGAGCCTAGCTCTCACGAAACGTCAAAAAATTGCTTTTTTTTACGTTTCGTAAGAGCTTGCTAACCTAACCTAACCTAACTAACCTAACCTAACCTAACCAAACCATCGATATTTCTGCCTCCAGGAGAGCTTTTTTTACCTAGTTTCTTGCATTTAATTATAATACAGGTTAGCTCCTGCTATCCCGACTATAAAACTGACCATCGCAGCTTTATATAAAAAAACTGGTTTTTGGCCCACTGTGCAAAATTTTTGTTCCGTTGAAATTTTTATTCCAGTTCATTTAGTTAACCCGCGCGGAGACGCATCTTTTGACACCCCACACGTGAGCCTAGCTCTCACGAGACGTCAAAAAATTGCTTTTTTTTTACGTTTCGTAAGAGCTTGCTAACCTAACCTAACCTAACTAACCTAACCTAACCTAACCAAACCATCGTATTTCTGCCTCCAGGAGAGCTTTTTTTACCTAGTTTTTTGCATATTAATTATAATACAGGTTAGCTCCTGCTATCCCGACTATAAAAATTGCCATCGCAGCTTTATATTAAAAAACTGGTTTTTGGCCCACTGTGCAAAAATTTTGTTCCGTTGAAATTTTTATTTCAGTTCATTTAGTTAACCCGCGCGGAGACGCATCTTTTGACACCCCACACGTGAGCCTAGCTCTCACGAGACTTCAAAAAATTGCTTTTTTTTTACGTTTCGTAAGAGCTTGCTAACCTAAACTAACCTAACTAACCTAACCAAACCATCGATATTTCTGCCTCCAGGAGAGCTTTTTTACCTAGTTTTTTGGATATTAATTATAATACAGGTTAGCTCCTGCTATCCCGACTATAAAAATTGCCATCGCAGCTTTATATTAAAAAACTGGTTTTTGGCCCACTGTGCAAAATTTTTGTTCCATTGAAATTTTTATTCCAGTTCATTTAGTTAACCCGCGCGGAGACGCATCTTTTGACACCCCACACGTGAGCCTAGCTCTCACGAAACGTCAAAAAATTGCTTTTTTTTACGTTTCGTAAGAGCTTGCTAACCTAACCTAACCTAACTAACCTAACCTAACCTAACCAAACCATCGATATTTCTGCCTCCAGGAGAGCTTTTTTTACCTAGTTTCTTGCATTTAATTATAATACAGGTTAGCTCCTGCTATCCCGACTATAAAACTGACCATCGCAGCTTTATATTAAAAAACTGGTTTTTGGCCCAATGTGCAAAATTTTTGTTCCGTTGAAATTTTTATTCCAGTTTATTTAGTTAACCCGCGCGGAGACGCATCTTTTGACACCACACACGTGAGCCTAGCTCTCACGAGACGTCAAAAAATTGCTTTTTTTTTACGTTTCGTAAGAGCTTGCTAACCTAACCTAACCTAACCTAACCAAACCATCGATATATCTGCCTCTAGGAGAGCTTTTTTTACCTAGTTTTTTGCATATTAATTATAATACAGGTTAGCTCCTGCTATCCCGACTATAAAAATTGCCATCGCAGCTTTATATTAAAAAACTGGTTTTTGGCCCACTGTGCAAAAATTTTGTTCCGTTGAAATTTTTATTTCAGTTCATTTAGTTAACCCGCGCGGAGACGCATCTTTTGACACCCCACACGTGAGCCTAGCTCTCACGAGACGTCAAAAAATTGCTTTTTTTTTACGTTTCGTAAGAGCTTGCTAACCTAACCTAACCTAACTAACCTAACCTAACCTAACCTAACCAAACCATCGATATTTCTGCCTCCAGGAGAGCTTTTTTACCTAGTTTTTTGGATATTAATTATAATACAGGTTAGCTCCTGCTATCCCGACTATAAAAATTGCCATCGCAGCTTTATATTATAAAACTGGTTTTTGGCCCACTGTGCAAAAATTTTGTTCCGTTGAAATTTTTATTTCAGTTCATTTAGTTAACCCGCGCGGAGACGCATCTTTTGACACCCCACACGTGAGCCTAGCTCTCACGAGACTTCAAAAAATTGCTTTTTTTTTACGTTTCGTAAGAGCTTGCTAACCTAAACTAACCTAACTAACCTAACCAAACCATCGATATTTCTGCCTCCAGGAGAGCTTTTTTACCTAGTTTTTTGGATATTAATTATAATACAGGTTAGCTCCTGCTATCCCGACTATAAAAATTGCCATCGCAGCTTTATATTAAAAAACTGGTTTTTGGCCCACTGTGCAAAATTTTTGTTCCATTGAAATTTTTATTCCAGTTCATTTAGTTAACCCGCGCGGAGACGCATCTTTTGACACCCCACACGTGAGCCTAGCTCTCACGAAACGTCAAAAAATTGCTTTTTTTTACGTTTCGTAAGAGCTTGCTAACCTAACCTAACCTAACTAACCTAACCTAACCTAACCAAACCATCGATATTTCTGCCTCCAGGAGAGCTTTTTTTACCTAGTTTCTTGCATTTAATTATAATACAGGTTAGCTCCTGCTATCCCGACTATAAAACTGACCATCGCAGCTTTATATTAAAAAACTGGTTTTTGGCCCAATGTGCAAAATTTTTGTTCCGTTGAAATTTTTATTCCAGTTTATTTAGTTAACCCGCGCGGAGACGCATCTTTTGACACCACACACGTGAGCCTAGCTCTCACGAGACGTCAAAAAATTGCTTTTTTTTTACGTTTCGTAAGAGCTTGCTAACCTAACCTAACCTAACCTAACCAAACCATCGATATATCTGCCTCTAGGAGAGCTTTTTTTACCTAGTTTTTTGCATATTAATTATAATACAGGTTAGCTCCTGCTATCCCGACTATAAAAATTGCCATCGCAGCTTTATATTAAAAAACTGGTTTTTGGCCCACTGTGCAAAAATTTTGTTCCGTTGAAATTTTTATTTCAGTTCATTTAGTTAACCCGCGCGGAGACGCATCTTTTGACACCCCACACGTGAGCCTAGCTCTCACGAGACGTCAAAAAATTGCTTTTTTTTTACGTTTCGTAAGAGCTTGCTAACCTAACCTAACCTAACTAACCTAACCTAACCTAACCTAACCAAACCATCGATATTTCTGCCTCCAGGAGAGCTTTTTTACCTAGTTTTTTGGATATTAATTATAATACAGGTTAGCTCCTGCTATCCCGACTATAAAAATTGCCATCGCAGCTTTATATTATAAAACTGGTTTTTGGCCCACTGTGCAAAAATTTTGTTCCGTTGAAATTTTTATTTCAGTTCATTTAGTTAACCCGCGCGGAGACGCATCTTTTGACACCCCACACGTGAGCCTAGCTCTCACGAAACGTCAAAAAGTTGCTTTTTTTTACGTTTCGTCAGAGCTTGCTAACCTAACCTAACCTAACTAACCTAACCTAACCTAACCAAACCATCGATATTTCTGCCTCCAGGAGAGCTTTTTTTACCTAGTTTTTTGCATATTAATTATAATACAGGTTAGCTTCTGCTTTCCGCACTATAAAAATTGCCATCGCAGCTTTATATTAAAAAACTAGTTTTTGGCCCACTGTGCAAAATTTTTGTTCCGTTGAAATTTTTATTCCAATTCATTTAGTTAACCCGCGCGGAGACGCATCTTTTGACACCCCACACGTGAGCCTAGCTCTCACGAAACGTCAAAAAATTGCTTTTTTTTACGTTTCGTAAGAGCTTGCTAACCTAACCTAACCTAACTAACCTAACCTAACCCAACCAAACCATCGATATTTCTGCCTCCAGGAGAGCTTTTTTTACCTAGTTTCTTGCATTTAATTATAATACAGGTTAGCTCCTGCTATCCCGACTATAAAACTGACCATCGCAGCTTTATATAAAAAAACTGGTTTTTGGCCCACTGAGCAAAATTTTTGTTCCGTTGAAATTTTTATTCCAGTTCATTTAGTTAACCCGCGCGGAGACGCATCTTTTGACACCCCACACGTGAGCCTAGCTCTCACGAGACGTCAAAAAATTGCTTTTTTTTTACGTTTCGTAAGAGCTTGCTAACCTAACCTAACCTAACTAACCTAACCTAACCTAACCAAACCATCGTATTTCTGCCTCCAGGAGAGCTTTTTTTACCTAGTTTTTTGCATATTAATTATAATACAGGTTTGCTCCTGCTATCCCGACTATAAAAATTGCCATCGCAGCTTTATATTAAAAAACTGGTTTTTGGCCCACTGTGCAAAAATTTTGTTCCGTTGAAATTTTTATTCCAGTTCATTTAGTTAACCCGCGCGGAGACGCATCTTTTGACACCCCACACGTGAGCCTAGCTCTCACGAAACGTCAAAAAATTGTTTTTTTTTTACGTTTCGTAAGAGCTTGCTAACCTAACCTTTTTTTTTTTTTTTTTTTTTTTTTTTTTTTTTTTTTTTTTTTTTTTTTTTTTTTTTTTTTTTTTGTTGCCGGGGTGGAAAATCCTCATGGATGTCCTTCGCCCGGGGCGGGCGAAGGGGTCTGTCAGACTCTTACTGACTAAAAACCACCCCGGTGTTCCGTCCCACACTTGGACCGGGGATCGTGAGAGCTAGTACGACTTCCACGATCCCCGGCTGGTGCCGGCCCGCCTATGCGGGCCACCTCTGGTCCGCGGGGAGAGTGAGGTGTCCTCCCCCCGCGACGTCTAATAGGGGCGCACGCGGAGCACTACGCGCAGCCGCCTCGGGTCCTGCTGGATGGGGGGCGGCGGACGACCCCGAGTCCACCGGCCCTCCGGACCCATTTAGGGGGGCTGGAAGTGGGCGTTGTCCGCCCTCCGCCGACGCCCGGTACGCCTGCTGCGGATCGGGAGAGTGGCCACGGCCTCCCTCTCCCTCTCCGCAGCCTCCTTCTGTGAAATTACGGCTTCACAGAAGGAGATCACTGCATCCCACGACTCGGCGCTCCCGACCATTGAACGTGCAACGGCCGGCAGCGACAGGTCGGGGCCCACTTCGGATACGAGGGCACAGCGCTGCTCCTCCCATGCGGCACACTCTGCCAGTGTGTGCTGCGCCGTGTCCTCCCAACAGTCGGTGCAGTGATGGCACCGAGCGTCCGGCTCCCTGTTTATGCGTAGTGACACCCATGAACTGGCTTTGAGACGCATATCTGAGCTTGAGCTTGAATTAAGCAAGGCCCACAACACTTTAAGCCACTTAAAATCTCTTAAAGCCGGTGAAGAGTCTGCGAACACCTGCAGCCTATATGATGAGTTGGTTGGTAGCGGGTCCGGTCCCATATGTGTTGAGCCAATAGTAACAATAGATTTAACTGATGCCACCATCACCAAATGTAACTTGTTAAATAGCCACAACAAAATAAAGAAATATATTAAAATTAATAGATTAATTAGAAAAATTAAAAAATCATTAAAACATCAAAAATTAAACAAAATAAATAATAAACTTAGACAAAACAAACTTAATTTATTGCAAGAATTAAAGGATTGCAATAGTGAATTACTCGTAGAGCTTTGTAAAATAATGTATGATAATGACACTCAGCGCCTTCAGAATGAACTGTTTGTTAGGGAATATGCTCTAAACGATATTTTTAATAAATATGAGGCTTCTCAACAAGATCTGAGTAAGCGCATGCAGGAGGCCAATGAATTGGTTGACCTGGTTACGTACAATGCAGAGAGGTATGAGTCTCTGACAAATAACCTGTCTTGTAACTGTGCATGCTCTCAGGCACCACAGCCTCAGCACATAGCACCCAGACCCTCAGCCGCTCAGCCTGTCGATAGCTGTAGTGATAATCTTAATATAAATAATGTGAATACCACTACTTATGTTTTTTCTGACAAATTTGGTCAGGGTTTTGGTACTGTTTTGAACCAGTGTTCACAACATAGTATAATAAATAATTGTTTACCCGGTGCCAGTTTTAGCCAATTAGTAAATAATATTAGATTGACAAAAATACACCCCAGTTCAACTATTATACTATTGTGTGGGGACAGTTTAGCTATTAAGAAAAAGGATGTAATTGATTGTGTCAATTTGATGTTACATCTCAGTGAGACAAATAACATTAAATTTATTTTCTGCGCTTTGCCTTATTCAAATTATTTGTCTGATGAGCAAAATAGGCACATCTATAATTTAAACTTGCTTTTTTATAATAGGACCTATCGTCACAGTGACGCTATTTTATATTTTGATTGTAATCAATTTATTACTGATTACAAACTAACCAATACTAATATGTATTTATCACCTAGTAGTAGGAGACAAATTGCTAATCTTTTAGCATACAATATACAGCGTGACACAGGTACATGTTGTGTACCAATGATTACAGTTAGTAATAATTCTAAAATTTCAATTGATACCCCTAGTTCTTTAAACTATTAGATGCGACAACGGGTAAGCCTCATAATATGTTGAATGTTGTACATCAAAACATGCAAGGTCTGTCCGGCAAAGAACTAGAGTTATGTTTATTTATAGAGAACTATGACGTTCAGGTTTTATGTTTAACTGAACATTGGTTGAAAGAACATGAAGTAGTTTTTATTAATGATGATTATTTTACTTTACAAAGTGCATTTGTAAGAAAAAATATAATTCGCGGTGGATCATTAATCCTTGTTTCAAATAACTTGAAATGCAAACAACGTTTAGATTTAGTTAATCTTTCCATCGAGCACATTGTTGAGTTGTCTTGTGTTGAACTTGAGCGATACGTTATAATTTGCGTTTATCGACCCCCTTCTGGTGATTTTGGCCTTTTCGAATCGGTAATGGAGGATTTAATTAATAAAATAAAATCAAGTAATAAAAGTATAGTGATATGTGGAGATTTTAATGTTAATATTTTAGATGATACTTCATTAAGTGTCAGGTTAATCAATCTGTTTAGGTCTTATAATTTAAACAACTTGTTTTATGAACCTACTAGGATTACGGCATCCTCATCGACTTGCCTTGATAACTTTTTTAGTAATTGTAATTCAGAAAAAAATTTAGTGTTAAGTGACTTAACGTCTGACCACTGTGGACTATTAGTTAGCTTTCCTATGCCACAAAATAAAAAGCCGCTTAAAATAGAATGCAGGCCTTATACGGTAAGCCGTTGTAATAAGTTTAAAAATAATATAGCAAATAAACTTACACCATCTTTAGTAGACAACGATAATCCTAATGAAATCTATAGAGCCCTTTTTGATGTTGTGCAAAAAGAGTACCAAGCCATTTTTAAGTCTAAAACTATAGACGTTACGGGTACCTCCATTGGCTTCAACCAATGGGCCACTGCTGGTATATATAAAAGTAGAGCGAGACTATACGAGTTATACGGTTTAAAAAGATATAGGTTCGATACTCCTTTTCTAGAGTATGTTAAAAAATATTCTAAATTGTTTAAGAAGATTTGTGTTGCTGCTGAATCAAAATTCTTAAGCGAGACAATTAAAAATTCTGATAATAAAGTAAAAGCCACTTGGAAAATAATAAATAATGAAACGGGAAAGTCGGTTAAAAAAGTAAATCAGCTAGAGATTCTATTCGAAAACAAATTAGTTAGTAAACCAGCTGTTGTAGCTCAGGCATTTAATGAGTTTTTTGCCCACATACCTATAACTACAACTCGCTTCTTAAATTCATCCCCGTCTAAAGCTGAAAGTCTTTTGAACGGTAGTGTACCTAAGTGCAATCAATCATTTAGTTTTGAGCATGTAACACCACTTGACGTAGTTAACGTTTTTAACTCTCTAAAATCAAAAAACACAGGTGATTACTGGGGCATCTCAATTAAACTTTTGAGTGATATAATAGGCATCGTAGCGCCTTATCTTGCTGTAACTTTTAATAAATGCGTGGACTCAGGAACTTTTCCTGATCTCATGAAGTGTAGTAAAGTCATACCTCTATTTAAATCAGGCAATAAAAATGATATAGGCAACTTCAGGCCTATTTCCATCCTGCCTGCATTTAGCAAATATTTTTGAAAAGTTAATACTGAAGCAGTTGCTAACATATTTTAATGTAAATAGCCTCCTTCATAATGATCAATATGGCTTTACAAAAGGTCGATCGACTGCATCTTTTGACACCCCACACGTGAGCCTAGCTCTCACGAAACGTCAAAAAATTGCTTTTTTTTACGTTTCGTAAGAGCTTGCTAACCTAACCTAACCTAACTAACCTAACCTAACCTAACCAAACCATCGATATTTCTGCCTCCAGGAGAGCTATTTTTACCTAGTTTCTTGCATTTAATTATAATACAGGTTAGCTCCTGCTATCCCGACTATAAAAATTGCCATCGCAGCTTTATATTAAAAAACTGGTTTTTGGCCCACTGTGCAAAATTTTTGTTCCGTTGAAATTTTTATTCCAGTTCATTTAGTTAACCCGCGCGGAGACGCATCTTTTGACACCCCACACGTGAGCCTAGCTCTCACGAAACGTCAAAAAATTGATTTTTTTTTACGTTTCGTAAGAGCTTGCTAACCTAACCTAACCTAACTAACCTAACCTAACCTAACCAAACCATCGATATTTCTGCCTCCAGGAGAGTTTTTTTTACCTAGTTTTTTGCATATTAATTATAATTAATACAGGTTAGCTCCTGCTATCCCGACTATAAAAATTGACCATCGCAGCTTTATATTAAAAAACTGGTTTTTGGCCCACTGTGCAAAATTTTTGTTCCGTTGAAATTTTTATTCCAGTTCATTTAGTTAACCCGCGCGGAGACGCATCTTTTGACACCCCACACGTGAGCCTAGCTCTCACGAAACGTCAAAAAATTGCTTTTTTTTACGTTTCGTAAGAGCTTGCTAACCTAACCTAACCTAATAGGGTGGGTCAAATTTTTTTTTTTTAAGTTATCGATTTCTAATAGCGATAATATGTTGAAGTAAGGTATCTTTATGAAACCTTTAAATTTTTTTTGAATTATTTTAAGTGGAACAGCCCGCGCAACGCACTTGATGTTTTGATAAATAAACGTTCAAGTACCCACTTTTACACCTTGACTTACATGTTTGATGTTGGGTATAGTTTAATATTTTAAAGAGTATCCAGTGAAATATACATTACTTTGGTTAAATAAGCTGTGTTGTTTATTAAAAGAAGACTTTTGAGGTAAGAACATTCAAATAATTCATGTATCAATGAGGCTAGTTTCTTGTGAAATCTTGTGAAATTGTAATTTGTGTAGTTTTTGTTTTAGGAATTGGGATTAAATTTTTTCATCATGTCAAATAGACAGTCATACAAGTGCCCTATATTTGGAACTATAGAGGATATAAGACCAAACGTGTTACCAACATACCAGGATGTAATGAAATGTTACGAGTGGAATAGACTACAGGTGAAAATTAAAAATGGCAGTAACAAAGAGCCCTCATTTTCCGAAATTGCAGAAATTGTAACCCAAAAAGTTGAAGGAGTGCGGCAAAAGACATCAATCCCTGTGGTCTCGCATATAAGAGTAATTCAGCTCCTGAAAGCTTATCATTCCAAATGCAAAAATATCATCAAATCATTGAAAAGGTTTTCAACTGGGAAAAAAGCGGATTTCTTGCAAAAAAGCGAAATTTTGTTCGATATTTGTTCATGCAAATGCAAGATAATAAGTCAGTGCAAATGTCCCAGAGGAGTCAAAGTTCCTTAAGAAGAACAAGACTTTTTGACTGATCAACGGGGTGAGAGAAAAATGAGAATCGGTGGCATTGATCGCAATCGAACAAAAAGTTTACAAAATAAGTTTGTTCGAAAGCAAGTTTCAAAAAAAATCTGTCTGAAGAGCGATAACAACCCATCGAAATTGCCAGAGCAAGAATTAATGTTATCAACAAGTAGTGATTCTGATACTAGTGTGTTATTTTCGGGAAAGCTACAAAAAAATATAGAAGAGCCCTTACCTTCTACCTCAGGAACCACAGAAAATAAAAAATGTGTGAAAAGTTTACCGGTGTTGTCGCAAATATGTAACCGTTATGGAGTATCCGACAGAGCTGGTGCTGCGATTGCTTCTGCAGTTTTACACGAAGTTTCATCAGATATCGTTATAGATAAATCAAAACTGCGAAAAGAGAGAAGGAAAACACGTGACACGCTTATGAAGAATCAAGCGCCTTTAAACTTGCCTGCTTTATATTTTGATGAGCGAAAAGATAAAACTCTGAAGATAGTCAAAAAGGGAACCAAAAGGTACAAGCAAGTAATTATTAAAGAACAGTATCTGTAATTAAAGAACCGGAGTCCATTTATGTAGGATATGTGACGCCTTTACAAGGAACTGCAAAGTCCATTGAGGTGTCAATAAACGATCTTCTTTTCACCAAAAATATTAGTACTGTTGACCTCCTGGCTATTGGATGCGATGGAACAGTAACAAATACGGGTAAATTTAGTGGTGTTATAAGGCTATTTGAAAAAAGACTTCAGAGACCTTTGCAATGGATAATTTGCATGCTGTATTTAAATGAACTGCCTTTGAGGCATTTGTTTGATTACATGGATGGTAAAACTTCTGGTCCATCTACGTACAATGGTCCTATTGGCAAGTTGCTGGATAAGTGTGAATCTCGAGCTGCAATGGCAGCTTGTGATAAAAAAAGCAAGGAATAGCATGATTCATGCCAAACTTGCTTCGAGGAAAGTTATGCCAAAATTCGATAGTAGGCGCGATTTATCGTATAAAATAACTAATTTTTTTAATAATCTATTATGATTATTTGTTTAAGTTTTTTATTTTACACGTTAACATATGTCTTTTGTAAAATATTTGTTATGTTTCAATAGTATTTAAAGTAATTTCTAATAAAGAACTGGGCCTTATAGTAATAAGTGTTTTTTTTCAAAAACGTATAGTTTTGAAGCGCATGCGCGGGCTGTAGATATATGTTTAATTATCCGTTTTTTAGCTAAAACTAATTTTTATAGTACACTACAACATAATATTACTATTAGAATTTGATTCTTCAACTTTATTTTTTTTCCATACTAGAGTGACCCACCCTACTAACCTAACTAACCTAACCTAACCTAACCAAACCATCGATATTTCTGCCTCCAGAAGAGCTTTTTTTACCTAGTTTTTTGCATATTAATTATAATACAGGTTAGCTCCTGCTATCCCGACTATAAAAATTGCCATCGCAGCTTTATATTAAAAAACTGGTTTTTGGCCCACTGTGCAAAATTTTTGTTTCGTTGAAATTTTTATTCCAGTTCATTTAGTTAACCCGCGCGGAGACGCATCTTTTGACACCCCACACGTGAGCCTAGCTCTCACGAAACGTCAAAAAATTGCTTTTTTTTACGTTTCGTAAGAGCTTGCTAACCTAACCTAACCTAACTAACCTAACCTAACCTAACCAAACCATCGATATTTCTGCCTCCAGGAGAGCTTTTTTAGCTAGTTTTTTGCATATTAATTATAATACAGGTTAGCTCCTGCTATCCCGACTATAAAAATTGCCATCGCAGCTTTATATTAAAAAACTGGTTTTTGGCCCACTGTGCAAAATTTTTGTTCCGTTGAAATATTTATTCCAGTTCATTTAGTTAACCCGCGCGGAGACGCATCTTTTGACACCCCACACGTGAGCCTAGCTCTCACGAAACGTCAAAAAATTGCTTTTCTTTTACGTTTCGTAAGAGCTTGCTAACCTACCTCGCCCCCGGGCACTCGAGGCAGGGAGGAACAGGGGTGGGTTTTAGTCAGTAAGAGTCTGACACACCCTTCCGCTCCACCCTAGAGCGGAAGAAGTCATTGGATGATTTCCCACCCCCCAAAAAAAAAAAAAAAAAAAACCTAACCTAACTAACCTAACCTAACCTAACCAAACCATCGATATTTCTGCCTCCAGGAGAGCTTTTTTACCTAGTTTTTTGCATATTAATTATAATACAGCTTAGCTCCTGCTATCCCGACTATAAAAATTGCCATCGCAGCTTTATATTAAAAAACTGGTTTTTGGCCCACTGTGCAAAATTTTTGTTCCGTTGAAATTTTTATTCCAGTTCATTTAGTTAACCCACGCGGAGACGCATCTTTTGACACCCCACACGTGAGCCTAGCTCTCACGAAACGTCAAAAAAATGCTTTTTTTTTACGTTTCGTAAGAGCTTGCTAACCTAACCTAACTAACCTAATCTAACCTTACCAAACCATCGATATTTCTGCCTCCTAAAGAGCTTTTTTTACCTAGTTTTTTGCATATTAATTTTAATACAGGTTAGCTCCTGCTATCCCGACTATAAAAATTGCCATCGCAGCTTTATATTAAAAAACTGGTTTTTGGCCCACTGTGCAAAATTTTTGTTCCGTTGAAATTTTTATTCCAGTTCATTTAGTTAACCCGCGCGGAGGACGCATCTTTTGACACCCCACACGTGAGCCTAGCTCTCACGAAACGTCAAAAAATTGCTTTTTTTTACGTTTCGTAAGAGCTTGCTAACCTAACCTAACCTAACTAATCTAACCTAACCTAACCAAACCATCGATATTTCTGCCTCCATGAGAGCTTTTTTTACCTAGTTTTTTGCATATTAATTATAATACAGGTTAGCTCCTGCTATTCCGACTATAAAAATTGCAATCGCAGCTTTATATTAAAAAACTGGTTTTTGGCCCACTGTGCAAAATTTTTGTTCCGTTGAAATTTTTATTCCAGTTCATTTAGTTAACCCGCGCGGAGACGCATCTTTTGACACCCCACACGTGAGCCTAGCTCTCACGAAACGTCAAAAAATTGCTTTTTTTTTCGTTTCGTAAGAGCTTGCTAACCTAACCTAACCTAACTAACCTAACCTAACCTAACCAAACCATCGATATTTCTGCCTCCAGGAGAGCTTTTTTTACATAGTTTTTTGCATATTAATTATAATACAGGTTAGCTCCTGCTATCCCGACTATAAAAATTGCCATCGCAGCTTTATATTAAAAAACTGGTTTTTGGCCCACTGTGCAAAATTTTTGTTCCGTTGAAATTTTTATTCCAGTTTATTTAGTTAACCCGCGCGGAGACGCATCTTTTGACACCCCACACGTGAGCCTAGCTCTCACGAAACGTCAAAAAATAGCTTTTTTTTTTACGTTTCGTAAGAGCTTGCTAACCTAACCTAACCTAACTAACCTAACCTAACCTAACCAAACCATCGATATTTCTGCCTCCAGGAGAGCTTTTTTTACATAGTTTTTTGCATATTAATTATAATACAGGTTAGCTCCTGCTATCCCGACTATAAAAATTGCCATCGCAGCTTTATATTAAAAAACTGGTTTTTGGCCCACTGTGCAAAATTTTTGTTCCGTTGAAATTTTTATTCCAGTTCATTTAGTTAACCCGCGCGGAGACGCATCTTTTGACACCCCACACGTGAGCCTAGCTCTCACGAAACGTCAAAAAATAGCTTTTTTTTTACGTTTCGTAAGAGCTTGCTAACCTAACCTAACCTAACTAACCTAACCTAACCTAACCAAACCATCGATATTTCTGCCTCCAGGAGAGCTTTTTTTACCTAGTTTTTTGCATATTAATTATAATACAGGTTAGCTCCTGCTATCCCGACTATAAAAATTGCCATCGCAGCTTTATATTATAAAACTGGTTTTTGGCCCACTGTGCAAAATTTTTGTTCCGTTGAAATTTTTATTCCAGTTCATTTAGCTAACCCGCGCGGAGACGCATCTTTTGACACCCCACACGTGAGCCTAGCTCTCACGAAACGTCAAAAAATTGCTTTTTTTTACGTTTCGTAAGAGCTTGCTAACCTAACCTAACCTAACTAACCTAACCTAACCTAACCAAACCATCGATATTTCTGCCTCCAGGAGAGCTTTTTTTACCTAGTTTTTTGCATATTAATTATAATACAGGTTAGCTCCTGCTATCCCGACTATAAAAATTGCCATCGCAGCTTTATATTAAAAAACTGGTTTTTGGCCCACTGTGCAAAATTTTTGTTCCGTTGAAATTTTTATTCCAGTTCATTTAGTTAACCCGCGCGGAGACGCATCTTTTGACACCCCACACGTGAGCCTAGCTCTCACGAAACGTCAAAAAATTGCTTTTTTTTTTACGTTTCGTAAGAGCTTGCTAACCTAACCTAACCTCCCCACCGAGTGTTTCTACGTTGCCGTCGTGGTGGGGCTTATGGGTCTCCATGATCCTGGGGACTTCCGGCATGAGTGACTAACTTGGGCCGGAAGACTCCAGGGGAGAGGCCCGACTAAGAGGAACACACCGGGGGTCGCGTCCATTGTCAGTCGATCATCGTCGACTGCCAGTGGATGCGACCTCCACCCAATCCCAGCTTGGAGGCGTGGCTATGGGATGCGTATTGGAGGGATGTCCAAATGCTAGCGCCTCACAAGAGGGCTGCGCCGTTGGGAGGCTTGAGCAAGCTGTTCGAGCCTCCTAACGGCATGGAACCTGGGGGAACTTCGTCGCTGCTCTCTGGTACGCATCTGTTCATCAGATGCGACTGTGAGTGTGGCGCCGAAACTGGGGGGGTAGAGTGTGTGAGTGAGTGAGTGAATGAGAGAGAGTGAATGTGGACCATGCGATATGTTAGAGGAGGATAGGGAGGTAGAGGGTAGGAGATAGGGACCACACCCTCCAAAGGAAAAAACCAAAATGAATAATAAGATTACAGTAATAGACTCCCAGACACGCCCCCATTCGTATGCTGGGGGGGGCGGGCTTGATCTTACACCCATTAACGACGACCTGGATCCGTCTGTCGGGAACAATCCCGACAACAAGAGCCGAGGAGGCTCCAGATCATCTCCTACATTTCAGGAGATGATCTCCTTCAGCTTCAAGACGCCCGACAAGCCGCGGTCGGGCGAAACAAGCCAAAACGAAGTCGGCAAGGAGGCGGAGAGTGGTGCGGCGTCGGTGACCGACGCAGCACCACTACTCGCCGCTCTGAGCTCCTTTAGGAGCCTGGAGCGTGAGGAGGGGAGCGCTTCCGGAAGCGCCGTGAGTCAGGGCTCGCGGTTCTTCCGGAACCAGAAGCGTTCCAAGGCAGGGGACGGCCGTGAGTCGTCCTCTGACGCGGAGGTGATGGCGCCGCCTCCCAAGGTTCCCACCAGCACGAGGGGTAGGGGGGCGGGGAGGCCGTCGAAAGGCTCCAAGGGTGGCAGGCGAGCCCTGAGGCTCGCCAAGGAGGAGGAGCGCCGGTCCGCCGCTGAGGGTCCCCGGGTATCGATCTCGGGGTCCTCAAGCGGAGTATCGGCGTTCTCTGTCAGCTCCAAGTCGGAGCGAGCGGACAGGCTTGCGGGGGTCGTGGTGAACGCCATCAAGGATGTGGTCCACAAGAGGCTTGGCTCCTCTAGGAGCAGGGCCACATCCGCGGCCACGGCCACCATTGTGGCGGCGGCGGAGGCGAGCTTCGGCGGGCCTTCGTCTGCGGACGAGACGTCCAAATTGCGGACGGAGGTCGCCCGCCTGACCGCCACTACGGAGCACCTGGTGAAGGAGAACCAGAGGCTCCGGGCAGACCTGGCCGAGCTCCGACGAGGAGCTGGCCCCCGGAGGGACGCGCGGGATGAGCTCCAGCACGGGCCGAGTCAGCCCCTGCCCGCCGCGGAGAACCAGGTTCTCGAACTGGTGCGGCAGGAGCTGGCTGGCTTCAACAGGCGGTTTTCCGTGCTGGAGGGCATCGTGCTGCGGCCCCCGCTGGCGGCGAGTCAGCCGGCGTTGGGCCAGCGGCCACTGGGCTCATTTGCCGCCGCTGCGGCTGCTGCGCCCAAGCAGGGTTCGGCGGGACGGGCCGACAGCGGGTCTGTGCTGAGACCCGCGGGGTCGGCCCCGCCGAAGGCGCCAAAGGCGCCGCCCAAACCGGGTGGGACGGCTGCACGGGCGGCGAAAGCCCCGAAGGCCCCAGCCCAGGTGGCGAGACGGCCGTCACAGCCTGCCCCGACTTCCCAACCTCCTCCGGCCGAGGCTGCCGAATGGCAAGTGGCCGGGGAGAAAGAGAAGGCGGGAAAGGCCAAAAGGGCGGCCAAACGCCGAGAGAGGCGGAAGCGGCGCAAGGAGCGGGCCGCTGCGGCCAGGCTCCGCGCCCCGAGGTCCGCGGCTGTGGTAATTACGCTGCAGCCGGAAGCGATCCAGAAGGGCGTGACCTACCGCAGCGTGCTCGCCAAAACCAAGGCGGCGGTGAGCCTCGAGGAGGTGGGGTGTGCCGACGGCGTTCGGGTGAAGGTCACCAAGACCGGAGCCCGGATGCTGGAGGTCCCCGGCGCCTCCAGCGGCCCAGCTGCTGACGCCCTGGCTGAAAAGATCAGGGCGTTGCTGGTCGACGAGGCTCGAGTGTCCAGGCCCACCAAGAGCGCAGACATGCGCATTATGGGCCTGGACGACTCTGTGACGGAGGCGGAGGTGAAGGCCGCCGTCGCCAGGACTGGAGGGTGCCCTGCCGAGCAGGTGAGGGTAGGCACTCTCCGTCCTGATCGCGCGGGGCTTCTCACCGTAACGGTGAGCTGCCCCGTGTCGGCGGCGAGCCAAATCACTGGGAAGGGCCGAAGGCTCTTGGTGGGCTGGGTGTCTGCGCAGGTGAAGCTGCTGGAACCCAGACCTCTGAGGTGCTTCCGCTGCCATGTGGGCGACCACGTGGCAGCGAGGTGCACCTCGGAGGTGGACAGAGGGAACAGCTGCTTCCGCTGTGGTCGGCCCGGTCACAAGGCCGGCTCCTGTGAGGCCGCGCCGCACTGCGCAGCATGTGCGGCAGCTGGCAAGCCGGCCGATCACCGGGCTGGGAGCAGGACCTGCGCCCCACCCGCCAAGACCAGGGCCAGGGGCAGGCCCTCCACCACCACCACCACCACCGCCACCGTCGCAACCGCCGCCGTCGCCGCTTCCGCCGACGCTGCCCCCACAGCCGTCGTCGCCACCGCAAACATCGCGGTGGCTGGACCCTCGCAGAGGGCTGGGGAGGAGGAGGCTGTAATGGAATGCCAATAACGGCCCCATTACGCCTCCTCCAGGCGAACATCAACCACTGCGCCGATGCTCAGGACCTGTTGTTCCAGAGCATGGCGCAGTGGTCGATTAACATCGCCGTGGTCCCCGAGCCGTACTATGTCCCGCCCAGGGATGACTGGGTGGAGGACCTGGACGGCTCGGTGACCATCATTTCGTCGGCCGCCGCCGGTACCCCGACCCTCGAGGAGGTCAAGAGGGGTCGGGGTTGCGTGGCAGCACGGTTCGGGGAGATAGTAGTGGTAGGGGTGTACTTCTCCCCGAACCGAACTCTCGCCGAGTTCCACAACTCCCTCGCGGAGTTGAGAGACGTCGTCGTCGGATACCGTTCCCTCCCTGCGCTCGTTCTCGGGGACTTCAATGCCAAGAACTTGGCTTGGGGTTCCCGGTTCACGGACGCAAGGGGCAGGATGGTGGAGGACTGGGCTCTGGAGACAGGCCTGGTCGTCCTGAACCGGGGTTCTGTCCCCACGTGCGTGCGGTGGCAGGGCGAATCGGTGGTGGACCTCTCGTTCGCCAGCCCCGCTCTGTCACCGCGCGTACTTGACTGGCGCGTTCTGGAGGAGGTGGAGACGTCTTCCGATCATCGGTACATCCGGTTTGACGTTTCCGCCCAGACCTCCAGCGTGCCGCCGGTCGGACAGACCCCGAGCGGTCCGCGTTGGTCGCTGAAGCAGCTGGACCGGGAGCTACTCCTGGAGGCCTCGATCGTGCAGGCCTGGGTGACATCACCGAACAGGCCTGCCGACATAGACGACGAGGCAGAGTGGTTCCAGGAGGCCATGTCCGAGATATGTGACGTGGCAATGCCCCGGGTCCAGCCTTCTGCTCGGCGACAGGTGTACTGGTGGTCGCCGGCGCTTACGGCTTTACGCCAAGGGTGTATTACCGCGCGACGCCGGTACACCAGGTACCGCAGACGGCTCCGTAACCGCACGCCGGAAACGGAAGCCGTCGAGGCGGAGCTATACGAGGGGTACAGAGCTGCGAGGATCGCCCTCCGAACGGAGATCTTGCGGGCCAAGAGATCGGCCCGCGAGGAGTCGCTGGAGACTCTGAACAGAGACCCATGGGGGCGCCCGTATCTAGCGGTGCGGGGGAAACTCCGCCCATGGGCCCCCCCACTGACGCAGAGTCTCCGGCCACAGATCGTGGAGGGCGTGGTGAGCGCTCTGTTCCCCTCGCGAGGGGAACATACTCCTCCGCCTATGGCTCCGTCTCCTGCGGTATCTGACGCGGACCAGGACGACGACGACGACGACGACGATGCTCCCGAGGTGACCGAGGTAGAGCTGAGAGCGGCGGTGCGTAGGCTGAATGCCAAAAACACCGCCCCAGGACCCGATGGCTTTCATGGGAAAGCCTGGGTCCTGGCCTTGCAAGAGGCTCTCGGGCCTCGACTCAGAGGGCTTTTAAGCGCATGCTTAGAGAGGGGCCAGTTTCCACGTCGGTGGAAGACGGGGAAGCTGGTCCTGATCAAGAAGGTGGGGCGCCCTGCGGACTCTCCGTCCGCTTACCGGCCCATTGTGCTGCTCGACGAGGTGGGCAAGCTCTTTGAAAGAGTAATTGCAGACCGCCTCGTCGGGCAGCTGGTGCGGGTGGGGCCGGACCTGGCGGAGAGCCAGTACGGCTTCCGCAGGGGGCGCTCCACGGTGGACGCAGTCATGCGCGTAAGAGCCCTCACGACGGGGGATGCAGTGGCCCGGGGTAGGGTCGTCTTGGCGGTGTCTCTGGACATCGCCAATGCCTTCAACACCCTGCCCTGGAGTTGTATAGTGGAGGCACTCCGGTATCACCGGGTGCCGCCCTACCTCCGTCGCGTAGTCGAGGCGTATCTGACGGACAGAGCCGTCATCTACCCCGGTCATCAGGGAGTATGGAACCGGCGAGAGATGTCGTGCGGTGTTCCACAGGGATCGGTCCTGGGGCCGCCCTTGTGGAACATCGGATACGACTGGGTGCTGCGCGCCGACCTCCCCGCTGGCGTCAGCGTAGTGTGCTACGCTGACGACACGCTGGTCTTAGCGCAGGGGAGGTCGCACGAGGCGGCGGCCGAACTTATGACACGCGGGGTTGCGACAGTCATAGAGAGGATCCGGCAACTGGGACTCGAGGTGGCATTGCACAAGTCCGAGGCCATGTGTTTTCATGGTCGTCGGAACGCGCCACCTGCGGGTTCCCAGATCACGGTAGGAGGGGTTCGCATCGGCGTCGAGGGTACGATGAAGTACCTGGGACTCGTCCTCGACAGCCGGTGGAACTTTGTCGAACATTTTCGACGTTTGGCTCCCAGATTGGACAGGGCCGGGGCCGCCTTGAAGCGACTCCTACCCAATCTGAGGGGGCCAAACGCCTCCTGCCGGAGGCTCTACGCGGGGATCGTGCGGTCCATGGCCCTCTACGGGGCACCGGTGTGGGCGCGTTCGTTGAGGCAGCGATCAGCTCGCCTGATGAACGCGTCCCAGAGGGTCATGGCGATCCGTATCATCCGCGGATACCGCACGATCTCCCGTGAGGCGGCGAGCCTCCTTGCCGGACTGTCACCGTGGGATCTGGAGGCAAAAATCCTCGCGCACCTGTACGAGTGGCGCGAGGAGGCCAAACGCCGGGGCGAAACTCCGCTGCCGCGACAACTCGCGGCTCGGCGGACCGAGCTCCGGCAGGATCTCATGGTGACATGGAGAGAGCGACTGTCGCAACCCAGCGCTGGGCACGCCACCATCGAGGCGGTAGTGCCCCTCTTTGAGGAGTGGCTGGAGAGGCGTCACGGCGCCCTCACCTTCCGCCTGACGCAGGTGCTCACCGGACACGGCTGTTTCGGGAGGTACCTGTGTCGGATCAGGGCGGAGGAGACCCCTGAGTGTTTCCACTGCGAGGATCGCCCAGAGGACACGGTGGAGCATACGGTGGAGGTTTGCCCCGCTTGGGCAGAGCACCGCCGTGTCCTCGTGGATGCGATAGGCGACAGCGACCTCTCGCGCCGTGCCCTGGTTCAGGCCATGGTACGGAGCGAGAGGGAATGGGAGGCCGTCTCCTCCTTCTGCGAAGCAGTAATGCTCGCGAAGAGGGAGGCGGCACACGTTAGGGAGGCTCAGCAACGGCCGAGTCGCCCTAGCGCCCCCAGCCGCGACCGCCGCAGGAGACGCCAGGGGCCGCGAGACGATCTCCGGCCACCGTAGACCCGGGCCTGCGGACGGCGAGTAGTGGGTAACTCGCCGTCCGATCAGCACCAGGCCCGAGAGTCGACGGCGCGTAGTGTTCCACGCGCGCCTCAAAGAGTTGTCAGCCAAGGGAAGGGGCCTGCCACGGCCGGTGCCTGCCCGGGGGTGGAGGATAAATTCGAAAGAGTTACCTCGCCCACGGGCACTCGAGGCAGGGAGGAACAGGGGTGGGTTTTAGTCAGTAAGAGTCTGACACACCCTTCCGCTCCACCCTAGAGCGGAAGAAGTCATTGGATGATTTCCCACCCCCCAAAAAAAAAAAAAAAAAACCTAACCTAACCTAACTAACCTAACCTAACCTTACCAAACCATCGATATTTCTGCCTCCAGGAGAGCTATTTTTACCTAGTTTCTTGCATTTAATTATAATACAGGTTAGCTCCTGCTATCCCGACTATAAAAATTGCCATCGCAGCTTTATATTAAAAAACTGGTTTTTGGCCCACTGTGCAAAATTTTTGTTCCGTTGAAATTTTTATTCCAGTTCATTTAGTTAACCCGCGCGGAGACGCATCTTTTGACACCCCACACGTGAGCCTAGCTCTCACAAAACGTCAAAAAATTGCTTTTTTTTACGTTTCGTAAGAGCTTGCTAACCTAACCTAACCTAACTAACCTAACCAAACCATCGATATTTCTGCCTCCAGGAGAGCATTTTTTACCTAGTTTTTTGAATATTAATTATAATACAGGTTAGCTCCTGCTATCCCGACTATAAAAATTGCCATCGCAGCTTTATATTAAAAAACTGGTTTTTGGCCCACTGTGCAAAATTTTTGTTCCGTTGAAATTATTATTCCAAATCATTTAGTTAACCCGCGCGGAGACGCATCTTTTGACACCCCACACGTGAGCCTAGCTCTCACGAAACGTCAAAAAATTGCTTTTTTTTTACGTTTCGTAAGAGCTTGCTAACCTAACCTAACCTAACTAACCTAACCTAACCTAACCAAGCCATCGATATTTCTGCTTCCAGGAGAGCTTTTTTTACCTAGTTTTTTGCATATTAATTATAATACAGGTTAGCTCCTGCTATCCTGACTATAAAAATTGCCATCGCAGCTTTATATTAAAAAACTGGTTTTTGGCCCACTGTGCAAAATTTTTTTCCGTTGAACTTTTTATTCCAGTTCATTTAGTTAACCCGCGCGGAGACGCATCTTTTGACACCCCACACGTGAGCCTAGCTCTCACGAAACGTCAAAAAATTGCTTTTTTTTTACGTTTCGTAAGAAGTTGCTAACTTAACCTAACCTAACTAACCTAACCTAACCTAACCAAATCATCGATATTTCTGCCTCCAGGAGAGCTTTTTTTACCTAGTTTTTTGCATAACAATTATAATTAATACAGGTTAGCTCCTGCTATCCCGACTATAAAAATTGACCATCGCAGCTTTATATTAAAAAACTGGTTTTTGGCCCACTGTGAAAAATTGTTGTTCCGTTGAAATTTTTATTCCAAATCATTTAGTTAACCCGCGCGGAGACGCATCTTTTGACACCCCACACGTGAGCCTAGCTCTCACGAAACGTCAAAAAATTGCTTTTTTTTTACGTTTCGTAAGAGCTTGCTAACCTAACCTAACCTAACTAACCTAACCTAACCTAACTAACCTAACCTAACCTAACCAAACCATCGATATTTCTGCCTCCAGGAGAGCTTTTTTTACCTAGTTTTTTGCATATTAATTATAATACAGGTTAGCTCCTGCTATCCCGACTATAAAAATTGCCATCGCAGCTTTATATTAAAAAACTGGTTTTTGGCCCACTGTGCAAAATTTTTGTTCCGTTGAAATTTTTATTACAGTTCATTTAGTTAACCCGCGCGGAGACGCATCTTTTGACACCCCACACGTGAGCCTAGCTCTCACGAAACGTCAAAAAATTGCTTTTTTTTTACGTTTCGTAAGAGCTTGCTAACCTAACCTAACCTAACTAACCTAACCTAACCTAACCAAACCATCGATATTTCTGCCTCCAGGAGAGCTTTTTTTACCTAGTTTTTTGCATATTAATTATAATACAGGTTAGCTCCTGCTATCCCGACTATAAAAATTGCCATCGCAGCTTTATATTAAAAAACTGGTTTTTGGCCCACTGTGCAAAATTTTTGTTCCGTTGAAATTTTTATTCCAGTTCATTTAGTTAACCCGCGCGGAGACGCATCTTTTGACACCCCACACGTGAGCATAGCTCTCACGAAACGTCAAAAAATTGCTTTTTTTTTTACGTTTCGTAAGAGCTTGCTAACCTAACCTAACCTAACTAACCTTACCTAACCTTACCAAACCGTCGATATTTCTGCCTCCAGGAGAGCTATTTTTACCTAGTTTCTTGCATTTAATTATAATACAGGTTAGCTCCTGCTATCCCGACTATAAAAATTGCCATCGCAGCTTTATATTAAAAAACTGGTTTTTGGCCCACTGTGCAAAATTTTTGTTCCGTTGAAATTTTTATTCCAGTTCATTTAGTTAACCCGCGCGGAGACGCATCTTTTGACACCCCACACGTGAGCCTAGCTCTCACGAAACGTCAAAAAATTGCTTTTTTTTACGTTTCGTAAGAGCTTGCTAACCTAACCTAACCTAACCTAACCAAACCATCGATATTTCTGCCTCCAGGAGAGCTTTTCTTACCTAGTTTTTTGCATATTAATTACAATACAGGTTAGCTCCTGCTATCCCGACTATAAAAATTGCCATCGCAGCTTTATATTGAAAAACTGGTTTTTGGCCCACTGTGCAAAATTTTTGTTCCGTTGAAATTTTTATTCCAGTTCATTTAGTCAACCCGCGCGGAGACGCATCTTTTGACACCACACACGTGAGCCTAGCTCTCACGAAACGTCAAAAAATTGCTTTTTTTTTACGTTTCGTAAGAGCTTGCTAACCTAACCTAACCTAACTAACCTAACCTAACCTAACCAAACCATCGATATTTCTGCCTCCAGGAGAGCTTTTTTTACCTAGTTTTTTGCATATTAATTATAATACAGGATAGCTCCTGCTATCCTGACTATAAAAATTGCCATCGCAGCTTTATATTAAAAAACTGGTTTTTGGCCCACTGTGCAAATTTTTTTTCCGTTGAAATTTTTATTCCAGTTCATTTAGTTAACCCGCGCGGAGACGCATCTTTTGACACCCCACACGTGAGCCTAGCTCTCACGAAACGTCAAAAAATTGCTTTTTTTTTACGTTTCGTAAGAGCTTGCTAACCTAACCTAACCTAACTAACCTAACCTAACCTAACCAAACCATCGATATTTCTGCCTCCAGGAGAGCTTTTTTTACCTAGTTTTTTGCATATTAATTATAATACAGGTTAGCTCCTGCTATCCCGACTATAAAAATTGCCATCGCAGCTTTATATTAAAAAACTGGTTTTTGGCCCACTGTGCAAAATTTTTGTTCCGTTGAAATTTTTATTCCAGTTCATTTAGTTAACCCGCGCGGAGACGCATCTTTTGACACCCCACACGTGAGCCTAGCTCTCACGAAACGTCAAAAAATTGCTTTTTTTTACGTTTCGTAAGAGCTTGCTAACCTAACCTAACCTAACTAACCTAACCTAACCTAACCAAACCATCGATATTTCTGCCTCCAGGAGAGCTTTTTTTACCTAGTTTTTTGCATATTAATTATAATACAGGATAGCTCCTGCTATCCTGACTATAAAAATTGCCATCGCAGCTTTATATTAAAAAACTGGTTTTTGGCCCACTGTGCAAATTTTTTTTCCGTTGAAATTTTTATTCTAGTTCATTTAGTTAACCCGCGCGGAGACGCATCTTTTGACACCCCACACGTGAGCCTAGCTCTCACGAAACGTCAAAAAATTGCTTTTTTTTACGTATCGTAGGAGCTTGCTAACCTAACCTAACCTAACTAACCTAACCTAACCTAACCAAACCATCGATATTTCTGCCTCCAGGAGAATTTTTTTTACCTAGTTTTTTGCATATTAATTATAATACAGGTTAGCTCCTGCTATCCCGACTATAAAAATTGCCATCGCAGCTTTATATTAAAAAACTGGTTTTTGGCCCACTGTGCAAAATTTTTGTTCCGTTGAAATTTTTATTCCAGTTCATTTAGTTAACCCGCGCGGAGACGCATCTTTTGACACCCCACACGTGAGCCTAGCTCTCACGAAACGTCAAAAAATTGCTTTTTTTTTACGTTTCGTAAGAGCTTGCTAACCTAACCTAACCTAACTAACCTAACCTAACCTAACCAAACCATCGATATTTCTGCCTCCAGGAGAGCTTTTTTTACCTAGTTTTTTGCATATTAATTATAATACAGGTTAGCTCCTGCTATCCCGACTATAAAAATTGCCATCGCAGCTTTATATTAAAAAACTGGTTTTTGGCCCACTGTGCAAAATTTTTGTTCCATTGAAATTTTTATTCCAGTTCATTTAGTTAACCCGCGCGGAGACGCATCTTTTGACACCCCACACGTGAGCCTAGCTCTCACGAAACGTCAAAAAATTGCTTTTTTTTTACGTTTCGTAAGAAGTTGCTAACTTAACCTAACCTAACTAACCTAACCTAACCTAACCAAATCATCGATATTTCTGCCTCCAGGAGAGCTTTTTTTACCTAGTTTTTTGCATAACAATTATAATTAATACAGGTTAGCTCCTGCTATCCCGACTATAAAAATTGACCATCGCAGCTTTATATTAAAAAACTGGTTTTTGGCCCACTGTGAAAAATTTTTGTTCCGTTGAAATTTTTATTCCAAATCATTTAGTTAACCCGCGCGGAGACGCATCTTTTGACACCCCACACGTGAGCCTAGCTCTCACGAAACGTCAAAAAATTGCTTTTTTTTACGTTTCGTAAGAGCTTGCTAACCTAACCTAACCTAACTAACCTAACCTAACCTAACCAAACCATCGATATTTCTGCCTCCAGGAGAGCTTTTTTTACCTAGTTTTTTGCATATTAATTATAATACAGGTTAGCTCCTGCTATCCCGACTATAAAAATTGCCATCGCAGCTTTATATTAAAAAACTGGTTTTTGGCCCACTGTGCAAAATTTTTGTTCCGTTGAAATTTTTATTCCAGTTCATTTAGTTAACCCGCGCGGAGACGCATCTTTTGACACCCTACACGTGAGCCTAGCTCTCACGAAACGTCAAAAAATTGCTTTTTTTTTACGTTTCGTAAGAGCTTGCTAACCTAACCTAACCTAACTAACCTAACCTAACCTAACCAAACCATCGATATTTCTGCCTCCAGGAGAGCTTTTTTTACCTAGTTTTTTGCATATTAGTTATAATACAGGTTAGCTCCTGCTATCCCGACTATAAAAATTGCCATCGCAGCTTTATATTAAAAAACTGGTTTTTGGCCCACTGTGCAAAATTTTTGTTCCGTTGAAATTTTTATTACAGTTCATTTAGTTAACCCGCGCGGAGACGCATCTTTTGACACCCCACACGTGAGCCTAGCTCTCACGAAACGTCAAAAAATTGCTTTTTTTTTACGTTTCGTAAGAGCTTGCTAACCTAACCTAACCTAACTAACCTAACCTAACCTAACCAAACCATCGATATTTCTGCCTCCAGGAGAGCTTTTTTTACCTAGTTTTTTGCATATTAATTATAATACAGGTTAGCTCCTGCTATCCCGACTATAAAAATTGCCATCGCAGCTTTATATTAAAAAACTGGTTTTTGGCCCACTGTGCAAAATTTTTGTTCCGTTGAAATTTTTATTCCAGTTCATTTAGTTAACCCGCGCGGAGACGCATCTTTTGACACCCCACACGTGAGCCTAGCTCTCACGAAACGTCAAAAAATTGCTTTTTTTTTACGTTTCGTAAGAGCTTGCTAACCTAACCTAACCTAACTAACCTAACCTAACCTTACCAAACCATCGATATTTCTGCCTCCAGGAGAGCTATTTTTACCTAGTTTCTTGCATTTAATTATAATACAGGTTAGCTCCTGCTATCCCGACTATAAAAATTGCCATCGCAGCTTTATATTAAAAAACTGGTTTTTGGCCCACTGTGCAAAATTTTTGTTCCGTTGAAATTTTTATTCCAGTTCATTTAGTTAACCCGCGCGGAGACGCATCTTTTGACACCCCACACGTGAGCCTAGCTCTCACGAAACGTCAAAAAATTGCTTTTTTTTACGTTTCGTAAGAGCTTGCTAACCTAACCTAACCTAACCTAACCAAACCATCGATATTTCTGCCTCCAGGAGAGCTTTTCTTACCTAGTTTTTTGCATATTAATTACAATACAGGTTAGCTCCTGCTATCCCGACTATAAAAATTGCCATCGCAGCTTTATATTGAAAAACTGGTTTTTGGCCCACTGTGCAAAATTTTTGTTACGTTGAAATTTTTATTCCAGTTCATTTAGTCAACCCGCGCGGAGACGCATCTTTTGACACCACACACGTGAGCCTAGCTCTCACGAAACGTCAAAAAATTGCTTTTTTTTTACTTTTCGTAAGAGCTTGCTAACCTAACCTAACCTAACTAACCTAACCTAACCTAACCAAACCATCGATATTTCTGCCTCCAGGAGAGCTTTTTTTACCTAGTTTTTTGCATATTAATTATAATACAGGATAGCTCCTGCTATCCCGACTATAAAAATTGCCATCGCAGCTTTATATTGAAAAACTGGTTTTTGGCCCACTGTGCAAAATTTTTGTTCCGTTGAAATTTTTATTCCAGTTCATTTAGTTAACCCGCGCGGAGACGCATCTTTTGACACCCCACACGTGAGCCTAGCTCTCACGAAACGTCAAAAAATTGCTTTTTTTTACGTTTCGTAAGAGCTTGCTAACCTAACCTAACCTAACTAACCTAACCTAACCTAACCAAACCATCGATATTTCTGCCTCCAGAAGAGCTTTTTTTACCTAGTTTTTTGCATATTAATTATAATACAGGTTAGCTCCTGCTATCCCGACTATAAAAATTGCCATCGCAGCTTTATATTAAAAAACTGGTTTTTGGCCCACTGTGCAAAATTTTTGTTTCGTTGAAATTTTTATTCCAGTTCATTTAGTTAACCCGCGCGGAGACGCATCTTTTGACACCCCACACGTGAGCCTAGCTCTCACGAAACGTCAAAAAATTGCTTTTTTTTACGTTTCGTAAGAGCTTGCTAACCTAACCTAACCTAACTAACCTAACCTAACCTAACCAAACCATCGATATTTCTGCCTCCAGGAGAGCTTTTTTAGCTAGTTTTTTGCATATTAATTATAATACAGGTTAGCTCCTGCTATCCCGACTATAAAAATTGCCATCGCAGCTTTATATTAAAAAACTGGTTTTTGGCCCACTGTGCAAAATTTTTGTTCCGTTGAAATATTTATTCCAGTTCATTTAGTTAACCCGCGCGGAGACGCATCTTTTGACACCCCACACGTGAGCCTAGCTCTCACGAAACGTCAAAAAATTGCTTTTCTTTTACGTTTCGTAAGAGCTTGCTAACCTACCTCGCCCCCGGGCACTCGAGGCAGGGAGGAACAGGGGTGGGTTTTAGTCAGTAAGAGTCTGACACACCCTTCCGCTCCACCCTAGAGCGGAAGAAGTCATTGGATGATTTCCCACCCCCCAAAAAAAAAAAAAAAAAAAACCTAACCTAACTAACCTAACCTAACCTAACCAAACCATCGATATTTCTGCCTCCAGGAGAGCTTTTTTACCTAGTTTTTTGCATATTAATTATAATACAGCTTAGCTCCTGCTATCCCAACTATAAAAATTGCCATCGCAGCTTTATATTAAAAAACTGGTTTTTGGCCCACTGTGCAAAATTTTTGTTCCGTTGAAATTTTTATTTCAGTTCATTTAGTTAACCCACGCGGAGACGCATCTTTTGACACCCCACACGTGAGCCTAGCTCTCACGAAACGTCAAAAAAATGCTTTTTTTTTACGTTTCGTAAGAGCTTGCTAACCTAACCTAACTAACCTAATCTAACCTTACCAAACCATCGATATTTCTGCCTCCAGGAGAGCTTTTTTTACCTAGTTTTTTGCATATTAATTTTAATACAGGTTAGCTCCTGCTATCCCGACTATAAAAATTGCCATCGCAGCTTTATATTAAAAAACTGGTTTTTGGCCCACTGTGCAAAATTTTTGTTCCGTTGAAATTTTTATTCCAGTTCATTTAGTTAACCCGCGCGGAGGACGCATCTTTTGACACCCCACACGTGAGCCTAGCTCTCACGAAACGTCAAAAAATTGCTTTTTTTTACGTTTCGTAAGAGCTTGCTAACCTAACCTAACCTAACTAATCTAACCTAACCTAACCAAACCATCGATATTTCTGCCTCCATGAGAGCTTTTTTTACCTAGTTTTTTGCATATTAATTATAATACAGGTTAGCTCCTGCTATTCCGACTATAAAAATTGCAATCGCAGCTTTATATTAAAAAACTGGTTTTTGGCCCACTGTGCAAAATTTTTGTTCCGTTGAAATTTTTATTCCAGTTCATTTAGTTAACCCGCGCGGAGACGCATCTTTTGACACCCCACACGTGAGCCTAGCTCTCACGAAACGTCAAAAAATTGCTTTTTTTTTTCGTTTCGTAAGAGCTTGCTAACCTAACCTAACCTAACTAACCTAACCTAACCTAACCAAACCATCGATATTTCTGCCTCCAGGAGAGCTTTTTTTACCTAGTTTTTTGCATATTAATTATAATACAGGTTAGCTCCTGCTATCCCGACTATAAAAATTGCCATCGCAGCTTTATATTAAAAAACTGGTTTTTGGCCCACTGTGCAAAATTTTTGTTCCGTTGAAATTTTTATTACAGTTCATTTAGTTAACCCGCGCGGAGACGCATCTTTTGACACCCCACACGTGAGCCTAGCTCTCACGAAACGTCAAAAAATTGCTTTTTTTTTACGTTTCGTAAGAGCTTGCTAACCTAACCTAACCTAACTAACCTAACCTAACCTAACCAAACCATCGATATTTCTGCCTCCAGGAGAGCTTTTTTTACCTAGTTTTTTGCATATTAATTATAATACAGGTTAGCTCCTGCTATCCCGACTATAAAAATTGCCATCGCAGCTTTATATTAAAAAACTGGTTTTTGGCCCACTGTGCAAAATTTTTGTTCCGTTGAAATTTTTATTCCAGTTCATTTAGTTAACCCGCGCGGAGACGCATCTTTTGACACCCCACACGTGAGCCTAGCTCTCACGAAACGTCAAAAAATTGCTTTTTTTTTTACGTTTCGTAAGAGCTTGCTAACCTAACCTAACCTAACTAACCTTACCTAACCTTACCAAACCATCGATATTTCTGCCTCCAGGAGAGCTATTTTTACCTAGTTTCTTGCATTTAATTATAATACAGGTTAGCTCCTGCCATCCCGACTATAAAAATTGCCATCGCAGCTTTATATTAAAAAACTGGTTTTTGGCCCACTGTGCAAAATTTTTGTTCCGTTGAAATTTTTATTCCAGTTCATTTAGTTAACCCGCGCGGAGACGCATCTTTTGACACCCCACACGTGAGCCTAGCTCTCACGAAACGTCAAAAAATTGCTTTTTTTTACGTTTCGTAAGAGCTTGCTAACCTAACCTAACCTAACCTAACCAAACCATCGATATTTCTGCCTCCAGGAGAGCTTTTCTTACCTAGTTTTTTGCATATTAATTACAATACAGGTTAGCTCCTGCTATCCCGACTATAAAAATTGCCATCGCAGCTTTATATTGAAAAACTGGTTTTTGGCCCACTGTGCAAAATTTTTGTTCCGTTGAAATTTTTATTCCAGTTCATTTAGTCAACCCGCGCGGAGACGCATCTTTTGACACCACACACGTGAGCCTAGCTCTCACGAAACGTCAAAAAATTGCTTTTTTTTTACGTTTCGTAAGAGCTTGCTAATCTAACCTAACCTAACTAACCTAACCTAACCTAACCAAACCATCGATATTTCTGCCTCCAGGAGAGCTTTTTTTACCTAGTTTTTTGCATATTAATTATAATACAGGATAGCTCCTGCTATCCTGACTATAAAAATTGCCATCGCAGCTTTATATTAAAAAACTGGTTTTTGGCCCACTGTGCAAATTTTTTTTCCGTTGAAATTTTTATTCCAGTTCATTTAGTTAACCCGCGCGGAGACGCATCTTTTGACACCCTACACGTGAGCCTAGCTCTCACGAAACGTCAAAAAATTGCTTTTTTTTTACGTTTCGTAAGAGCTTGCTAACCTAACCTAACCTAACTAACCTAACCTAACCTAACCAAACCATCGATATTTCTGCCTCCAGGAGAGCTTTTTTTACCTAGTTTTTTGCATATTAATTATAATACAGGTTAGCTCCTGCTATCCCGACTATAAAAATTGCCATCGCAGCTTTATATTAAAAAACTGGTTTTTGGCCCACTGTGCAAAATTTTTGTTCCGTTGAAATTTTTATTCCAGTTCATTTAGTTAACCCGCGCGGAGACGCATCTTTTGACACCCCACACGTGAGCCTAGCTCTCACGAAACGTCAAAAAATTGCTTTTTTTTACGTTTC
This sequence comes from Polia nebulosa, assembly GCA_951329385.1. Lineage (NCBI taxonomy): Eukaryota > Metazoa > Arthropoda > Insecta > Lepidoptera > Noctuidae > Polia > Polia nebulosa. The sequence continues at coordinate 15,034,838 of OX589606.1, forward strand.
GTAAGAGCTTGCTAACCTAACCTAACCTAACTAACCTAACCTAACCTAACCAAACCATCGATATTTCTGCCTCCAGGAGAGCTTTTTTTACCTAGTTTTTTGCATATTAATTATAATACAGGATAGCTCCTGCTATCCTGACTATAAAAATTGCCATCGCAGCTTTATATTAAAAAACTGGTTTTTGGCCCACTGTGCAAATTTTTTTTCCGTTGAAATTTTTATTCCAGTTCATTTAGTTAACCCGCGCGGAGACGCATCTTTTGACACCCCACACGTGAGCCTAGCTCTCACGAAACGTCAAAAAATTGCTTTTTTTTACGTATCGTAAGAGCTTGCTAACCTAACCTAACCTAACTAACCTAACCTAACCTAACCAAACCATCGATATTTCTGCCTCCAGGAGAATTTTTTTTACCTAGTTTTTTGCATATTAATTATAATACAGGTTAGCTCCTGCTATCCCGACTATAAAAATTGCCATCGCAGCTTTATATTAAAAAACTGGTTTTTGGCCCACTGTGCAAAATTTTTGTTCCGTTGAAATTTTTATTCCAGTTCATTTAGTTAACCCGCGCGGAGACGCATCTTTTGACACCCCACACGTGAGCCTAGCTCTCACGAAACGTCAAAAAATTGCTTTTTTTTTACGTTTCGTAAGAGCTTGCTAACCTAACCTAACCTAACTAACCTAACCTAACCTAACCAAACCATCGATATTTCTGCCTCCAGGAGAGCTTTTTTTACCTAGTTTTTTGCATATTAATTATAATACAGGTTAGCTCCTGCTATCCCGACTATAAAAATTGCCATCGCAGCTTTATATTAAAAAACTGGTTTTTGGCCCACTGTGCAAAATTTTTGTTCCATTGAAATTTTTATTCCAGTTCATTTAGTTAACCCGCGCGGAGACGCATCTTTTGACACCCCACACGTGAGCCTAGCTCTCACGAAACGTCAAAAAATTGCTTTTTTTTTACGTTTCGTAAGAAGTTGCTAACTTAACCTAACCTAACTAACCTAACCTAACCTAACCAAATCATCGATATTTCTGCCTCCAGGAGAGCTTTTTTTACCTAGTTTTTTGCATAACAATTATAATTAATACAGGTTAGCTCCTGCTATCCCGACTATAAAAATTGACCATCGCAGCTTTATATTAAAAAACTGGTTTTTGGCCCACTGTGAAAAATTTTTGTTCCGTTGAAATTTTTATTCCAAATCATTTAGTTAACCCGCGCGGAGACGCATCTTTTGACACCCCACACGTGAGCTTAGCTCTCACGAAACGTCAAAAAATTGCTTTTTTTTTACGTTTCGTAAGAGCTTGCTAACCTAACCTAACCTAACTAACCTAACCTAACCTAACCAAACCATCGATATTTCTGCCTCCAGGAGAGCTTTTTTTACCTAGTTTTTTGCATATTAATTATAATACAGGTTAGCTCCTGCTATCCCGACTATAAAAATTGCCATCGCAGCTTTATATTAAAAAACTGGTTTTTGGCCCACTGTGCAAAATTTTTGTTCCGTTGAAATTTTTATTACAGTTCATTTAGTTAACCCGCGCGGAGACGCATCTTTTGACACCCCACACGTGAGCCTAGCTCTCACGAAACGTCAAAAAATTGCTTTTTTTTTACGTTTCGTAAGAGCTTGCTAACCTAACCTAACCTAACTAACCTAACCTAACCTAACCAAACCATCGATATTTCTGCCTCCAGGAGAGCTTTTTTTACCTAGTTTTTTGCATATTAATTATAATACAGGTTAGCTCCTGCTATCCCGACTATAAAAATTGCCATCGCAGCTTTATATTAAAAAACTGGTTTTTGGCCCACTGTGCAAAATTTTTGTTTCGTTGAAATTTTTATTCCAGTTCATTTAGTTAACCCGCGCGGAGACGCATCTTTTGACACCCCACACGTGAGCCTAGCTCTCACGAAACGTCAAAAAATTGCTTTTTTTTTACGTTTCGTAAGAGCTTGCTAACCTAACCTAACCTAACTAACCTAACCTAACCTTACCAAACCATCGATATTTCTGCCTCCAGGAGAGCTATTTTTACCTAGTTTCTTGCATTTAATTATAATACAGGATAGCTCCTGCTATCCCGACTATAAAAATTGCCATCGCAGCTTTATATTGAAAAACTGGTTTTTGGCCCACTGTGCAAAATTTTTGTTCCGTTGAAATTTTTATTCCAATTCATTTAGTTAACCCGCGCGGAGACGCATCTTTTGACACCCCACACGTGAGCCTAGCTCTCACGAAACGTCAAAAAATTGCTTTTTTTTACGTTTCGTAAGAGCTTGCTAACCTAACCTAACCTAACTAACCTAACCTAACCTAACCAAACCATCGATATTTCTGCCTCCAGGAGAGCTTTTTTTACCTAGTTTTTTGCATATTAATTATAATACAGGATAGCTCCTGCTATCCTGACTATAAAAATTGCCATCGCAGCTTTATATTAAAAAACTGGTTTTTGGCCCACTGTGCAAATTTTTTTTCCGTTGAAATTTTTATTCCAGTTCATTTAGTTAACCCGCGCGGAGACGCATCTTTTGACACCCCACACGTGAGCCTAGCTCTCACGAAACGTCAAAAAATTGCTTTTTTTTACGTATCGTAAGAGCTTGCTAACCTAACCTAACCTAACTAACCTAACCTAACCTAACCAAACCATCGATATTTCTGCCTCCAGGAGAATTTTTTTTACCTAGTTTTTTGCATATTAATTATAATACAGGTTAGCTCCTGCTATCCCGACTATAAAAATTGCCATCGCAGCTTTATATTAAAAAACTGGTTTTTGGCCCACTGTGCAAAATTTTTGTTCCGTTGAAATTTTTATTCCAGTTCATTTAGTTAACCCGCGCGGAGACGCATCTTTTGACACCCCACACGTGAGCCTAGCTCTCACGAAACGTCAAAAAATAGCTTTTTTTTTACGTTTCGTAAGAGCTTGCTAACCTAACCTAACCTAACTAACCTAACCTAACCTAACCAAACCATCGATATTTCTGCCTCCAGGAGAGCTTTTTTTACCTAGTTTTTTGCATATTAATTATAATACAGGTTAGCTCCTGCTATCCCGACTATAAAAATTGCCATCGCAGCTTTATATTAAAAAACTGGTTTTTGGCCCACTGTGCAAAATTTTTGTTCCGTTGAAATTTTTATTCCAGTTCATTTAGTTAACCCGCGCGGAGACGCATCTTTTGACACCCCACACGTGAGCCTAGCTCTCACGAAACGTCAAAAAATTGCTTTTTTTTTACGTTTCGTAAGAGCTTGCTAACCTAACCTAACCTAACTAACCTAACCTAACCTTACCAAACCATCGATATTTCTGCCTCCAGGAGAGCTATTTTTACCTAGTTTCTTGCATTTAATTATAATACAGGTTAGCTCCTGCTATCCCGACTATAAAAATTGCCATCGCAGCTTTATATTAAAAAACTGGTTTTTGGCCCACTGTGCAAAATTTTTGTTCCGTTGAAATTTTTATTCCAGTTCATTTAGTTAACCCGCGCGGAGACGCATCTTTTGACACCCCACACGTGAGCCTAGCTCTCACGAAACGTCAAAAAATTGCTTTTTTTTTACGTTTCGTAAGAGCTTGCTAACCTAACCTAACTAACCTAACCAAACCATCGATATTTCTGCCTCCAGGAGAGCATTTTTTACCTAGTTTTTTGAATATTAATTATAATACAGGTTAGCTCCTGCTATCCCGACTATAAAAATTGCCATCGCAGCTTTATATTAAAAAACTGGTTTTTGGCCCACTGTGCAAAATTTTTGTTCCGTTGAAATTTTTATTCCAAATCATTTAGTTAACCCGCGCGGAGACGCATCTTTTGACACCCCACACGTGAGCCTAGCTCTCACGACACGTCAAAAAATTGCTTTTTTTTTATGTTTCGTAAGAGCTTGCTAACCTAACCTAACCTAACTAACCTAACCTAACCTAACCAAACCATCGATATTTCTGCCTCCAGGAGAGCTTTTTTTACCTAGTTTTTTGCATATTAATTATAATACAGGTTAGCTCCTGCTATCCCGACTATAAAAATTGCCATCGCAGCTTTATATTAAAAAACTGGTTTTTGGCCCACTGTGCAAAATTTTTGTTCCGTTGAAATTTTTATTCCAGTTCATTTAGTTAACCCGCGCGGAGACGCATCTTTTGACACCCCACACGTGAGCCTAGCTCTCACGAAACGTCAAAAAATTGCTTTTTTTTTACGTTTCGTAAGAGCTTGCTAACCTAACCTAACCTAACTAACCTAACCTAACCTAACCAAACCATCGATATTTCTGCCTCCAGGAGAGCTTTTTTTACCTAGTTTTTTGCATATTAATTATAATACAGGTTAGCTCCTGCTATCCCGACTATAAAAATTGCCATCGCAGCTTTATATTAAAAAACTGGTTTTTGGCCCACTGTGCAAAATTTTTGTTCCGTTGAAATTTTTATTCCAGTTCATTTAGTTAACCCGCGCGGAGACGCATGTTTTGACACCCCACACGTGAGCCTAGCTCTCACGAAACGTCAAAAAATTGCTTTTTTTTACGTTTCGTAAGAGCTTGCTAACCTAACCTAACCTAACTAACCTAACCTAACCTAACCAAACCATCGATATTTCTGCCTCCAGGAGAGCTTTTTTTACCTAGTTTTTTGCATATTAATTATAATACAGGATAGCTCCTGCTATCCTGACTATAAAAATTGCCATCGCAGCTTTATATTAAAAAACTGGTTTTTGGCCCACTGTGCAAATTTTTTTTCCGTTGAAATTTTTATTCCAGTTCATTTAGTTAACCCGCGCGGAGACGCATCCTTTGACACCCCACACGTGAGCCTAGCTCTCACGAAACGTCAAAAAATTGCTTTTTTTTTACGTATCGTAAGAGCTTGCTAACCTAACCTAACCTAACTAACCTAACCTAACCTAACCAAACAATCGATATTTCTGCCTCCAGGAGAATTTTTTTTACCTAGTTTTTTGCATATTAATTATAATACAGGTTAGCTCCTGCTATCCCGACTATAAAAATTGCCATCGCAGCTTTATATTAAAAAACTGGTTTTTGGCCCACTGTGCAAAATTTTTGTTCCGTTGAAATTTTTATTCCAGTTCATTTAGTTAACCCGCGCGGAGACGCATCTTTTGACACCCCACACGTGAGCCTAGCTCTCACGAAACGTCAAAAAATTGCTTTTTTTTTACGTTTCGTAAGAGCTTGCTAACCTAACCTAACCTAACTAACCTAACCAAACCATCGATATTTCTGCCTCCAGGAGAGCATTTTTTACCTAGTTTTTTGAATATTAATTATAATACAGGTTAGCTCCTGCTATCCCGACTATAAAAATTGCCATCGCAGCTTTATATTAAAAAACTGGTTTTTGGCCCACTGTGCAAAATTTTTGTTCCGTTGAAATTTTTATTCCAAATCATTTAGTTAACCCGCGCGGAGACGCATCTTTTGACACCCCACACGTGAGCCTAGCTCTCACGAAACGTCAAAAAATTGCTTTTTTTTTACGTTTCGTAAGAGCTTGCTAACCTAACCTAACCTAACTAACCTAACCTAACCTAACCAAACCATCGATATTTCTGCCTCCAGGAGAGCTTTTTTTACCTAGTTTTTTGCATATTAATTATAATACAGGTTAGCTCCTGCTATCCCGACTATAAAAATTGCCATCGCAGCTTTATATTAAAAAACTGGTTTTTGGCCCACTGTGCAAAATTTTTGTTCCGTTGAAATTTTTATTCCAGTTCATTTAGTTAACCCGCGCGGAGACGCATCTTTTGACACCCCACACGTGAGCCTAGCTCTCACGAAACGTCAAAAAATTGCTTTTTTTTTACGTTTCGTAAGAGCTTGCTAACCTAACCTAACCTAACTAACCTAACCTAACCTTACCAAACCATCGATATTTCTGCCTCCAGGAGAGCTATTTTTACCTAGTTTCTTGCATTTAATTATAATACAGGTTAGCTCCTGCTATCCCGACTATAAAAATTGCCATCGCAGCTTTATATTAAAAAACTGGTTTTTGGCCCACTGTGCAAAATTTTTGTTCCGTTGAAATTTTTATTCCAGTTCATTTAGTTAACCCGCGCGGAGACGCATCTTTTGACACCCCACACGTGAGCCTAGCTCTCACGAAACGTCAAAAAATTGCTTTTTTTTTACGTTTCGTAAGAGCTTGCTAACCTAACCTAACTAACCTAACCAAACCATCGATATTTCTGCCTCCAGGAGAGCATTTTTTACCTAGTTTTTTGAATATTAATTATAATACAGGTTAGCTCCTGCTATCCCGACTATAAAAATTGCCATCGCAGCTTTATATTAAAAAACTGGTTTTTGGCCCACTGTGCAAAATTTTTGTTCCGTTGAAATTTTTATTCCAAATCATTTAGTTAACCCGCGCGGAGACGCATCTTTTGACACCCCACACGTGAGCCTAGCTCTCACGACACGTCAAAAAATTGCTTTTTTTTTATGTTTCGTAAGAGCTTGCTAACCTAACCTAACCTAACTAACCTAACCTAACCTAACCAAACCATCGATATTTCTGCCTCCAGGAGAGCTTTTTTTACCTAGTTTTTTGCATATTAATTATAATACAGGTTAGCTCCTGCTATCCCGACTATAAAAATTGCCATCGCAGCTTTATATTAAAAAACTGGTTTTTGGCCCACTGTGCAAAATTTTTGTTCCGTTGAAATTTTTATTCCAGTTCATTTAGTTAACCCGCGCGGAGACGCATCTTTTGACACCCCACACGTGAGCCTAGCTCTCACGAAACGTCAAAAAATTGCTTTTTTTTTACGTTTCGTAAGAGCTTGCTAACCTAACCTAACCTAACTAACCTAACCTAACCTAACCAAACCATCGATATTTCTGCCTCCAGGAGAGCTTTTTTTACCTAGTTTTTTGCATATTAATTATAATACAGGTTAGCTCCTGCTATCCCGACTATAAAAATTGCCATCGCAGCTTTATATTAAAAAACTGGTTTTTGGCCCACTGTGCAAAATTTTTGTTCCGTTGAAATTTTTATTCCAGTTCATTTAGTTAACCCGCGCGGAGACGCATGTTTTGACACCCCACACGTGAGCCTAGCTCTCACGAAACGTCAAAAAATTGCTTTTTTTTACGTTTCGTAAGAGCTTGCTAACCTAACCTAACCTAACTAACCTAACCTAACCTAACCAAACCATCGATATTTCTGCCTCCAGGAGAGCTTTTTTTACCTAGTTTTTTGCATATTAATTATAATACAGGATAGCTCCTGCTATCCTGACTATAAAAATTGCCATCGCAGCTTTATATTAAAAAACTGGTTTTTGGCCCACTGTGCAAATTTTTTTTCCGTTGAAATTTTTATTCCAGTTCATTTAGTTAACCCGCGCGGAGACGCATCCTTTGACACCCCACACGTGAGCCTAGCTCTCACGAAACGTCAAAAAATTGCTTTTTTTTTACGTATCGTAAGAGCTTGCTAACCTAACCTAACCTAACTAACCTAACCTAACCTAACCAAACAATCGATATTTCTGCCTCCAGGAGAATTTTTTTTACCTAGTTTTTTGCATATTAATTATAATACAGGTTAGCTCCTGCTATCCCGACTATAAAAATTGCCATCGCAGCTTTATATTAAAAAACTGGTTTTTGGCCCACTGTGCAAAATTTTTGTTCCGTTGAAATTTTTATTCCAGTTCATTTAGTTAACCCGCGCGGAGACGCATCTTTTGACACCCCACACGTGAGCCTAGCTCTCACGAAACGTCAAAAAATTGCTTTTTTTTTACGTTTCGTAAGAGCTTGCTAACCTAACCTAACCTAACTAACCTAACCAAACCATCGATATTTCTGCCTCCAGGAGAGCATTTTTTACCTAGTTTTTTGAATATTAATTATAATACAGGTTAGCTCCTGCTATCCCGACTATAAAAATTGCCATCGCAGCTTTATATTAAAAAACTGGTTTTTGGCCCACTGTGCAAAATTTTTGTTCCGTTGAAATTTTTATTCCAAATCATTTAGTTAACCCGCGCGGAGACGCATCTTTTGACACCCCACACGTGAGCCTAGCTCTCACGAAACGTCAAAAAATTGCTTTTTTTTTACGTTTCGTAAGAGCTTGCTAACCTAACCTAACCTAACTAACCTAACCTAACCTAACCAAACCATCGATATTTCTGCCTCCAGGAGAGCTTTTTTTACCTAGTTTTTTGCATATTAATTATAATACAGGTTAGCTCCTGCTATCCCGACTATAAAAATTGCCATCGCAGCTTTATATTAAAAAACTGGTTTTTGGCCCACTGTGCAAAATTTTTGTTCCGTTGAAATTTTTATTCCAGTTCATTTAGTTAACCCGCGTGGAGACGCATCTTTTGACACCCCACACGTGAGCCTAGCTCTCACGAAACGTCAAAAAATTGCTTTTTTTTTACGTTTCGTAAGAGCTTGCTAACCTAACCTAACCTAACTAACCTAACCTAACCTAACCAAACCATCGATATTTCTGCCTCCAGGAGAGCTTTTTTTACCTAGTTTTTTGCATATTAATTATAATACAGGTTAGCTCCTGCTATCCCGACTATAAAAATTGCCATCGCAGCTTTATATTAAAAAACTGGTTTTTGGCCCACTGTGCAAAATTTTTGTTCCGTTGAAATTTTTATTCCAGTTCATTTAGTTAACCCGCGCGGAGACGCATCTTTTGACACCCCACAATTGAGCCTAGCTCTCACGAAACGTCAAAAAATTGCTTTTTTTTACGTTTCGTAAGAGCTTGCTAACCTAACCTAACCTAACTAACCTAACCTAACCTAACCAAACCATCGATATTTCTGCCTCCAGGAGAGCTTTTTTTACCTAGTTTTTTGCATATTAATTATAATACAGGATAGCTCCTGCTATCCTGACTATAAAAATTGCCATCGCAGCTTTATATTAAAAAACTGGTTTTTGGCCCACTGTGCAAATTTTTTTTCCGTTGAAATTTTTATTCCAGTTCATTTAGTTAACCCGCGCGGAGACGCATCTTTTGACACCCCACACGTGAGCCTAGCTCTCACGAAACGTCAAAAAATTGCTTTTTTTTACGTTTCGTAAGAGCTTGCTAACCTAACCTAACCTAACCTAACCAAACCATCGATATTTCTGCCTCCAGGAGAGCTTTTCTTACCTAGTTTTTTGCATATTAATTACAATACAGGTTAGCTCCTGCTATCCCGACTATAAAAATTGCCATCGCAGCTTTATATTGAAAAACTGGTTTTTGGCCCACTGTGCAAAATTTTTGTTACGTTGAAATTTTTATTCCAGTTCATTTAGTCAACCCGCGCGGAGACGCATCTTTTGACACCACACACGTGAGCCTAACTCTCACGAAACGTCAAAAAATTGCTTTTTTTTTACGTTTCGTAAGAGCTTGCTAACCTAACCTAACCTAACTAACCTAACCTAACCTAACCAAACCATCGATATTTCTGCCTCCAGGAGAGCTTTTTTTACCTAGTTTTTTGCATATTAATTATAATACAGGATAGCTCCTGCTATCCCGACTATAAAAATTGCCATCGCAGCTTTATATTGAAAAACTGGTTTTTGGCCCACTGTGCAAAATTTTTGTTCCGTTGAAATTTTTATTCCAGTTCATTTAGTTAACCCGCGCGGAGACGCATCTTTTGACACCCCACACGTGAGCCTAGCTCTCACGAAACGTCAAAAAATTGCTTTTTTTTACGTTTCGTAAGAGCTTGCTAACCTAACCTAACCTAACTAACCTAACCTAACCTAACCAAACCATCGATATTTCTGCCTCCAGGATAGCTTTTTTTACCTAGTTTTTTGCATATTAATTATAATACAGGATAGCTCCTGCTATCCTGACTATAAAAATTGCCATCGCATCTTTATATTAAAAAACTGGTTTTTGGCCCACTGTGCAAATTTTTTTTCCGTTGAAATTTTTATTCCAGTTCATTTAGTTAACCCGCGCGGAGACGCATCTTTTGACACCCCACACGTGAGCCTAGCTCTCACGAAACGTCAAAAAATTGCTTTTTTTTACGTATCGTAAGAGCTTGCTAACCTAACCTAACCTAACTAACCTAACCTAACCTAACCAAACCATCGATATTTCTGCCTCCAGGAGAATTTTTTTTACCTAGTTTTTTGCATATTAATTATAATACAGGTTAGCTCCTGCTATCCCGACTATAAAAATTGCCATCGCAGCTTTATATTAAAAAACTGGTTTTTGGCCCACTGTGCAAAATTTTTGTTCCGTTGAAATTTTTATTCCAGTTCATTTAGTTAACCCGCGCGGAGACGCATCTTTTGACACCCCACACGTGAGCCTAGCTCTCACGAAACGTCAAAAAATTGCTTTTTTTTTACGTTTCGTAAGAGCTTGCTAACCTAACCTAACCTAACTAACCTAACCTAACCTAACCAAACCATCGATATTTCTGCCTCCAGGAGAGCTTTTTTTACCTAGTTTTTTGCATATTAATTATAATACAGGTTAGCTCCTGCTATCCCGACTATAAAAATTGCCATCGCAGCTTTATATTAAAAAACTGGTTTTTGGCCCACTGTGCAAAATTTTTGTTCCGTTGAAATTTTTATTCCAGTTCATTTAGTTAACCCGCGCGGAGACGCATCTTTTGACACCCCACACGTGAGCCTAGCTCTCACGAAACGTCAAAAAATTGCTTTTTTTTTACGTTTCGTAAGAGCTTGCTAACCTAACCTAACCTAACCTTACCAAACCATCGATATTTCTGCCTCCAGGAGAGCTATTTTTACCTAGTTTCTTGCATTTAATTATAATACAGGTTAGCTCCTGCTATCCCGACTATAAAAATTGCCATCGCAGCTTTATATTAAAAAACTGGTTTTTGGCCCACTGTGCAAAATTTTTGTTCCGTTAAAATTTTTATTCCAGTTCATTTAGTTAACCCGCGCGGAGACGCATCTTTTGACACCCCACACGTGAGCCTAGCTCTCACGAAACGTCAAAAAATTGCTTTTTTTTTACGTTTCGTAAGAGCTTGCTAACCTAACCTAACTAACCTAACCAAACCATCGATATTTCTGCCTCCAGGAGAGCATTTTTTACCTAGTTTTTTGAATATTAATTATAATACAGGTTAGCTCCTGCTATCCCGACTATAAAAATTGCCATCGCAGCTTTATATTAAAAAACTGGTTTTTGGCCCACTGTGCAAAATTTTTGTTCCGTTGAAATTTTTATTCCAAATCATTTAGTTAACCCGCGCGGAGACGCATCTTTTGACACCCCACACGTGAGCCTAGCTCTCACGAAACGTCAAAAAATTGCTTTTTTTTTACGTTTCGTAAGAGCTTGCTAACCTAACCTAACCTAACTAACCTAACCTAACCTAACCAAACCATCGATATTTCTGCCTCCAGGAGAGCTTTACTTACCTAGTTTTTTGCATATTAATTATAATACAGGATAGCTCCTGCTATCCTGACTATAAAAATTGCCATCGCAGCTTTATATTAAAAAACTGGTTTTTGGCCCACTGTGCAAAAATTTTGTTCCGTTGAAATTTTTATTCCAGTTCATTTAGTTAACCCGCGCGGAGACGCATCTTTTGACACCCCACACGTGAGCCTAGCTCTCACGAAACGTCAAAAAATTGCTTTTTTTTACGTATCGTAAGAGCTTGCTAACCTAACCTAACCTAACTAACCTAACCTAACCTAACCAAACCATCGATATTTCTGCCTCCAGGAGAATTTTTTTTACCTAGTTTTTTGCATATTAATTATAATACAGGTTAGCTCCTGCTATCCCGACTATAAAAATTGCCATCGCAGCTTTATATTAAAAAACTGGTTTTTGGCCCACTGTGCAAAATTTTTGTTCCGTTGAAATTTTTATTCCAGTTCATTTAGTTAACCCGCGCGGAGACGCATCTTTTGACACCCCACACGTGAGCCTAGCTCTCACGAAACGTCAAAAAATTGCTTTTTTTTTACGTTTCGTAAGAGCTTGCTAACCTAACCTAACCTAACTAACCTAACCTAACCTAACCAAACCATCGATAATTCTGCCTCCAGGAGAGCTTTTTTTACCTAGTTTTTTGCATATTAATTATAATACAGGTTAGCTCCTGCTATCCCGACTATAAAAATTGCCATCGCAGCTTTATATTAAAAAACTGGTTTTTGGCCCACTGTGCAAAATTTTTGTTCCGTTGAAATTTTTATTCCAGTTCATTTAGTTAACCCGCGCGGAGACGCATCTTTTGACACCCCACACGTGAGCCTAGCTCTCACGAAACGTCAAAAAATTGCTTTTTTTTTACGTTTCGTAAGAGCTTGCTAACCTAACCTAACCTAACTAACCTAACCTAACCTTACCAAACCATCGATATTTCTGCCTCCAGGAGAGCTATTTTTACCTAGTTTCTTGCATTTAATTATAATACAGGTTAGCTCCTGCTATCCCGACTATAAAAATTGCCATCGCAGCTTTATATTAAAAAACTGGTTTTTGGCCCACTGTGCAAAATTTTTGTTCCGTTGAAATTTTTATTCCAGTTCATTTAGTTAACCCGCGCGGAGACGCATCTTTTGACACCCCACACGTGAGCCTAGCTCTCACGAAACGTCAAAAAATTGCTTTTTTTTTACGTTTCGTAAGAGCTTGCTAACCTAACCTAACTAACCTAACCAAACCATCGATATTTCTGCCTCCAGGAGAGCATTTTTTACCTAGTTTTTTGAATATTAATTATAATACAGGTTAGCTCCTGCTATCCCGACTATAAAAATTGCCATCGCAGCTTTATATTAAAAAACTGGTTTTTGGCCCACTGTGCAAAATTTTTGTTCCGTTGAAATTTTTATTCCAAATCATTTAGTTAACCCGCGCGGAGACGCATCTTTTGACACCCCACACGTGAGCCTAGCTCTCACGAAACGTCAAAAAATTGCTTTTTTTTTACGTTTCGTAAGAGCTTGCTAACCTAACCTAACCTAACTAACCTAACCTAACCTAACCAAACCATCGATATTTCTGCCTCCAGGAGAGCTTTACTTACCTAGTTTTTTGCATATTAATTATAATACAGGTTAGCTCCTGCTATCCCGACTATAAAAATTGCCATCGCAGCTTTATATTAAAAAACTGGTTTTTGGCCCACTGTGCAAAATTTTTGTTCCGTTGAAATTTTTATTCCAGTTCATTTAGTTAACCCGCGCGGAGACGCATCTTTTGACACCCCACACGTGAGCCTAGCTCTCACGAAACGTCAAAAAATTGCTTTTTTTTTACGTTTCGTAAGAGCTTGCTAACCTAACCTAACCTAACTAACCTAACCTAACCTAACCAAACCATCGATATTTCTGCCTCCAGGAGAGCTTTTTTTACCTAGTTTTTTGCATATTAATTATAATACAGGTTAGCTCCTGCTATCCCGACTATAAAAATTGCCATCGCAGCTTTATATTAAAAAACTGGTTTTTGGCCCACTGTGCAAAATTTTTGTTCCGTTGAAATTTTTATTCCAGTTCATTTAGTTAACCCGCGCGGAGACGCATCTTTTGACACCCCACACGTGAGCCTAGCTCTCACGAAACGTCAAAAAATTGCTTTTTTTTACGTTTCGTAAGAGCTTGCTAACCTAACCTAACCTAACTAACCTAACCTAACCTAACCAAACCATCGATATTTCTGCCTCCAGGAGAGCTTTTTTTACCTAGTTTTTTGCATATTAATTATAATACAGGATAGCTCCTGCTATCCTGACTATAAAAATTGCCATCGCAGCTTTATATTAAAAAACTGGTTTTTGGCCCACTGTGCAAATTTTTTTTCCGTTGAAATTTTTATTCCAGTTCATTTAGTTAACCCGCGCGGAGACGCATCTTTTGACACCCCACACGTGAGCCTAGCTCTCACGAAACGTCAAAAAATTGCTTTTTTTTTACGAATCGTAAGAGCTTGCTAACCTAACCTAACCTAACTAACCTAACCTAACCTAACCAAACAATCGATATTTCTGCCTCCAGGAGAATTTTTTTTACCTAGTTTTTTGCATATTAATTATAATACAGGTTAGCTCCTGCTATCCCGACTATAAAAATTGCCATCGCAGCTTTATATTAAAAAACTGGTTTTTGGCCCACTGTGCAAAATTTTTGTTCCGTTGAAATTTTTATTCCAGTTCATTTAGTTAACCCGCGCGGAGACGCATCTTTTGACACCCCACACGTGAGCCTAGCTCTCACGAAACGTCAAAAAATTGCTTTTTTTTTACGTTTCGTAAGAGCTTGCTAACCTAACCTAACCTAACTAACCTAACCAAACCATCGATATTTCTGCCTCCAGGAGAGCATTTTTTACCTAGTTTTTTGAATATTAATTATAATACAGGTTAGCTCCTGCTATCCCGACTATAAAAATTGCCATCGCAGCTTTATATTAAAAAACTGGTTTTTGGCCCACTGTGCAAAATTTTTGTTCCGTTGAAATTTTTATTCCAAATCATTTAGTTAACCCGCGCGGAGACGCATCTTTTGACACCCCACACGTGAGCCTAGCTCTCACGAAACGTCAAAAAATTGCTTTTTTTTTACGTTTCGTAAGAGCTTGCTAACCTAACCTAACCTAACTAACCTAACCTAACCTAACCAAACCATCGATATTTCTGCCTCCAGGAGAGCTTTTTTTACCTAGTTTTTTGCATATTAATTATAATACAGGTTAGCTCCTGCTATCCCGACTATAAAAATTGCCATCGCAGCTTTATATTAAAAAACTGGTTTTTGGCCCACTGTGCAAAATTTTTGTTCCGTTGAAATTTTTATTCCAGTTCATTTAGTTAACCCGCGCGGAGACGCATCTTTTGACACCCCACACGTGAGCCTAGCTCTCACGAAACGTCAAAAAATTGCTTTTTTTTTACGTTTCGTAAGAGCTTGCTAACCTAACCTAACCTAACTAACCTAACCTAACCTAACCAAACCATCGATATTTCTGCCTCCAGGAGAGCTTTTTTTACCTAGTTTTTTGCATATTAATTATAATACAGGTTAGCTCCTGCTATCCCGACTATAAAAATTGCCATCGCAGCTTTATATTAAAAAACTGGTTTTTGGCCCACTGTGCAAAATTTTTGTTCCGTTGAAATTTTTATTCCAGTTCATTTAGTTAACCCGCGCGGAGACGCATCTTTTGACACCCCACACGTGAGCCTAGCTCTCACGAAACGTCAAAAAATTGCTTTTTTTTTACGTTTCGTAAGAGCTTGCTAACCTAACCTAACCTAACTAACCTAACCTAACTTAACCAAACCATCGATATTTCTGCCTCCAGGAGAGCTTTTTTTACCTAGTTTTTTGCATATTAATTATAATACAGGTTAGCTCCTGCTATCCCGACTATAAAAATTGCCATCGCAGCTTTATATTAAAAAACTGGTTTTTGGCCCACTGTGCAAAATTTTTGTTACGTTGAAATTTTTATTCCAGTTCATTTAGTTAACCCGCGCGGAGACGCATCTTTTGACACCCCACACGTGAGCCTAGCTCTAACGAAACGTCAAAAAATTGTTTTTTTTACGTTTTGTAAGAGCTTGCTAACCTAACCTAACCTAACTAACCTAACCTAACCAAACCATCGATATTTCTGCCTCCAGGAGAGCTTTTTTTACCTAGTTTTTTGCATATTAATTATAATACAGGTTAGCTCCTGCTATCCCGACTATAAAAATTGCCATCGCAGCTTTATATTAAAAAACTGGTTTTTGGCCCACTGTGCAAAATTTTTGTTCCGTTGAAATTTTTATTCCAGTTCATTTAGTTAACCCGCGCGTAGACGCATCTTTGAACACCCCACACGTGAGCCTAGCTCTCACGAAACGTCAAAAAATTGCTTTTTTTACGTTTTGTAAGAGCTTGCTAACCTAACCTAACCTAATAACTAACCTAACCTAACCTTAACAAACCATCGATATTTCTGCCTCCAGGAGAGCTTTTTTTACCTAGTTTTTTGCATATTAATTATAATACAGGATAGCTCCTGCTATCCTGACTATAAAAATTGCCATCGCAGCTTTATATTAAAAAACTGGTTTTTGGCCCACTGTGCAAAAGTTTTTTCCGTTGAAATTTTTATTCCAGTTCATTTAGTTAACCCGCGCGGAGACGAATCTTTTGACACCCCACACGTGAGCCTAGCTCTCACGAAACGTCAAAACATTGCTTTTTTTACGTTTCGTAAGAGCTTGCTAACCTAACCTAACCTAACTAACCTAACCTAAGCTAACCAAACCATCGATATTTCTGCCTCCAGGAGAGCTTTTTTTACCTAGTTTTTTGCATAATAATTATAATAAATACAGGTTAGCTCCTGCTATCCCGACTATAAAAATTGACCATCGCAGCTTTATATTAAAAAACTGGTTTTTGGCCCACTGTGCAAAATTTTTGTTCCGTTGAAATTTTTATTCCAGTTTATTTAGTTAACCCGCGCGGAGACGCATCTTTTGACACCCCACACGTGAGCCTAGCTCTCACGAAACGTCAAAAAATTGCTTTTTTTTACGTTTCGTAAGAGCTTGCTAACCTAACCTAACCTAACTAACCTAACCTAACCTAACCAAACCATCGATATTTCTGCCTCCAGGAGAGCTTTTTTTACCTAGTTTTTTGCATATTAATTATAATACAGGTTAGCTCCTGCTATCCCGACTATAAAAATTTCCATCGCAGCTTTATATTAAAAAACTGGTTTTTGGCCCACTGTGCAAATTTTTTTTCCGTTGAAATTTTTATTCCAGTTCATTTAGTTAACCCGCGCGGAGACGCATCTTTTGACACCCCACACGTGAGCCTAGCTCTCACGAAACGTCAAAAAATTGCTTTTTTTTTACGTTTCGTAAGAAGATGCTAACCTACCCTAACCTAACTAACCTAACCTAACCTAACCAAACCATCGATATTTCTGCCTCCAGGAGAGCTTTTTTTACCTAGTTTTTTGCATAATAATTATAATTAATACAGGTTAGCTCCTGCTATCCCGACTATAAAAATTGACCATCGCAGCTTTATATTAAAAAACTGGTTTTTGGCCCACTGTGCAAAATTTTTGTTCCGTTGAAATTTTTATTCCAGTTCATTTAGTTAAATCGCGCGGAGACGCATCATTTGACACCCCACACGTGAGCCTAGCTCTCACGAAACGTCAAAAAATTGCTTTTTTTTACGTTTCGTAAGAGCTTGCTAACCTAACCTAACCTAACTAACCTAACCTAACCTAACCAAACCATCGATATTTCTGCCTCCAGGAGAGCTTTTTTTTTACCTAGTTTTTTGCATATTAATTATAATACAGGTTAGCTCCTGCTATCCCGACTATAAAAATTGCCATCGCAGCTTTATATTAAAAAACTGGTTTTTGGCCCACTGTGCAAAATTTTTTCTCCGTTGAAATTTTTATTTCAGTTCATTTAGTTAACCCGCGCGGAGACGCATCTTTTGACACCCCACACGTGAGCCTAGCTCTCACGAAACGTCAAAAATTTGTTTTTTTTTTACGTTTCGTAAGAGCTTGCTAACCTAACCTAACCTAACTAACCTAACCTAACCTAACCAAACCATCGATATTTCTGCCTCCAGGAGAGCTATTTTACCTAGTTTCTTGCATTTAATTATAATACAGGTTAGCTCCTGCTATCCCGACTATAAAAATTGCCATCGCAGCTTTATATTAAAAAACTGGTTTTTGGCCCACTGTGCAAAATTTTTGTTACGTTGAAATTTTTATTCCAGTTCATTTAGTTAACCCGCGCGGAGACGCATCTTTTGACACCCCACACGTGAGCCTAGCTCTCACGAAACGTCAAAAAATTGCTTTTTTTTACGTTTCGTAAGAGCTTGCTAACCTAACCTAACCTAACTAACCTAACCTAACCTAACCAAACCATCGATATTTCTGCCTCCAGGAGAGCTAGTTTTACCTAGTTTCTTGCATTTAATTATAATACAGGTTAGCTCCTGCTATCCCGACTATAAAAATTGCCATCGCAGCTTTATATTAAAAAACTGGTTTTTGGCCCACTGTGCAAAATTTTTGTTCCGTTGAAATTTTTATTCCAGTTCATTTAGTTAACCCGCGCGGAGACGCATCTTTTGACACCCCACACGTGAGCCTAGCTCTCACGAAACGTCAAAAAATTGCTTTTTTTTACGTTTCGTAAGAGCTTGCTAACCTAAACTAACCTAACTAACCTAACCTAACCTAACCAAACCATCGATATTTCTGCCTCCAGGAGAGCTATTTTTACCTAGTTTCTTGCATTTAATTATAATACAGGTTAGCTCCTGCTATCCCGACTATAAAAATTGCCATCGCAGCTTTATATTAAAAAACTGGTTTTTGGCCCACTGTGCAAAATTTTTGTTCCGTTGAAATTTTTATTCCAGTTCATTTAGTTAACCCGCGCGGAGACGCATCTTTTGACACCCCACTCGTGAGCCTAGCTCTCACAAAACGTCAAAAAATTGCTTTTTTTTTACGTTTGGTAAGAGCTTGCTAACCTAACCTAACCTAACTAACCTAACCAAACCATCGATATTTCTGCCTCCAGGAGAGCTTTTTTTACCTAGTTTTTTGCATATTAATTATAATACAGGTTTGCTCCTGCTATGCTGACTATAAAAAATGCCATCGCAGCTTTATATTAAAAAACTGGTTTTTGGCCCACTGTGCAAAATTTTTGTTCCGTTGAAATTTTTATTCCAGTTAATTTAGTTAACCCGCGCGGAGTTGCATCTTTTGATACCCCACACGTGAGCCTAGCTCTCACGAAACGTCAAAAAATTGCTTTTTTTTACGTTTCGTAAGAGCTTGCTAACCTAACCTAACCTAACCTAACCAAACCATCGATATTTCTGCCTCCAGGAGAGCTATTTTTACCTAGTTTCTTGCATTTAATTATAATACAGGTTAGCTCCTGCTATCCCGACTATATAAATTGCCATCCCAGCTTTATATTAAAAAACTGGTTTTTGGTTAACCCGCGCGGAGACGCATCTTTTGACACCCCACTCGTGAGCCTAGCTCTCACAAAACGTCAAAAAATTGCTTTTTTTTTACGTTTCGTAAGAGCTTGCTAACCTAACCTAACCTAACTAACCTAACCAAACCATCGATATTTCTGCCTCCAGGAGAGCTTTTTTTACCTAGTTTTTTGCATATTAATTATAATACAGGTTTGCTCCTGCTATCCTGACTATAAAAATTGCCATCGCAGCTTTATATTAAAAAACTGGTTTTTGGCCCACTGTGCAAAATTTTTGTTCCGTTGAAATTTTTATTTCAGTTCATTTAGTTAACCCGCGCGGAGACGCATCTTTTGATACCCAACACGTGAGCCTAGCTCTCACGAAACGTCAAAAAATTGCTTTTTTGTTACGTTTCGTAAGAGCTTGCTAACCTAACCTAACCTAACTAACCTAACCTAACCTAACCAAACCATCGATATTTCTGCCTCCAGGAGAGCTATTTTTACCTAGTTTCTTGCAATTAATTATAATACAGGTTAGCTCCTGCTATCCCGACTATATAATTTGCCATCGCCGCTTTATATTAAAAAACTGGTTTTTGGCCCACTGTGCAAAATTTTTGTTCCGTTGAAATTTTTATTCCAGTTCATTTAGTTAACCCGCGCGGAGACGCATCTTTTGACACCCCACTCGTGAGCCTAGCTCTCACAAAACGTCAAAAAATTGCTTTTTTTTTACGTTTGGTAAGAGCTTGCTAACCTAACCTAACCTAACTAACCTAACCATCGATATTTCTGCCTCCAGGAGAGCTATTTTTACCTAGTTTCTTGCATTTAATTATAATACAGGTTAGCTCCCGACTATAAAAATTGCCATCGCAGCTTTATATTAAAAAACTGGTTTTTGGCCCACTGTGCAAAATTTTTGTTCCGTTGAAATTTTTATTCCTGTTCATTTAGTTAGCCCGCGCGGAGACGCATCTTTTGACACCCCACACGTGAGCCTAGCTCTCACGAAACGTCAAAAAATTGCTTTTTTTACGTTTCATAAGAGCTTGCTAACCTAACCTAACCTAACCTAACCTAACCTAACCTAACCAAACCATCGATATTTCTGCCTCCAGGAGAGCTTTTTTTACCTAGTTTTTTGCATATTAATTATAATACAGGTTAGCTCCTGCTATCCCGACTATAAAAATTGCCATCGCAGCTTTATATTAAAAAACTGGTTTTTGGCCCACTGTGCAAAATTTTTGTTCCGTTGAAATTTTTATTCCAGTTCATTTAGTTAACCCGCGCGGAGACGCATCTTTTGACACCCCACACGTGAGCCTAGCTCTCACAAAACGTCAAAAAATTGCTTTTTTTTTACGTTTCGTAAGAGCTTGCTAACCTAACCTAACCTAACTAACCTAACCTAACCTAACCAAACCATCGATATGTCTGCCTCCAGGAGAGCTTTTTTTACTTAGTTTTTTGCATATTAATTATAATACAGGTTAGCTCCTGCTATCCCGACTATAAAAATTGCCATCGCAGCTTTATATTAAAAAACTGGTTTTTGGCCCACTGTGCAAAATTTTTGTTCCGTTGAAATTTTTATTCCAGTTCATTTAGTCAACCCGCGCGGAGACGCATCTTTTGACACCCCACAAGTGAGCCTAGCTCTCACAAAACGTCAAAAAATTCCTTTATTTTTACGTTTCGTAAGAGCTTGCTAACCTAACCTAACTAACCTAACCTAACCTAACCAAACCATCGATATTTCTGCCTCCAGGAGAGCTTTTTTTACCTAGTTTTTTGCATATTAATTATAATACAGGTTAGCTCCTGCTATCCCGACTATAAAAATTGCCATCGCAGCTTTATATTAAAAAACTGGTTTTTGGCCCACTGTGCAAAATTTTTGTTCCGTTGAAATTTTTATTCCAGTTCATTTAGTTAACTCGCGCGGAGACGCATCTTTTGACACCCCACTCGTGAGCCTAGCTCTCACAAAACGTCAAAAAATTGCTTTTTTTTTACGTTTCGTAAGAGCTTGCTAACCTAACCTAACCTAACTAACCTAACCTAACCAAACCAACCTAACCTAATCAAACCATCGATATTTCTGCCTCCAGGAGAGCTATTTTTCCCATGTTTTTTGCATATTAATTATAATACAGGTTAGCTCCTGCTATCCCGTTTATAAAAATTGCCATCGCAGCTTTATATTAAAAAACTGGTTTTTGGCCCACTGTGCAAAACTTTTGTTCCGTTGAAATTTTTATTCCAGTTCATTTAGTTAACCCGCGCGGAGACGCATCTTCTGACACCCCACACGTGAGCCTAGCTCTCACGAAACGTCAAAAAATTGCTTTTTTTTTACGTTTCATAAGAGCTTGCTAACCTAACCTGACCTAACTAACCTAACCTAACCTAACCAAACCATCGATATTTCTGCCTCCAGGGGAGCTTTTTTTACCTAGTTTTTTTGCATATTAATAGCTCCTGCTATCCCGACTATAAAAATTTCCATCGCAGCTTTATATTAAAAAACTGGTTTTAGGGCCACTGTGCAAAATTTTTGTTCCGTTGAAATTTTTATTCCAGTTCATTTAGTTAACCCGCGCAGAAACGCATCTTTTGACACCCCACACGTGAGCCTAGCTCTCACGAAACGTCAAAAAATTGCTTTTATTTAATGTTTCGTAAGAGCTTGCTAACCTAACCTAACCTAACTAACCTAACCTAACCTAACCAAACCATCGATATTTCTGCCTCCAGGAGAGCTTTTTTTACCTAGTTTTTGGCATATTAATTATAATTAATACAGGTTAGCTCCTGCTATCCCGACTATAAAAATTGCCATCGCAGCTTTATATTAAAAAACTGGTTTTTGGCCCACTGTGCAAAATTTTTGTTCCGTTGAAATTTTTATTCCAGTTCATTTAGTTAACCCGCGCGGAGACGCATCTTCTGATAGCCCACACGTGAGCCTAGCTCTCACGAAACGTCAAAAAATTGCTTTTTTTACGTTTCGTAAGAGCTTGCTAACCTAACCTAACCTAACTAACCTAACCTAACCTAACCAAACCATCGATATTTCTGCCTCCAGGAGAGCTTTTTTTGCTTAGTTTTTTGCATATTAATTATAATACAGGTTAGCTCCTGCTATCCCGACTATAAAAATTGCCATCGCAGCTTTATATTAAAAAACTGGTTTTTGGCCCACAGTGCAAAATTTTTGTTCCGTTGAAATTTTTATTCCAGTTCATTTAGTTAACCCGCGCGGAGACGCATCTTTTGACACCCCACACGTGAGCCTAGCTCTCACGAAACGTCAAAAAATTTTTTTTTTTTACGTTTCGTAAGAGCTTGCTAACCTAACCTAACCTAACCTAACTAACCTAACCTAACCAAACCAACCTAACCTAATCAAACCATCGATATTTCTGCCTCCAGGAGAGCTTTTTTTCCCTAGTTTTTTGCATATTAATTATAATTCAGGTTAGCTCCTGCTATCCCGACTATAAAAATTGCCATCGCAGCTTTATATTATAAAACTGGTTTTTGGCCCACTGTGCAAAATTTTTGTTCCGTTGAAATTTTTATTCCAGTTCATTTAGTTAACCCGCGCGGAGACGCATCTTTTGACACCCCACTCGTGAGCCTAGCTCTCACAAAACGTCAAAAAATTGCTTTTTTTTTACGTTTCGTAAGAGCTTGCTAACCTAACCTAACCTAACTAACCTAACCTAACCAAACCAACCTAACCTAATCAAACCATCGATATTTCTGCCTCCAGGAGAGCTATTTTTCCCTAGTTTTTTGCATATTAATTATAATACAGGTTAGCTCCTGCTATCCCGTTTATAAAAATTGCCATCGCAGCTTTATATTAAAAAACTGGTTTTTGGCCCACTGTGCAAAACTTTTGTTCCGTTGAAATTTTTATTCCAGTTCATTTAGTTAACCCGCGCGGAGACGCATCTTCTGACACCCCACACGTGAGCCTAGCTCTCACGAAACGTCAAAAAATTGCTTTTTTTTTACGTTTCATAAGAGCTTGCTAACCTAACCTGACCTAACTAACCTAACCTAACCTAACCAAACCATCGATATTTCTGCCTCCAGGAGAGCTTTTTTTACCTAGTTTTTTGCATATTAATTATAATACAGGTTAGCTCCTGCTACCCGGACTAGAAAAATTGCCATCGCAGCTTTATATTAAAAAACTGGTTTTTGGCCCACTGTGCAAAATTTTTGTTCCGTTGAAATTTTTATTCCAGTTCATTTAGTTAACCCGCGCAGAAACGCATCTTTTGACACCCCACACGTGAGCCTAGCTCTCACGAAACGTCAAAAAATTGCTTTTTTTTTACGTTTCGTAAGAGCTTGCTAACCTAACCTAACCTAACTAACCTAACCTAACCTAACCAAACCATCGATATGTCTGCCTCCAGGAGAGCTTTTTTTACCTAGTTTTTTGCATATTAATTATAATACAGGTTAGCTCCTGCTATCCCGACTATAAAAATTGCCATCGCAGCTTTATATTAAAAAACTGGTTTTTGGCCCACTGTGCAAAATTTTTGTTCCGTTGAAATTTTTATTCCAGTTCATTTAGTCAACCCGCGCGGAGACGCATCTTTTGACTACCCACAAGTGAGCCTAGCTCTCACAAAACGTCAAAAATATCCTTTATTTTTACGTTTCGTAAGAGCTTGCTAACCTAACCTAACTAACCTAACCTAACCTAACCAAACCATCGATATTTCTGCCTCCAGGAGAGCTTTTTTTACCTAGTTTTTTGCATATTAATTATAATACAGGTTAGCTCCTGCTATCCCGACTATAAAAATTGCCATCGCAGCTTTATATTAAAAAACTGGTTTTTGGCCCACTGTGCAAAATTTTTGTTCCGTTGAAATTTTTATTCCAGTTCATTTAGTTAACCCGCGCGGAGACGCATCTTTTGACACCCCACTCGTGAGCCTAGCTCTCACAAAACGTCAAAAAATTGCTTTTTTTTTACGTTTCGTAAGAGCTTGCTAACCTAACCTAACCTAACTAACCTAACCTAACCAAACCAACCTAACCTAATCAAACCATCGATATTTCTGCCTCCAGGAGAGCTATTTTTCCCTAGTTTTTTGCATATTAATTATAATACAGGTTAGCTCCTGCTATCCCGTTTATAAAAATTGCCATCGCAGCTTTATATTAAAAAACTGGTTTATGGCCCACTGTGCAAAACTTTTGTTCCGTTGAAATTTTTATTCCAGTTCATTTAGTTAACCCGCGCGGAGACGCATCTTCTGACACCCCACACGTGAGCCTAGCTCTCACGAAACGTCAAAAAATTGCTTTTTTTTTACGTTTCATAAGAGCTTGCTAACCTAACCTGACCTAACTAACCTAACCTAACCTAACCAAACCATCGATATTTCTGCCTCCAGGAGAGCTTTTTTTACCTAGTTTTTTTGCATATTAATAGCTCCTGCTATCCCGACTATAAAAATTTCCATCGCAGCTTTATATTAAAAAACTGGTTTTAGGCCCACTGTGCAAAATTTTTGTTCCGTTGAAATTTTTATTCCAGTTCATTTAGTTAACCCGCGCAGAAACGCATCTTTTGACACCCCACACGTGAGCCTAGCTCTCACGAAACGTCAAAAAATTGCTTTTTTTTAATGTTTCGTAAGAGCTTGCTAACCTAACCTAACCTAACTAACCTAACCTAACCTAACCAAACCATCGATATTTCTGCCTCCAGGAGAACTTTTTTTACCTAGTTTTTGGCATATTAATTATAATTAATACAGGTTAGCTCCTGCTATCCCGACTATAAAAATTGCCATCGCAGCTTTATATTAAAAAACTGGTTTTTGGCCCACTGTGCAAAATTTTTGTTCCGTTGAAATTTTTATTCCAGTTCATTTAGTTAACCCGCGCGGAGACGCATCTTCTGATAGCCCACACGTGAGCCTAGCTCTCACGAAACGTCAAAAAATTGCTTTTTTTACGTTTCGTAAGAGCTTGCTAACCTAACCTAACCTAACTAACCTAACCTAACCTAACCAAACCATCGATATTTCTGCCTCCAGGAGAGCTTTTTTTGCCTAGTTTTTTGCATATTAATTATAATACAGGTTAGCTCCTGCTATCCCGACTATAAAAATTGCCATCGCAGCTTTATATTAAAAAACTGGTTTTTGGCCCACAGTGCAAAATTTTTGTTCCGTTGAAATTTTTATTCCAGTTCATTTAGTTAACACGCGCGGAGACGCATCTTTTGACACCCCACACGTGAGCCTAGCTCTCACGAAACGTCAAAAAAATTATTTTTTTACGTTTCGTAAGAGCTTGCTAACCTAACCTAACCTAACCTAACTAACCTAACCTAACTAAACCAACCTAACCTAATCAAACCATCGATATTTCTGCCTCCAGGAGAGCTTTTTTTCCCTAGTTTTTTGCATATTAATTATAATTCAGGTTAGCTCCTGCTATCCCGACTATAAAAATTGCCATCGCAGCTTTATATTATAAAACTGGTTTTTGGCCCACTGTGCAAAATTTTTGTTCCGTTGAAATTTTTATTCCAGTTTATTTAGTTAACCCGCGCGGAGACGCATCTTTTGACACCCCACACGTGAGCCTAGCTCTCACGAAACGTCAAAAAATTGCTTTTTTTTTACGTTTCGTAAGAGCTTGCTAACTTAACCTAACCTAACTAACCTAACCTAACCTAACCAAACCATCGATATTTCTGCCTCCAGGAGAGCTTTTTTTACCTAGTTTTTTGCATATTAATAGCTCCTGCTATCCCGACTATAAAAATTTCCATCGCAGCTTTATATTAAAAAACTGGTTTTTGGCCCACTGTGCAAAATTTTTGTTCCGTTGAAATTTTTATTCCAGTTTATTTAGTTATCCCGCGCAGAAACGCATCTTTTGACACCCCACACGTGAGCCTAGCTCTCACGAAACGTCAAAAAATTGCTTTTTTTTAATGTTTCGTAAGAGCTTGCTAACCTAACCTAACCTAACTAACCTAACCTAACCTAACCAAACCATCGATATTTCTGCCTCCAGGAGAGCTTTTTTTACCTAGTTTTTGGCATATTAATTATAATTAATACAGGTTAGCTCCTGCTATCCCGTTTATAAAAATTGCCATCGCAGGTTTATATTAAAAAACTGGTTTTTGGCACACTGTGCAAAATTTTTGTTCCGTTGAAATTTTTATTCCAGTTCATTTAGTCAACCCGCGCGGAGACGCATCTTTTGACACCCCACAAGTGAGCCTAGCTCTCACAAAACGTCAAAAAATTCCTTTATTTTTACGTTTCGTAAGAGCTTGCTAACCTAACCTAACTAACCTAACCTAACCTAACCAAACCATCGATATTTCTGCCTCCAGGAGAGCTTTTTTTACCTAGTTTTTTGCATATTAATTATAATACAGGATAGCTCCTGCTATCCCGACTATAAAAATTGCCATCGCAGCTTTATATTAAAAAACTGGTTTTTGGCCCACTGTGCAAAATTTTTGTTCCGTTGAAATTTTTATTCCAGTTCATTTAGTTAACCCGCGCGGAGACGCATCTTTTGACACCCCACACGTGAGCCTAGCTCTCACAAAACGTCAAAAAATTGCTTTTTTTTTTTTTTTTTTTTTTTTTTTTTTTTTTTTTTTTTTTTTTTTTTTTTACGTTTCGTAAGAGCTTGCTAACCTAACCTAACCTCTGCCCGGGGGTGGAGGATAAATTCGAAAGAGTTACCTCGCCCCCGGGCACTCGACGCAGACCACCCTAGAGCGGAAGAAGTCATTGGATGATTTCCCACCCCCCAAAAAAAAAAAAAAAAAAAAAAAAAACCTAACCTAACCTAACTAACCTAACCTAACCAAACCAACCTAACCTACCCAAACCATCGATATTTCTGCCTCCAGGAGAGCTATTTTTCCCTAGTTTTTTGCATATTAATTATAATACAGGATAGCTCCTGCTATCCCGTTTATAAAAATTGCCATCGCAGCTTTATATTAAAAAACTGGTTTTTGGCCCACTGTGCAAAACTTTCTTTCCGTTGAAATTTTTATTCCAGTTCATTTAGTTAACCCTCGCGGAGACGCATCTTCTGACACCCCACACGTGAGCCTAGCTCTCACGAAACGTCAAAAAATTGCTTTTTTTTTACGTTTCGTAAGAGCTTGCTAACCTAACCTGACCTAACTAACCTAACCTAACCTAACCAAACCATCGATATTTCTGCCTCCAGGAGAGCTTTTTTTACCTAGTTTTTTTGCATATTAATAGCTCCTGCTATCCCGACTTTAAAAATTTCCATCGCAGCTTTATATTAAAAAACTGGTTTTTGGCCCACTGTGCAAAATTTTTGTTCCGTTGAAATTTTTATTCCAGTTCATTTAGTTAACCCGCGCAGAAACGCATCTTTTGACACCCCACACGTGAGCCTAGCTCTCACGAAACGTCAAAAA
This sequence comes from Polia nebulosa, assembly GCA_951329385.1. Classification (NCBI taxonomy): domain Eukaryota; kingdom Metazoa; phylum Arthropoda; class Insecta; order Lepidoptera; family Noctuidae; genus Polia; species Polia nebulosa. The sequence goes on from OX589606.1 coordinate 15,062,420, forward strand.
ATTGCTTTTTTTTAATGTTTCGTAAGAGCTTGCTAACCTAACCTAACCTAACTAACCTAACCTAACTTAACCAAACCATCGATATTTCTGCCTCCAGGAGAGCTTTTTTTACCTAGTTTTTGGCATATTAATTATAATTAATACAGGTTAGCTCCTGCTATCCCGACTATAAAAATTGCCATCGCAGCTTTATATAAAAAAACTGGTTTTTGGCCCACTGTGCAAAATTTTTGTTCCGTTGAAATTTTTATTCCAGTTCATTTAGCTAACCCGCGCGGAGACGCATCTTCTGACAGCCCACACGTGAGCCTGGCTCTCACGAAACGTCAAAAAATTGCTTTTTTTACGTTTCGTAAGAGCTTGCTAACCTAACCTAACCTAACTAACCTAACCTAACCTAACCAAACCATCGATATTTCTGCCTCCAGGAGAGCTTTTTTTGCCTCGTTTTTTGCATATTAATTATAATACAGGTTAGCTCCTGCTATCCCGACTATAAAAATTGCCATCGCAGCTTTATATTAAAAAACTGGTTTTTGGCCCACTGTGCAAAATTTTTGTTCCGTTGAAATTTTTATTCCAGTTCATTTAGTTAACCCGCGCGGAGACGCATCTTTTGACACCCCACACGTGAGCATAGCTCTCACGAAACGTCAAAAAATTGCTTTTTTTTTACGTTTCGTAAGAGCTTGCTAACCTAACCTAACCTAACTAACCTAACCTAACCTAACCAAACCATCGATATGTCTGCCTCCAGGAGAGCTTTTTTTACCTAGTTTTTTGCATATTAATTATAATACAGGTTAGCTCCTGCTATCCCGACTATAAAAATTGCCATCGCAGCTTTATATTAAAAAACTGGTTTTTGGCCCACTGTGCAAAATTTTTGTTCCGTTGAAATTTTTATTCCAGTTCATTTAGTCAACCCGCGCGGAGACGCATCTTTTGACACCCCACAAGTGAGCCTAGCTCTCACAAAACGTCAAAAAATTCCTTTATTTTTACGTTTCGTAAGAGCTTGCTAACCTAACCTAACTAACCTAACCTAACCTAACCAAACCATCGATATTTCTGCCTCCAGGAGAGCTTTTTTTACCTAGTTTTTTGCATATTAATTATAATACAGGTTAGCTCCTGCTATCCCGACTATAAAAATTGCCATCGCAGCTTTATATTAAAAACTGGTTTTTGGCCCACTGTGCAAAATTTTTGTTCCGTTGAAATTTTTATTCCAGTTCATTTAGTTAACCCGCGCGGAGACGCATCTTTTGACACCCCACTCGTGAGCCTAGCTCTCACAAAACGTCAAAAAATTGCTTTTTTTTTACGTTTCGTAAGAGCTTGCTAACCTAACCTAACCTAACTAACCTAACCTAACCAAACCAACCTAACCTAATCAAACCATCGATATTTCTGCCTCCAGGAGAGCTATTTTTCCCTAGTTTTTTGCATATTAATTATAATACAGGTTAGCTCCTGCTATCCCGTTTATAAAAATTGCCATCGCAGCTTTATATTAAAAAACTGGTTTTTGGCCCGTTGTGCAAAACTTTTGTTCCGTTGAAATTTTTATTCCAGTTCATTTAGTTAACCCGCGCGGAGACGCATCTTCTGACACCCCACACGTGAGCCTAGCTCTCACAAAACGTCAAAAAATTGCTTTTTTTTTACGTTTCATAAGAGCTTGCTAACCTAACCTGACCTAACTAACCTAACCTAACCTAACCAAACCATCGATATTTCTGCCTCCAGGAGAGCTTTTTTTACCTAGTTTTTTTGCATATTAATAGCTCCTGCTATCCCGACTATAAAAATTTCCATCGCAGCTTTATATTAAAAAACTGGTTTTAGGCCCACTGTGCAAAATTTTTGTTCCGTTGAAATTTTTATTCCAGTTAATTTAGTTAACCCGCGCAGAAACGCATCTTTTGACACCCCACACGTGAGCCTAGCTCTCACGAAACGTCAAAAAATTGCTTTTTTTTAATGTTTCGTAAGAGCTTGCTAACCTAACCTAACCTAACTAACCTAACCAAACCATCGATATTTCTGCCTCCAGGAGAGCTTTTTTTACCTAGTTTTTGGCATATTAATTATAATTAATACAGGTTAGCTCCTGCTATCCCGACTATAAAAATTGCCATCGCAGCTTTATATTAAAAAACTGGTTTTTGGCCCACTGTGCAAAATTTTTGTTCCGTTGAAATTTTTATTCCAGTTCATTTAGTTAACCCGCGCGGAGACGCATCTTCTGATAGCCCACACGTGAGCCTAGCTCTCACGAAACGTCAAAAAATTGCTTTTTTTACGTTTCGTAAGAGCTTGCTAACCTAACCTAACCTAACTAACCTAACCTAACCTAACCAAACCATCGATATTTCTGCCTCCAGGAGAGCTTTTTTTGCCTAGTTTTTTGCATATTAATTATAATACAGGTTAGCTCCTGCTATCCCGACTATAAAAATTGCCATCGCAGCTTTATATTAAAAAACTGGTTTTTGGCCCACAGTGCAAAATTTTTGTTCCGTTGAAATTTTTATTCCAGTTCATTTAGTTAACCCGCGCGGAGACGCATCTTTTGACACCCCACACGTGAGCCTAGCTCTCACGAAACGTCAAAAAATTTTTTTTTTTTACGTTTCGTAAGAGCTTGCTAACCTAACCTAACCTAACCTAACTAACCTAACCTAACCAAACCAACCTAACCTAATCAAACCATCGATATTTCTGCTTTTTTTCCCTAGTTTTTTGCATATTAATTATAATTCAGGTTAGCTCCTGCTATCCCGACTATAAAAATTGCCATCGCAGCTTTATATTATAAAACTGGTTTTTGGCCCACTGTGCAAAATTTTTGTTCCGTTGAAATTTTTATTCCAGTTCATTTAGTTAACCCGCGCGGAGACGCATCTTTTGACACCCCACACGTGAGCCTAGCTCTCACGAAACGTCAAAAAATTGCTTTTTTTTTACGTTTCGTAAGAGCTTGCTAACCTAACCTAACCTAACTAACCTAACCTAACCTAACCAAACCATCGATATTTCTGCCTCCAGGAGAGCTTTTTTTACCTAGTTTTTTGCATATTAATAGCTCCTGCTATCCCGACTATAAAAATTTCCATCGCAGCTTTATATTAAAAAACTGGTTTTTGGCCCACTGTGCAAAATTTTTGTTCCGTTGAAATTTTTATTGCAGTTCATTTAGTTAACCCGCGCAGAAACGCATCTTTTGACACCCCACACGTGAGCCTAGCTCTCACGAAACGTCAAAAAATTGCTTTTTTTTAATGTTTCGTAAGAGCTTGCTAACCTAACCTAACCTAACTAACCTAACCTAACCTAACCAAACCATCGATATTTCTGCCTCCAGGAGAGCTTTTTTTACCTAGTTTTTGGCATATTAATTATAATTAATACAGGTTAGCTCCTGCTATCCCGACTATAAAAATTGCCATCGCAGGTTTATATTAAAAAACTGGTTTTTGGCCCACTGTGCAAAATTTTTGTTCCGTTGAAATTTTTATTCCAGTTCATTTAGTCAACCCGCGCGGAGACGCATCTTTTGACACCCCACAAGTGAGCCTAGCTCTCACAAAACGTCAAAAAATTCCTTTATTTTTACGTTTCGTAAGAGCTTGCTAACCTAACCTAACTAACCTAACCTAACCTAACCAAACCATCGATATTTCTGCCTCCAGGAGAGCTTTTTTTACCTAGTTTTTTGCATATTAATTATAATACAGGATAGCTCCTGCTATCCCGACTATAAAAATTGCCATCGCAGCTTTATATTAAAAAACTGGTTTTTGGCCCACTGTGCAAAATTTTTGTTCCGTTGAAATTTTTATTCCAGTTCATTTAGTTAACCCGCGCGGAGACGCATCTTTTGACACCCCACACGTGAGCCTAGCTCTCACAAAACGTCAAAAAATTGCTTTTTTTTTACGTTTCGTAAGAGCTTGCTAACCTAACCTAACCTAACTAACCTAACCTAACCAAACCAACCTAACCTAACCAAACCATCGATATTTCTGCCTCCAGGAGAGCTATTTTTCCCTAGTTTTTTGCATATTAATTATAATACAGGTTAGCTCCTGCTATCCCGTTTATAAAAATTGCCATCGCAGCTTTATATTAAAAAACTGGTTTTTGGCCCACTGTGCAAAACTTTTGTTCCGTTGAAATTTTTATTCCAGTTCATTTAGTTAACCCGCGCGGAAAAGCATCTTCTGACAGCCCACACGTGAGCCTGGCTCTCACGAAACGTCAAAAAATTGCTTTTTTTACGTTTCGTAAGAGCTTGCTAACCTAACCTAACCTAACTAACCTAACCTAACCTAACCAAACCTTCGATATTTCTGCCTCCAGGAGAGCTTTTTTTGCCTCGTTTTTTGCATATTAATTATAATACAGGTTAGCTCCTGCTATCCCGACTATAAAAATTGCCATCGCAGCTTTATATTAAAAAACTGGTTTTTGGCCCACTGTGCAAAATTTTTGTTCCGTTCAAATTTTTATTCCAGTTCATTTAGTTAACCCGCGCGGAGACGCATCTTTTGACACCCCACACGTGAGCCTAGCTCTCACGAAACGTCAAAAAAATTTTTTTTTTTACGTTTCGTAAGAGCTTGCTAACCTAACCTAACCTAACTAACCTAACCTAACCAAACCAACCTAACCTAATCAAACCATCGATATTTCTGCTAACTAACCTAACCTAACCTAACCAAACCATCGATATTTCTGCCTCCAGGAGAGCTTTTTTTACCTAGTTTTTTGCATATTAATTATAATACAGGTTAGCTCCTGCTATCCCGACTATAAAAATTGCAATCGCAGATTTATATTAAAAAACTAGTTTTTGGCCCACTGTGCAAAATTTTTGTTCCGTTGAAATTTTTATTCCAGTTCATTTAGTTAACTCGAGCGGAGACGCATCTTTTGACACCCCACACGTGAGCCTAGCTCTCACGAAACGTCAAAAAATTTTTTTTTTTTACGTTTCGTAAGAGCTTGCTAACCTAACCTAACCTAACTAACCTAAGCTAACCTAACCAAACCATCGATATTTCTGCCTCCAGGAGAGCTTTTTTTACCTAGTTTTTTGCATATTAATAGCTCCTGCTATCCCGACTATAAAAATTTCCATCGCAGCTTTATATTAAAAAACTGGTTTTTGGCCCACTGTGCAAAATTTTTGTTCCGTTGAAATTTTTATTCCAGTTCATTTAGTTAACCCGCGCAGAAACGCATCTTTTGACACCCCACACGTGAGCCTGGCTCTCACGAAACGTCAAAAAATTGCTTTTTTTTAATGTTTCGTAAGAGCTTGCTAACCTAACCTAACCTAACTAACCTAACCTAACCTAACCAAACCATCGATATTTCTGCCTCCAGGAGAGCTTTTTTTACCTAGTTTTTGGCATATTAATTATAATTAATACAGGTTAGCTCCTGCTATCCCGACTATAAAAATTGCCATCGCAGCTTTATATTAAAAAACTGGTTTTTGGCCCACTGTGCAAAATTTTTGTTCCGTTGAAATTTTTATTGCAGTTCATTTAGTTAACTCGCGCGAATACGCATCTTTTGTCACCCAACACGTGAGCCTAGCTCTCACGAAACGTCAAAAAATTGCTTTTTTTTTACGTTTCGTAAGAGCTTGCTAACCTAACCTAACCTAACTAACCTAACCTAACCTAACCAACCCATCGATATTTCTGCCTCCAGGAGAGCTATTTTTACCTAGTTTCTTGCATATTAATTATAATACAGGTTAGCTCCTGCTATCCCGACTATAAAAATTGCCATCGCAGCTTTATATTAAAAAACTGGTTTTTGGCCCACTGTGCAGAACTTTTGTTCCGTTGAAATTTTTATTCCAGTTCATTTAGTTAACCCGCGCGGAGACGCATCTTCTGACACCCCACACGTGAGCCTAGCTCTCACGAAACGTCAAAAAATTGCTTTTTTTTTACGTTTCGTAAGAGCTTGCTAACCTAACCTGACCTAACTAACCTAACCAAACCATCGATATTTCTGCCTACAGGAGAGCTTTTTTTACCTAGTTTTTTGCATATTAATTATAATACAGGTTAGCTCCTGCTATCCCGACTATAAAAATTGCCATCGCAGCTTTATATTAAAAAACTGGTTTTTGGCCCACTGTGCAAAATTTTTGTTCCGTTGAAATTTTTATTCCAGTTCATTTAGTTAACCCGCGCGGAGACGCATCTTTTGACACCCCACACGTGAGCCTAGCTCTCACGAAACGTCAAAAAATTGCTTTTTTTTTTCGTTTCGTAAGAGCTTGCTAACCTAACCTAACCTAACTAACCTAACCAAACCATCGATATTTCTGCCTCCAGAAGAGCTTTTTTTACCTAGTTTTTTGCATATTAATTATAATACAGGTTAGCTCCTGCTATCCGGGCTATAAAAATTGCCATCGCAGCTTTATATTAAAAAACTGGTTTTTGGCCCACTGTGCAAAATTTTTGTTCCGTTGAAATTTTTATTCCAGTTCATTTAGTTAACTCGAGCGGAGACGCATCTTTTGTCACCCCACACGTGAGCCTAGCTCTCACGAAACGTCAAAAAATTGCTTTTTTTACGTTTCGTAAGAGCTTGCTAACCTAACCTAACCTAACTAACCTAACCTAACCTAACCAAACCATCGATATTTTTGCCTCAATGAGAGCTTTTTTTACCTAGTTTTTTGCATATTAATTATAATACAGGTTAGCTCCTGCTATCCCGACTATAAAAATTGCAATCGCAGCTTTATATTAAAAAACTGGTTTTTGGCCCACTGTGCAAAATTTTTGTTCCGTTGAAATTTTTATTCCAGTTTATTTAGTTAACCCGCGCGGAGACGCATCTTTTGACACCCCACACGTGAGCCTAGCTCTCACGAAACGTCAAAAAATTGCTTTTTTTTTACGTTTCGTAAGAGCTTGCTAACCTAACCTAACCTAACTAACCTAACCTAACCTAACCAAACCATCGATATTTCTGCCTCCAGGAGAGCTTTTTTTACCTAGTTTTTTGCATATTAATTATAATACAGGTTAGCTCCTGCTATCCCGACTATAAAAATTGCAATCGCAGCTTTATATTAAAAAACTGGTTTTTGGCCCACTGTGCAAAATTTTTGTTCCATTGAAATTTTTATTCCAGTTCATTTAGTTAACTCGAGCGGAGACGCATCTTTTGTCACCCCACACGTGAGCCTAGCTCTCACGAAACGTCAAAAAATTGCTTTTTTTACGTTTCGTAAGAGCTTGCTAACCTAACCTAACCTAACTTACCTAACCTAACCTAACCAAACCATCGATATTTCTGCCTCAATGAGAGCTTTTTTTACCTAGTTTTTTGCATATTAATTATAATACAGGTTAGCTCCTGCTATCCCGACTATAAAAATTGCAATCGCAGCTTTATATTAAAAAACTGGTTTTTGGCCCACTGTGCATAATTTTTGTTCCGTTGAAATTTTTATTCCAGTTCATTTAGTTAACCCGCGCGGAGACGCATCTTTTGACACCCCACACGTGAGCCTAGCTCTCACGAAACGTCAAAAAATTGCTTTTTTTTTTCGTTTCGTAAGAGCTTGCTAACCTAACCTAACCTAACTAACCTAACCTAACCTAACCAAACCATCGATATTTCTGCCTCCAGGAGAGCTTATTTTACCTAGTTTTTTGAATATTAATTATAATACAGGTTAGCTCCTGCTATCCCGACTATAAAAATTGTCATCGCAGCTTTATATTAAAAAACTGGTTTTTGGCCCACTGTGCAAAATTTTTGTTCCGTTGAAATTTTTATTCCAGTTCATTTAGTTAACTCGAGCGGAGACGCATCTTCTGACACCCCACACGTGAGCCTAGCTCTCACGAAACGTCAAAAAAATGCTTTTTTTTTACGTTTCGTAAGAGCTTGCTAACCTAACCTAACCTAACCAAACCATCGATATTTCTGCCTCCAGGAGAGCTATTTTTCCCTAGTTTTTTGCAAATAAATTATAATACAGGTTAGCTCCTGCTATCCCGACTATAAAAATTGCCATCGCAGCTTTATATTCAAAAACTGGTTTTTGGCCCACTGTGCAAAATTTTTGTTCCGTTGAAATTTTTATTCCAGTTCATTTAGTTAACTCGAGCGGAGACGCATCTTCTGACACCCCACACGTGAGCCTAGCTCTCACGAAACGTCAAAAATTGCTTTTTTTTTACGTTTCGTAAGAGCATGCTAACCTAACCTAACCTAACTAACCTAACCTAACCTAACCTAACCAAACCATCGATATTTCTGCCTCCAGGAGAGCTATTTTTACCTAGTTTCTTGCATTTAATTATAATACAGGTTAGCTCCTGCTATCCCGACTATAAAAATTGCCATCGCAGCTTTATATTAAAAAATTGGTTTTTGGCCCACTGTGCAAAATTTTTGTTCCGTTGAAATTTTTATTCCAGTTCATTTAGTTAACCCGCGCGGAAACGCATCTTTTGACAGCCCACACGTGAGCCTAGCTCTCACGAAACGTCAAAAAATTGCTTTTTTTACGTTTCGTAAGAGCTTGCTAACCTAACCTAACCTAACTAACCTAACCTAACCTAACCAAACCATCGATATTTCTGCCTCCAGGAGAGCTATTATTCCCTAGTTTTTTGCATATTAATTATAATACAGGTTAGCTCCTGCTATCCCGACTATAAAAATTGCCATCGCAGCTCTATATTCAAAAACTGGTTTTTGGCCCACTGTGCAAAATTTTTGTTCCGTTCAAATTTTTATTCCAGTTCATTTAGTTAATCCGCGCGGAGACGCATCTTTTGACACCCCACACGTGAGCCTAGCTCTCACGAAACGTCAAAAAATTGCTTTTTTTTTACGTTTCGTAAGAGCTTGCTAACCTAACCTAACCTAACTAACCTAACCAAACCATCGATATTTCTGCCTCCAGAAGAGCTTTTTTTACCTAGTTTTTTGCATATTAATTATAATACAGGTTAGCTCCTGCTATCCCGACTATAAAAATTGCAATCGCAGCTTTATATTAAAAAACTGGTTTTTGGCCCACTGTGCAAAATTTTTGTTCCGTTGAAATTTTTATTCCAGTTCATTTAGTTAACTCGAGCGGAGACGCATCTTCTGACACCCCACACGTGAGCCTAGCTCTCACGAAACGTCAAAAAATTGCTTTTTTTACGTTTCGTAAGAGCTTGCTAACCTAACCTAACCTAACTTACCTAACCTAACCTAACCAAACCATCGATATTTCTGCCTCAATGAGAGCTTTTTTTACCTAGTTTTTTGCATATACCTCTGAAAGCCGCCATTCGTAAAACGTACCATCCTTCAAGCCCCGCCCGCATACGACAAACCGGATTCAAATGTCAGTTTGACATTTTTTCTCAGTTATGACAGCATATATTTTTTGTCGGAGGGCACCTGAGACGATCAATAATGCCTATGGCCAAGCGTGTAAATGTTGCCACAGCATAAAATACATTGCGTTTTGGTAATAATAGACGTAATAACGAGTGAATCGCAAAACTCACTGGTGAGTTTCAGTGCTCAACGGTTGTCGGTCAATGAAACTTACCAGTGAGTTTCCGGGCTTTACAGGTTAATTATAATACAGGTTAGCTCCTGCTATCCCGACTATAAAAATTGCAATCGCAGCTTTATATTAAAAAACTGGTTTTTGGCCCACTGTGCATAATTTTTGTTCCGTTGAAATTTTTATTCCAGTTCATTTAGTTAACGCGCGCGGAGACGCATCTTTTGACACCGCACACGTGAGCCTAGCTCTCACGAAACGTCAAAAAATTGCGTTTTTTTTTCGTTTCGTAAGAGCTTGCTAACCTAACCTAACCTAACTAACCTAACCTAACCTAACCAAACCATCGATATTTCTGCCTCCAGGAGAGCTTATTTTACCTAGTTTTTTGAATATTAATTATAATACAGGTTAGCTCCTGCTATCCCGACTATAAAAATTGTCATCGCAGCTTTATATTAAAAAACTGGTTTTTGGCCCACTGTGCAAAATTTTTGTTCCGTTGAAATTTTTATTCCAGTTCATTTAGTTAACTCGAGCGGAGACGCATCTTCTGACACCCCACACGTGAGCCTAGCTCTCACGAAACGTCAAAAAATTGCTTTTTTTTTACGTTTCGTAAGAGCTTGCTAACCTAACCTAACCTAACCTAACCAAACCATCGATATTTCTGCCTCCAGGAGAGCTATTTTTCCCTAGTTTTTTACATATAAATTATAATACAGGTTAGCTCCTGCTATCCCGACTATAAAAATTGCCATCGCAGCTTTATATTCAAAAACTGGTTTTTGGCCCACTGTGCAAAATTTTTGTTCCGTTGAAATTTTTATTCCAGTTCATTTAGTTAACTCGAGCGGAGACGCATCTTCTGACACCCCACACGTGAGCCTAGCTCTCACGAAACGTCAAAAAATTGCTTTTTTTTTACGTTTCGTAAGAGCATGCTAACCTAACCTAACCTAACTAACCTAACCTAACCTAACCTAACCAAACCATCGATATTTCTGCCTCCAGGAGAGCTATTTTTACCTAGTTTCTTGCATTTAATTATAATACAGGTTAGCTCCTGCTATCCCGACTATAAAAATTGCCATCGCAGCTTTATATTAAAAAATTGGTTTTTGGCCCACTGTGCAAAATTTTTGTTTCGTTGAAATTTTTATTCCAGTTCATTTAGTTAACCCGCGCGGAAACGCATCTTTTGACAGCCCACACGTGAGCCTAGCTCTCACGAAACGTCAAAAAATTGCTTTTTTTACGTTTCGTAAGAGCTTGCTAACCTAACCTAACCTAACTAACCTAACCTAACCTAACCAAACCATCGATATTTCTGCCTCCAGGAGAGCTATTTGTCCCTAGTTTTTTGCATATTAATTATAATACAGGTTAGCTCCTGCTATCCCGACTATAAAAATTGCCATCGCAGCTCTATATTCAAAAACTGGTTTTTGGCCCACTGTGCAAAACTTTTGTTCCGTTGAAATTTTTATTCCAGTTCATTTAGTTAACCCGCGCGGAGACGCATCTTCTGACACCCCACACGTGAGCCTAGCTCTCACGAAACGTCAAAAAATTGCTTTTTTTTTACGTTTCGTAAGAGCTTGCTAACCTAACCTAACCTAACCTAACCAAACCATCGATATTTCTGTCTCCAGGAGAGCTATTTTTAACTAGTTTTTTGCATATTAATTATAATACAGGTTAGCTACTGCTATCCCGACTATAAAAATTGCCATCGCAGCTTTCTATTAAACAACTGGTTTTTGGCCCACTGTGCAAAATTTTTGTTCCGTTGAAATTTTTATTCCAGTTCATTTAGTTAACCCGCGCGGAGACGCATCTTTTGACACCCCACACGTGAGCCTAGCTCTCACGAAACGTCAAAAAATTGCTTATTTTTACGTTTCGTAAGAGCTTGCTAACCTAACCTAACCTAACCTAACCAAATCATCGATATTTCTGCCTCCAGGAGAGCTTTTTTTACCTAGTTTTTTGCATATTAATTACAATACAGGTTAGCTCCTGCTATCCCGACTATAAAAATTGCCATCGCAGCTTTATATTGAAAAACTGGTTTTTTGCCCACTGTGCAAAATTTTTGTTCCGTTGAAATTTTTATTCCAGTTTATTTAGTTAACCCGCGCGGAGACGCATCTTTTGACACCCCACACGTGAGCCTAGCTCTCACGAAACGTCAAAAAATTGCTTTTATTACGTTTCGTAAGAGCTTGCTAACCTAACCTAACTAACCTAACCTAACCAAACCATCGATATTTCTGCCTCCAGGAGAGCTTCTTTTACCTAATTTTTTGCATATTAATTACAATACAGGTTAGCTCCTGCTATCCCGACTATAAAAATTGCCATCGCAGCTTTATATTGAAAAACTGGTTTTTGGCCCACTGTGCAAAATTTTTGTTCCGTTCAAATTTTTATTCCAGTTTATTTAGTTAACCCGCGCGGAGACGCATCTTTTTACACCCCACACGTGAGCCTAGCTCTCACGAAACGTCAAAAAATTGCTTTTTTTTTACGTTTCGTAAGAGCTTGCTAACCTAACCTAACCTAACTAACCTAACCTAACCTAACCAAACCATCGATATGTCTGCCTCCAGGAGAGCTTTGTTTACCTAGTTTTTTGCATATTAATTATAATACAGGTTAGCTCCTGCTATCCCGACTTTAAAAATTGCCATCGCAGCTTTATATTAAAAAACTGGTTTTTGGCCCACTGTGCAAAATTTTTGTTCCGTTGAAATTAATATTCCAGTTCATTTAGTTAACCCGCGCGGAGACGCATCTTTTGACACCCCACACGTGAGCCTAGCTCTCACGAAACGTCAAAAAATTGCTTTTTTTTTACGTTTCGTAAGAGCTTGCTAACCTAACCTAACCTAACTAACCTAACCTAACCAAACCAACCTAACCTAACCAAACCATCGATATTTCTGCCTCCAGGAGAGCTATTTTTCCCTAGTTTTTTGCATATTAATTATAATACAGGTTAGCTCCTGCTATCCCGACTATAAAAATTGCCATCGCAGCTTTATATTAAAAACTGGTTTTTGGCCCACTGTGCGAAATTTTTGTTCAGTTGAAATTTTTATTCCAGTTCATTTAGTTAACCCGCGCGAAAACGCATCTTTTGACACCCCACACGTGAGCCTAGCTCTCACGAAACGTCAAAAAATTGCTTTTTTTTTACGTTTCGTAAGAGCTTGCTAACCTAACCTAACCTAACTAACCTAACCTTACCTAACCAAACCATCGATATTTCTGCCTCCAGGAGAGCTTTTTTTACTTAGTTTTTTGCATATTAATAGCTCCTGCTATACCGACTATAAAAATTGCCATCGCAGCTTTATATTAAAAAACTGGTTTTTGGCCCACTGTGCAAAATTTTTGTTCCTTTGAAATTTTTATTCCAGTTCATTTAGTCAACCCGCGCGGAGACGCATCTTTTGACTCCCCACAAGTGAGCCTAGCTCTCACAAAACGTCAAAAAATTCCTTTATTTTTACGTTTCGTAAGAGCTTGCTAACCTAACCTAACCTAACTAACCTAACCTAACCTAACCAAACCATCGATATTTCTGCCTCCAGGAGAGCTTTTTTTACCTAGTTTTTTGCATATTAATTATAATACAGGTTAGCTCCTGCTATCCCGACTATAAAAATTGCCATCGCAGCTTTATATTAAAAAACTGGTTTTTGGCCCACTGTGCAAAATTTTTGTTCCGTTGAAATTTTTATTCCAGTTCATTTAGTTAACCCGTGCGGAGACGCATCTTTTGACACCCCACACGTGAGCCTAACTCTCACGAAACGTCAAAAAATTTCTTTTTTTTTACGTTTCGTAAGAGCTTGCTAACCTAACCTAACCTAACCTAACCAAACCATCGATATTTCTGCCTCCAGGAGAGCTATTTTTCCCTAGTTTTTTGCATATAAATTATAATACAGGTTAGCTCCTGCTATCCCGACTATAAAAATTGCCATCGCAGCTTTATATTCAAAAACTGGTTTTTGGCCCACTGTGCAAAATTTTTGTTCCGTTGAAATTTTTATTAAAGTTCATTTAGTTAACCCGCGCGGAGACGCATCTTCTGACACCCCACACGTGAGCCTAGCTCTCACGAAACGTCAAAAAATTGCTTTTTTTACGTTTCGTAAGAGCTTGCTAACCTAACCTAACCTAACTAACCTAACCTAACCTAACCAAACCATCGATATTTCTGCCTCCAGGAGAGCTATTTTTCCCTAGTTTTTTGCATATTAATTATAATACAGGTTAGCTCCTGCTATCCCGACTATAAAAATTGCCATCGCAGCTCTATATTCAAAAACTGGTTTTTGGCCCACTGTGCAAAATTTTTGTTCCGTTGAAATTTTTATTCCAGTTCATTTAGTTAACTCGAGCGGAGACGCATCTTCTGACACCCCACACGTGAGCCTAGCTCTCACGAAACGTCAAAAAATTGCTTTTTTTTTACGTTTCGTAAGAGCATGCTAACCTAACCTAACCTAACTAACCTAACCTAACCTAACCTAACCAAACCATCGATATTTCTGCCTCCAGGAGAGCTATTTTTACCTAGTTTCTTGCATTTAATTATAATACAGGTTAGCTCCTGCTATCCCGACTATAAAAATTGCCATCGCAGCTTTATATTAAAAAATTGGTTTTTGGCCCACTGTGCAAAATTTTTGTTCCGTTGAAATTTTTATTCCAGTTCATTTAGTTAACCCGCGCGGAAACGCATCTTTTGACAGCCCACACGTGAGCCTAGCTCTCACGAAACGTCAAAAAATTGCTTTTTTTACGTTTCGTAAGAGCTTGCTAACCTAACCTAACTAACCTAACCTAACCTAACCAAACCATCGATATTTCTGCCTCCAGGAGAGCTATTTTTCCCTAGTTTTTTGCATATTAATTATAATACAGGTTAGCTCCTGCTATCCCGACTATAAAAATTGCCATCGCAGCTTTATATTAAAAAATTGGTTTTTGGCCCACTGTGCAAAATTTTTGTTCCGTTGAAATTTTTATTCCAGTTCATTTAGTTAACCCGCGCGGAAACGCATCTTTTGACAGCCCACACGTGAGCCTAGCTCTCACGAAACGTCAAAAAATTGCTTTTTTTACGTTTCGTAAGAGCTTGCTAACCTAACCTAACCTAACTAACCTAACCTAACCTAACCAAACCATCGATATTTCTGCCTCCAGGAGAGCTATTTTTCCCTAGTTTTTTGCATATTAATTATAATACAGGTTAGCTCCTGCTATCCCGACTATAAAAATTGCCATCGCAGCTCTATATTCAAAAACTGGTTTTTGGCCCACTGTGCAAAATTTTTGTTCCGTTCAAATTTTTATTCCAGTTCATTTAGTTAACCCGCGCGGAGACGCATCTTTTGACACCCCACACGTGAGCCTAGCTCTCACGAAACGTCAAAAAATTGCTTTTTTTTTACGTTTCGTAAGAGCTTGCTAACCTAACCTAACCTAACTAACTTAACCAAACCATCGATATTTCTGCCTCCAGAAGAGCTTTTTTTACCTAGTTTTTTGCATATTAATTATAATACAGGTTAGCTCCTGCTAGCCCGACTATAAAAATTGCAATCGCAGCTTTATATTAAAAAAACTGGTTTTTGGCCCACTGTGCAAAATTTTTGTTCCGTTGAAATTTTTATTCCAGTTCATTTAGTTAACCCGCGCGGAGACGCATCTTTTGACATCCCACACGTGAGCCTAGCTCTCACGAAACGTCAAAAAATTGCTTTTTTTTTACGTTTCGTAAGAGCTTGCTAACCTAACCTAACCTAACTAACCTAACCAAACCATCGATATTTTTGCCTCAATGAGAGCTTTTTTTACCTAGTTTTTTGCATATTAATTATAATACAGGTTAGCTCCTGCTATCCCGACTATAAAAATTGCAACCGCAGCTTTATATTAAAAAACTGGTTTTTGGCCCACTGTGCAAAATTTTTGTTCCGTTGAAATTTTTATTCCAGTTCATTTAGTTAACCCGCGCGGAGACGCATCTTTTGACACCCCACACGTGAGCCTAGCTCTCACGAAACGTCAAAAAATTGCTTTTTTTTTACGTTTCGTAAGAGCTTGCTAACCTAACCTAACCTAACTAACCTAACCTAACCTAACCAAACCATCGATATTTCTGCCTCCAGGAGAGCTTTTTTTACCTAGTTTTTTGCATATTAATTATAATACAGGTTAGCTCCTGCTATCCCGACTATAAAAATTGCAATCGCAGCTTTATATTAAAAAACTGGTTTTTGGCCCACTGTGCAAAATTTTTGTTCCGTTGAAATTTTTATTCCAGTTCATTTAGTTAACTCGAGCGGAGACGCATCTTTTGTCACCCCACACGTGAGCCTAGCTCTCACGAAACGTCAAAAAATTGCTTTTTTTACGTTTCGTAAGAGCTTGCTAACCTTACCTAACCTAACTTACCTAACCTAACCTAACCAAACCATCGATATTTCTGCCTCAATGAGAGCTTTTTTTACCTAGTTTTTTGCATATACCTCTGAAAGCCGCCATTCGTAAAACGTACCATCCTTCAAGCCCCGCCCGCATACGACAAACCGGATTCAAATGTCAGTTTGACATTTTTTCTCAGTTATGACAGCATATATTTTTTGTCGGAGGGCACCTGAGACGATCAATAATGCCTATGGCCAAGCGTGTAAATGTTGCCACAGCATAAAATACATTGCGTTTTGGTAATAATAGACGTAATAACGAGTGAATCGCAAAACTCACTGGTGAGTTTCAGTGCTCAACGGTTGTCGGTCAATGAAACTCACCAGTGAGTTTCCGGGCTTTACAGGTTAATTATAATACAGGTTAGCTCCTGCTATCCCGACTATAAAAATTGCAATCGCAGCTTTATATTAAAAAACTGGTTTTTGGCCCACTGTGCATAATTTTTGTTCCGTTGAAATTTTTATTCCAGTTCATTTAGTTAACCCGCGCGGAGACGCATCTTTTGACACCCCACACGTGAGCCTAGCTCTCACGAAACGTCAAAAAATTGCTTTTTTTTTTCGTTTCGTAAGAGCTTGCTAACCTAACCTAACCTAACTAACCTAACCTAACCTAACCAAACCATCGATATTTCTGCCTCCAGGAGAGCTTATTTTACCTAGTTTTTTGAATATTAATTATAATACAGGTTAGCTCCTGCTATCCCGACTATAAAAATTGTCATCGCAGCTTTATATTAAAAAACTGGTTTTTGGCCCACTGTGCAAAATTTTTGTTCCGTTGAAATTTTTATTCCAGTTCATTTAGTTAACTCGAGCGGAGACGCATCTTCTGACACCCCACACGTGAGCCTAGCTCTCACGAAACGTCAAAAAATTGCTTTTTTTTTACGTTTCGTAAGAGCTTGCTAACCTAACCTAACCTAACCTAACCAAACCATCGATATTTCTACCTCCAGGAGAGCTATTTTTCCCTAGTTTTTTACATATAAATTATAATACAGGTTAGCTCCTGCTATCCCGACTATAAAAATTGCCATCGCAGCTTTATATTCAAAAACTGGTTTTTGGCCCACTGTGCAAAATTTTTGTTCCGTTGAAATTTTTATTCCAGTTCATTTAGTTAACTTGAGCGGAGACGCATCTTCTGACACCCCACACGTGAGCCTAGCTCTCACGAAACGTCAAAAAATTGCTTTTTTTTTACGTTTCGTAAGAGCATGCTAACCTAACCTAACCTAACTAACCTAACCTAACCTAACCTAACCAAACCATCGATATTTCTGCCTCCAGGAGAGCTATTTTTACCTAGTTTCTTGCATTTAATTATAATACAGGTTAGCTCCTGCTATCCCGACTATAAAAATTGCCATCGCAGCTTTATATTAAAAAATTGGTTTTTGGCCCACTGTGCAAAATTTTTGTTCCGTTGAAATTTTTATTCCAGTTCATTTAGTTAACCCGCGCGGAAACGCATCTTTTGACAGCCCACACGTGAGCCTAGCTCTCACGAAACGTCAAAAAATTGCTTTTTTTACGTTTCGTAAGAGCTTGCTAACCTAACCTAACCTAACTAACCTAACCTAACCTAACCAAACCATCGATATTTCTGCCTCCAGGAGAGCTATTTTTCCCTAGTTTTTTGCATATTAATTATAATACAGGTTAGCTCCTGCTATCCCGACTATAAAAATTGCCATCGCAGCTCTATATTCAAAAACTGGTTTTTGGCCCACTGTGCAAAATTTTTGTTCCGTTCAAATTTTTATTCCAGTTCATTTAGTTAACCCGCGTGGAGACGCATCTTTTGACACACCACACGTGAGCCTAGCTCTCACGAAACGTCAAAAAATTGCTTTTTTTTAAGTTTCGTAAGAGCTTGCTAACCTAACCTAACCTAACTAACCTAACCTAACCTAACCAAACCATCGATATTTCTGTCTCCAGGAGAGCTATTTTTAACTAGTTTTTTGCATATTAATTATAATACAGGTTAGCTACTGCTATCCCGACTATAAAAATTGCCATCGCAGCTTTCTATTAAACAACTGGTTTTTGGCCCACTGTGCAAAATTTTTGTTCCGTTGAAATTTTTATTCCAGTTCATTTAGTTAACCCGCGCGGAGACGCATCTTTTGACACCCCACACGTGAGCCTAGCTCTCACGAAACGTCAAAAAATTGCTTTTTTTTACGTTTCGTAAGAGCTTGCTAACCTAACCTAACCTAACCTAACCTAACCAAATCATCGATATTTCTGCCTCCAGGAGAGCTTTTTTTACCTAGTTTTTTGCATATTAATTACAATACAGGTTAGCTCCTGCTATCCCGACTATAAAAATTGCCATCGCAGCTTTATATTGAAAAACTGGTTTTTTGCCCACTGTGCAAAATTTTTGTTCCGTTGAAATTTTTATTCCAGTTTATTTAGTTAACCCGCGCGGAGACGCATCTTTTGACACCCCACACGTGAGCCTAGCTCTCACGAAACGTCAAAAAATTGCTTTTATTACGTTTCGTAAGAGCTTGCTAACCTAACCTAACTAACCTAACCTAACCAAACCATCGATATTTCTGCCTCCAGGAGAGCTTCTTTTACCTAATTTTTTGCATATTAATTACAATACAGGTTAGCTCCTGCTATCCCGACTATAAAAATTGCCATCGCAGCTTTATATTGAAAAACTGGTTTTTGGCCCACTGTGCAAAATTTTTGTTCCGTTCAAATTTTTATTCCAGTTTATTTAGTTAACCCGCGCGGAGACGCATCTTTTTACACCCCACACCTGAGCCTAGCTCTCACGAAACGTCAAAAAATTGCTTTTTTTTTACGTTTCGTAAGAGCTTGCTAACCTAACCTAACCTAACTAACCTAACCTAACCTAACCAAACCATCGATATGTCTGCCTCCAGGAGAGCTTTGTTTACCTAGTTTTTTGCATATTAATTATAATACAGGTTAGCTCCTGCTATCCCGACTTTAAAAATTGCCATCGCAGCTTTATATTAAAAAACTGGTTTTTGGCCCACTGTGCAAAATTTTTGTTCCGTTGACATTAATATTCCAGTTCATTTAGTTAACCCGCGCGGAGACGCATCTTTTGACACCCCACACGTGAGCCTAGCTCTCACGAAACGTCAAAAAATTGCTTTTTTTTTACGTTTCGTAAGAGCTTGCTAACCTAACCTAACCTAACTAACCTAACCTAACCAAACCAACCTAACCTAACCAAACCATCGATATTTCTGCCTCCAGGAGAGCTATTTTTCCCTAGTTTTTTGCATATTAATTATAATACAGGTTAGCTCCTGCTATCCCGACTATAAAAATTGCCATCGCAGCTTTATATTAAAAACTGGTTTTTGGCCCACTGTGCAAAATTTTTGTTCAGTTGAAATTTTTATTCCAGTTCATTTAGTTAACCCGCGCGAAAACGCATCTTTTGACACCCCACACGTGAGCCTAGCTCTCACGAAACGTCAAAAAATTGCTTTTTTTTTACGTTTCGTAAGAGCTTGCTAACCTAACCTAACCTAACTAACCTAACCTAACCTAACCAAACCATCGATATTTCTGCCTCCAGGAGAGCTTTTTTTACCTAGTTTTTTGCATATTAATTATAATACAGGTTAGCTCCTGCTATCCCGACTATAAAAATTGCCATCGCAGCTTTATATTAAAAAACTGGTTTTTGGCCCACTGTGCAAAATTTTTGTTCCGTTGAAATTAATATTCCAGTTCATTTAGTTAACCCGCGCGGAGACGCATCTTTTGACACCCCACACGTGAGCCTAACTCTCACGAAACGTCAAAAAATTTCTTTTTTTTTACGTTTCGTAAGAGCTTGCTAACCTAACCTAACCTAACCTAACCAAACCATCGATATTTCTGCCTCCAGGAGAGCTATTTTTCCCTAGTTTTTTGCATATAAATTATAATACAGGTTAGCTCCTGCTATCCCGACTATAAAAATTGCCATCGCAGCTTTATATTCAAAAACTGGTTTTTGGCCCACTGTGCAAAATTTTTGTTCCGTTGAAATTTTTATTAAAGTTCATTTAGTTAACCCGCGCGGAGACGCATCTTCTGACACCCCACACGTGAGCCTAGCTCTCACGAAACGTCAAAAAATTGCTTTTTTTACGTTTCGTAAGAGCTTGCTAACCAAACCTAACCTAACTAACCTAACCTAACCTAACCAAACCATCGATATTTCTGCCTCCAGGAGAGCTATTTTTCCCTAGTTTTTTGCATATTAATTATAATACAGGTTAGCTCCTGCTATCCCGACTATAAAAATTGCAATCGCAGCTTTATATTAAAAAACTGGTTTTTGGCCCACTGTGCAAAATTTTTGTTCCGTTGAAATTTTTATTCCAGTTCATTTAGTTAACTCGAGCGGAGACGCATCTTTTGTCACCCCACACGTGAGCCTAGCTCTCACGAAACGTCAAAAAATTGCTTTTTTTACGTTTCGTAAGAGCTTGCTAACCTAACCTAACCTAACTTACCTAACCTAACCTAACCAAACCATCGATATTTCTGCCTCAATGAGAGCTTTTTTTACCTAGTTTTTTGCATATTAATTATAATACAGGTTAGCTCCTGCTATCCCGACTATAAAAATTGCAATCGCAGCTTTATATTAAAAAACTGGTTTTTGGCCCACTGTGCATAATTTTTGTTCCGTTGAAATTTTTATTCTAGTTCATTTAGTTAACCCGCGCGGAGACGCATCTTTTGACACCCCACACGTGAGCCTAGCTCTCACGAAACGTCAAAAAATTGCTTTTTTTTTTCGTTTCGTAAGAGCTTGCTAACCTAACCTAACCTAACTAACCTAACCTAACCTAACCAAACCATCGATATTTCTGCCTCCAGGAGAGCTTATTTTACCTAGTTTTTTGAATATTAATTATAATACAGGTTAGCTCCTGCTATCCCGACTATAAAAATTGTCATCGCAGCTTTATATTAAAAAACTGGTTTTTGGCCCACTGTGCAAAATTTTTGTTCCGTTGAAATTTTTATTCCAGTTCATTTAGTTAACTCGAGCGGAGACGCATCTTCTGACACCCCACACGTGAGCCTAGCTCTCACGAAACGTCAAAAAATTGCTTTTTTTTTACGTTTCGTAAGAGCTTGCTAACCTAACCTAACCTAACCTAACCAAACCATCGATATTTCTGCCTCCAGGAGAGCTATTTTTCCCTAGTTTTTTGCAAATAAATTATAATACAGGTTAGCTCCTGCTATCCCGACTATAAAAATTGCCATCGCAGCTTTATATTCAAAAACTGGTTTTTGGCCCACTGTGCAAAATTTTTGTTCCGTTGAAATTTTTATTCCAGTTCATTTAGTTAACTCGAGCGGAGACGCATCTTCTGACACCCCACACGTGAGCCTAGCTCTCACGAAACATCAAAAATTGCTTTTTTTTTACGTTTCGTAAGAGCATGCTAACCTAACCTAACCTAACTAACCTAACCTAACCTAACCTAACCAAACCATCGATATTTCTGCCTCCAGGAGAGCTATTTTTACCTAGTTTCTTGCATTTAATTATAATACAGGTTAGCTCCTGCTATCCCGACTATAAAAATTGCCATCGCAGCTTTATATTAAAAAATTGGTTTTTGGCCCACTGTGCAAAATTTTTGTTCCGTTGAAATTTTTATTCCAGTTCATTTAGTTAACCCGCGCGGAAACGCATCTTTTGACAGCCCACACGTGAGCCTAGCTCTCACGAAACGTCAAAAAATTGCTTTTTTTACGTTTCGTAAGAGCTTGCTAACCTAACCTAACCTAACTAACCTAACCTAACCTAACCAAACCATCGATATTTCTGCCTCCAGGAGAGCTATTTTTCCCTAGTTTTTTGCATATTAATTATAATACAGGTTAGCTCCTGCTATCCCGACTATAAAAATTGCCATCGCAGCTCTATATTCAAAAACTGGTTTTTGGCCCACTGTGCAAAATTTTTGTTCCGTTCAAATTTTTATTCCAGTTCATTTAGTTAACCCGCGCGGAGACGCATCTTCTGACACCCCACACGTGAGCCTAGCTCTCACGAAACGTCAAAAAATTGCTTTTTTTACGTTTCGTAAGAGCTTGCTAACCTAACCTAACCTAACTTACCTAACCTAACCTAACCAAACCATCGATATTTCTGCCTCAATGAGAGCTTTTTTTACCTAGTTTTTTGCATATTAATTATAATACAGGTTAGCTCCTGCTATCCCGACTATAAAAATTGCAATCGCAGCTTTATATTAAAAAACTGGTTTTTGGCCCACTGTGCATAATTTTTGTTCCGTTGAAATTTTTATTCCAGTTCATTTAGTTAACCCGCGCGGAGACGCATCTTTTGACACCCCACACGTGAGCCTAGCTCTCACGAAACGTCAAAAAATTGCTTTTTTTTTTCGTTTCGTAAGAGCTTGCTAACCTAACCTAACCTAACTAACCTAACCTAATCTAACGAAACCATCGATATTTCTGCCTCCAGGAGAGCTTATTTTACCTAGTTTTTTGAATATTAATTATAATACAGGTTAGCTCCTGCTATCCCGACTATAAAAATTGTCATCGCAGCTTTATATTAAAAAACTGGTTTTTGGCCCACTGTGCAAAATTTTTGTTCCGTTGAAATTTTTATTCCAGTTCATTTAGTTAACTCGAGCGGAGACGCATCTTCTGACACCCCACACGTGAGCCTAGCTCTCACGAAACGTCAAAAAATTGCTTTTTTTTTACGTTTCGTAAGAGCTTGCTAACCTAACCTAACCTAACCTAACCAAACCATCGATATTTCTGCCTCCAGGAGAGCTATTTTTCCCTAGTTTTTTGCAAATAAATTATAATACAGGTTAGCTCCTGCTATCCCGACTATAAAAATTGCCATCGCAGCTTTATATTCAAAAACTGGTTTTTGGCCCACTGTGCAAAATTTTTGTTCCGTTGAAATTTTTATTCCAGTTCATTTAGTTAACTCGAGCGGAGACGCATCTTCTGACACCCCACACGTGAGCCTAGCTCTCACGAAACGTCAAAAATTGCTTTTTTTTTACGTTTCGTAAGAGCATGCTAACCTAACCTAACCTAACTAACCTAACCTAACCTAACCTAACCAAACCATCGATATTTCTGCCTCCAGGAGAGCTATTTTTACCTAGTTTTTTGCATATTAATTATAATACAGGTTAGCTCCTGCTATCCCGACTATAAAAATTGCAATCGCAGCTTTATATTAAAAAACTGGTTTTTGGCCCACTGTGCAAAATTTTTGTTCCATTGAAATTTTTATTCCAGTTCATTTAGTTAACTCGAGCGGAGACGCATCTTTTGTCACCCCACACGTGAGCCTAGCTCTCACGAAACGTCAAAAAATTGCTTTTTTTACGTTTCGTAAGAGCTTGCTAACCTAACCTAACCTAACTAACCTAACCTAACCTAACCAAACCATCGATATTTCTGCCTCCAGGAGAGCTATTTTTCCCTAGTTTTTTGCATATTAATTATAATACAGGTTAGCTCCTGCTATCCCGACTATAAAAATTGCCATCGCAGCTCTATATTCAAAAACTGGTTTTTGGCCCACTGTGCAAAATTTTTGTTCCGTTCAAATTTTTATTCCAGTTCATTTAGTTAACCCGCGCGGAGACGCATCTTTTGACACCCCACACGTGAGCCTAGCTCTCACGAAACGTCAAAAAATTGCTTTTTTTTTACGTTTCGTAAGAGCTTGCTAACCTAACCTAACCTAACTAACCTAACCAAACCATCGATATTTCTGCCTCCAGAAGAGCTTTTTTTACCTAGTTTTTTGCATATTAATTATAATACAGGTTAGCTCCTGCTATCCCGACTATAAAAATTGCAATCGCAGCTTTATATTAAAAAACTGGTTTTTGGCCCACTGTGCAAAATTTTTGTTCCGTTGAAATTTTTATTCCAGTTCATTTAGTTAACCCGCGCGGAGACGCATCTTTTGACACCCCACACGTGAGCCTAGCTCTCACGAAACGTCAAAAAATTGCTTTTTTTTTACGTTTCGTAAGAGCTTGCTAACCTAACCTAACCTAACTAACCTAACCTAACCTAACCAAACCATCGATATTTTTGCCTCAATGAGAGCTTTTTTTACCTAGTTTTTTGCATATTAATTATAATACAGGTTAGCTCCTGCTATCCCGACTATAAAAATTGCAATCGCAGCTTTATATTAAAAAACTGGTTTTTGGCCCACTGTGCAAAATTTTTGTTCCGTTGAAATTTTTATTCCAGTTTATTTAGTTAACTCGAGCGGAGACGCATCTTTTGTCACCCCACACGTGAGCCTAGCTCTCACGAAACGTCAAAAAATTGCTTTTTTTACGTTTCGTAAGAGCTTGCTAACCTAACCTAACCTAACTTACCTAACCTAACCTAACCAAACCATCGATATTTCTGCCTCAATGAGAGCTTTTTTTACCTAGTTTTTTGCATATACCTCTGAAAGCCGCCATTCGTAAAACGTACCATCCTTCAAGCCCCGCCCGCATACGACAAACCGGATTCAAATGTCAGTTTGACATTTTTTCTCAGTTATGACAGCATATATTTTTTGTCGGAGGGCACCTGAGACGATCAATAATGCCTATGGCCAAGCGTGTAAATGTTGCCACAGCATAAAATACATTGCGTTTTGGTAATAATAGACGTAATAACGAGTGAATCGCAAAACTCACTGGTGAGTTTCAGTGCTCAACGGTTGTCGGTCAATGAAACTTACCAGTGAGTTTCCGGGCTTTACAGGTTAATTATAATACAGGTTAGCTCCTGCTATCCCGACTATAAAAATTGCAATCGCAGCTTTATATTAAAAAACTGGTTTTTGGCCCACTGTGCATAATTTTTGTTCCGTTGAAATTTTTATTCCAGTTCATTTAGTTAACGCGCGCGGAGACGCATCTTTTGACACCCCACACGTGAGCCTAGCTCTCACGAAACGTCAAAAAATTGCGTTTTTTTTTCGTTTCGTAAGAGCTTGCTAACCTAACCTAACCTAACTAACCTAACCTAACCTAACCAAACCATCGATATTTCTGCCTCCAGGAGAGCTTATTTTACCTAGTTTTTTGAATATTAATTATAATACAGGTTAGCTCCTGCTATCCCGACTATAAAAATTGTCATCGCAGCTTTATATTAAAAAACTGGTTTTTGGCCCACTGTGCAAAATTTTTGTTCCGTTGAAATTTTTATTCCAGTTCATTTAGTTAACTCGAGCGGAGACGCATCTTCTGACACCCCACACGTGAGCCTAGCTCTCACGAAACGTCAAAAAATTGCTTTTTTTTTACGTTTCGTAAGAGCTTGCTAACCTAACCTAACCTAACCTAACCTAACCAAACCATCGATATTTCTGCCTCCAGGAGAGCTATTTTTCCCTAGTTTTTTACATATAAATTATAATACAGGTTAGCTCCTGCTATCCCGACTATAAAAATTGCCATCGCAGCTTTATATTCAAAAACTGGTTTTTGGCCCACTGTGCAAAATTTTTGTTCCGTTGAAATTTTTATTCCAGTTCATTTAGTTAACTCGAGCGGAGACGCATCTTCTGACACCCCACACATGAGCCTAGCTCTCACGAAACGTCAAAAAATTGCTTTTTTTTTACGTTTCGTAAGAGCATGCTAACCTAACCTAACCTAACTAACCTAACCTAACCAAACCATCGATATTTCTGCCTCCAGGAGAGCTATTTTTACCTAGTTTCTTGCATTTAATTATAATACTGGTTAGCTCCTGCTATCCCGACTATAAAAATTGCCATCGCAGCTTTATATTAAAAAATTGGTTTTTGGCCCACTGTGCAAAATTTTTGTTTCGTTGAAATTTTTATTCCAGTTCATTTAGTTAACCCGCGCGGAAACGCATCTTTTGACAGCCCACACGTGAGCCTAGCTCTCACGAAACGTCAAGAAATTGCTTTTTTTACGTTTCGTAAGAGCTTGCTAACCTAACCTAACCTAACTAACCTAACCTAACCTAACCAAACCATCGATATTTCTGCATCCAGGAGAGCTATTTTTCCCTAGTTTTTTGCATATTAATTATAATACAGGTTAGCTCCTGCTATCCCGACTATAAAAATTGCCATCGCAGCTCTATATTCAAAAACTGGTTTTTGGCCCACTGTGCAAAATTTTTGTTCCGTTCAAATTTTTATTCCAGTTCATTTAGTTAACCCGCGCGGAGACGCATCTTTTGACACCCCACACGTGAGCCTAGCTCTCACGAAACGTCAAAAAATTGCTTTTTTTTTACGTTTCGTAAGAGCTTGCTAACCTAACCTAACCTAACCAAACCATCGATATTTCTGTCTCCAGGAGAGCTATTTTTAACTAGTTTTTTGCATATTAATTATAATACAGGTTAGCTACTGCTATCCCGACTATAAAAATTGCCATCGCAGCTTTCTATTAAACAACTGGTTTTTGGCCCACTGTGCTAAATTTTTGTTCCGTTGAAATTTTTATTCCAGTTCATTTAGTTAACCCGCGCGGAGACGCATCTTTTGACACCCCACACGTGAGCCTAGCTCTCACGAAACGTCAAAAAATTGCTTATTTTTACGTTTCGTAAGAGCTTGCTAACCTAACCTAACCTAACCTAACCAAATCATCGATATTTCTGCCTCCAGGAGAGCTTTTTTTACCTAGTTTTTTGCATATTAATTACAATACAGGTTAGCTCCTGCTATCCCGACTATAAAAATTGCCATCGCAGCTTTATATTGAAAAACTGGTTTTTTGCCCACTGTGCAAAATTTTTGTTCCGTTGAAATTTTTATTCCAGTTTATTTAGTTAACCCGCGCGGAGACGCATCTTTTGACACCCCACACGTGAGCCTAGCTCTCACGAAACGTCAAAAAATTGCTTTTTTTTTACATTTCGTAAGAGCTTGCTAACCTAACCTAACCTAACTAACCTAACCTAACCAAACCAACCTAACCTAACCAAACCATCGATATTTCTGCCTCCAGGAGAGCTATTATTCCCAAGCTTTTTGCATATTAATTATAATACAGGTTAGCTCCTGCTATCCCGACTATAAAAATTGCCATCGCAGCTTTATATTAAAAACTGGTTTTTGGTCCACTGTGCAAAATTTTTGTTCAGTTGAAATTTTTATTCCAGTTCATTTAGTTAACCCGCGCGAAAACGCATCTTTTGACACCCCACACGTGAGCCTAGCTCTCACGAAACGTCAAAAAATTGCTTTTTTTTTACGTTTCGTAAGAGCTTGCTAACCTAACCTAACCTAACTAACCTAACCTTACCTAACCAAACCATCGATATTTCTGCCTCCAGGAGAGCTTTTTTTACTTAGTTTTTTGCATATTAATAGCTCCTGCTATACCGACTATAAAAATTGCCATCGCAGCTTTATATTAAAAAACTGGTTTTTGGCCCACTGTGCAAAATTTTTGTTCCTTTGAAATTTTTATTCCAGTTCATTTAGTCAACCCGCGCGGAGACGCATCTTTTGACTCCCCACAAGTGAGCCTAGCTCTCACAAAACGTCAAAAAATTCCTTTATTTTTACGTTTCGTAAGAGCTTGCTAACCTAACCTAACCTAGCTAACCTAACCTAACCTAACCAAACCATCGATATTTCTGCCTCCAGGAGAGCTTTTTTTACCTAGTTTTTTGCATATTAATTATAATACAGGTTAGCTCCTGCTATCCCGACTATAAAAGTTGCCATCGCAGCTTTATATTAAAAAACTGGTTTTTGGCCCACTGTGCAAAATTTTTGTTCCGTTGAAATTTTTATTCCAGTTCATTTAGTTAACCCGCGCGGAGACGCATCTTTTGACACCCCACACGTGAGCCTAACTCTCACGAAACGTCAAAAAATTTCTTTTTTTTTACGTTTCGTAAGAGCTTGCTAACCTAACCTAACCTAACCTAACCAAACCATCGATATTTCTGCCTCCAGGAGAGCTATTTTTCCCTAGTTTTTTGCATATAAATTATAATACAGGTTAGCTCCTGCTATCCCGACTATAAAAATTGCCATCGCAGCTTTATATTCAAAAACTGGTTTTTGGCCCACTGTGCAAAATTTTTGTTCCGTTGAAATTTTTATTAAAGTTCATTTAGTTAACCCGCGCGGAGACGCATCTTCTGACACCCCACACGTGAGCCTAGCTCTCACGAAACGTCAAAAAATTGCTTTTTTTACGTTTCGTAAGAGCTTGCTAACCTAACCTAACCTAACTAACCTAACCTAACCTAACCAAACCATCGATATTTCTGCCTCCAGGAGAGCTATTTTTCCCTAGTTTTTTGCATATTAATTATAATACAGGTTAGCTCCTGCTATCCCGACTATAAAAATTGCCATCGCAGCTCTATATTCAAAAACTGGTTTTTGGCCCACTGTGC
The DNA here is from genome assembly GCA_951329385.1 of Polia nebulosa. Classification (NCBI taxonomy): domain Eukaryota; kingdom Metazoa; phylum Arthropoda; class Insecta; order Lepidoptera; family Noctuidae; genus Polia; species Polia nebulosa. The sequence continues at coordinate 15,090,947 of OX589606.1, forward strand.
AAAATTTTTGTTTCGTTGAAATTTTTATTCCAGTTCATTTAGTTAACTCGAGCGGAGACGCATCTTCTGACACCCCACACGTGAGCCTAGCTCTCACGAAACGTCAAAAAATTGCTTTTTTTACGTTTCGTAAGAGCTTGCTAACCTAACCTAACCTAACTAACCTAACCTAACCTAACCTAACCATCGATATTTCTGCCTCCAGGAGAGCTATTTTTCCCTAGTTTTTTGCATATTAATTATAATACAGGTTAGCTCCTGCTATCCCGACTATAAAAATTGCCATCGCAGCTCTATATTCAAAAACTGGTTTTTGGCCCACTGTGCAAAATTTTTGTTCCGTTCAAATTTTTATTCCAGTTCATTTAGTTAACCCGCGCGGAGACGCATCTTCTGACACCCCACACGTGAGCCTAGCTCTCACGAAACGTCAAAAAATTGCTTTTTTTACGTTTCGTAAGAGCTTGCTAACCTAACCTAACCTAACTTACCTAACCTAACCTAACCAAACCATCGATATTTCTGCCTCAATGAGAGCTTTTTTTACCTAGTTTTTTGCATATTAATTATAATACAGGTTAGCTCCTGCTATCCCGACTATAAAAATTGCAATCGCAGCTTTATATTAAAAAACTGGTTTTTGGCCCACTGTGCATAATTTTTGTTCCGTTGAAATTTTTATTCCAGTTCATTTAGTTAACCCGCGCGGAGACGCATCTTTTGACACCCCACACGTGAGCCTAGCTCTCACGAAACGTCAAAAAATTGCTTTTTTTTTTCGTTTCGTAAGAGCTTGCTAACCTAACCTAACCTAACTAACCTAACCTAATCTAACGAAACCATCGATATTTCTGCCTCCAGGAGAGCTTATTTTACCTAGTTTTTTGAATATTAATTATAATACAGGTTAGCTCCTGCTATCCCGACTATAAAAATTGTCATCGCAGCTTTATATTAAAAAACTGGTTTTTGGCCCACTGTGCAAAATTTTTGTTCCGTTGAAATTTTTATTCCAGTTCATTTAGTTAACTCGAGCGGAGACGCATCTTCTGACACCCCACACGTGAGCCTAGCTCTCACGAAACGTCAAAAAATTGCTTTTTTTTTACGTTTCGTAAGAGCTTGCTAACCTAACCTAACCTAACCTAACCAAACCATCGATATTTCTGCCTCCAGGAGAGCTATTTTTCCCTAGTTTTTTGCAAATAAATTATAATACAGGTTAGCTCCTGCTATCCCGACTATAAAAATTGCCATCGCAGCTTTATATTCAAAAACTGGTTTTTGGCCCACTGTGCAAAATTTTTGTTCCGTTGAAATTTTTATTCCAGTTCATTTAGTTAACTCGAGCGGAGACGCATCTTCTGACACCCCACACGTGAGCCTAGCTCTCACGAAACGTCAAAAATTGCTTTTTTTTTACGTTTCGTAAGAGCATGCTAACCTAACCTAACCTAACTAACCTAACCTAACCTAACCTAACCAAACCATCGATATTTCTGCCTCCAGGAGAGCTATTTTTACCTAGTTTTTTGCATATTAATTATAATACAGGTTAGCTCCTGCTATCCCGACTATAAAAATTGCAATCGCAGCTTTATATTAAAAAACTGGTTTTTGGCCCACTGTGCAAAATTTTTGTTCCATTGAAATTTTTATTCCAGTTCATTTAGTTAACTCGAGCGGAGACGCATCTTTTGTCACCCCACACGTGAGCCTAGCTCTCACGAAACGTCAAAAAATTGCTTTTTTTACGTTTCGTAAGAGCTTGCTAACCTAACCTAACCTAACTAACCTAACCTAACCTAACCAAACCATCGATATTTCTGCCTCCAGGAGAGCTATTTTTCCCTAGTTTTTTGCATATTAATTATAATACAGGTTAGCTCCTGCTATCCCGACTATAAAAATTGCCATCGCAGCTCTATATTCAAAAACTGGTTTTTGGCCCACTGTGCAAAATTTTTGTTCCGTTCAAATTTTTATTCCAGTTCATTTAGTTAACCCGCGCGGAGACGCATCTTTTGACACCCCACACGTGAGCCTAGCTCTCACGAAACGTCAAAAAATTGCTTTTTTTTTACGTTTCGTAAGAGCTTGCTAACCTAACCTAACCTAACTAACCTAACCAAACCATCGATATTTCTGCCTCCAGAAGAGCTTTTTTTACCTAGTTTTTTGCATATTAATTATAATACAGGTTAGCTCCTGCTATCCCGACTATAAAAATTGCAATCGCAGCTTTATATTAAAAAACTGGTTTTTGGCCCACTGTGCAAAATTTTTGTTCCGTTGAAATTTTTATTCCAGTTCATTTAGTTAACCCGCGCGGAGACGCATCTTTTGACACCCCACACGTGAGCCTAGCTCTCACGAAACGTCAAAAAATTGCTTTTTTTTTACGTTTCGTAAGAGCTTGCTAACCTAACCTAACCTAACTAACCTAACCTAACCTAACCAAACCATCGATATTTTTGCCTCAATGAGAGCTTTTTTTACCTAGTTTTTTGCATATTAATTATAATACAGGTTAGCTCCTGCTATCCCGACTATAAAAATTGCAATCGCAGCTTTATATTAAAAAACTGGTTTTTGGCCCACTGTGCAAAATTTTTGTTCCGTTGAAATTTTTATTCCAGTTTATTTAGTTAACTCGAGCGGAGACGCATCTTTTGTCACCCCACACGTGAGCCTAGCTCTCACGAAACGTCAAAAAATTGCTTTTTTTACGTTTCGTAAGAGCTTGCTAACCTAACCTAACCTAACTTACCTAACCTAACCTAACCAAACCATCGATATTTCTGCCTCAATGAGAGCTTTTTTTACCTAGTTTTTTGCATATACCTCTGAAAGCCGCCATTCGTAAAACGTACCATCCTTCAAGCCCCGCCCGCATACGACAAACCGGATTCAAATGTCAGTTTGACATTTTTTCTCAGTTATGACAGCATATATTTTTTGTCGGAGGGCACCTGAGACGATCAATAATGCCTATGGCCAAGCGTGTAAATGTTGCCACAGCATAAAATACATTGCGTTTTGGTAATAATAGACGTAATAACGAGTGAATCGCAAAACTCACTGGTGAGTTTCAGTGCTCAACGGTTGTCGGTCAATGAAACTTACCAGTGAGTTTCCGGGCTTTACAGGTTAATTATAATACAGGTTAGCTCCTGCTATCCCGACTATAAAAATTGCAATCGCAGCTTTATATTAAAAAACTGGTTTTTGGCCCACTGTGCATAATTTTTGTTCCGTTGAAATTTTTATTCCAGTTCATTTAGTTAACGCGCGCGGAGACGCATCTTTTGACACCCCACACGTGAGCCTAGCTCTCACGAAACGTCAAAAAATTGCGTTTTTTTTTCGTTTCGTAAGAGCTTGCTAACCTAACCTAACCTAACTAACCTAACCTAACCTAACCAAACCATCGATATTTCTGCCTCCAGGAGAGCTTATTTTACCTAGTTTTTTGAATATTAATTATAATACAGGTTAGCTCCTGCTATCCCGACTATAAAAATTGTCATCGCAGCTTTATATTAAAAAACTGGTTTTTGGCCCACTGTGCAAAATTTTTGTTCCGTTGAAATTTTTATTCCAGTTCATTTAGTTAACTCGAGCGGAGACGCATCTTCTGACACCCCACACGTGAGCCTAGCTCTCACGAAACGTCAAAAAATTGCTTTTTTTTTACGTTTCGTAAGAGCTTGCTAACCTAACCTAACCTAACCTAACCTAACCAAACCATCGATATTTCTGCCTCCAGGAGAGCTATTTTTCCCTAGTTTTTTACATATAAATTATAATACAGGTTAGCTCCTGCTATCCCGACTATAAAAATTGCCATCGCAGCTTTATATTCAAAAACTGGTTTTTGGCCCACTGTGCAAAATTTTTGTTCCGTTGAAATTTTTATTCCAGTTCATTTAGTTAACTCGAGCGGAGACGCATCTTCTGACACCCCACACATGAGCCTAGCTCTCACGAAACGTCAAAAAATTGCTTTTTTTTTACGTTTCGTAAGAGCATGCTAACCTAACCTAACCTAACTAACCTAACCTAACCAAACCATCGATATTTCTGCCTCCAGGAGAGCTATTTTTACCTAGTTTCTTGCATTTAATTATAATACTGGTTAGCTCCTGCTATCCCGACTATAAAAATTGCCATCGCAGCTTTATATTAAAAAATTGGTTTTTGGCCCACTGTGCAAAATTTTTGTTTCGTTGAAATTTTTATTCCAGTTCATTTAGTTAACCCGCGCGGAAACGCATCTTTTGACAGCCCACACGTGAGCCTAGCTCTCACGAAACGTCAAGAAATTGCTTTTTTTACGTTTCGTAAGAGCTTGCTAACCTAACCTAACCTAACTAACCTAACCTAACCTAACCAAACCATCGATATTTCTGCATCCAGGAGAGCTATTTTTCCCTAGTTTTTTGCATATTAATTATAATACAGGTTAGCTCCTGCTATCCCGACTATAAAAATTGCCATCGCAGCTCTATATTCAAAAACTGGTTTTTGGCCCACTGTGCAAAATTTTTGTTCCGTTCAAATTTTTATTCCAGTTCATTTAGTTAACCCGCGCGGAGACGCATCTTTTGACACCCCACACGTGAGCCTAGCTCTCACGAAACGTCAAAAAATTGCTTTTTTTTTACGTTTCGTAAGAGCTTGCTAACCTAACCTAACCTAACCAAACCATCGATATTTCTGTCTCCAGGAGAGCTATTTTTAACTAGTTTTTTGCATATTAATTATAATACAGGTTAGCTACTGCTATCCCGACTATAAAAATTGCCATCGCAGCTTTCTATTAAACAACTGGTTTTTGGCCCACTGTGCTAAATTTTTGTTCCGTTGAAATTTTTATTCCAGTTCATTTAGTTAACCCGCGCGGAGACGCATCTTTTGACACCCCACACGTGAGCCTAGCTCTCACGAAACGTCAAAAAATTGCTTATTTTTACGTTTCGTAAGAGCTTGCTAACCTAACCTAACCTAACCTAACCAAATCATCGATATTTCTGCCTCCAGGAGAGCTTTTTTTACCTAGTTTTTTGCATATTAATTACAATACAGGTTAGCTCCTGCTATCCCGACTATAAAAATTGCCATCGCAGCTTTATATTGAAAAACTGGTTTTTTGCCCACTGTGCAAAATTTTTGTTCCGTTGAAATTTTTATTCCAGTTTATTTAGTTAACCCGCGCGGAGACGCATCTTTTGACACCCCACACGTGAGCCTAGCTCTCACGAAACGTCAAAAAATTGCTTTTTTTTTACATTTCGTAAGAGCTTGCTAACCTAACCTAACCTAACTAACCTAACCTAACCAAACCAACCTAACCTAACCAAACCATCGATATTTCTGCCTCCAGGAGAGCTATTATTCCCAAGCTTTTTGCATATTAATTATAATACAGGTTAGCTCCTGCTATCCCGACTATAAAAATTGCCATCGCAGCTTTATATTAAAAACTGGTTTTTGGTCCACTGTGCAAAATTTTTGTTCAGTTGAAATTTTTATTCCAGTTCATTTAGTTAACCCGCGCGAAAACGCATCTTTTGACACCCCACACGTGAGCCTAGCTCTCACGAAACGTCAAAAAATTGCTTTTTTTTTACGTTTCGTAAGAGCTTGCTAACCTAACCTAACCTAACTAACCTAACCTTACCTAACCAAACCATCGATATTTCTGCCTCCAGGAGAGCTTTTTTTACTTAGTTTTTTGCATATTAATAGCTCCTGCTATACCGACTATAAAAATTGCCATCGCAGCTTTATATTAAAAAACTGGTTTTTGGCCCACTGTGCAAAATTTTTGTTCCTTTGAAATTTTTATTCCAGTTCATTTAGTCAACCCGCGCGGAGACGCATCTTTTGACTCCCCACAAGTGAGCCTAGCTCTCACAAAACGTCAAAAAATTCCTTTATTTTTACGTTTCGTAAGAGCTTGCTAACCTAACCTAACCTAGCTAACCTAACCTAACCTAACCAAACCATCGATATTTCTGCCTCCAGGAGAGCTTTTTTTACCTAGTTTTTTGCATATTAATTATAATACAGGTTAGCTCCTGCTATCCCGACTATAAAAGTTGCCATCGCAGCTTTATATTAAAAAACTGGTTTTTGGCCCACTGTGCAAAATTTTTGTTCCGTTGAAATTTTTATTCCAGTTCATTTAGTTAACCCGCGCGGAGACGCATCTTTTGACACCCCACACGTGAGCCTAACTCTCACGAAACGTCAAAAAATTTCTTTTTTTTTACGTTTCGTAAGAGCTTGCTAACCTAACCTAACCTAACCTAACCAAACCATCGATATTTCTGCCTCCAGGAGAGCTATTTTTCCCTAGTTTTTTGCATATAAATTATAATACAGGTTAGCTCCTGCTATCCCGACTATAAAAATTGCCATCGCAGCTTTATATTCAAAAACTGGTTTTTGGCCCACTGTGCAAAATTTTTGTTCCGTTGAAATTTTTATTAAAGTTCATTTAGTTAACCCGCGCGGAGACGCATCTTCTGACACCCCACACGTGAGCCTAGCTCTCACGAAACGTCAAAAAATTGCTTTTTTTACGTTTCGTAAGAGCTTGCTAACCTAACCTAACCTAACTAACCTAACCTAACCTAACCAAACCATCGATATTTCTGCCTCCAGGAGAGCTATTTTTCCCTAGTTTTTTGCATATTAATTATAATACAGGTTAGCTCCTGCTATCCCGACTATAAAAATTGCCATCGCAGCTCTATATTCAAAAACTGGTTTTTGGCCCACTGTGCAAAATTTTTGTTTCGTTGAAATTTTTATTCCAGTTCATTTAGTTAACTCGAGCGGAGACGCATCTTCTGACACCCCACACGTGAGCCTAGCTCTCACGAAACGTCAAAAAATTGCTTTTTTTTTACGTTTCGAAAGAGCATGCTAACCTAACCTAACCTAACTAACCTAACCTAACCTAACCTAACCAAACCATCGATATTTCTGCCTCCAGGAGAGCTATTTTTACCTAGTTTCTTGCATTTAATTATAATACAGGTTAGCTCCTGCTATCCCGACTATAAAAATTGCCATCGCAGCTTTATATTAAAAAATTGGTTTTTGGCCCACTGTGCAAAATTTTTGTTCCGTTGAAATTTTTATTCCAGTTCATTTAGTTAACCCGCGCGGAAACGCATCGTTTGACAGCCCACACGTGAGCCTAGCTCTCACGAAACGTCAAAAAATTGCTTTTTTTACGTTTCGTAAGAGCTTGCTAACCTAACCTAACCTAACTAACCTAACCTAACCTAACCAAACCATCGATATTTCTGCCTCCAGGAGAGCTATTTTTCCCTAGTTTTTTGCATATTAATTATAATACAGGTTAGCTCCTGCTATCCCGACTATAAAAATTGCCATCGCAGCTTTATATTAAAAAATTGGTTTTTGGCCCACTGTGCAAAATTTTTGTTCCGTTGAAATTTTTATTCCAGTTCATTTAGTTAACCCGCGCGGAAACGCATCTTTTGACAGCCCACACGTGAGCCTAGCTCTCACGAAACGTCAAAAAATTGCTTTTTTTACGTTTCGTAAGAGCTTGCTAACCTAACCTAACCTAACTAACCTAACCTAACCTAACCAAACCATCGATATTTCTGCCTCCAGGAGAGCTATTTTTCCCTAGTTTTTTGCATATTAATTATAATACAGGTTAGCTCCTGCTATCCCGACTATAAAAATTGCCATCGCAGCTCTATATTCAAAAACTGGTTTTTGGCCCACTGTGCAAAATTTTTGTTCCGTTCAAATTTTTATTCCAGTTCATTTAGTTAACCCGCGCGGAGACGCATCTTTTGACACCCCACACGTGAGCCTAGCTCTCACGAAACGTCAAAAAATTGCTTTTTTTTTACGTTTCGTAAGAGCTTGCTAACCTAACCTAACCTAACTAACCTAACCTAACCTAACCAAACCATCGATATTTTTGCCTCAATGAGAGCTTTTTTTACCTAGTTTTTTGCATATTAATTATAATACAGGTTAGCTCCTGCTATCCCGACTATAAAAATTGCAACCGCAGCTTTATATTAAAAAACTGGTTTTTGGCCCACTGTGCAAAATTTTTGTTCCGTTGAAATTTTTATTCCAGTTCATTTAGTTAACCCGCGCGCAGACGCATCTTTTGACACCCCACACGTGAGCCTAGCTCTCACGAAACGTCAAAAAATTGCTTTTTTTTTACGTTTCGTAAGAGCTTGCTAACCTAACCTAACCTAACTAACCTAACCTAACCTAACCAAACCATCGATATTTCTGCCTCCAGGAGAGCTTTTTTTACCTAGTTTTTTGCATATTAATTATAATACAGGTTAGCTCCTGCTATCCCGACTATAAAAATTGCAATCGCAGCTTTATATTAAAAAACTGGTTTTTGGCCCACTGTGCAAAATTTTTGTTCCGTTGAAATTTTTATTCCAGTTCATTTAGTTAACCCGCGCGGAGACGCATCTTTTGACACCCCACACGTGAGCCTAGCTCTCACGAAACGTCAAAAAATTGCTTTTTTTTTACGTTTCGTAAGAGCTTGCTAACCTAACCTAACCTAACTAACCTAACCTAACCTAACCAAACCATCGATATTTTTGCCTCAATGAGAGCTTTTTTTACCTAGTTTTTTGCATATTAATTATAATACAGGTTAGCTCCTGCTATCCCGACTATAAAAATTGCCATCGCAGCTTTATATTAAAAACTGGTTTTTGGTCCACTGTGCAAAATTTTTGTTCAGTTGAAATTTTTATTCCAGTTCATTTAGTTAACCCGCGCGAAAACGCATCTTTTGACACCCCACACGTGAGCCTAGCTCTCACGAAACGTCAAAAAATTGCTTTTTTTTTACGTTTCGTAAGAGCTTGCTAACCTAACCTAACCTAACTAACCTAACCTTACCTAACCAAACCATCGATATTTCTGCCTCCAGGAGAGCTTTTTTTACTTAGTTTTTTGCATATTAATAGCTCCTGCTATACCGACTATAAAAATTGCCATCGCAGCTTTATATTAAAAAACTGGTTTTTGGCCCACTGTGCAAAATTTTTGTTCCTTTGAAATTTTTATTCCAGTTCATTTAGTCAACCCGCGCGGAGACGCATCTTTTGACTCCCCACAAGTGAGCCTAGCTCTCACAAAACGTCAAAAAATTCCTTTATTTTTACGTTTCGTAAGAGCTTGCTAACCTAACCTAACCTAACTAACCTAACCTAACCTAACCAAACCATCGATATTTCTGCCTCCAGGAGAGCTTTTTTTACCTAGTTTTTTGCATATTAATTATAATACAGGTTAGCTCCTGCTATCCCGACTATAAAAATTGCCATCGCAGCTTTATATTAAAAAACTGGTTTTTGGCCCACTGTGCAAAATTTTTGTTCCGTTGAAATTTTTATTCCAGTTCATTTAGTTAACCCGTGCGGAGACGCATCTTTTGACACCCCACACGTGAGCCTAACTCTCACGAAACGTCAAAAAATTTCTTTTTTTTTACGTTTCGTAAGAGCTTGCTAACCTAACCTAACCTAACCTAACCAAACCATCGATATTTCTGCCTCCAGGAGAGCTATTTTTCCCTAGTTTTTTGCATATAAATTATAATACAGGTTAGCTCCTGCTATCCCGACTATAAAAATTGCCATCGCAGCTTTATATTCAAAAACTGGTTTTTGGCCCACTGTGCAAAATTTTTGTTCCGTTGAAATTTTTATTAAAGTTCATTTAGTTAACCCGCGCGGAGACGCATCTTCTGACACCCCACACGTGAGCCTAGCTCTCACGAAACGTCAAAAAATTGCTTTTCTTACGTTTCGTAAGAGCTTGCTAACCTAACCTAACCTAACTAACCTAACCTAACCTAACCAAACCATCGATATTTCTGCCTCCAGGAGAGCTATTTTTCCCTAGTTTTTTGCATATTAATTATAATACAGGTTAGCTCCTGCTATCCCGACTATAAAAATTGCCATCGCAGCTCTATATTCAAAAACTGGTTTTTGGCCCACTGTGCAAAATTTTTGTTCCGTTGAAATTTTTATTCCAGTTCATTTAGTTAACTCGAGCGGAGACGCATCTTCTGACACCCCACACGTGAGCCTAGCTCTCACGAAACGTCAAAAAATTGCTTTTTTTTTACGTTTCGTAAGAGCATGCTAACCTAACCTAACCTAACCTAACCTAACCTAACCAAACCATCGATATTTCTGCCTCCAGGAGAGCTATTTTTACCTAGTTTCTTGCATTTAATTATAATACAGGTTAGCTCCTGCTATCCCGACTATAAAAATTGCCATCGCAGCTTTATATTAAAAAATTGGTTTTTGGCCCACTGTGCAAAATTTTTGTTCCGTTGAAATTTTTATTCCAGTTCATTTAGTTAACCCGCGCGGAAACGCATCTTTTGACAGCCCACACGTGAGCCTAGCTCTCACGAAACGTCAAAAAATTGCTTTTTTTACGTTTCGTAAGAGCTTGCTAACCTAACCTAACCTAACTAACCTAACCTAATCTAACCAAACCATCGATATTTCTGCCTCCAGGAGAGCTATTTTTCCCTAGTTTTTTGCATATTAATTATAATACAGGTTAGCTCCTGCTATCCCGACTATAAAAATTGCCATCGCAGCTTTATATTAAAAAATTGGTTTTTGGCCCACTGTGCAAAATTTTTGTTCCGTTGAAATTTTTATTCCAGTTCATTTAGTTAACCCGCGCGGAAACGCATCTTTTGACAGCCCACACGTGAGCCTAGCTCTCACGAAACGTCAAAAAATTGCTTTTTTTACGTTTCGTAAGAGCTTGCTAACCTAACCTAACCTAACTAACCTAACCTAACCTAACCAAACCATCGATATTTCTGCCTCCAGGAGAGCTATTTTTCCCTAGTTTTTTGCATATTAATTATAATACAGGTTAGCTCCTGCTATCCCGACTATAAAAATTGCCATCGCAGCTCTATATTCAAAAACTGGTTTTTGGCCCACTGTGCAAAATTTTTGTTCCGTTCAAATTTTTATTCCAGTTCATTTAGTTAACCCGCGCGGAGACGCATCTTTTGACACCCCACACGTGAGCCTAGCTCTCACGAAACGTCAAAAAATTGCTTTTTTTTTACGTTTCGTAAGAGCTTGCTAACCTAACCTAACCTAACTAACCTAACCTAACCTAACCAAACCATCGATATTTTTGCCTCAATGAGAGCTTTTTTTTACCTAGTTTTTTGCATATTAATTATAATACAGGTTAGCTCCTGCTATCCCGACTATAAAAATTGCAACCGCAGCTTTATATTAAAAAACTGGTTTTTGGCCCACTGTGCAAAATTTTTGTTCCGTTGAAATTTTTATTCCAGTTCATTTAGTTAACCCGCGCGGAGACGCATCTTTTGACACCCCACACGTGAGCCTAGCTCTCACGAAACGTCAAAAAATTGCTTTTTTTTTACGTTTCGTAAGAGCTTGCTAACCTAACCTAACCTAACTAACCTAACCTAACCTAACCAAACCATCGATATTTCTGCCTCCAGGAGAGCTTTTTTTACCTAGTTTTTTGCATATTAATTATAATACAGGTTAGCTCCTGCTATCCCGACTATAAAAATTGCAATCGCAGCTTTATATTAAAAACCTGGTTTTTGGCCCACTGTGCAAAATTTTTGTTCCGTTGAAATTTTTATTCCAGTTCATATAGTTAACCCGCGCGGAGACGCATCTTTTGACACCCCACACGTGAGCCTAGCTCTCACGAAACGTCAAAAAATTGCTTTTTTTTTACGTTTCGTAAGAGCTTGCTAACCTAACCTAACCTAACTAACCTAACCTAACCTAACCAAACCATCGATATTTTTGCCTCAATGAGAGCTTTTTTTACCTAGTTTTTTGCATATTAATTATAATACAGGTTAGCTCCTGCTATCCCGACTATAAAAATTGCAACCGCAGCTTTATATTAAAAAACTGGTTTTTGGCCCACTGTGCAAAATTTTTGTTCCGTTGAAATTTTTATTCCAGTTCATTTAGTTAACCCGCGCGGAGACGCATCTTTTGACACCCCACACGTGAGCCTAGCTCTCACGAAACGTCAAAAAATTGCTTTTTTTTTACGTTTCGTAAGAGCTTGCTAACCTAACCTAACCTAACTAACCTAACCTAACCTAACCAAATCATCGATATTTCTGCCTCCAGGAGAGCTTTTTTTACCTAGTTTTTTGCATATTAATTATAATACAGGTTAGCTCCTGCTATCCCGACTATAAAAATTGCAATCGCAGCTTTATATTAAAAAACTGGTTTTTGGCCCACTGTGCAAAATTTTTGTTCCGTTGAAATTTTTATTCCAGTTCATTTAGTTAACTCGAGCGGAGACGCATCTTTTGTCACCCCACACGTGAGCCTAGCTCTCACGAAACGTCAAAAAATTGCTTTTTTTACGTTTCGTAAGAGCTTGCTAACCTAACCTAACCTAACTTACCTAACCTAACCTAACCAAACCATCGATATTTCTGCCTCAATGAGAGCTTTTTTTACCTAGTTTTTTGCATATACCTCTGAAAGCCGCCATTCGTAAAACGTACCATCCTTCAAGCCCCGCCCGCATACGACAAACCGGATTCAAATGTCAGTTTGACATTTTTTCTCAGTTATGACAGCATATATTTTTTGTCGGAGGGCACCTGAGACGATCAATAATGCCTATGGCCAAGCGTGTAAATGTTGCCACAGCATAAAATACATTGCGTTTTGGTAATAATAGACGTAATAACGAGTGAATCGCAAAACTCACTGGTGAGTTTCAGTGCTCAACGGTTGTCGGTCAATGAAACTCACCAGTGAGTTTCCGGGCTTTACAGGTTAATTATAATACAGGTTAGCTCCTGCTATCCCGACTATAAAAATTGCAATCGAAGCTTTATATTAAAAAACTGGTTTTTGGCCCACTGTGCATAATTTTTGTTCCGTTGAAATTTTTATTCCAGTTCATTTAGTTAACCCGCGCGGAGACGCATCTTTTGACACCCCACACGTGAGCCTAGCTCTCACGAAACGTCAAAAAATTGCTTTTTTTTTTCGTTTCGTAAGAGCTTGCTAACCTAACCTAACCTAACTAACCTAACCTAACCTAACCAAACCATCGATATTTCTGCCTCCAGGAGAGCTTATTTTACCTAGTTTTTTGAATATTAATTATAATACAGGTTAGCTCCTGCTATCCCGACTATAAAAATTGTCATCGCAGCTTTATATTAAAAAACTGGTTTTTGGCCCACTGTGCAAAATTTTTGTTCCGTTGAAATTTTTATTCCAGTTCATTTAGTTAACTCGAGCGGAGACGCATCTTCTGACACCCCACACGTGAGCCTAGCTCTCACGAAACGTCAAAAAATTGCTTTTTTTTTACGTTTCGTAAGAGCTTGCTAACCTAACCTAACCTAACCTAACCAAACCATCGATATTTCTACCTCCAGGAGAGCTATTTGTCCCTAGTTTTTTACATATAAATTATAATACAGGTTAGCTCCTGCTATCCCGACTATAAAAATTGCCATCGCAACTTTATATTCAAAAACTGGTTTTTGGCCCACTGTGCAAAATTTTTGTTCCGTTGAAATTTTTATTCCAGTTCATTTAGTTAACTTGAGCGGAGACGCATCTTCTGACACCCCACACGTGAGCCTAGCTCTCACGAAACGTCAAAAAATTGCTTTTTTTTTACGTTTCGTAAGAGCATGCTAACCTAACCTAACCTAACTAACCTAACCTAACCTAACCTAACCAAACCATCGATATTTCTGCCTCCAGGAGAGCTATTTTTACCTAGTTTCTTGCATTTAATTATAATACAGGTTAGCTCCTGCTATCCCGACTATAAAAATTGCCATCGCAGCTTTATATTAAAAAATTGGTTTTTGGCCCACTGTGCAAAATTTTTGTTCCGTTGAAATTTTTATTCCAGTTCATTTAGTTAACCCGCGCGGAAACGCATCTTTTGACAGCCCACACGTGAGCCTAGCTCTCACGAAACGTCAAAAAATTGCTTTTTTTACGTTTCGTAAGAGCTTGCTAACCTAACCTAACCTAACTAACCTAACCTAACCTAACCAAACCATCGATATTTCTGCCTCCAGGAGAGCTATTTTTCCCTAGTTTTTTGCATATTAATTATAATACAGGTTAGCTCCTGCTATCCCGACTATAAAAATTGCCATCGCATTCTATATTCAAAAACTGGTTTTTGGCCCACTGTGCAAAATTTTTGTTCCGTTCAAATTTTTATTCCAGTTCATTTAGTTAACCCGCGCGGAGACGCATCTTTTGACACCCCACACGTGAGCCTAGCTCTCACGAAACGTCAAAAAATTGCTTTTTTTTTACGTTTCGTAAGTGCTTGCTAACCTAACCTAACCTAACTAACCTAACCTAACCTAACCAAACCATCGATATTTCTGTCTCCAGGAGAGCTATTTTTAACTAGTTTTTTGCATATTAATTATAATACAGGTTAGCTACTGCTATCCCGACTATAAAAATTGCCATCGCAGCTTTCTATTAAACAACTGGTTTTTGGCCCACTGTGCAAAATTTTTGTTCCGTTGAAATTTTTATTCCAGTTCATTTAGTTAACCCGCGCGGAGACGCATCTTTTGACACCCCACACGTGAGCCTAGCTCTCACGAAACGTCAAAAAATTGCTTTTTTTTACGTTTCGTAAGAGCTTGCTAACCTAACCTAACCTAACCTAACCTAACCAAATCATCGATATTTCTGCCTCCAGGAGAGCTTTTTTTACCTAGTTTTTTGCATATTAATTACAATACAGGTTAGCTCCTGCTATCCCGACTATAAAAATTGCCATCGCAGCTTTATATTGAAAAACTGGTTTTTTGCCCACTGTGCAAAATTTTTGTTCCGTTGAAATTTTTATTCCAGTTTATTTAGTTAACCCGCGCGGAGACGCATCTTTTGACACCCCACACGTGAGCCTAGCTCTCACGAAACGTCAAAAAATTGCTTTTATTACGTTTCGTAAGAGCTTGCTAACCTAACCTAACTAACCTAACCTAACCAAACCATCGATATTTCTGCCTCCAGGAGAGCTTCTTTTACCTAATTTTTTGCATATTAATTACAATACAGGTTAGCTCCTGCTATCCCGACTATAAAAATTGCCATCGCAGCTTTATATTGAAAAACTGGTTTTTGGCCCACTGTGCAAAATTTTTGTTCCGTTCAAATTTTTATTCCGGTATATTTAGTTAACCCGCGCGGAGACGCATCTTTTTACACCCCACACGTGAGCCTAGCTCTCACGAAACGTCAAAAAATTGCTTTTTTTTTACGTTTCGTAAGAGCTTGCTAACCTAACCTAACCTAACTAACCTAACCTAACCTAACCAAACCATCGATATGTCTGCCTCCAGGAGAGCTTTGTTTACCTAGTTTTTTGCATATTAATTATAATACAGGTTAGCTCCTGCTATCCCGACTTTAAAAATTGCCATCGCAGCTTTATATTAAAAAACTGGTTTTTGGCCCACTGTGCAAAATTTTTGTTCCGTTGAAATTAATATTCCAGTTCATTTAGTTAACCCGCGCGGAGACGCATCTTTTGACACCCCACACGTGAGCCTAGCTCTCACGAAACGTCAAAAAATTGCTTTTTTTTTACGTTTCGTAAGAGCTTGCTAACCTAACCTAACCTAACTAACCTAACCTAACCAAACCAACCTAACCTAACCAAACCATCGATATATCTGCCTCCAGGAGAGCTATTTTTCCCTAGTTTTTTGCATATTAATTATAATACAGGTTAGCTCCTGCTATCCCGACTATAAAAATTGCCATCGCAGCTTTATATTAAAAACTGGTTTTTGGCCCACTGTGCAAAATTTTTGTTCAGTTGAAATTTTTATTCCAGTTCATTTAGTTAACCCGCGCGAAAACGCATCTTTTGACACCCCACACGTGAGCCTAGCTCTCACGAAACGTCAAAAAATTGCTTTTTTTTTACGTTTCGTAAGAGCTTGCTAACCTAACCTAACCTAACTAACCTAACCTTACCTAACCAAACCATCGATATTTCTGCCTCCAGGAGAGCTTTTTTTACTTAGTTTTTTGCATATTAATAGCTCCTGCTATACCGACTATAAAAATTGCCATCGCAGCTTTATATTAAAAAACTGGTTTTTGGCCCACTGTGCAAAATTTTTGTTCCTTTGAAATTTTTATTCCAGTTCATTTAGTCAACCCGCGCGGAGACGCATCTTTTGACTCCCCACAAGTGAGCCTAGCTCTCACAAAACGTCAAAAAATTCCTTTATTTTTACGTTTCGTAAGAGCTTGCTAACCTAACCTAACCTAACTAACCTAACCTAACCTAACCAAACCATCGATATTTCTGCCTCCAGGAGAGCTTTTTTTACCTAGTTTTTTGCATATTAATTATAATACAGGTTAGCTCCTGCTATCCCGACTATAAAAATTGCCATCGCAGCTTTATATTAAAAAACTGGTTTTTGGCCCACTGTGCAAAATTTTTGTTCCGTTGAAATTTTTATTCCAGTTCATTTAGTTAACCCGTGCGGAGACGCATCTTTTGACACCCCACACGTGAGCCTAACTCTCACGAAACGTCAAAAAATTTCTTTTTTTTTACGTTTCGTAAGAGCTTGCTAACCTAACCTAACCTAACCTAACCAAACCATCGATATTTCTGCCTCCAGGAGAGCTATTTTTCCCTAGTTTTTTGCATATAAATTATAATACAGGTTAGCTCCTGCTATCCCGACTATAAAAATTGCCATCGCAGCTTTATATTCAAAAACTGGTTTTTGGCCCACTGTGCAAAATTTTTGTTCCGTTGAAATTTTTATTAAAGTTCATTTAGTTAACCCGCGCGGAGACGCATCTTCTGACACCCCACACGTGAGCCTAGCTCTCACGAAACGTCAAAAAATTGCTTTTTTTACGTTTCGTAAGAGCTTGCTAACCTAACCTAACCTAACTAACCTAACCTAACCTAACCAAACCATCGATATTTCTGCCTCCAGGAGAGCTATTTTTCCCTAGTTTTTTGCATATTAATTATAATACAGGTTAGCTCCTGCTATCCCGACTATAAAAATTGCCATCGCAGCTCTATATTCAAAAACTGGTTTTTGGCCCACTGTGCAAAATTTTTGTTCCGTTCAAATTTTTATTCCAGTTCATTTAGTTAACCCGCGCGGAGACGCATCTTTTGACACCCCACACGTGAGCCTAGCTCTCACGAAACGTCAAAAAATTGCTTTTTTTTTACGTTTCGTAAGAGCTTGCTAACCTAACCTAACCTAACTAACCTAACCTAACCTAACCAAACCATCGATATTTCTGCCTCCAGGAGAGCTATTTTTAACTAGTTTTTTTGCATATTAATTATAATACAGGTTAGCTACTGCTATCCCGACTATAAAAATTGCCATCGCAGCTTTATATTAAACAACTGGTTTTTGGCCCACTGTGCAAAATTTTTGTTCCGTTGAAATTTTTATTCCAGTTCATTTAGTTAACCCGCGCGGAGACGCATCTTTTGACACCCCACACGTGAGCCTAGCTCTCACGAAACGTCAAAAAATTGCTTTTTTTTACGTTTCGTAAGAGCTTGCTAACCTAACCTAACCTAACCTAACCTAACCAAACCATCGATATTTCTGCCTCCAGGAGAGCTTTTTTTACCTAGTTTTTTGCATATTAATTACAATACAGGTTAGCTCCTGCTATCCCGACTATAAAAATTGCCATCGCAGCTTTATATTGAAAAACTGGTTTTTGGCCCACTGTGCAAAATTTTTGTTCCGTTCAAATTTTTATTCCAGTTTATTTAGTTAACCCGCGCGGAGACGCATCTTTTTACACCCCACACGTGAGCCTAGCTCTCACGAAACGTCAAAAAATTGCTTTTTTTTTACGTTTCGTAAGAGCTTGCTAACCTAACCTAACCTAACTAACCTAACCTAACCTAACCAAACCATCGATATTTCTGCCTCCAGGAGAGCTTTTTTTACCTAGTTTTTTGCATATTAATAGCTCCTGCTATACCGACTATAAAAATTGCCATCGCAGCTTTATATTAAAAAACTGGTTTTTGGCCCACTGTGCAAAATTTTTGTTCCGTTGAAATTTTTATTCCAGTTCATTTAGTTAACCCGCGCAGAAACGCATCTTTTGACACCCCACACGTGAGCCTAGCTCTCACGAAACGTCAAAAAATTGCTTTTTTTTAACGTTTCGTAAGAGCTTGCTAACCTAACCTAACCTAACTAACCTAACCTAACCTAACCAAACCATCGATATTTCTGCCTCCAGGAGAGCTTTTTTTACCTAGTTTTTTGCATATTAATTATAATTAATACAGGTTAGCTCCTGCTATCCCGACTATAAAAATAGCCATCGCAGCTTTATATTAAAAAACTGGTTTTTGGCCCACTGTGCAAAATTTTTGTTCCGTTGAAATTTTTATTAAAGTTCATTTAGTTAACCCGCGCGGAGACGCATCTTCTGACACCCCACACGTGAGCCTAACTCTCACGAAACGTCAAAAAATTTCTTTTTTTTTACGTTTCGTAAGAGCTTGCTAACCTAACCTAACCTAACCTAACCAAACCATCGATATTTCTGCCTCCAGGAGAGCTATTTTTCCCTAGTTTTTTGCATATAAATTATAATACAGGTTAGCTCCTGCTATCCCGACTATAAAAATTGCCATCGCAGCTTTATATTCAAAAACTGGTTTTTGGCCCACTGTGCAAAATTTTTGTTCCGTTGAAATTTTTATTAAAGTTCATTTAGTTAACCCGCGCGGAGACGCATCTTCTGACACCCCACACGTGAGCCTAGCTCTCACGAAACGTCAAAAAATTGCTTTTTTTACGTTTCGTAAGAGCTTGCTAACCTAACCTAACCTAACCTAACCAAACCATCGATATTTCTGCCTCCAGGAGAGCTATTTTTCCCTAGTTTTTTGCATATTAATTATAATACAGGTTAGCTCCTGCTATCCCGACTATAAAAATTGCCATCGCAGCTCTATATTCAAAAACTGGTTTTTGGCCCACTGTGCAAAATTTTTGTTCCGTTCAAATTTTTATTCCAGTTCATTTAGTTAACCCGCGCGGAGACGCATCTTTTGACACCCCACACGTGAGCCTAGCTCTCACGAAACGTCAAAAAATTGCTTTTTTTTACGTTTCGTAAGAGCTTGCTAACCTAACCTAACCTAACTAACCTAACCTAACCTAACCAAACCATCGATATTTCTGCCTCCAGGAGAGCTATTTTTAACTAGTTTTTTGCATATTAATTATAATACAGGTTAGCTACTGCTATCCCGACTATAAAAATTGCCATCGCAGCTTTATATTAAAAAACTGGTTTTTGGCCCACTGTGCAAAATTTTTGTTCCGTTGAAATTTTTATTAAAGTTCATTTAGTTAACCCGCGCGGAAACGCATCTTCTGACACCCCACACGTGAGCCTAACTCTCACGAAACGTCAAAAAATTTCTTTTTTTTTACGTTTCGTAAGAGCTTGCTAACCTAACCTAACCTAACCTAACCAAACCATCGATATTTCTGCCTCCAGGAGAGCTATTTTTCCCTAGTTTTTTGCATATAAATTATAATACAGGTTAGCTCCTGCTATCCCGACTATAAAAATTGCCATCGCAGCTTTATATTCAAAAACTGGTTTTTGGCCCACTGTGCAAAATTTTTGTTCCGTTGAAATTTTTATTAAAGTTCATTTAGTTAACCCGCGCGGAGACGCATCTTCTGACACCCCACACGTGAGCCTAGCTCTCACGAAACGTCAAAAAATTGCTTTTTTTACGTTTCGTAAGAGCTTGCTAACCTAACCTAACCTAACCTAACCAAACCATCGATATTTCTGCCTCCAGGAGAGCTATTTTTCCCTAGTTTTTTGCATATTAATTATAATACAGGTTACCTCCTGCTATCCCGACTATAAAAATTGCCATCGCAGCTCTATATTCAAAAACTGGTTTTCGGCCCACTGTGCAAAATTTTTGTTCCGTTCAAATTTTTATTCCAGTTCATTTAGTTAACCCGCGCGGAGACGCATCTTTTGACACCCCACACGTGAGCCTAGCTCTCACGAAACGTCAAAAAATTGCTTTTTTTTACGTTTCGTAAGAGCTTGCTAACCTAACCTAACCTAACTAACCTAACCTAACCTAACCAAACCATCGATATTTCTGCCTCCAGGAGAGCTATTTTTAACTAGTTTTTTGCATATTAATTATAATACAGGTTAGCTACTGCTATCCCGACTATAAAAATTGCCATCGCAGCTTTATATTAAACAACTGGTTTTTGGCCCACTGTGCAAAATTTTTGTTCCGTTGAAATTTTTATTCCAGTTCATTTAGTTAACCCGCGCGGAGACGCATCTTTTGACACCCCACACGTGAGCCTAGCTCTCACGAAACGTCAAAAAATTGCTTTTTTTTACGTTTCGTAAGAGCTTGCTAACCTAACGCCCTTGAACAGAAACTGGAGCGAAAAGTACAGCCAGACAGGGATCCCTTAGAAAACACCATCGCTGAACTGAAATGCCAATTGAACGAACGCGATCAGGAACTCCTGCTCAACGACATTGAAATAACCGGGATACCGGAGTGCAAGGACGAGAGCGCCCTACACCTAGTTGGGGTTCTTGCCATAAAGCTTGGCGTCGCTGTTGATGAGAGGGACGTGGTTCATGCTGAGCGAGTCGGATCAACGCGTCGTAATCGAGTGGAGACCTCTGACGGCGCCATCTCTGCTGACCCCACTTCGCAGAGACCGCGGTGTATATCCGTAAGATTCGCAAGGCGCGCCACGCGCGATTCACTACTGCGCGCGGCCCGGGTTCGCCGCGGCTTAAGTACAGGTGACCTTGATATCACTGGGCCGCCGCATCGAGTTTATGTCAACGAACGTTTAACTCGTACAAACCGCCAGTTATTTTATCATGCTCGTCAGGCAGCGAGTGAGAACAAATGGAAGTACGTATGGACAAGGGAAGGGAGAATCTTGGCTCGCAGAGAAGATCACCAAAAATCTGAACGAATTAGGTGTGAAGAAGATATCAGTAGGATTTTTGGGTAATGGTCGGTTTGTACCACATCCGAATGTGTTCCGTAAACTTGTTGCATTTACCTATTGCTTATATGGATGTTAATAGTTTGATATCTTTTTTATTTTGTTTTGCACTTATAGGAGTTTTTTATACTGTTTATGATAACAATTTGATGTCTTTATTATTTGGTTTTGCACGTATAGGATATTTTTATAGTTTTTTCTATATATTAGGTGAGGTTACAGGGCGGTGTGTGTTTCCTGTGGTACCGGGTAGGAATCTATTTTGCTCTCAACGACATTGGTCAACACTAAGCAAGAAATACTTTATGAGTGTTAATTGTTTTGGTCAATTGTGGACAGTTATGCTATTTTATCAGTTGATGTTAGCTTGCAGCAGGTTTTTAGTATTTTCATGCACAGATTACTTCCATTTTAAAACATGTAATTATGCAGATATTATTTACAAATACATGGCTGATATTTACACTTCTATTACACGTATTCATAAACACAATTCGATTATTAAATTATTAAATTATTATTATATAGCTTTTAAATTATTATTTGCAAAGACTTGTAATGCACAACTATTGTTTGCACTGGCTATTATACAGTTTTTAATTACAATTATCTACTTAAAATTTATATTTATTATAAATCTATTATTTTTAATTCTTAATCTTTACAATGTTTTTTTTCGTTTGCATTTTTTTGCTTTATATATTGGTGCGAATTTCAATTATTTGTTATTTACAACACTTATTTACAATATTTCCAAAGAATTACTTACACGTTACAATTTTATTTTATGTTCCTTGACAAATGCGAAAACTTCAACACTTTACGCCTACGACAATGCTTCTCTGTTTTGTTGTGTATTTAATTACATTAAATATGCTTGAAAAATATCTTAAGGTTGGTTTGTTAAACGCAGGCTCCCTTGGCACTGACCACGATAATTTTATAGCAGCCGTAGAAGGGCATTCTTTCGATATATTGGCAGTTAACGAGACTTGGCTACGGTCGGGCGAAGAGGGGCGAGCGCCCGTTGTACCAGGGTACCGCCTGCGCCACACGCCACGACCGCTGTTCGTACATGAGGGATGGGGGGGTGGTGTGGGTTTTTATCTTAAACGCGGCCTGACCGCTCGTACCTGCTCCATCCCGATTGATCCTAGATACGACACCATAGAACAAATGTGGATTACCCTTACATTAAATGGAAATAAAATTGCTATAGGCACAGCGTATCGCCCCCCACGCTTCAACTTGGACCTCTTTCTCGACGCCATGACCGACTCCATTAGCTCCTTAGTAAACTGTGATCACTACGTACTGCTCGGCGATTTCAATGTTAACTTACTGAATGCTAATGGGGAAACTAAGAAAGTATGTGAGTTCTTGAATAGTCTGAGCTTAAAACAACTGGTAAGTTCGCCCACCCATTTCACAGACCATAGCGGAACATTGATCGACCTTGTCTGTTCGAACCTCAACCACAAGAAAATATCTGTTGAGCCCTATGGCTCAATAAATGGTCACTCAATTGTTGTGTGCGAATTTAATATTAGGCGTAGTAAATATAAGCCCCACACAGTTATGTATAGACCCATTAAGCAAATAAAAACAGAAGTATTAGACAGTGATTT
This sequence comes from Polia nebulosa, assembly GCA_951329385.1. NCBI lineage: Eukaryota > Metazoa > Arthropoda > Insecta > Lepidoptera > Noctuidae > Polia > Polia nebulosa. Next base: position 15,113,753 of record OX589606.1, read on the forward strand.
ATCGCGCATAAACTGGGAAAATATTTGTGGCTTGCATAATGTGAATGACATGGTTGAAGAATTAAATAGAACCATTTTAACAATTTACGATGTGCACGCACCGGTCAAGAAATGTGTAATTAAGGAACCATCGTACCCCTGGATTACAGATACAATTAAATTGATGATGCACTTGCGGAATGACGCTCTGACCAAGTACCGTAAAACGAAATCCGAGTCGAAAAAGGCATACTACAAGCAGTTGAAATCTCTGGTGTTAATTTCCATATTTAGAGAGAAAGTTGCATATTTCAAATTCAATATAAATAACCAAATTAAATATCCGAAAAAATTATGGCAAAATTTAAAAAGCACAGTATTACCAAAAAAACAAATTGATGACCTTCCTACTCACTTCAGAGATCCAAACCGAATTAATAATTACTTTATGAGTGTTCCTGGTAACCCTGTCTGCAATATATCGCAGCGCACTTTCTTTGAGTCACATCGTTATGGTGATGAAGGCTTTGCATTTGCATTACAACCAGTAACTGCTGATCAGATTCTGCGATACTTCCGCCAGTTAAAATCTAACGCTGAAGGCTGTGATAGGGTGACCCTAAACATGCTCTTGCTTACACTCCCACATACACTAAAAGTCATCACTGACATTGTGAACAGTTCAATTGTCTCAGCAACCTTCCCTGACACCTGGAAAATTGCTATCGTTAGGCCATTGCCTAAAAAAACAAATCCAACTGATTTAAAAGACCTTAGACCTATTAGTATTCTGCCTTGCCTTTCTAAAATTGCTGAAAAGGCGGTATGCCAGCAGCTGTCAAAATATCTAGAAGACAAACACATTCTGCCTGAGTTACAGTCAGGCTTTCGCAAACAGCGTGGTACTTGTACAGCTCTCTTGGACGTGACAGATAACATTCTGTCAGCACAAGATAAGGGCCTATGCACATTACTTGTCCTACTTGATTTTTCGCGAGCCTTTGACTGCATAAATATAGATCTGTTTCTATCAAAACTTAACTACTATGGATTTGACCAAAATACGATACACTGGTTCCAAAGCTATCTCACCAACCGACGTCAGCGTGTGGAGATACGACTGAGCAATGGCTCATCTCTTGTTTCGTCACTGACTTCTGTTTACAGAGGAGTCCCGCAAGGGTCAATACTGGGCCCCATCATCTTTATTTTGTATTGTGCGGATATCATAAGCTCCCTGAAGCGCTGTAGTTACCATATTTATGCTGATGACGTACAAGTCTATATTTCCTTTAAGCCAAGTGACTATGACATTGCGATAAAGGATCTAAACGATGATCTTGACAGGATAGCATGTTGGGCTGAAAGTAACGGTTTGGTACTTAACCCCACTAAAACCAAATACATGCTGTTTGGAACCAAGAACCAAATCGATGCAGTGCCGGCATCACTCAACGTTACCCTATTGGGTGAGTCGGTCCATCGAGTCAGTGAGGCACGTAATCTGGGTCTGAACATGGATGCAGAGTTGAGATACGAATCGCACGTGTCAGAGTCAGTGCGCACTTGTTTTTATCGGCTTAAGGTCCTCTATAAAATAAGGCCTTATCTTTCAGAGGAGCTGCGAATCCAGCTGGCTGAGTCTCTAGTGCTGTCTAATCTGAACTATGCGGATGTAGTTATTGGCCCTCGACTACTGGCAAGAACTGATCGACTAATTCAGAGAGTGCAAAACGCCTGCGCTCGATTCTGCTTTTCAATCCCACCAAGAAGTCACGTGACGCCATTCTTAAATAAACACTCAGTCCTCAAGATGAAGTCGCGTCGTAAGTTGCATTTGGCATGCCTACTTTTTGGGGTTATAAAGCACAAGCAGCCGACCTATCTATACAATAAACTGAGCTGGATCGCTAGTAGAAGAGAATGTGCAAGAAGACAGTGCTCACAGCAACTCTTCACTCACTCGCACAACTCAGCGGCTTTCAGGGGAAGTTTTAGATACGCCGCATCCAAATGTTGGAACAATATTCCCCCACCGATAAGGAATCTTAAATGCCTTGTAACCTTCAGAGTTCGTCTGCGGCAGTTTCTTATCGCCTCGCAGAAAAAACTTGGGATGACTATTTCGAATACGTCGGTTATATAACTGGCTGTCACATTCTTCCCGAGCCAATCTATTTAGCGTATCTCGTGGTCAAACCTGCGAACAAAGAGTATAGGAACTTTGTATTTGAACAACTTGGGAAGCATTTCTTAGATGTAATTAAAATACACATACATAAATATGTTATTTACGTACTTTTATTTATTTATTGTAAACGTATTTATTAATTGTTGCAACTCTATTGTAATTAAAAAGTTGCGGGTATACTTACAATAAATGCTCCTTGCATAATAATGTCACAACACCAAGATAATTGTCACGTCTGCTCAGCGTCCGCATGTCACTGCAGGGATTCAGCAGAATATCAGCGTCAGGTATATTTGCCTGACACGTGCTGAGCTGGACTCCCATTTGGTGCAACCTTGAGACGCACACCGCACTGTGTACATTCGTTATTATTTGAAATGTTCCAAGTGTCACTTTTATTTGTATATGTATGTTTTCCTTTTTTGTTTATTGGCACTTTGTTTTTATATACGTTAGTTTAATTAATTTTATTGTGATTTTGTGTGTCTTTTGTGTGCACTGAATAAATGTTTTATCTATCTATCTATCTATCTATCTAACCTAACCTAACCTAACCTAACCAAACCATCGATATTTCTGCCTCCAGGAGAGCTTTTTTTACCTAGTTTTTTGCATATTAATTACAATACAGGTTAGCTCCTGCTATCCCGACTATAAAAATTGCCATCGCAGCTTTATATTGAAAAACTGGTTTTTGGCCCACTGTGCAAAATTTTTGTTCCGTTCAAATTTTTATTCCAGTTTATTTAGTTAACCCGCGCGGAGACGCATCTTTTGACACCCCACACGTGAGCCTAGCTCTCACGAAACGTCAAAAAATTGCTTTTTTTTACGTTTCGTAAGAGCTTGCTAACCTAACCTAACCTAACTAACCTAACCTAACCTAACCAAACCATCGATATTTCTGCCTCCAGGAGAGCTATTTTTAACTAGTTTTTTGCATATTAATAAATTATAATACAGGTTAGCTACTGCTATCCCGACTATAAAAATTGCCATCGCAGCTTTATATTAAACAACTGGTTTTTGGCCCACTGTGCAAAATTTTTGTTCCGTTGAAATTTTTATTCCAGTTCATTTAGTTAACCCGCGCGGAGACGCATCTTTTGACACCCCACACGTGAGCCTAGCTCTCACGAAACGTCAAAAAATTGCTTTTTTTTACGTTTCGTAAGAGCTTGCTAACCTAACCTAACCTAACCTAACCTAACCAAACCATCGATATTTCTGCCTCCAGGAGAGCTTTTTTTACCTAGTTTTTTGCATATTAATTACAATACAGGTTAGCTCCTGCTATCCCGACTATAAAAATTGCCATCGCAGCTTTATATTGAAAAACTGGTTTTTGGCCCACTGTGCAAAATTTTTGTTCCGTTCAAATTTTTATTCCAGTTTATTTAGTTAACCCGCGCGGAGACGCATCTTTTGACACCCCACACGTGAGCCTAGCTCTCACGAAACGTCAAAAAATTGCTTTTTTTTTACGTTTCGTAAGAGCTTGCTAACCTAACCTAACCTAACTAACCTAACCTAACCAAACCAACCTAACCTAACAAAACCATCGATATTTCTGCCTCCAGGAGAGCTATTTTTCCCTAGTTTTTTGCATATTAATTATAATACAGGTTAGCTCCTGCTATCCCGACTATAAAAATTGCCATCGCAGCTTTATATTAAAAAACTGGTTTTTGGCCCACTGTGCAAAATTTTTGTTCCGTTGAAATTTTTATTCCAGTTCATTTAGTTAACCGGCGCGAAAACGCATCTTTTGACACCCCACACGTGAGCCTAGCTCTCACGAAACGTCAAAAAATTGCTTTTTTTTACGTTTCGTAAGAGCTTGCTAACCTAACCTAACCTAACTAACCTAACCTAACCTAACCAAACCATCGATATTTCTGCCTCCAGGAGAGCTTTTTTTACCTAGTTTTTTGCATATTAATAGCTCCTGCTATACCGACTATAAAAATTGCCATCGCAGCTTTATATTAAAAAACTGCTTTTTGGCCCACTGTGCAAAATTTTTGTTCCGTTGAAATTTTTATTAAAGTTCATTTAGTTAACCCGCGCGGAGACGCATCTTCTGACACCCCACACGTGAGCCTAACTCTCACGAAACGTCAAAAAATTTCTTTTTTTTTACGTTTCGTAAGAGCTTGCTAACCTAACCTAACCTAACCTAACCAAACCATCGATATTTCTGCCTCCAGGAGAGCTATTTTTCCCTAGTTTTTTGCATATAAATTATAATACAGGTTAGCTCCTGCTATCCCGACTATAAAAATTGCCATCGCAGCTTTATATTCAAAAACTGGTTTTTGGCCCACTGTGCAAAATTTTTGTTCCGTTGAAATTTTTATTAAAGTTCATTTAGTTAACCCGCGCGGAGACGCATCTTCTGACACCCCACACGTGAGCCTAGCTCTCACGAAACGTCAAAAAATTGCTTTTTTTACGTTTCGTAAGAGCTTGCTAACCTAACCTAACCTAACCTAACCAAACCATCGATATTTCTGCCTCCAGGAGAGCTATTTTTCCCTAGTTTTTTGCATATTAATTATAATACAGGTTAGCTCCTGCTATCCCGACTATAAAAATTGCCATCGCAGCTCTATATTCAAAAACTGGTTTTTGGCCCACTGTGCAAAATTTTTGTTCCGTTCAAATTTTTATTCCAGTTCATTTAGTTAACCCGCGCGGAGACGCATCTTTTGACACCCCACACGTGAGCCTAGCTCTCACGAAACGTCAAAAAATTGCTTTTTTTTACGTTTCGTAAGAGCTTGCTAACCTAACCTAACCTAACTAACCTAACCTAACCTAACCAAACCATCGATATTTCTGCCTCCAGGAGAGCTATTTTTAACTAGTTTTTTGCATATTAATTATAATACAGGTTAGCTACTGCTATCCCGACTATAAAAATTGCCATCGCAGCTTTATATTAAACAACTGGTTTTTGGCCCACTGTGCAAAATTTTTGTTCCGTTGAAATTTTTATTCCAGTTCATTTAGTTAACCCGCGCGGAGACGCATCTTTTGACACCCCACACGTGAGCCTAGCTCTCACGAAACGTCAAAAAATTGCTTTTTTTTACGTTTCGTAAGAGCTTGCTAACCTAACCTAACCTAACCTAACCTAACCAAACCATCGATATGTCTGCCTCCAGGAGAGCTTTTTTTACCTAGTTTTTTGCATATTAATTACAATACAGGTTAGCTCCTGCTATCCCGACTATAAAAATTGCCATCGCAGCTTTATATTGAAAAACTGGTTTTTGGCCCACTGTGCAAAATTTTTGTTCCGTTCAAATTTTTATTCCAGTTTATTTAGTTAACCCGCGCGGAGACGCATCTTTTGACACCCCACACGTGAGCCTAGCTCTCACGAAACGTCAAAAAATTGCTTTTTTTTACGTTTCGTAAGAGCTTGCTAACCTAACCTAACCTAACTAACCTAACCTAACCTAACCAAACCATCGATATTTCTGCCTCCAGGAGAGCTATTTTTAACTAGTTTTTTGCATATTAATTATAATACAGGTTAGCTACTGCTATCCCGACTATAAAAATTGCCATCGCAGCTTTATATTAAACAACTGGTTTTTGGCCCACTGTGCAAAATTTTTGTTCCGTTGAAATTTTTATTCCAGTTCATTTAGTTAACCCGCGCGGAGACGCATCTTTTGACACCCCACACGTGAGCCTAGCTCTCACGAAACGTCAAAAAATTGCTTTTTTTTACGTTTCGTAAGAGCTTGCTAACCTAACCTAACCTAACCTAACCTAACCAAACCATCGATATTTCTGCCTCCAGGAGAGCTTTTTTTACCTAGTTTTTTGCATATTAATTACAATACAGGTTAGCTCCTGCTATCCCGACTATAAAAATTGCCATCGCAGCTTTATATTGAAAAACTGGTTTTTGGCCCACTGTGCAAAATTTTTGTTCCGTTCAAATTTTTATTCCAGTTTATTTAGTTAACCCGCGCGGAGACGCATCTTTTGACACCCCACACGTGAGCCTAGCTCTCACGAAACGTCAAAAAATTGCTTTTTTTTTACGTTTCGTAAGAGCTTGCTAACCTAACCTAACCTAACTAACCTAACCTAACCAAACCAACCTAACCTAACAAAACCATCGATATTTCTGCCTCTAGGAGAGCTATTTTTCCCTAGTTTTTTGCATATTAATTATAATACAGGTTAGCTCCTGCTATCCCGACTATAAAAATTGCCATCGCAGCTTTATATTAAAAAACTGGTTTTTGGCCCACTGTGCAAAATTTTTGTTCCGTTGAAATTTTTATTCCAGTTCATTTAGTTAACCGGCGCGAAAACGCATCTTTTGACACCCCACACGTGAGCCTAGCTCTCACGAAACGTCAAAAAATTGCTTTTTTTTACGTTTCGTAAGAGCTTGCTAACCTAACCTAACCTAACTAACCTAACCTAACCTAACCAAACCATCGATATTTCTGCCTCCAGGAGAGCTTTTTTTACCTAGTTTTTTGCATATTAATTATAATACAGGTTAGCTCCTGCTATCCCGACTATAAAAATTGCCATCGCAGCTTTATATTAAAAAACTGGTTTTTGGCCCACTGTGCAAAATTTTTGTTCCGTTGAAATTTTTATTCCAGTTCATTTAGTTAACCCGTGCGGAGACGCATCTTTTGACACCCCACACGTGAGCCTAACTCTCACGAAACGTCAAAAAATTTCTTTTTTTTTACGTTTCGTAAGAGCTTGCTAACCTAACCTAACCTAACCTAACCAAACCATCGATATTTCTGCCTCCAGGAGAGCTATTTTTCCCTAGTTTTTTGCATATAAATTATAATACAGGTTAGCTCCTGCTATCCCGACTATAAAAATTGCCATCGCAGCTTTATATTCAAAAACTGGTTTTTGGCCCACTGTGCAAAATTTTTGTTCCGTTGAAATTTTTATTAAAGTTCATTTAGTTAACCCGCGCGGAGACGCATCTTCTGACACCCCACACGTGAGCCTAGCTCTCACGAAACGTCAAAAAATTGCTTTTTTTACGTTTCGTAAGAGCTTGCTAACCTAACCTAACCTAACTAACCTAACCTAACCTAACCAAACCATCGATATTTCTGCCTCCAGGAGAGCTATTTTTCCCTAGTTTTTTGCATATTAATTATAATACAGGTTAGCTCCTGCTATCCCGACTATAAAAATTGCCATCGCAGCTCTATATTCAAAAACTGGTTTTTGGCCCACTGTGCAAAATTTTTGTTCCGTTGAAATTTTTATTCCAGTTCATTTAGTTAACTCGAGCGGAGACGCATCTTCTGACACCCCACACGTGAGCCTAGCTCTCACGAAACGTCAAAAAATTGCTTTTTTTTTACGTTTCGTAAGAGCATGCTAACCTAACCTAACCTAACCTAACCTAACCTAACCAAACCATCGATATTTCTGCCTCCAGGAGAGCTATTTTTACCTAGTTTCTTGCATTTAATTATAATACAGGTTAGCTCCTGCTATCCCGACTATAAAAATTGCCATCGCAGCTTTATATTAAAAAATTGGTTTTTGGCCCACTGTGCAAAATTTTTGTTCCGTTGAAATTTTTATTCCAGTTCATTTAGTTAACCCGCGCGGAAACGCATCTTTTGACAGCCCACACGTGAGCCTAGCTCTCACGAAACGTCAAAAAATTGCTTTTTTTACGTTTCGTAAGAGCTTGCTAACCTAACCTAACCTAACTAACCTAACCTAACCTAACCAAACCATCGATATTTCTGCCTCCAGGAGAGCTATTTTTCCCTAGTTTTTTGCATATTAATTATAATACAGGTTAGCTCCTGCTATCCCGACTATAAAAATTGCCATCGCAGCTTTATATTAAAAAATTGGTTTTTGGCCCACTGTGCAAAATTTTTGTTCCGTTGAAATTTTTATTCCAGTTCATTTAGTTAACCCGCGCGGAAACGCATCTTTTGACAGCCCACACGTGAGCCTAGCTCTCACGAAACGTCAAAAAAATGCTTTTTTTACGTTTCGTAAGAGCTTGCTAACCTAACCTAACCTAACTAACCTAACCTAACCTAACCAAACCATCGATATTTCTGCCTCCAGGAGAGCTATTTTTCCCTAGTTTTTTGCATATTAATTATAATACAGGTTAGCTCCTGCTATCCCGACTATAAAAATTGCCATCGCAGCTCTATATTCAAAAACTGGTTTTTGGCCCACTGTGCAAAATTTTTGTTCCGTTCAAATTTTTATTCCAGTTCATTTAGTTAACCCGCGCGGAGACGCATCTTTTGACACCCCACACGTGAGCCTAGCTCTCACGAAACGTCAAAAAATTGCTTTTTTTTTACGTTTCGTAAGAGCTTGCTAACCTAACCTAACCTAACTAACCTAACCTAACCTAACCAAACCATCGATATTTTTGCCTCAATGAGAGCTTTTTTTATCTAGTTTTTTGCATATTAATTATAATACAGGTTAGCTCCTGCTATCCCGACTATAAAAATTGCAACCGCAGCTTTATATTAAAAAACTGGTTTTTGGCCCACTGTGCAAAATTTTTGTTCCGTTGAAATTTTTATTCCAGTTCATTTAGTTAACCCGCGCGGAGACGCATCTTTTGACACCCCACACGTGAGCCTAGCTCTCACGAAACGTCAAAAAATTGCTTTTTTTTTACGTTTCGTAAGAGCTTGCTAACCTAACCTAACCTAACTAACCTAACCTAACCTAACCAAACCATCGATATTTCTGCCTCCAGGAGAGCTTTTTTTACCTAGTTTTTTGCATATTAATTATAATACAGGTTAGCTCCTGCTATCCCGACTATAAAAATTGCAATCGCAGCTTTATATTAAAAAACTGGTTTTTGGCCCACTGTGCAAAATTTTTGTTCCGTTGAAATTTTTATTCCAGTTCATTTAGTTAACTCGAGCGGAGACGCATCTTTTGTCACCCCACACGTGAGCCTAGCTCTCACGAAACGTCAAAAAATTGCTTTTTTTACGTTTCGTAAGAGCTTGCTAACCTAACCTAACCTAACTTACCTAACCTAACCTAACCAAACCATCGATATTTCTGCCTCAATGAGAGCTTTTTTTACCTAGTTTTTTGCATATACCTCTGAAAGCCGCCATTCGTAAAACGTACCATCCTTCAAGCCCCGCCCGCATACGACAAACCGGATTCAAATGTCAGTTTGACATTTTTTCTCAGTTATGACAGCATATATTTTTTGTCGGAGGGCACCTGAGACGATCAATAATGCCTATGGCCAAGCGTGTAAATGTTGCCACAGCATAAAATACATTGCGTTTTGGTAATAATAGACGTAATAACGAGTGAATCGCAAAACTCACTGGTGAGTTTCAGTGCTCAACGGTTGTCGGTCAATGAAACTCACCAGTGAGTTTCCGGGCTTTACAGGTTAATTATAATACAGGTTAGCTCCTGCTATCCCGACTATAAAAATTGCAATCGCAGCTTTATATTAAAAAACTGGTTTTTGGCCCACTGTGCAAAATTTTTGTTCCGTTGAAATTTTTATTCCAGTTCATTTAGTTAACCCGCGCGGAGACGCATCTTTTGACACCCCACACGTGAGCCTAGCTCTCACGAAACGTCAAAAAATTGCTTTTTTTTTACGTTTCGTAAGAGCTTGCTAACCTAACCTAACCTAACTAACCTAACCTAACCTAACCAAACCATCGATATTTTTGCCTCAATGAGAGCTTTTTTTACCTAGTTTTTTGCATATTAATTATAATACAGGTTAGCTCCTGCTATCCCGACTATAAAAATTGCAACCGCAGCTTTATATTAAAAAACTGGTTTTTGGCCCACTGTGCAAAATTTTTGTTCCGTTGAAATTTTTATTCCAGTTCATTTAGTTAACCCGCGCGGAGACGCATCTTTTGACACCCCACACGTGAGCCTAGCTCTCACGAAACGTCAAAAAATTGCTTTTTTTTTACGTTTCGTAAGAGCTTGCTAACCTAACCTAACCTAACTAACCTAACCTAACCTAACCAAACCATCGATATTTCTGCCTCCAGGAGAGCTTTTTTTACCTAGTTTTTTGCATATTAATTATAATACAGGTTAGCTCCTGCTATCCCGACTATAAAAATTGCAATCGCAGCTTTATATTAAAAAACTGGTTTTTGGCCCACTGTGCAAAATTTTTGTTCCGTTGAAATTTTTATTCCAGTTCATTTAGTTAACTCGAGCGGAGACGCATCTTTTGTCACCCCACACGTGAGCCTAGCTCTCACGAAACGTCAAAAAATTGCTTTTTTTACGTTTCGTAAGAGCTTGCTAACCTAACCTAACCTAACTTACCTAACCTAACCTAACCAAACCATCGATATTTCTGCCTCAATGAGAGCTTTTTTTACCTAGTTTTTTGCATATACCTCTGAAAGCCGCCATTCGTAAAACGTACCATCCTTCAAGCCCCGCCCGCATACGACAAACCGGATTCAAATGTCAGTTTGACATTTTTTCTCAGTTATGACAGCATATATTTTTTGTCGGAGGGCACCTGAGACGATCAATAATGCCTATGGCCAAGCGTGTAAATGTTGCCACAGCATAAAATACATTGCGTTTTGGTAATAATAGACGTAATAACGAGTGAATCGCAAAACTCACTGGTGAGTTTCAGTGCTCAACGGTTGTCGGTCAATGAAACTCACCAGTGAGTTTCCGGGCTTTACAGGTTAATTATAATACAGGTTAGCTCCTGCTATCCCGACTATAAAAATTGCAATCGCAGCTTTATATTAAAAAACTGGTTTTTGGCCCACTGTGCATAATTTTTGTTCCGTTGAAATTTTTATTCCAGTTCATTTAGTTAACCCGCGCGGAGACGCATCTTTTGACACCCCACACGTGAGCCTAGCTCTCACGAAACGTCAAAAAATTGCTTTTTTTTTTCGTTTCGTAAGAGCTTGCTAACCTAACCTAACCTAACTAACCTAACCTAACCTAACCAAACCATCGATATTTCTGCCTCCAGGAGAGCTTATTTTACCTAGTTTTTTGAATATTAATTATAATACAGGTTAGCTCCTGCTATCCCGACTATAAAAATTGTCATCGCAGCTTTATATTAAAAAACTGGTTTTTGGCCCACTGTGCAAAATTTTTGTTCCGTTGAAATTTTTATTCCAGTTCATTTAGTTAACTCGAGCGGAGACGCATCTTCTGACACCCCACACGTGAGCCTAGCTCTCACGAAACGTCAAAAAATTGCTTTTTTTTTACGTTTCGTAAGAGCTTGCTAACCTAACCTAACCTAACCTAACCAAACCATCGATATTTCTACCTCCAGGAGAGCTATTTGTCCCTAGTTTTTTACATATAAATTATAATACAGGTTAGCTCCTGCTATCCCGACTATAAAAATTGCCATCGCAGCTTTATATTCAAAAACTGGTTTTTGGCCCACTGTGCAAAATTTTTGTTCCGTTGAAATTTTTATTCCAGTTCATTTATTTAACTTGAGCGGAGACGCATCTTCTGACACCCCACACACGTGAGCCTAGCTCTCACGAAACGTCAAAAAATTGCTTTTTTTTTACGTTTCGTAAGAGCATGCTAACCTAACCTAACCTAACTAACCTAACCTAACCTAACCTAACCAAACCATCGATATTTCTGCCTCCAGGAGAGCTATTTTTACCTAGTTTCTTGCATTTAATTATAATACAGGTTAGCTCCTGCTATCCCGACTATAAAAATTGCCATCGCAGCTTTATATTAAAAAATTGGTTTTTGGCCCACTGTGCAAAATTTTTGTTCCGTTGAAATTTTTATTCCAGTTCATTTAGTTAACCCGCGCGGAAACGCATCTTTTGACAGCCCACACGTGAGCCTAGCTCTCACGAAACGTCAAAAAATTGCTTTTTTTACGTTTCGTAAGAGCTTGCTAACCTAACCTAACCTAACTAACCTAACCTAACCTAACCAAACCATCGATATTTCTGCCTCCAGGAGAGCTATTTTTCCCTAGTTTTTTGCATATTAATTATAATACAGGTTAGCTCCTGCTATCCCGACTATAAAAATTGCCATCGCAGCTCTATATTCAAAAACTGGTTTTTGGCCCACTGTGCAAAATTTTTGTTCCGTTCAAATTTTTATTCCAGTTCATTTAGTTAACCCGCGCGGAGACGCATCTTTTGACACCCCACACGTGAGCCTAGCTCTCACGAAACGTCAAAAAATTGCTTTTTTTTTACGTTTCGTAAGAGCTTGCTAACCTAACCTAACCTAACTAACCTAACCTAACCTAACCAAACCATCGATATTTCTGTCTCCAGGAGAGCTATTTTTAACTAGTTTTTTGCATATTAATTATAATACAGGTTAGCTACTGCTATCCCGACTATAAAAATTGCCATCGCAGCTTTCTATTAAACAACTGGTTTTTGGCCCACTGTGCAAAATTTTTGTTCCGTTGAAATTTTTATTCCAGTTCATTTAGTTAACCCGCGCGGAGACGCATCTTTTGACACCCCACACGTGAGCCTAGCTCTCACGAAACGTCAAAAAATTGCTTTTTTTTACGTTTCGTAAGAGCTTGCTAACCTAACCTAACCTAACCTAACCTAACCAAATCATCGATATTTCTGCCTCCAGGAGAGCTTTTTTTACCTAGTTTTTTGCATATTAATTACTATACAGGTTAGCTCCTGCTATCCCGACTATAAAAATTGCCATCGCAGCTTTATATTGAAAAACTGGTTTTTTGCCCACTGTGCAAAATTTTTGTTCCGTTGAAATTTTTATTCCAGTTTATTTAGTTAACCCGCGCGGAGACGCATCTTTTGACACCCCACACGTGAGCCTAGCTCTCACGAAACGTCAAAAAATTGCTTTTATTACGTTTCGTAAGAGCTTGCTAACCTAACCTAACTAACCTAACCTAACCAAACCATCGATATTTCTGCCTCCAGGAGAGCTTCTTTTACCTAATTTTTTGCATATTAATTACAATACAGGTTAGCTCCTGCTATCCCGACTATAAAAATTGCCATCGCAGCTTTATATTGAAAAACTGGTTTTTGGCCCACTGTGCAAAATTTTTGTTCCGTTCAAATTTTTATTCCAGTTTATTTAGTTAACCCGCGCGGAGACGCATCTTTTTACACCCCACACGTGAGCCTAGCTCTCACGAAACGTCAAAAAATTGCTTTTTTTTTACGTTTCGTAAGAGCTTGCTAACCTAACCTAACCTAACTAACCTAACCTAACCTAACCAAACCATCGATATGTCTGCCTCCAGGAGAGCTTTGTTTACCTAGTTTTTTGCATATTAATTATAATACAGGTTAGCTCCTGCTATCCCGACTTTAACAATTGCCATCGCAGCTTTATATTAAAAAACTGGTTTTTGGCCCACTGTGCAAAATTTTTGTTCCGTTGAAATTAATATTCCAGTTCATTTAGTTAACCCGCGCGGAGACACATCTTTTGACACCCCACACGTGAGCCTAGCTCTCACGAAACGTCAAAAAATTGCTTTTTTTTTACGTTTCGTAAGAGCTTGCTAACCTAACCTAACCTAACTAACCTAACCTAACCAAACCAACCTAACCTAACCAAACCATCGATATATCTGCCTCCAGGAGAGCTATTTTTCCCTAGTTTTTTGCATATTAATTATAATACAGGTTAGCTCCTGCTATCCCGACTATAAAAATTGCCATCGCAGCTTTATATTAAAAACTGGTTTTTGGCCCACTGTGCAAAATTTTTGTTCAGTTGAAATTTTTATTCCAGTTCATTTAGTTAACCCGCGCGAAAACGCATCTTTTGACACCCCACACGTGAGCCTAGCTCTCACGAAACGTCAAAAAATTGCTTTTTTTTTACGTTTCGTAAGAGCTTGCTAACCTAACCTAACCTAACTAACCTAACCTTACCTAACCAAACCATCGATATTTCTGCCTCCAGGAGAGCTTTTTTTACTTAGTTTTTTGCATATTAATAGCTCCTGCTATACCGACTATAAAAATTGCCATCGCAGCTTTATATTAAAAAACTGGTTTTTGGCCCACTGTGCAAAATTTTTGTTCCTTTGAAATTTTTATTCCAGTTCATTTAGTCAACCCGCGCGGAGACGCATCTTTTGACTCCCCACAAGTGAGCCTAGCTCTCACAAAACGTCAAAAAATTCCTTTATTTTTACGTTTCGTAAGAGCTTGCTAACCTAACCTAACCTAACTAACCTAACCTAACCTAACCAAACCATCGATATTTCTGCCTCCAGGAGAGCTTTTTTTACCTAGTTTTTTGCATATTAATTATAATACAGGTTAGCTCCTGCTATCCCGACTATAAAAATTGCCATCGCAGCTTTATATTAAAAAACTGGTTTTTGGCCCACTGTGCAAAATTTTTGTTCCGTTGAAATTTTTATTCCAGTTCATTTAGTTAACCCGTGCGGAGACGCATCTTTTGACACCCCACACGTGAGCCTAACTCTCACGAAACGTCAAAAAATTTCTTTTTTTTTACGTTTCGTAAGAGCTTGCTAACCTAACCTAACCTAACCTAACCAAACCATCGATATTTCTGCCTCCAGGAGAGCTATTTTTCCCTAGTTTTTTGCATATAAATTATAATACAGGTTAGCTCCTGCTATCCCGACTATAAAAATTGCCATCGCAGCTTTATATTCAAAAACTGGTTTTTGGCCCACTGTGCAAAATTTTTGTTCCGTTGAAATTTTTATTAAAGTTCATTTAGTTAACCCGCGCGGAGACGCATCTTCTGACACCCCACACGTGAGCCTAGCGCTCACGAAACGTCAAAAAATTGCTTTTTTTACGTTTCGTAAGAGCTTGCTAACCTAACCTAACCTAACTAACCTAACCTAACCTAACCAAACCATCGATATTTCTGCCTCCAGGAGAGCTATTTTTCCCTAGTTTTTTGCATATTAATTATAATACAGGTTAGCTCCTGCTATCCCGACTATAAAAATTGCCATCGCAGCTCTATATTCAAAAACTGGTTTTTGGCCCACTGTGCAAAATTTTTGTTCCGTTCAAATTTTTATTCCAGTTCATTTAGTTAACCCGCGCGGAGACGCATCTTTTGACACCCAACACGTGAGCCTAGCTCTCACGAAACGTCAAAAAATTGCTTTTTTTTTACGTTTCGTAAGAGCTTGCTAACCTAACCTAACCTAACTAACCTAACCTAACCTAACCAAACCATCGATATTTCTGCCTCCAGGAGTGCTATTTTTAACTAGTTTTTTGCATATTAATTATAATACAGGTTAGCTACTGCTATCCCGACTATAAAAATTGCCATCGCAGCTTTATATTAAACAACTGGTTTTTGGCCCACTGTGCAAAATTTTTGTTCCGTTGAAATTTTTATTTCAGTTCATTTAGTTAACCCGCGCGGAGACGCATCTTTTGACACCCCACACGTGAGCCTAGCTCTCACGAAACGTCAAAAAATTGCTTTTTTTTACGTTTCGTAAGAGCTTGCTAACCTAACCTAACCTAACCTAACCTAACCAAACCATCGATATTTCTGCCTCCAGGAGAGCTTTTTTTACCTAGTTTTTTGCATATTAATTATAATACAGGTTAGCTCCTGCTATCCCGACTATAAAAATTGCCATCGCAGCTTTATATTAAAAAACTGGTTTTTGGCCCACTGTGCAAAATTTTTGTTCCGTTGAAATTTTTATTCCAGTTCATTTAGTTAACCCGCGCGGAGACGCATCTTTTGACACCCCACACGTGAGCCTAGCTCTCACGAAACGTCAAAAAATTGCTTTTTTTTTACGTTTCGTAAGAGCTTGCTAACCTAACCTAACCTAACTAACCTAACCTAACCTAACCAAACCAACCTAACCTAACAAAACCATCGATATTTCTGCCTCCAGGAGAGCTATTTTTCCCTAGTTTTTTGCATATTAATTATAATACAGGTTAGCTCCTGCTATCCCGACTATAAAAATTGCCATCGCAGCTTTATATTAAAAAACTGGTTTTTGGCCCACTGTGCAAAATTTTTGTTCCGTTGAAATTTTTATTCCAGTTCATTTAGTTAACCGGCGCGAAAACGCATCTTTTGACACCCCACACGTGAGCCTAGCTCTCACGAAACGTCAAAAAATTGCTTTTTTTACGTTTCGTAAGAGCTTGCTAACCTAACCTAACCTAACTAACCTAACCTAACCTAACCAAACCATCGATATTTCTGCCTCCAGGAGAGCTTTTTTTACCTAGTTTTTTGCATATTAATAGCTCCTGCTATACCGACTATAAAAATTGCCATCGCAGCTTTATATTAAAAAACTGGTTTTTGGCCCACTGTGCAAAATTTTTGTTCCGTTGAAATTTTTATTCCAGTTCATTTAGTTAACCCGCGCAGAAACGCATCTTTTGACACCCCACACGTGAGCCTAGCTCTCACGAAACGTCAAAAAATTGCTTTTTTTTAACGTTTCGTAAGAGCTTGCTAACCTAACCTAACCTAACTAACCTAACCTAACCTAACCAAACCATCGATATTTCTGCCTCCAGGAGAGCTTTTTTTACCTAGTTTTTTGCATATTAATTATAATTAATACAGGTTAGCTCCTGCTATCCCGACTATAAAAATAGCCATCGCAGCTTTATATTAAAAAACTGGTTTTTGGCCCACTGTGCAAAATTTTTGTTCCGTTGAAATTTTTATTAAAGTTCATTTAGTTAACCCGCGCGGAGACGCATCTTCTGACACCCCACACGTGAGCCTAACTCTCACGAAACGTCAAAAAATTTCTTTTTTTTTACGTTTCGTAAGAGCTTGCTAACCTAACCTAACCTAACCTAACCAAACCATCGATATTTCTGCCTCCAGGAGAGCTATTTTTCCCTAGTTTTTTGCATATAAATTATAATACAGGTTAGCTCCTGCTATCCCGACTATAAAAATTGCCATCGCAGCTTTATATTCAAAAACTGGTTTTTGGCCCACTGTGCAAAATTTTTGTTCCGTTGAAATTTTTATTAAAGTTCATTTAGTTAACCCGCGCGGAGACGCATCTTCTGACACCCCACACGTGAGCCTAGCTCTCACGAAACGTCAAAAAATTGCTTTTTTTACGTTTCGTAAGAGCTTGCTAACCTAACCTAACCTAACCTAACCAAACCATCGATATTTCTGCCTCCAGGAGAGCTATTTTTCCCTAGTTTTTTGCATATTAATTATAATACAGGTTAGCTCCTGCTATCCCGACTATAAAAATTGCCATCGCAGCTCTATATTCAAAAACTGGTTTTTGGCCCACTGTGCAAAATTTTTGTTTCGTTCAAATTTTTATTCCAGTTCATTTAGTTAACCCGCGCGGAGACGCATCTTTTGACACCCCACACGTGAGCCTAGCTCTCACGAAACGTCAAAAAATTGCTTTTTTTTACGTTTCGTAAGAGCTTGCTAACCTAACCTAACCTAACTAACCTAACCTAACCTAACCAAACCATCGATATTTCTGCCTCCAGGAGAGCTATTTTTAACTAGTTTTTTGCATATTAATTATAATACAGGTTAGCTACTGCTATCCCGACTATAAAAATTGCCATCGCAGCTTTATATTAAAAAACTGGTTTTTGGCCCACTGTGCAAAATTTTTGTTCCGTTGAAATTTTTATTAAAGTTCATTTAGTTAACCCGCGCGGAGACGCATCTTCTGACACCCCACACGTGAGCCTAACTCTCACGAAACGTCAAAAAATTTCTTTTTTTTTACGTTTCGTAAGAGCTTGCTAACCTAACCTAACCTAACCTAACCAAACCATCGATATTTCTGCCTCCAGGAGAGCTATTTTTCCCTAGTTTTTTGCATATAAATTATAATACAGGTTAGCTCCTGCTATCCCGACTATAAAAATTGCCATCGCAGCTTTATATTCAAAAACTGGTTTTTGGCCCACTGTGCAAAATTTTTGTTCCGTTGAAATTTTTATTAAAGTTCATTTAGTTAACCCGCGCGGAGACGCATCTTCTGACACCCCACACGTGAGCCTAGCTCTCACGAAACGTCAAAAAATTGCTTTTTTTACGCTTCGTAAGAGCTTGCTAACCTAACCTAACCTAACCTAACCAAACCATCGATATTTCTGCCTCCAGGAGAGCTATTTTTCCCTAGTTTTTTGCATATTAATTATAATACAGGTTAGCTCCTGCTATCCCGACTATAAAAATTGCCATCGCAGCTCTATATTCAAAAACTGGTTTTTGGCCCACTGTGCAAAATTTTTGTTCCGTTCAAATTTTTATTCCAGTTCATTTAGTTAACCCTCGCGGAGACGCATCTTTTGACACCCCACACGTGAGCCTAGCTCTCACGAAACGTCAAAAAATTGCTTTTTTTTACGTTTCGTAAGAGCTTGCTAACCTAACCTAACCTAACTAACCTAACCTAACCTAACCAAACCATCGATATTTCTGCCTCCAGGAGAGCTATTTTTAACTAGTTTTTTGCATATTAATTATAATACAGGTTAGCTACTGCTATCCCGACTATAAAAATTGCCATCGCAGCTTTATATTAAACAACTGGTTTTTGGCCCACTGTGCAAAATTTTTGTTCCGTTGAAATTTTTATTCCAGTTCATTTAGTTAACCCGCGCGGAGACGCATCTTTTGACACCCCACACGTGAGCCTAGCTCTCACGAAACGTCAAAAAATTGCTTTTTTTTACGTTTCGTAAGAGCTTGCTAACCTAACCTAACCTAACCTAACCTAACCAAACCATCGATATTTCTGCCTCCAGGAGAGCTTTTTTTACCTAGTTTTTTGCATATTAATTACAATACAGGTTAGCTCCTGCTATCCCGACTATAAAAATTGCCATCGCAGCTTTATATTAAAAAACTGGTTTTTGGCCCACTGTGCAAAATTTTTGTTCCGTTCAAATTTTTATTCCAGTTTATTTAGTTAACCCGCGCGGAGACGCATCTTTTGACACCCCACACGTGAGCCTAGCTCTCACGAAACGTCAAAAAATTGCTTTTTTTTACGTTTCGTAAGAGCTTGCTAACCTAACCTAACCTAACTAACCTAACCTAACCTAACCAAACCATCGATATTTCTGCCTCCAGGAGAGCTATTTTTAACTAGTTTTTTGCATATTAATTATAATACAGGTTAGCTACTGCTATCCCGACTATAAAAATTGCCATCGCAGCTTTATATTAAACAACTGGTTTTTGGCCCACTGTGCAAAATTTTTGTTCCGTTGAAATTTTTATTCCAGTTCATTTAGTTAACCCGCGCGGAGACGCATCTTTTGACACCCCACACGTGAGCCTAGCTCTCACGAAACGTCAAAAAATTGCTTTTTTTTACGTTTCGTAAGAGCTTGCTAACCTAACCTAACCTAACCTAACCTAACCAAACCATCGATATTTCTGCCTCCAGGAGAGCTTTTTTTACCTAGTTTTTTGCATATTAATTACAATACAGGTTAGCTCCTGCTATCCCGACTATAAAAATTGCCATCGCAGCTTTATATTGAAAAACTGGTTTTTGGCCCACTGTGCAAAATTTTTGTTCCGTTCAAATTTTTATTCCAGTTTATTTAGTTAACCCGCGCGGAGACGCATCTTTTGACACCCCACACGTGAGCCTAGCTCTCACGAAACGTCAAAAAATTGCTTTTTTTTTACGTTTCGTAAGAGCTTGCTAACCTAACCTAACCTAACTAACCTAACCTAACCAAACCAACCTAACCTAACAAAACCATCGATATTTCTGCCTCCAGGAGAGCTATTTTTCCCTAGTTTTTTGCATATTAATTATAATACAGGTTAGCTCCTGCTATCCCGACTATAAAAATTGCCATCGCAGCTTTATATTAAAAAACTGGTTTTTGGCCCACTGTGCAAAATTTTTGTTCCGTTGAAATTTTTATTCCAGTTCATTTAGTTAACCGGCGCGAAAACGCATCTTTTGACACCCCACACGTGAGCCTAGCTCTCACGAAACGTCAAAAAATTGCTTTTTTTTACGTTTCGTAAGAGCTTGCTAACCTAACCTAACCTAACTAACCTAACCTAACCTAACCAAACCATCGATATTTCTGCCTCCAGGAGAGCTTTTTTTACCTAGTTTTTTGCATATTAATAGCTCCTGCTATACCGACTATAAAAATTGCCATCGCAGCTTTATATTAAAAAACTGGTTTTTGGCCCACTGTGCAAAATTTTTGTTCCGTTGAAATTTTTATTCCAGTTCATTTAGTTAACCGGCGCGAAAATGCATCTTTTGACACCCCACACGTGAGCCTAGCTCTCACGAAACGTCAAAAAATTGCTTTTTTTTACGTTTCGTAAGAGCTTGCTAACCTAACCTAACCTAACTAACCTAACCTAACCTAACCAAACCATCGATATTTCTGCCTCCAGGAGAGCTATTTTTAACTAGTTTTTTGCATATTAATTATAATACAGGTTAGCTACTGCTATCCCGACTATAAAAATTGCCATCGCAGCTTTATATTAAACAACTGGTTTTTGGCCCACTGTGCAAAATTTTTGTTCCGTTGAAATTTTTATTCCAGTTCATTTAGTTAACCCGCGCGGAGACGCATCTTTTGACACCCCACACGTGAGCCTAGCTCTCACGAAACGTCAAAAAATTGCTTTTTTTTACGTTTCGTAAGAGCTTGCTAACCTAACCTAACCTAACCTAACCTAACCAAACCATCGATATTTCTGCCTCCAGGAGAGCTTTTTTTACCTAGTTTTTTGCATATTAATTACAATACAGGTTAGCTCCTGCTATCCCGACTATAAAAATTGCCATCGCAGCTTTATATTGAAAAACTGGTTTTTGGCACACTGTGCAAAATTTTTGTTCCGTTCAAATTTTTATTCCAGTTTATTTAGTTAACCCGCGCGGAGACGCATCTTTTGACACCCCACACGTGAGCCTAGCTCTCACGAAACGTCAAAAAATTGCTTTTTTTTTACGTTTCGTAAGAGCTTGCTAACCTAACCTAACCTAACTAACCTAACCTAACCAAACCAACCTAACCTAACAAAACCATCGATATTTCTTCCTCCAGGAGAGCTATTTTTCCCTAGTTTTTTGCATATTAATTATAATACAGGTTAGCTCCTGCTATCCCGACTATAAAAATTGCCATCGCAGCTTTATATTAAAAAACTGGTTTTTGGCCCACTGTGCAAAATTTTTGTTCCGTTGAAATTTTTATTCCAGTTCATTTAGTTAACCGGCGCGAAAACGCATCTTTTGACACCCCACACGTGAGCCTAGCTCTCACGAAACGTCAAAAAATTGCTTTTTTTTACGTTTCGTAAGAGCTTGCTAACCTAACCTAACCTAACTAACCTAACCTAACCTAACCAAACCATCGATATTTCTGCCTCCAGGAGAGCTTTTTTTACCTAGTTTTTTGCATATTAATAGCTCCTGCTATACCGACTATAAAAATTGCCATCGCAGCTTTATATTAAAAAACTGGTTTTTGGCCCACTGTGCAAAATTTTTGTTCCGTTGAAATTTTTATTCCAGTTCATTTAGTTAACCGGCGCGAAAACGCATCTTTTGACACCCCACACGTGAGCCTAGCTCTCACGAAATGTCAAAAAATTGCTTTTTTTTACGTTTCGTAAGAGCTTGCTAACCTAACCTAACCTAACTAACCTAACCTAACCTAACCAAACCATCGATATTTCTGCCTCCAGGAGAGCTATTTTTAACTAGTTTTTTGCATATTAATTATAATACAGGTTAGCTACTGCTATCCCGACTATAAAAATTGCCATCGCAGCTTTATATTAAACAACTGGTTTTTGGCCCACTGTGCAAAATTTTTGTTCCGTTGAAATTTTTATTCCAGTTCATTTAGTTAACCCGCGCGGAGACGCATCTTTTGACACCCCACACGTGAGCCTAGCTCTCACGAAACGTCAAAAAATTGCTTTTTTTTTACGTTTCGTAAGAGCTTGCTAACCTAACCTAACCTAACTAACCTAACCTAACCTAACCAAACCATCGATATTTCTGCCTCCAGGAGAGCTTTTTTTACCTAGTTTTTTGCATATTAATTATAATACAGGTTAGCTCCTGCTATCCCGACTATAAAAATTGCAATCGCAGCTTTATATTAAAAAACTGGTTTTTGGCCCACTGTGCAAAATTTTTGTTCCGTTGAAATTTTTATTCCAGTTCATTTAGTTAACTCGAGCGGAGACGCATCTTTTGTCACCCCACACGTGAGCCTAGCTCTCACGAAACGTCAAAAAATTGCTTTTTTTACGTTTCGTAAGAGCTTGCTAACCTAACCTAACCTAACTTACCTAACCTAACCTAACCAAACCATCGATATTTCTGCCTCAATGAGAGCTTTTTTTACCTAGTTTTTTGCATATACCTCTGAAAGCCGCCATTCGTAAAACGTACCATCCTTCAAGCCCCGCCCGCATACGACAAACCGGATTCAAATGTCAGTTTGACATTTTTTCTCAGTTATGACAGCATATATTTTTTGTCGGAGGGCACCTGAGACGATCAATAATGCCTATGGCCAAGCGTGTAAATGTTGCCACAGCATAAAATACATTGCGTTTTGGTAATAATAGACGTAATAACGAGTGAATCGCAAAACTCACTGGTGAGTTTCAGTGCTCAACGGTTGTCGGTCAATGAAACTCACCAGTGAGTTTCCGGGCTTTACAGGTTAATTATAATACAGGTTAGCTCCTGCTATCCCGACTATAAAAATTGCAATCGCAGCTTTATATTAAAAAACTGGTTTTTGGCCCACTGTGCAAAATTTTTGTTCCGTTGAAATTTTTATTCCAGTTCATTTAGTTAACCCGCGCGGAGACGCATCTTTTGACACCCCACACGTGAGCCTAGCTCTCACGAAACGTCAAAAAATTGCTTTTTTTTTACGTTTCGTAAGAGCTTGCTAACCTAACCTAACCTAACTAACCTAACCTAACCTAACCAAACCATCGATATTTTTGCCTCAATGAGAGCTTTTTTTACCTAGTTTTTTGCATATTAATTATAATACAGGTTAGCTCCTGCTATCCCGACTATAAAAATTGCAACCGCAGCTTTATATTAAAAAACTGGTTTTTGGCCCACTGTGCAAAATTTTTGTTCCGTTGAAATTTTTATTCCAGTTCATTTAGTTAACCCGCGCGGAGACGCATCTTTTGACACCCCACACGTGAGCCTAGCTCTCACGAAACGTCAAAAAATTGCTTTTTTTTTACGTTTCGTAAGAGCTTGCTAACCTAACCTAACCTAACTAACCTAACCTAACCTAACCAAACCATCGATATTTCTGCCTCCAGGAGAGCTTTTTTTACCTAGTTTTTTGCATATTAATTATAATACAGGTTAGCTCCTGCTATCCCGACTATAAAAATTGCAATCGCAGCTTTATATTAAAAAACTGGTTTTTGGCCCACTGTGCAAAATTTTTGTTCCGTTGAAATTTTTATTCCAGTTCATTTAGTTAACTCGAGCGGAGACGCATCTTTTGTCACCCCACACGTGAGCCTAGCTCTCACGAAACGTCAAAAAATTGCTTTTTTTACGTTTCGTAAGAGCTTGCTAACCTAACCTAACCTAACTTACCTAACCTAACCTAACCAAACCATCGATATTTCTGCCTCAATGAGAGCTTTTTTTACCTAGTTTTTTGCATATACCTCTGAAAGCCGCCATTCGTAAAACGTACCATCCTTCAAGCCCCGCCCGCATACGACAAACCGGATTCAAATGTCAGTTTGACATTTTTTCTCAGTTATGACAGCATATATTTTCTGTCGGAGGGCACCTGAGACGATCAATAATGCCTATGGCCAAGCGTGTAAATGTTGCCACAGCATAAAATACATTGCGTTTTGGTAATAATAGACGTAATAACGAGTGAATCGCAAAACTCACTGGTGAGTTTCAGTGCTCAACGGTTGTCGGTCAATGAAACTCACCAGTGAGTTTCCGGGCTTTACAGGTTAATTATAATACAGGTTAGCTCCTGCTATCCCGACTATAAAAATTGCAATCGCAGCTTTATATTAAAAAACTGGTTTTTGGCCCACTGTGCATAATTTTTGTTCCGTTGAAATTTTTATTCCAGTTCATTTAGTTAACCCGCGCGGAGACGCATCTTTTGACACCCCACACGTGAGCCTAGCTCTCACGAAACGTCAAAAAATTGCTTTTTTTTTTCGTTTCGTAAGAGCTTGCTAACCTAACCTAACCTAACTAACCTAACCTAACCTAACCAAACCATCGATATTTCTGCCTCCAGGAGAGCTTATTTTACCTAGTTTTTTGAATATTAATTATAATACAGGTTAGCTCCTGCTATCCCGACTATAAAAATTGTCATCGCAGCTTTATATTAAAAAACTGGTTTTTGGCCCACTGTGCAAAATTTTTGTTCCGTTGAAATTTTTATTCCAGTTCATTTAGTTAACTCGAGCGGAGACGCATCTTCTGACACCCCACACGTGAGCCTAGCTCTCACGAAACGTCAAAAAATTGCTTTTTTTTTACGTTTCGTAAGAGCTTGCTAACCTAACCTAACCTAACCTAACCAAACCATCGATATTTCTACCTCCAGGAGAGCTATTTGTCCCTAGTTTTTTACATATAAATTATAATACAGGTTAGCTCCTGCTATCCCGACTATAAAAATTGCCATCGCAGCTTTATATTCAAAAACTGGTTTTTGGCCCACTGTGCAAAATTTTTGTTCCGTTGAAATTTTTATTCCAGTTCATTTATTTAACTTGAGCGGAGACGCATCTTCTGACACCCCACACGTGAGCCTAGCTCTCACGAAACGTCAAAAAATTGCTTTTTTTTTACGTTTCGTAAGAGCATGCTAACCTAACCTAACCTAACTAACCTAACCTAACCTAACCTAACCAAACCATCGATATTTCTGCCTCCAGGAGAGCTATTTTTACCTAGTTTCTTGCATTTAATTATAATACAGGTTAGCTCCTGCTATCCCGACTATAAAAATTGCCATCGCAGCTTTATATTAAAAAATTGGTTTTTGGCCCACTGTGCAAAATTTTTGTTCCGTTGAAATTTTTATTCCAGTTCATTTAGTTAACCCGCGCGGAAACGCATCTTTTGACAGCCCACACGTGAGCCTAGCTCTCACGAAACGTCAAAAAATTGCTTTTTTTACGTTTCGTAAGAGCTTGCTAACCTAACCTAACCTAACTAACCTAACCTAACCTAACCAAACCATCGATATTTCTGCCTCCAGGAGAGCTATTTTTCCCTAGTTTTTTGCATATTAATTATAATACAGGTTAGCTCCTGCTATCCCGACTATAAAAATTGCCATCGCAGCTCTATATTCAAAAACTGGTTTTTGGCCCACTGTGCAAAATTTTTGTTCCGTTCAAATTTTTATTCCAGTTCATTTAGTTAACCCGCGCGGAGACGCATCTTTTGACACCCCACACGTGAGCCTAGCTCTCACGAAACGTCAAAAAATTGCTTTTTTTTTACGTTTCGTAAGAGCTTGCTAACCTAACCTAACCTAACTAACCTAACCTAACCTAACCAAACCATCGATATTTCTGTCTCCAGGAGAGCTATTTTTAACTAGTTTTTTGCATATTAATTATAATACAGGTTAGCTACTGCTATCCCGACTATAAAAATTGCCATCGCAGCTTTCTATTAAACAACTGGTTTTTGGCCCACTGTGCAATATTTTTGTTCCGTTGAAATTTTTATTCCAGTTCATTTAGTTAACCCGCGCGGAGACGCATCTTTTGACACCCCACACGTGAGCCTAGCTCTCACGAAACGTCAAAAAATTGCTTTTTTTTACGTTTCGTAAGAGCTTGCTAACCTAACCTAACCTAACCTAACCTAACCAAATCATCGATATTTCTGCCTCCAGGAGAGCTTTTTTTACCTAGTTTTTTGCATATTAATTACAATACAGGTTAGCTCCTGCTATCCCGACTATAAAAATTGCCATCGCAGCTTTATATTGAAAAACTGGTTTTTTGCCCACTGTGCAAAATTTTTGTTCCGTTGAAATTTTTATTCCAGTTTATTTAGTTAACCCGCGCGGAGACGCATCTTTTGACACCCCACACGTGAGCCTAGCTCTCACGAAACGTCAAAAAATTGCTTTTATTACGTTTCGTAAGAGCTTGCTAACCTAACCTAACTAACCTAACCTAACCAAACCATCGATATTTCTGCCTCCAGGAGAGCTTCTTTTACCTAATTTTTTGCATATTAATTACAATACAGGTTAGCTCCTGCTATCCCGACTATAAAAATTGCCATCGCAGCTTTATATTGAAAAACTGGTTTTTGGCCCACTGTGCAAAATTTTTGTTCCGTTCAAATTTTTATTCCAGTTTATTTAGTTAACCCGCGCGGAGACGCATCTTTTTACACCCCACACGTGAGCCTAGCTCTCACGAAACGTCAAAAAATTGCTTTTTTTTTACGTTTCGTAAGAGCTTGCTAACCTAACCTAACCTAACTAACCTAACCTAACCTAACCAAACCATCGATATGTCTGCCTCCAGGAGAGCTTTGTTTACCTAGTTTTTTGCATATTAATTATAATACAGGTTAGCTCCTGCTATCCCGACTTTAACAATTGCCATCGCAGCTTTATATTAAAAAACTGGTTTTTGGCCCACTGTGCAAAATTTTTGTTCCGTTGAAATTAATATTCCAGTTCATTTAGTTAACCCGCGCGGAGACACATCTTTTGACACCCCACACGTGAGCCTAGCTCTCACGAAACGTCAAAAAATTGCTTTTTTTTTACGTTTCGTAAGAGCTTGCTAACCTAACCTAACCTAACTAACCTAACCTAACCAAACCAACCTAACCTAACCAAACCATCGATATATCTGCCTCCAGGAGAGCTATTTTTCCCTAGTTTTTTGCATATTAATTATAATACAGGTTAGCTCCTGCTATCCCGACTATAAAAATTGCCATCGCAGCTTTATATTAAAAACTGGTTTTTGGCCCACTGTGCAAAATTTTTGTTCAGTTGAAATTTTTATTCCAGTTCATTTAGTTAACCCGCGCGAAAACGCATCTTTTGACACCCCACACGTGAGCCTAGCTCTCACGAAACGTCAAAAAATTGCTTTTTTTTTACGTTTCGTAAGAGCTTGCTAACCTAACCTAACCTAACTAACCTAACCTTACCTAACCAAACCATCGATATTTCTGCCTCCAGGAGAGCTTTTTTTACTTAGTTTTTTGCATATTAATAGCTCCTGCTATACCGACTATAAAAATTGCCATCGCAGCTTTATATTAAAAAACTGGTTTTTGGCCCACTGTGCAAAATTTTTGTTCCTTTGAAATTTTTATTCCAGTTCATTTAGTCAACCCGCGCGGAGACGCATCTTTTGACTCCCCACAAGTGAGCCTAGCTCTCACAAAACGTCAAAAAATTCCTTTATTTTTACGTTTCGTAAGAGCTTGCTAACCTAACCTAACCTAACTAACCTAACCTAACCTAACCAAACCATCGATATTTCTGCCTCCAGGAGAGCTTTTTTTACCTAGTTTTTTGCATATTAATTATAATACAGGTTAGCTCCTGCTATCCCGACTATAAAAATTGCCATCGCAGCTTTATATTAAAAAACTGGTTTTTGGCCCACTGTGCAAAATTTTTGTTCCGTTGAAATTTTTATTCCAGTTCATTTAGTTAACCCGTGCGGAGACGCATCTTTTGACACCCCACACGTGAGCCTAACTCTCACGAAACGTCAAAAAATTTCTTTTTTTTTACGTTTCGTAAGAGCTTGCTAACCTAACCTAACCTAACCTAACCAAACCATCGATATTTCTGCCTCCAGGAGAGCTATTTTTCCCTAGTTTTTTGCATATAAATTATAATACAGGTTAGCTCCTGCTATCCCGACTATAAAAATTGCCATCGCAGCTTTATATTCAAAAACTGGTTTTTGGCCCACTGTGCAAAATTTTTGTTCCGTTGAAATTTTTATTAAAGTTCATTTAGTTAACCCGCGCGGAGACGCATCTTCTGACACCCCACACGTGAGCCTAGCTCTCACGAAACGTCAAAAAATTGCTTTTTTTACGTTTCGTAAGAGCTTGCTAACCTAACCTAACCTAACTAACCTAACCTAACCTAACCAAACCATCGATATTTCTGCCTCCAGGAGAGCTATTTTTCCCTAGTTTTTTGCATATTAATTATAATACAGGTTAGCTCCTGCTATCCCGACTATAAAAATTGCCATCGCAGCTCTATATTCAAAAACTGGTTTTTGGCCCACTGTGCAAAATTTTTGTTCCGTTCAAATTTTTATTCCAGTTCATTTAGTTAACCCGCGCGGAGACGCATCTTTTGACACCCAACACGTGAGCCTAGCTCTCACGAAACGTCAAAAAATTGCTTTTTTTTTACGTTTCGTAAGAGCTTGCTAACCTAACCTAACCTAACTAACCTAACCTAACCTAACCAAACCATCGATATTTCTGCCTCCAGGAGTGCTATTTTTAACTAGTTTTTTGCATATTAATTATAATACAGGTTAGCTACTGCTATCCCGACTATAAAAATTGCCATCGCAGCTTTATATTAAACAACTGGTTTTTGGCCCACTGTGCAAAATTTTTGTTCCGTTGAAATTTTTATTCCAGTTCATTTAGTTAACCCGCGCGGAGACGCATCTTTTGACACCCCACACGTGAGCCTAGCTCTCACGAAACGTCAAAAAATTGCTTTTTTTTACGTTTCGTAAGAGCTTGCTAACCTAACCTAACCTAACCTAACCTAACCAAACCATCGATATTTCTGCCTCCAGGAGAGCTTTTTTTACCTAGTTTTTTGCATATTAATTACAATACAGGTTAGCTCCTGCTATCCCGACTATAAAAATTGCCATCGCAGCTTTATATTGAAAAACTGGTTTTTGGCCCACTGTGCAAAATTTTTGTTCCGTTCAAATTTTTATTCCAGTTTATTTAGTTAACCCGCGCGGAGACGCATCTTTTTACACCCCACACGTGAGCCTAGCTCTCACGAAACGTCAAAAAATTGCTTTTTTTTTACGTTTCGTAAGAGCTTGCTAACCTAACCTAACCTAACTAACCTAACCTAACCTAACCAAACCATCGATATTTCTGCCTCCAGGAGAGCTTTTTTTACCTAGTTTTTTGCATATTAATTATAATACAGGTTAGCTCCTGCTATCCCGACTATAAAAATTGCCATCGCAGCTTTATATTAAAAAACTGGTTTTTGGCCCACTGTGCAAAATTTTTGTTCCGTTGAAATTTTTATTCCAGTTCATTTAGTTAACCCGCGCGGAGACGCATCTTTTGACACCCCACACGTGAGCCTAGCTCTCACGAAACGTCAAAAAATTGCTTTTTTTTTACGTTTCGTAAGAGCTTGCTAACCTAACCTAACCTAACTAACCTAACCTAACCAAACCAACCTAACCTAACAAAACCATCGATATTTCTGCCTCCAGGAGAGCTATTTTTCCCTAGTTTTTTGCATATTAATTATAATACAGGTTAGCTCCTGCTATCCCGACTATAAAAATTGCCATCGCAGCTTTATATTAAAAAACTGGTTTTTGGCCCACTGTGCAAAATTTTTGTTCCGTTGAAATTTTTATTCCAGTTCATTTAGTTAACCGGCGCGAAAACGCATCTTTTGACACCCCACACGTGAGCCTAGCTCTCACGAAACGTCAAAAAATTGCTTTTTTTACGTTTCGTAAGAGCTTGCTAACGTAACCTAACCTAACTAACCTAACCAAACCTAACCAAACCATCGATATTTCTGCCTCCAGGAGAGCTTTTTTTACCTAGTTTTTTGCATATTAATAGCTCCTGCTATACCGACTATAAAAATTGCCATCGCAGCTTTATATTAAAAAACTGGTTTTTGGCCCACTGTGCAAAATTTTTGTTCCGTTGAAATTTTTATTCCAGTTCATTTAGTTAACCCGCGCAGAAACGCATCTTTTGACACCCCACACGTGAGCCTAGCTCTCACGAAACGTCAAAAAATTGCTTTTTTTTAACGTTTCGTAAGAGCTTGCTAACCTAACCTAACCTAACTAACCTAACCTAACCTAACCAAACCATCGATATTTCTGCCTCCAGGAGAGCTTTTTTTACCTAGTTTTTTGCATATTAATTATAATTAATACAGGTTAGCTCCTGCTATCCCGACTATAAAAATAGCCATCGCAGCTTTATATTAAAAAACTGGTTTTTGGCCCACTGTGCAAAATTTTTGTTCCGTTGAAATTTTTATTAAAGTTCATTTAGTTAACCCGCGCGGAGACGCATCTTCTGACACCCCACACGTGAGCCTAACTCTCACGAAACGTCAAAAAATTTCTTTTTTTTTACGTTTCGTAAGAGCTTGCTAACCTAACCTAACCTAACCTAACCAAACCATCGATATTTCTGCCTCCAGGAGAGCTATTTTTCCCTAGTTTTTTGCATATAAATTATAATACAGGTTAGCTCCTGCTATCCCGACTATAAAAATTGCCATCGCAGCTTTATATTCAAAAACTGGTTTTTGGCCCACTGTGCAAAATTTTTGTTCCGTTGAAATTTTTATTAAATTTCATTTAGTTAACCCGCGCGGAGACGCATCTTCTGACACCCCACACGTGAGCCTAGCTCTCACGAAACGTCAAAAAATTGCTTTTTTTACGTTTCGTAAGAGCTTGCTAACCTAACCTAACCTAACCTAACCAAACCATCGATATTTCTGCCTCCAGGAGAGCTATTTTTCCCTAGTTTTTTGCATATTAATTATAATACAGGTTAGCTCCTGCTATCCCGACTATAAAAATTGCCATCGCAGCTCTATATTCAAAAACTGGTTTTTGGCCCACTGTGCAAAATTTTTGTTCCGTTCAAATTTTTATTCCAGTTCATTTAGTTAACCCGCGCGGAGACGCATCTTTTGACACCCCACACGTGAGCCTAGCTCTCACGAAACGTCAAAAAATTGCTTTTTTTTACGTTTCGTAAGAGCTTGCTAACCTAACCTAACCTAACTAACCTAACCTAACCTAACCAAACCATCGATATTTCTGCCTCCAGGAGAGCTATTTTTAACTAGTTTTTTGCATATTAATTATAATACAGGTTAGCTACTGCTATCCCGACTATAAAAATTGCCATCGCAGCTTTATATTAAAAAACTGGTTTTTGGCCCACTGTGCAAAATTTTTGTTCCGTTGAAATTTTTATTAAAGTTCATTTAGTTAACCCGCGCGGAGACGCATCTTCTGACACCCCACACGTGAGCCTAACTCTCACGAAACGTCAAAAAATTTCTTTTTTTTTACGTTTCGTAAGAGCTTGCTAACCTAACCTAACCTAACCTAACCAAACCATCGATATTTCTGCCTCCAGGAGAGCTATTTTTCCCTAGTTTTTTGCATATAAATTATAATACAGGTTAGCTCCTGCTATCCCGACTATAAAAATTGCCATCGCAGCTTTATATTCAAAAACTGGTTTTTGGCCCACTGTGCAAAATTTTTGTTCCGTTGAAATTTTTATTAAAGTTCATTTAGTTAACCCGCGCGGAGACGCATCTTCTGACACCCCACACGTGAGCCTAGCTCTCACGAAACGTCAAAAAATTGCTTTTTTTACGTTTCGTAAGAGCTTGCTAACCTAACCTAACCTAACCTAACCAAACCATCGATATTTCTGCCTCCAGGAGAGCTATTTTTCCCTAGTTTTTTGCATATTAATTATAATACAGGTTAGCTCCTGCTATCCCGACTATAAAAATTGCCATCGCAGCTCTATATTCAAAAACTGGTTTTTGGCCCACTGTGCAAAATTTTTGTTCCGTTCAAATTTTTATTCCAGTTCATTTAGTTAACCCTCGCGGAGACGCATCTTTTAACACCCCACACGTGAGCCTAGCTCTCACGAAACGTCAAAAAATTGCTTTTTTTTACGTTTCGTAAGAGCTTGCTAACCTAACCTAACCTAACTAACCTAACCTAACCTAACCAAACCATCGATATTTCTGCCTCCAGGAGAGCTATTTTTAACTAGTTTTTTGCATATTAATTATAATACAGGTTAGCTACTGCTATCCCGACTATAAAAATTGCCATCGCAGCTTTATATTAAACAACTGGTTTTTGGCCCACTGTGCAAAATTTTTGTTCCGTTGAAATTTTTATTCCAGTTCATTTAGTTAACCCGCGCGGAGACGCATCTTTTGACACCCCACACGTGAGCCTAGCTCTCACGAAACGTCAAAAAATTGCTTTTTTTTACGTTTCGTAAGAGCTTGCTAACCTAACCTAACCTAACCTAACCTAACCAAACCATCGATATTTCTGCCTCCAGGAGAGCTTTTTTTACCTAGTTTTTTGCATATTAATTACAATACAGGTTAGCTCCTGCTATCCCGACTATAAAAATTGCCATCGCAGCTTTATATTGAAAAACTGGTTTTTGGCCCACTGTGCAAAATTTTTGTTCCGTTCAAATTTTTATTCCAGTTTATTTAGTTAACCCGCGCGGAGACGCATCTTTTTACACCCCACACGTGAGCCTAGCTCTCACGAAACGTCAAAAAATTGCTTTTTTTTTACGTTTCGTAAGAGCTTGCTAACCTAACCTAACCTAACTAACCTAACCTAACCTAACCAAACCATCGATATTTCTGCCTCCAGGAGAGCTTTTTTTACCTAGTTTTTTGCATATTAATTATAATACAGGTTAGCTCCTGCTATCCCGACTATAAAAATTGCCATCGCAGCTTTATATTAAAAAACTGGTTTTTGGCCCACTGTGCAAAATTTTTGTTCCGTTTAAATTTTTATTCCAGTTCATTTAGTTAACCCGCGCAGAGACGCATCTTTTGACACCCCACACGTGAGCCTAGCTCTCACGAAACGTCAAAAAATTGCTTTTTTTTTACGTTTCGTAAGAGCTTGCTAACCTAACCTAACCTAACTAACCTAACCTAACCAAACCAACCTAACCTAACAAAACCATCGATATTTCTGCCTCCAGGAGAGCTATTTTTCCCTAGTTTTTTGCATATTAATTATAATACAGGTTAGCTCCTGCTATCCCGACTATAAAAATTGCCATCGCAGCTTTATATTAAAAAACTGGTTTTTGGCCCACTGTGCAAAATTTTTGTTCCGTTGAAATTTTTATTCCAGTTCATTTAGTTAACCCGCGCGGAGACGCATCTTTTGACACCCCACACGTGAGCCTAGCTCTCACGAAACGTCAAAAAATTGCTTTTTTTTACGTTTCGTAAGAGCTTGCTAACCTAACCTAACCTAACCTAACCTAACCAAACCATCGATATTTCTGCCTCCAGGAGAGCTTTTTTTACCTAGTTTTTTGCATATTAATTACAATACAGGTTAGCTCCTGCTATCCCGACTATAAAAATTGCCATCGCAGCTTTATATTGAAAAACTGGTTTTTGGCCCACTGTGCAAAATTTTTGTTCCGTTCAAATTTTTATTCCAGTTTATTTAGTTAACCCGCGCGGAGACGCATCTTTTGACACCCCACACGTGAGCCTAGCTCTCACGAAACGTCAAAAAATTGCTTTTTTTTACGTTTCGTAAGAGCTTGCTAACCTAACCTAACCTAACCTAACCTAACCAAACCATCGATATTTCTGCCTCCAGGAGAGCTTTTTTTACCTAGTTTTTTGCATATTAATTACAATACAGGTTAGCTCCTGCTATCCCGACTATAAAAATTGCCATCGCAGCTTTATATTGAAAAACTGGTTTTTGGCCCACTGTGCAAAATTTTTGTTCCGTTCAAATTTTTATTCCAGTTTATTTAGTTAACCCGCGCGGAGACGCATCTTTTGACACCCCACACGTGAGCCTAGCTCTCACGAAACGTCAAAAAATTGCTTTTTTTTTACGTTTCGTAAGAGCTTGCTAACCTAACCTAACCTAACTAACCTAACCTAACCAAACCAACCTAACCTAACAAAACCATCGATATTTCTGCCTCCAGGAGAGCTATTTTTCCCTAGTTTTTTGCATATTAATTATAATACAGGTTAGCTCCTGCTATCCCGACTATAAAAATTGCCATCGCAGCTTTATATTAAAAAACTGGTTTTTGGCCCACTGTGCAAAATTTTTGTTCCGTTGAAATTTTTATTCCA
Organism: Polia nebulosa; assembly: GCA_951329385.1. Taxonomy (NCBI): domain Eukaryota; kingdom Metazoa; phylum Arthropoda; class Insecta; order Lepidoptera; family Noctuidae; genus Polia; species Polia nebulosa. The sequence continues at coordinate 15,148,151 of OX589606.1, forward strand.
GTTCATTTAGTTAACCGGCGCGAAAACGCATCTTTTGACACCCCACACGTGAGCCTAGCTCTCACGAAACGTCAAAAAATTGCTTTTTTTTACGTTTCGTAAGAGCTTGCTAACCTAACCTAACCTAACTAACCTAACCTAACCTAACCAAACCATCGATATTTCTGCCTCCAGGAGAGCTTTTTTTACCTAGTTTTTTGCATATTAATAGCTCCTGCTATACCGACTATAAAAATTGCCATCGCAGCTTTATATTAAAAAACTGGTTTTTGGCCCACTGTGCAAAATTTTTGTTCCGTTGAAATTTTTATTCCAGTTCATTTAGTTAACCGGCGCGAAAACGCATCTTTTGACACCCCACACGTGAGCCTAGCTCTCACGAAACGTCAAAAAATTGCTTTTTTTTACGTTTCGTAAGAGCTTGCTAACCTAACCTAACCCCTAACCTAACCAAACCATCGATATTTCTGCCTCCAGGAGAGCTATTTTTAACTAGTTTTTTGCATATTAATTATAATACAGGTTAGCTACTGCTATCCCGACTATAAAAATTGCCATCGCAGCTTTATATTAAACAACTGGTTTTTGGCCCACTGTGCAAAATTTTTGTTCCGTTGAAATTTTTATTCCAGTTCATTTAGTTAACCCGCGCGGAGACGCATCTTTTGACACCCCACACGTGAGCCTAGCTCTCACGAAACGTCAAAAAATTGCTTTTTTTTACGTTTCGTAAGAGCTTGCTAACCTAACCTAACCTAACCTAACCTAACCAAACCATCGATATTTCTGCCTCCAGGAGAGCTTTTTTTACCTAGTTTTTTGCATATTAATTACAATACAGGTTAGCTCCTGCTATCCCGACTATAAAAATTGCCATCGCAGCTTTATATTGAAAAACTGGTTTTTGGCCCACTGTGCAAAATTTTTGTTCCGTTCAAATTTTTATTCCAGTTTATTTAGTTAACCCGCGCGGAGACGCATCTTTTTACACCCCACACGTGAGCCTAGCTCTCACGAAACGTCAAAAAATTGCTTTTTTTTTACGTTTCGTAAGAGCTTGCTAACCTAACCTAACCTAACTAACCTAACCTAACCTAACCAAACCATCGATATTTCTGCCTCCAGGAGAGCTTTTTTTACCTAGTTTTTTGCATATTAATTATAATACAGGTTAGCTCCTGCTATCCCGACTATAAAAATTGCCATCGCAGCTTTATATTAAAAAACTGGTTTTTGGCCCACTGTGCAAAATTTTTGTTCCGTTGAAATTTTTATTCCAGTTCATTTAGTTAACCCGCGCAGAGACGCATCTTTTGACACCCCACACGTGAGCCTAGCTCTCACGAAACGTCAAAAAATTGCTTTTTTTTTACGTTTCGTAAGAGCTTGCTAACCTAACCTAACCTAACTAACCTAACCTAACCAAACCAACCTAACCTAACAAAACCATCGATATTTCTGCCTCCAGGAGAGCTATTTTTCCGTAGTTTTTTGCATATTAATTATAATACAGGTTAGCTCCTGCTATCCCGACTATAAAAATTGCCATCGCAGCTTTATATTAAAAAACTGGTTTTTGGCCCACTGTGCAAAATTTTTGTTCCGTTGAAATTTTTATTCCAGTTCATTTAGTTAACCCGCGCGGAGACGCATCTTTTGACACCCCACACGTGAGCCTAGCTCTCACGAAACGTCAAAAAATTGCTTTTTTTTACGTTTCGTAAGAGCTTGCTAACCTAACCTAACCTAACCTAACCTAACCAAACCATCGATATTTCTGCCTCCAGGAGAGCTTTTTTTACCTAGTTTTTTGCATATTAATTACAATACAGGTTAGCTCCTGCTATCCCGACTATAAAAATTGCCATCGCAGCTTTATATTGAAAAACTGGTTTTTGGCCCACTGTGCAAAATTTTTGTTCCGTTCAAATTTTTATTCCAGTTTATTTAGTTAACCCGCGCGGAGACGCATCTTTTGACACCCCACACGTGAGCCTAGCTCTCACGAAACGTCAAAAAATTGCTTTTTTTTACGTTTCGTAAGAGCTTGCTAACCTAACCTAACCTAACTAACCTAACCTAACCTAACCAAACCATCGATATTTCTGCCTCCAGGAGAGCTATTTTTAACTAGTTTTTTGCATATTAATTATAATACAGGTTAGCTACTGCTATCCCGACTATAAAAATTGCCATCGCAGCTTTATATTAAACAACTGGTTTTTGGCCCACTGTGCAAAATTTTTGTTCCGTTGAAATTTTTATTCCAGTTCATTTAGTTAACCCGCGCGGAGACGCATCTTTTGACACCCCACACGTGAGCCTAGCTCTCACGAAACGTCAAAAAATTGCTTTTTTTTACGTTTCGTAAGAGCTTGCTAACCTAACCTAACCTAACCTAACCTAACCAAACCATCGATATTTCTGCCTCCAGGAGAGCTTTTTTTACCTAGTTTTTTGCATATTAATTACAATACAGGTTAGCTCCTGCTATCCCGACTATAAAAATTGCCATCGCAGCTTTATATTGAAAAACTGGTTTTTGGCCCACTGTGCAAAATTTTTGTTCCGTTCAAATTTTTATTCCAGTTTATTTAGTTAACCCGCGCGGAGACGCATCTTTTTACACCCCACACGTGAGCCTAGCTCTCACGAAACGTCAAAAAATTGCTTTTTTTTTACGTTTCGTAAGAGCTTGCTAACCTAACCTAACCTAACTAACCTAACCTAACCAAACCAACCTAACCTAACAAAACCATCGATATTTCTGCCTCCAGGAGAGCTATTTTTCCCTAGTTTTTTGCATATTAATTATAATACAGGTTAGCTCCTGCTATCCCGACTATAAAAATTGCCATCGCAGCTTTATATTAAAAAACTGGTTTTTGGCCCACTGTGCAAAATTTTTGTTCCGTTGAAATTTTTATTCCAGTTCATTTAGTTAACCGGCGCGAAAACGCATCTTTTGACACCCCACACGTGAGCCTAGCTCTCACGAAACGTCAAAAAATTGCTTTTTTTTACGTTTCGTAAGAGCTTGCTAACCTAACCTAACCTAACTAACCTAACCTAACCTAACCAAACCATCGATATTTCTGCCTCCAGGAGAGCTTTTTTTACCTAGTTTTTTGCATATTAATAGCTCCTGCTATACCGACTATAAAAATTGCCATCGCAGCTTTATATTAAAAAACTGGTTTTTGGCCCACTGTGCAAAATTTTTGTTCCGTTGAAATTTTTATTCCAGTTCATTTAGTTAACCGGCGCGAAAACGCATCTTTTGACACCCCACACGTGAGCCTAGCTCTCACGAAACGTCAAAAAATTGCTTTTTTTTACGTTTCGTAAGAGCTTGCTAACCTAACCTAACCTAACTAACCTAACCTAACCAAACCATCGATATTTCTGCCTCCAGGAGAGCTATTTTTAACTAGTTTTTTGCATATTAATTATAATACAGGTTAGCTACTGCTATCCCGACTATAAAAATTGCCATCGCAGCTTTATATTAAACAACTGGTTTTTGGCCCACTGTGCAAAATTTTTGTTCCGTTGAAATTTTTATTACAGTTCATTTAGTTAACCCGCGCGGAGACGCATCTTTTGACACCCCACACGTGAGCCTAGCTCTCACGAAACGTCAAAAAATTGCTTTTTTTTACGTTTCGTAAGAGCTTGCTAACCTAACCTAACCTAACCTAACCTAACCAAACCATCGATATTTCTGCCTCCAGGAGAGCTTTTTTTACCTAGTTTTTTGCATATTAATTACAATACAGGTTAGCTCCTGCTATCCCGACTATAAAAATTGCCATCGCAGCTTTATATTGAAAAACTGGTTTTTGGCCCACTGTGCAAAATTTTTGTTCCGTTCAAATTTTTATTCCAGTTTATTTAGTTAACCCGCGCGGAGACGCATCTTTTTACACCCCACACGTGAGCCTAGCTCTCACGAAACGTCAAAAAATTGCTTTTTTTTTACGTTTCGTAAGAGCTTGCTAACCTAACCTAACCTAACTAACCTAACCTAACCTAACCAAACCATCGATATTTCTGCCTCCAGGAGAGCTTTTTTTACCTAGTTTTTTGCATATTAATTATAATACAGGTTAGCTCCTGCTATCCCGACTATAAAAATTGCCATCGCAGCTTTATATTAAAAAACTGGTTTTTGGCCCACTGTGCAAAATTTTTGTTCCGTTGAAATTTTTATTCCAGTTCATTTAGTTAACCCGCGCAGAGACGCATCTTTTGACACCCCACACGTGAGCCTAGCTCTCACGAAACGTCAAAAAATTGCTTTTTTTTTACGTTTCGTAAGAGCTTGCTAACCTAACCTAACCTAACTAACCTAACCTAACCAAACCAACCTAACCTAACAAAACCATCGATATTTCTGCCTCCAGGAGAGCTATTTTTCCCTAGTTTTTTGCATATTAATTATAATACAGGTTAGCTCCTGCTATCCCGACTATAAAAATTGCCATCGCAGCTTTATATTAAAAAACTGGTTTTTGGCCCACTGTGCAAAATTTTTGTTCCGTTGAAATTTTTATTCCAGTTCATTTAGTTAGCCGGCGCGAAAACGCATCTTTTGACACCCCACACGTGAGCCTAGCTCTCACGAAACGTCAAAAAATTGCTTTTTTTTACGTTTCGTAAGAGCTTGCTAACCTAACCTAACCTAACTAACCTAACCTAACCTAACCAAACCATCGATATTTCTGCCTCCAGGAGAGCTTTTTTTACCTAGTTTTTTGCATATTAATAGCTCCTGCTATACCGACTATAAAAATTGCCATCGCAGCTTTATATTAAAAAACTGGTTTTTGGCCCACTGTGCAAAATTTTTATTCCGTTGAAATTTTTATTCCAGTTCATTTAGTTAACCCGCGCAGAAACGCATCTTTTGACACCCCACACGTGAGCCTAGCTCTCACGAAACGTCAAAAAATTGCTTTTTTTTAACGTTTCGTAAGAGCTTGCTAACCTAACCTAACCTAACTAACCTAACCTAACCTAACCAAACCATCGATATTTCTGCCTCCAGGAGAGCTTTTTTTACCTAGTTTTTTGCATATTAATTATAATTAATACAGGTTAGCTCCTGCTATCCCGACTATAAAAATTGCCATCGCAGCTTTATATTAAAAAACTGGTTTTTGGCCCACTGTGCAAAATTTTTGTTCCGTTGAAATTTTTATTCCAGTTCATTTAGTTAACTCGCGCGGAGACGCATCTTTTGTCACCCCACACGTGAGCCTAGCTCTCACGAACCGTCAAAAAATTGCTTTTTTTTTACGTTTCGTAAGAGCTTGCTAACCTAACCTAACCTAACTAACCTAACCTAACCTAACCAACCCATCGATATTTCTGCCTCCAGGAGAGCTATTTTTACCTAGTTTCTTGCATATTAATTATAATACAGGTTAGCTCCTGCTATCCCGACTATAAAAATTGCCATCGCAGCTTTATATTAAAAAACTGGTTTTTGGGCCACTGTGCAAAACTTTTGTTCCGTTGAAATTTTTAATCCAGTTTATTTGGTTAACCCGCGCGGAGACGCATCTTCTGACACCCCACACGTGAGCCTAGCTCTCACGAAACGTCAAAAAATTGCTTTTTTTTTACGTTTCGTAAGAGCTTGCTAACCTAACCTGACCTAACTAACCTAACCTAACCTAACCAAACCATCGATATTTCTGCCTCCAGGAGAGCTTTTTTTACCTAGTTTTTTGCATATTAATTATAATACAGGTTAGCTCCTGCTATCCCGACTATAAAAATTGCCATCGCAGCTTTATATTAAAAAACTGGTTTTTGGCCCACTGTGCAAAATTTATGTTCCGTTGAAATTTTTATTCCAGTTCATTTAGTTAACCCGCGCGGAGACGCATCTTTTGACACCCCACACGTGAGCCTAGCTCTCACGAAACGTCAAAAAATTGCTTTTTTTTTACGTTTCGTAAGAGCTTGCTAACCTAACCTAACCTAACTAACCTAACCTAACCTAACCAAACCATCGATATTTCTGCCTCCAGGAGAGCTTTTTTTACCTAGTTTTTTGCATATTAATTATAATTAATACAGGTTAGCTCCTGCTATCCCGACTATAAAAATTGCCATCGCAGCTTTATATTAAAAAACTGGTTTTTGGCCCACTGTGCAAAATTTTTGTTCCGTTGAAATTTTTATTCCAGTTCATTTAGTTAACCGGCGCGAAAACGCATCTTTTGACACCCCACACGTGAGCCTAGCTCTCACGAAACGTCAAAAAATTGCTTTTTTTTACGTTTCGTAAGAGCTTGCTAACCTAACCTAACCTAACTAACCTAACCTAACCTAACCAAACCATCGATATTTCTGCCTCCAGGAGAGCTTTTTTTACCTAGTTTTTTGCATATTAATAGCTCCTGCTATACCGACTATAAAAATTGCCATCGCAGCTTTATATTAAAAAACTGGTTTTTGGCCCACTGTGCAAAATTTTTATTCCGTTGAAATTTTTATTCCAGTTCATTTAGTTAACCCGCGCAGAAACGCATCTTTTGACACCCCACACGTGAGCATAGCTCTCACGAAACGTCAAAAAATTGCTTTTTTTTAACGTTTCGTAAGAGCTTGCTAACCTAACCTAACCTAACTAACCTAACCTAACCTAACCAAACCATCGATATTTCTGCCTCCAGGAGAGCTTTTTTTACCTAGTTTTTTGCATATTAATTATAATTAATACAGGTTAGCTCCTGCTATCCCGACTATAAAAATTGCCATCGCAGCTTTATATTAAAAAACTGGTTTTTGGCCCACTGTGCAAAATTTTTGTTCCGTTGAAATTTTTATTCCAGTTCATTTAGTTAACTCGCGCGGAGACGCATCTTTTGTCACCCCACACGTGAGCCTAGCTCTCACGAAACGTCAAAAAATTGCTTTTTTTTTACGTTTCGTAAGAGCTTGCTAACCTAACCTAACCTAACTAACCTAACCTAACCTAACCAACCCATCGATATTTCTGCCTCCAGGAGAGCTATTTTTATCTAGTTTCTTGCATATTAATTATAATACAGGTTAGCTCCTGCTATCCCGACTATAAAAATTGCCATCGCAGCTTTATATTAAAAAACTGGTTTTTGGGCCACTGTGCAAAACTTTTGTTCCGTTGAAATTTTTAATCCAGTTTATTTGGTTAACCCGCGCGGAGACGCATCTTCTGACACCCCACACGTGAGCCTAGCTCTCACGAAACGTCAAAAAATTGCTTTTTTTTTACGTTTCGTAAGAGCTTGCTAACCTAACCTGACCTAACTAACCTAACCTAACCTAACCAAACCATCGATATTTCTGCCTCCAGGAGAGCTTTTTTTACCTAGTTTTTTGCATATTAATTATAATACAGGTTAGCTCCTGCTATCCCGACTATAAAAATTGCCATCGCAGCTTTATATTAAAAAACTGGTTTTTGGCCCACTGTGCAAAATTTATGTTCCGTTGAAATTTTTATTCCAGTTCATTTAGTTAACCCGCGCGGAGACGCATCTTTTGACACCCCACACGTGAGCCTAGCTCTCACGAAACGTCAAAAAATTGCTTTTTTTTTACGTTTCGTAAGAGCTTGCTAACCTAACCTAACCTAACTAACCTAACCAAACCATCGATATTTCTGCCTCCAGAAGAGCTTTTTTTACCTAGTTTTTTGCATATTAATTATAATACAGGTTAGCTCCTGCTATCCGGACTAGAAAAATTGCCATCGCAGCTTTATATTAAAAAACTGGTTTTTGGCCCACTGTGCAAAATTTTTGTTCCGTTGAAATTTTTATTCCAGTTCATTTAGTTAACCCGCGCAGAAACGCATCTTTTGACACCCCACACGTGAGCCTAGCTCTCACGAAACGTCAAAAAATTGCTTTTTTTTAACGTTTCGTAAGAGCTTGCTAACCTAACCTAACCTAACTAACCTAACCTAACCTAACCAAACCATCGATATTTCTGCCTCCAGGAGAGCTTTTTTTACCTAGTTTTTTGCATATTAATTATAATTAATACAGGTTAGCTCCTGCTATCCCGACTATAAAAATTGCCATCGCAGCTTTATATTAAAAAACTGGTTTTTGGCCCACTGTGCAAAATTTTTGTTCCGTTGAAATTTTTATTCCAGTTCATTTAGTTAACTCGCGCGGAGACGCATCTTTTGTCACCCCACACGTGAGCCTAGCTCTCACGAAACGTCAAAAAATTGCTTTTTTTTTACGTTTCGTAAGAGCTTGCTAACCTAACCTAACCTAACTAACCTAACCTAACCTAACCAACCCATCGATATTTCTGCCTCCAGGAGAGCTATTTTTACCTAGTTTCTTGCATATTAATTATAATACAGGTTAGCTCCTGCTATCCCGACTATAAAAATTGCCATCGCAGCTTTATATAAAAAAACTGGTTTTTGGGCCACTGTGCAAAACTTTTGTTACGTTGAAATTTTTATTCCAGTTTATTTGGTTAACCCGCGCGGAGACGCATCTTCTGACACCCCACACGTGAGCCTAGCTCTCACGAAACGTCAAAAAATTGCTTTTTTTTTACGTTTCGTAAGAGCTTGCTAACCTAACCTGACCTAACTAACCTAACCTAACCTAACCAAACCATCGATATTTCTGCCTCCAGGAGAGCTTTTTTTACCTAGTTTTTTGCATATTAATTACAATACAGGTTAGCTCCTGCTATCCCGACTATAAAAATTGCCATCGCAGCTTTATATTGAAAAACTGGTTTTTGGCCCACTGTGCAAAATTTTTGTTCCGTTCAAATTTTTATTCCAGTTTATTTAGTTAACCCGCGCGGAGACGCATCTTTTTACACCCCACACGTGAGCCTAGCTCTCACGAAACGTCAAAAAATTGCTTTTTTTTTACGTTTCGTAAGAGCTTGCTAACCTAACCTAACCTAACTAACCTAACCTAACCTAACCAAACCATCGATATTTCTGCCTCCAGGAGAGCTTTTTTTACCTAGTTTTTTGCATATTAATTATAATACAGGTTAGCTCCTGCTATCCCGACTATAAAAATTGCCATCGCAGCTTTATATTAAAAAACTGGTTTTTGGCCCACTGTGCAAAATTTTTGTTCCGTTGAAATTTTTATTCCAGTTCATTTAGTTAACCCGCGCAGAGACGCATCTTTTGACACCCCACACGTGAGCCTAGCTCTCACGAAACGTCAAAAAATTGCTTTTTTTTTACGTTTCGTAAGAGCTTGCTAACCTAACCTAACCTAACTAACCTAACCTAACCAAACCAACCTAACCTAACAAAACCATCGATATTTCTGCCTCCAGGAGAGCTATTTTTCCCTAGTTTTTTGCATATTAATTATAATACAGGTGAGCTCCTGCTATCCCGACTATAAAAATTGCCATTGCAGCTTTATATTAAAAAACTGGTTTTTGGCCCACTGTGCAAAATTTTTGTTCCGTTGAAATTTTTATTCCAGTTCATTTAGTTAACCGGCGCGAAAACGCATCTTTTGACACCCCACACGTGAGCCTAGCTCTCACGAAACGTCAAAAAATTGCTTTTTTTTACGTTTCGTAAGAGCTTGCTAACCTAACCTAACCTAACTAACCTAACCTAACCTAACCAAACCATCGATATTTCTGCCTCCAGGAGAGCTTTTTTTACCTAGTTTTTTGCATATTAATAGCTCCTGCTATACCGACTATAAAAATTGCCATCGCAGCTTTATATTAAAAAACTGGTTTTTGGCCCACTGTGCAAAATTTTTATTCCGTTGAAATTTTTATTCCAGTTCATTTAGTTAACCCGCGCAGAAACGCATCTTTTGACACCCCACACGTGAGCCTAGCTCTCACGAAACGTCAAAAAATTGCTTTTTTTTAACGTTTCGTAAGAGCTTGCTAACCTAACCTAACCTAACTAACCTAACCTAACCTAACCAAACCATCGATATTTCTGCCTCCAGGAGAGCTTTTTTTACCTAGTTTTTTGCATATTAATTATAATTAATACAGGTTAGCTCCTGCTATCCCGACTATAAAAATTGCCATCGCAGCTTTATATTAAAAAACTGGTTTTTGGCCCACTGTGCAAAATTTTTGTTCCGTTGAAATTTTTATTCCAGTTCATTTAGTTAACTCGCGCGGAGACGCATCTTTTGTCACCCCACACGTGAGCCTAGCTCTCACGAAACGTCAAAAAATTGCTTTTTTTTTACGTTTCGTAAGAGCTTGCTAACCTAACCTAACCTAACTAACCTAACCTAACCTAACCAACCCATCGATATTTCTGCCTCCAGGAGAGCTATTTTTACCTAGTTTCTTGCATATTAATTATAATACAGGTTAGCTCCTGCTATCCCGACTATAAAAATTGCCATCGCAGCTTTATATTAAAAAACTGGTTTTTGGGCCACTGTGCAAAACTTTTGTTCCGTTGAAATTTTTAATCCAGTTTATTTGGTTAACCCGCGCGGAGACGCATCTTCTGACACCCCACACGTGAGCCTAGCTCTCACGAAACGTCAAAAAATTGCTTTTTTTTTACGTTTCGTAAGAGCTTGCTAACCTAACCTGACCTAACTAACCTAACCTAACCTAACCAAACCATCGATATTTCTGCCTCCAGGAGAGCTTTTTTTACCTAGTTTTTTGCATATTAATTATAATACAGGTTAGCTCCTGCTATCCCGACTATAAAAATTGCCATCGCAGCTTTATATTAAAAAACTGGTTTTTGGCCCACTGTGCAAAATTTATGTTCCGTTGAAATTTTTATTCCAGTTCATTTAGTTAACCCGCGCGGAGACGCATCTTTTGACACCCCACACGTGAGCCTAGCTCTCACGAAACGTCAAAAAATTGCTTTTTTTTTACGTTTCGTAAGAGCTTGCTAACCTAACCTAACCTAACTAACCTAACCAAACCATCGATATTTCTGCCTCCAGAAGAGCTTTTTTTACCTAGTTTTTTGCATATTAATTATAATACAGGTTAGCTCCTGCTATCCGGACTAGAAAAATTGCCATCGCAGCTTTATATTAAAAAACTGGTTTTTGGCCCACTGTGCAAAATTTTTGTTCCGTTGAAATTTTTATTCCAGTTCATTTAGTTAACCCGCGCAGAAACGCATCTTTTGACACCCCACACGTGAGCCTAGCTCTCACGAAACGTCAAAAAATTGCTTTTTTTTAACGTTTCGTAAGAGCTTGCTAACCTAACCTAACCTAACTAACCTAACCTAACCTAACCAAACCATCGATATTTCTGCCTCCAGGAGAGCTTTTTTTACCTAGTTTTTTGCATATTAATTATAATTAATACAGGTTAGCTCCTGCTATCCCGACTATAAAAATTGCCATCGCAGCTTTATATTAAAAAACTGGTTTTTGGCCCACTGTGCAAAATTTTTGTTCCGTTGAAATTTTTATTCCAGTTCATTTAGTTAACTCGCGCGGAGACGCATCTTTTGTCACCCCACACGTGAGCCTAGCTCTCACGAAACGTCAAAAAATTGCTTTTTTTTTACGTTTCGTAAGAGCTTGCTAACCTAACCTAACCTAACTAACCTAACCTAACCTAACCAACCCATCGATATTTCTGCCTCCAGGAGAGCTATTTTTACCTAGTTTCTTGCATATTAATTATAATACAGGTTAGCTCCTGCTATCCCGACTATAAAAATTGCCATCGCAGCTTTATATAAAAAAACTGGTTTTTGGGCCACTGTGCAAAACTTTTGTTACGTTGAAATTTTTATTCCAGTTTATTTGGTTAACCCGCGCGGAGACGCATCTTCTGACACCCCACACGTGAGCCTAGCTCTCACGAAACGTCAAAAAATTGCTTTTTTTTTACGTTTCGTAAGAGCTTGCTAACCTAACCTGACCTAACTAACCTAACCTAACCTAACCAAACCATCGATATTTCTGCCTCCAGGAGAGCTTTTTTTACCTAGTTTTTTGCATATTAATTATAATACAGGTTAGCTCCTGCTATCCCGACTATAAAAATTGCCATCGCAGCTTTATATTAAAAAACTGGTTTTTGGCCCACTGTGCAAAATTTATGTTCCGTTGAAATTTTTATTCCAGTTCATTTAGTTAACCCGCGCGGAGACGCATCTTTTGACACCCCACACGTGAGCCTAGCTCTCACGAAACGTCAAAAAATTGCTTTTTTTTTACGTTTCGTAAGAGCTTGCTAACCTAACCTAACCTAACTAACCTAACCAAACCATCGATATTTCTGCCTCCAGAAGAGCTTTTTTTACCTAGTTTTTTGCATATTAATTATAATACAGGTTAGCTCCTGCTATCCGGACTAGAAAAATTGCCATCGCAGCTTTATATTAAAAAACTGGTTTTTGGCCCACTGTGCAAAATTTTTGTTCCGTTGAAATTTTTATTCCAGTTCATTTAGTTAACCCGCGCAGAAACGCATCTTTTGACACCCCACACGTGAGCCTAGCTCTCACGAAACGTCAAAAAATTGCTTTTTTTTAACGTTTCGTAAGAGCTTGCTAACCTAACCTAACCTAACTAACCTAACCTAACCTAACCAAACCATCGATATTTCTGCCTCCAGGAGAGCTTTTTTTACCTAGTTTTTTGCATATTAATTATAATTAATACAGGTTAGCTCCTGCTATCCCGACTTTAAAAATTGCCATCGCAGCTTTATATTAAAAAACTGGTTTTTGGCCCACTGTGCAAAATTTTTGTTCCGTTGAAATTTTTATTCCAGTTCATTTAGTTAACTCGCGCGGAGACGCATCTTTTGTCACCCCACACGTGAGCCTAGCTCTCACGAAACGTCAAAAAATTGCTTTTTTTTTACGTTTCGTAAGAGCTTGCTAACCTAACCTAACCTAACTAACCTAACCTAACCTAACCAACCCATCGATATTTCTGCCTCCAGGAGAGCTATTTTTACCTAGTTTCTTGCATATTAATTATAATACAGGTTAGCTCCTGCTATCCCGACTATAAAAATTGCCATCGCAGCTTTATATTAAAAAACTGGTTTTTGGCCCACTGTGCAAAACTTTTGTTACGTTGAAATTTTTATTCCAGTTTATTTGGTTAACCCGCGCGGAGACGCATCTTCTGACACCCCACACGTGAGCCTAGCTCTCACGAAACGTCAAAAAATTGCTTTTTTTTTACGTTTCGTAAGAGCTTGCTAACCTAACCTGACCTAACTAACCTAACCTAACCTAACCAAACCATCGATATTTCTGCCTCCAGGAGAGCTTTTTTTACCTAGTTTTTTGCATATTAATTATAATACAGGTTAGCTCCTGCTATCCCGACTATAAAAATTGCCATCGCAGCTTTATATTAAAAAACTGGTTTTTGGCCCACTGTGCAAAATTTATGTTCCGTTGAAATTTTTATTCCAGTTCATTTAGTTAACCCGCGCGGAGACGCATCTTTTGACACCCCACACGTGAGCCTAGCTCTCACGAAACGTCAAAAAATTGCTTTTTTTTTACGTTTCGTAAGAGCTTGCTAACCTAACCTAACCTAACTAACCTAACCAAACCATCGATATTTCTGCCTCCAGAAGAGCTTTTTTTACCTAGTTTATGCATATTAATTATAATACAGGTTAGCTCCTGCTATCCGGACTAGAAAAATTGCCATCGCAGCTTTATATTAAAAAACTGGTTTTTGGCCCACTGTGCAAAATTTTTGTTCCGTTGAAATTTTTATTCCAGTTCATTTAGTTAACCCGCGCGGAAACGCATCTTTTGACACCCCACACGTGAGCCTAGCTCTCACGAAACGTCAAAAAATTGCTTTTTGTACGTTTCATAAGAGCTTGCTAACCTAACCTAACCTAACTAACCTAACCTAACCTAACCAAACCATCGATATTTCTGCATCCAGGAGAGCTATTTTTCCCTAGTTTTTTGCATATTAATTATAATACAGGTTAGCTCCTGCTATCCCGACTATAAAAATTGCCATCGCAGCTTTATATTATAAAACTGGTTTTTGGCCCACTGTGCAAAATTTTTGTTCCGTTGAAATTTTTATTCAAGTTCATTTAGTTAACCCGCGCGGAGACGCATCTTTTGACACCCCACACGTGAGCCTAGCTCTCACGAAACGTCAAAAAATTGCTTTTTTTTACGTTTCGTAAGAGCTTGCTAACCTAACCTAACCTAACCTAACCAAACCATCTATATTTCTGCCTCCAGGAGAGCTTTTTTTACCTAGTTTTTTGCATATTAATTACAATTCAGGTTAGCTCCTGCTATCCCGACTATAAAAATTGCCATCGCAGCTTTATATTGAAAAACTGGTTTTTGGCCCACTGTTCAAAATTTTTGTTCCGTTGAAATTTTTATTCCAGTTTATTTAGTTAACCCGCGCGGGGACGCATCTTTTGACACCCCACACGTGAGCCTAGCTCTCACGAAACGTCAAAAAATTGCTTTTTTTTACGTTTCGTAAGAGCTTGCTAACCTAACCTAACCTAACCTAACCAAACCATCGATATTTCTGCCTCCAGGAGAGCTTTTTTTACCTAGTTTTTTGCATATTAATTACAATACAGGTTAGCTCCTGCTATCCCGACTATAAAAATTGCCATCGCAGCTTTATATTGAAAAACTGGTTTTTGGCCCACTGTGCAAAATTTTTGTTTCGTTGAAATTTTTATTCCAGTTTATTTAGTTAACCCGCGCGGAGACGCATCTTTTGACACCCCACACGTGAGCCTAGCTCTCACGAAACGTCAAAAAATTGCTTTTTTTTTACGTTTCGTAAGAGCTTGCTAACCTAACCTAACCTAACTAACCTAACCTAACCTATTTCATTTCATTTATTATTTTGTGAACACAGGGTACAATGATGTTTTATAAAAAAATGTTTAGTTCATCCTATGTTCCGCCAAAAGGCATACAAAATAGTGTTGCTAATGTCAATATTTAAAATTAAATTAATTATAAAAGTACAAAATCTCATATTATACAATGTCAGAAAAATATGAAAATTATCAAAAATGAAGTTAATTATATGAAATAGTACAAAATCGCACGAAAAAGAAAGTACAATATCAGCAATATTGCTATTGTCAAAGTCAAATTAAGTAATTGAAATAGTACAAAATGTCATGAAAAAAATACAAACCTAACCAAACCATCGATATGTCTGCCTCCAGGAGAGCTTTTTTACCTAGTTTTTTGCATATTAATTATAATACAGGTTAGCTCCTGCTATCCCGACTATAAAAATTGCCATCGCAGCTTTATATTAAAAAACTGGTTTTTGGCCCACTGTGCAAAATTTTTGTTCCGTTGAAATTTGCCATCGCAGCTTTATATTAAAAAACTGGTTTTTGGCCCACTGTGCAAAATTTTTGTTCCGTTGAAATTTTTATTCCAGTCTATTTAGTCAACCCGCGCGGAGACGCATCTTTTGACACCCCACAAGTGAGCCTAGCTCTCACGAAACGTCAAAAAATTGCTTTTTTTTTACGCTTCGTAAGAGCTTGCTAACCTAACCTAACCTAACCTAACCTAACTAACCTAACCTAACCTAACCAAACCATCGATATTTCTGCCTCCAGGAGAGCTTTTTTTACCTAGTTTTTTGAATATTAATTATAATACAGGTTAGCTCCTGCTATCCCGACTATAAAAATTGCCATCGCAGCTTTATATTAAAAAACTGGTTTTTGGCCCACTGTGCAAAATTTTTGTTCCGTTGAAATTTTTATTCCAGTTCATTTAGTTAACCCGCGCGGAGACGCATCTTTTGACACCCCACACGTGAGCCTAGCTCTCACGAAACGTCAAAAAATTGCTTTTTTTTTACGTTTCATAAGAGCTTGCTAACCTAACCTAACCTAACTAACCTAACCTAACCTAACCAAACCATCGATATTTCTGCCTCCAGGAGAGCTTTTTTACCTAGTTTTTTGCATATTAATTATAATACAGGTTAGCTCCTGCTATCCCGACTATAAAAATTGCCATCGCAGCTTTATATTAAAAAACTGGTTTTTGGCCCACTGTGCAAAATTTTTGTTCCGTTGAAATTTTTATTCCAGTTCATTTAGTTAACTCGCGCGGAGACGCATCTTTTGTCACCCCACACGTGAGCCTAGCTCTCACGAAATGTCAAAAAATTGCTTTTTTTACGTTTCGTAAGAGCTTGCTAACCTTTTTTTTTTGTTTTTTTTATTTTGTTGCCGGGGTGGAAAATCCTAATGGATGTCCTTCGCCCGGGGCGGGCGAAGGGGTCTGTCAGACTCTTACTGACTAAAAACCACCCCGGTGTTCCGTCCCACACTTGGACCGGGGATCGTGGGAGCTAGTACGACTTCCATGATCCCCGGCTAGTGCCGGCCCGCCTATGCGGGCCACCTCTGGTCCGCGGGGAGAGTGAGGTGTCCTCCCCCCGCGACGTCTAATAGGGGCGCACGCGGAACACTACGCGCAGCCGCCTCGGGTCCTGCTGGATGGGGGGCGGCGGACGACCCCGAGTACACCGGCCCTCCGGACCTATTTAGGGGGTCTGGAAGAGGGCGTTGTTCGCCCTCCGCCGACGCCCGGTACGCCTGCTGCGGATCGGGAGAGTGGCCACGGCCTCCCTCTCCCTTTCCGCAGCCTCCTTCTGTGAAATTACGGCTTCACAGAAGGAGATCACTGCATCCCACGACTCGGCGCTCCCAACCATCGAACTTGCGACAGCCGGCAGCGACAGGTCGGGGCCCACTTCGGATACGAGGGCACGGCGCTGCTCCTCCCATGCGGCACACTCTGCCAGTGTGTGCTGCGCCGTGTCCTCCCGACAGTCGGTGCAGTGATGGTACCGAGCGTCCGGCTCCCTGTTTATGCGATACAGGTACTTCCCGAAGCAGCCATGCCCCGAGAGCACCTGCGTCGCCCGAAACGACAGGGAGCCGTGCTTCCTCCCGAGCCATTCGTCGAGCACTGGTCGGATCGCGTCGACGGTAGCAAGGCCAGCGGTAGGGCACGAAAGCCTATCCCGGCATTCCGCCACCATGACCTCGCGGTGCTGTGACCGACGCAACTTGATCTCGCGCTGCATCGGTTCACCGCCCCGCGTCCGCACCTCCTCGCGCCATCGGTACAGCGAGGCGAGGACTCTCGCCTCCAAGTCCCAAGGCGGAGATCCGGCCAGTGCACAACCCGTCTCGTAGGAGATCGTGCGATATCCCCTAATAGCCCTGACGGCCATCGCCCTCTGCGGTCTTCGCAATATCGCGATGCTGCCGGCCGTCAGGTCAGAAGCCCAAACCGGGGCCCCATACAAGGCCATGGATCGCACGATCCCCAAGTACAACCGCCTACAGGCGGTGCTTGGGCCCCCTAAATTAGGAAGCAGCGTTGCGAGCGCACCCGCGGCGCCCATCAACCTGGGCGTCAACCGTCGAAAGTGGGGGCCAAAATCCCACCGGCTTTCGAGCACCAATCCTAAGTACTTCATGGTGGACTCGACAGCGATTTGGACTCCCCCGACCACAATGTGTGACCCCGGCGGCGGCGCCCGTCGGGGGCCGTGAAAAACCATGGCCTCCGACTTGTTGAGGGCCACCTCCAGCCCCAGGCGTCGTATGCGACCCACCACCTGTGAGACCGCAGCCGTCGCCAGCAACGCTGCCTCCCTATACGAGCTCCCCCGGGCCGTGACCAGCGTGTCGTCTGCGTAACACGTCAGGTCCACTCCCGGTTGGAGCTCGCCCCTCAGCACCCAGTCGTAACCGATGTTCCACAGGGGTGGGCCTAGGACCGAGCCCTGCGGAACACCGCACGACATATCACGACGGCCCTCACCGTCGCGTCCCCTGTAGGTGACACACCTTTCCGCCAAATAAGCCCCAACGATGCGGCGGAGGTAGCGGGGCACCCTGTGGTACCTTAGTGCCTCCCGAATACAACTCCAGGGCAGGGTGTTGAAGGCGTTGGATATGTCCAAGGACACCGCCAGCATCACCCCGCCCCGGGAAACCGCTTCCTCCGCCAGGACTCTAACCCGCATTATGGCGTCGATTGTGGAGCGCCCATGCCGAAAACCGAACTGACTGTCGTCCAGATCCGGCCCCTCTCTGTACAAGTGGCTGTCGAGGCGGGCAGCAATTATCCGCTCAAAAAGCTTACCCACCTCGTCTAGCAGCACTATGGGCCGGTATGCGGACGGCGAGTCTGCTGGGCGCCCCGCTTTCTTGAGCAGGACCAGACGACCTGTCTTCCACTGAGCGGGGAAGCGGCCCTGCTCAAGGCAAGCTGAGTAGAGTCCTCTCAGCTGGGGCTCTAGCTCCTTCAGAGCGAGGACGAGCGCGCGGCCCGGAACTCCATCGGGTCCCGGGGCCACGGTTTTGGCCCGGAGCCGCATCACGGCCGTCCTCAACTCTGGTTGTGTCACCTCAGGGACGCTCTCCTCGTCCTCCGACTCCGTGGCTGTGGGCAAAGCCATCGGCGGCGGCACGTGCTCTTCTCTATCAGGGAAGAGAGCAGCGACCACTCCCTCCAGCAACTGAGGCTCGAGGCTCTCAGTGAGTGGGGGCGCCCAGGCTCGAAGTTTCCCTCGGACTGTACGATAAGGGCGCCCCCACGGATTTCGATCTAGGGTCGCCAACATCTCTTCCCTGAATCGAGTCTTCGACTCGCCAATGGCCAGCCACAGAGCCTTCTTCGCCGCACGGTACACCTCATACCGCGCGGCTTCTTCTTCCGGAACCCGACGACGTCTCCTCCGGTATCGGGTGTACTGGCGCCTGACCTCCACGCAGGTCCTGCGCATCTGCGCGATTTCGGCGGTCCACCAGTACAACCGGCGCCTTGTGGGTTGAGTGCGGACACGGGGCATGGACGCATCGCAAATTTGCGTCATCGCCCCGCGGAACCACTGCGCCTCCTCTTCGACGTCGACGGGTTCATTCGTCACTGACTCCCGGACCCAGGCCTGGATGATTGCGGCTTCTTCGAGAAGATCCTTGTCGATCTGTTTAATCGACCAGCGAGGACCGTCCGTTCTCGGGGCCGATGGTCGGCCGCCGCCCGCGGTCTGGGTGGAGACGCTGAAACGGATGTATCGATGATCTGACAACGTCTCCACCTCAACGGCGACTCGCCAGTCGCGGACACGGCCCGCGACAGTGGAGCTAGTGAACGAGACGTCCACTACAGACCCGCCCCGCTGCCGCACGCACGTATACTCCGAGCCCCGATTCAGGACGGTCAGGCCGGTCGCAACGGCCCACTCCTCCAACACCTCACCCCTAAGATCGGTGACTGGAGATCCCCACGCCGCAGACTTGGCGTTGAGATCCCCGAGCAATAGCACCGGGCGAGGGTGGAACCGGCCTACGACTGCACCCAGCTCGACAAGGAACCTCTCGAAGTCGGCGAGACTCTTGTTGGGCGAGAAATATGCCCCAATGATGTTGATTCCCCCCGCGAGAGCGGCCACCCAGCCGCGTCCTCGGGAGGGACAGCCAAGAGTCTCGCCAATGATGGCCACCGAACCGTCCAGGTCCCCCGCCCAGTTATCGCGCGGAGGGACAAAATACGGCTCAGCGACCACAGCCACGTTTATCAACCACTCCGCCATGCTCTGGAGCAATAGATCCTGAGCTCTGGAAGAGTGGTTGATGTTCGCCTGGAGGAAATGGAATTGTGCCATCACCGATAGTCCATTTCCCCAGCATCTCCTCTTTCCCTGGGTCGGGAGTCAGCTGCTTGTCTGCCGAGCTGTGGGAGGGGCGCAGGTCCTCCGACAACCCTATTTTTTCTGCCTTTCTTGGGGGCCTTGCAGGCTTTCCCACCAAGTCGGTGCTCCGCAGGCTTCCCTGCAGCTGCACAAAGGCTGCAGTTTGGTGCCGCGGAGCACTGGGCCGACTTGTGGCCGGGTTGGCTGCAGCGATAGCAGAGGTCGCTGCGGTCTGTGTCTGCAGTGCATTGTGCCCGGACATGCCCTTTGCCCAGGCAGCGGTAGCACTGCATTTCTCTGGGTGGCAGGAGCTTTACACTCGCTGACACCCAGCCTACCAGCAACCTTCTGCCATCCGCGACCTTATTTGCGGCCACCACTGGGCACCGCACCCAGACTGTGCCTAGCCCGGCAGCACCGCTGCGAATTTCGCCCGCCTGCACGCTTTCGGGCGGACACCGACCGTTTTGGGCAATGGCCGCCACTACCTCCTCCGGGGTCACCGAATCGTCTAGCCCACTCACGCGCAATTCAGCCGCTTTTGTGGGCCTGGACACCCGGACATCCTCCGGTTTGAGGACCTCCCTTAGTTTGGCTGCCAACTTGTCCGCCCTCTCATGCCTTGAAGCGCCCGACACTTCGAGAATTTTGGCCCCCGTGGCTGCTGTTCGAAAACCAAAGCCGGCCGGGGAGGAAAAGTCGCTGAGTTTCAGCTTTGTCTTCACCTCCGCCAGGACCGACTTGAAGGTAACACCCCTTCCTGAGGCCTCGGGCTGCAGCGTCAGTACCACAGCCTCGGAGCGTGGGGTCCTAGCCTTGGGAGCCCTGGTTCTCTTTTTTGGGGCCGGGCCGGCAGGTGCCGCCGAATTGGCAGGTGCTGGCTGCGCTGCCTTTTTATTGCGGCGCCGTTTAACCACCGTCGTCCAGGGTACCTCGGCGGGAGATGTGGCCGCCGGCTGCGCGGTTAGTTGGGAAGGAGGTGCGGGAGCATCCGCCGCGGGCTTCTTGGGTCCCTCCGTAGGCTTTTTGGCCCCCTCTGCAGGCTTTTTGCCCACCTGCGTGGACTTCGTCCTTACAGACTCCTCTTTCCTCCGCCTATCTGCCGCAAGCGGCGGGCGGAGGGTTTCGGCCGGGAGGAGTCTCGACTCCAGAGCCTCTAATCGGGCAGACACCATGCCACCGCACTGCATCATACAGATGCGGGCCACTCTCTCGATGTCGAGATCCGACATCGCAAGTGCAGACGCAGGCGGCGACACAGGTTCAGGGGCCGACGATGGTGCGTCAGGAGGGGAGGCAGTGGCCGCGGGAGCTTCCTGTCGCTGCCTCTGAGCGGCAAACTCCCGCTTCAGATCCTCCAGTTCGGATCGGAGACGGCTATTCTCCTCCCATAGTTTCGCCGTCTCCTCCGAGGTCGTGCGATTGAGGAGGATCTCCACAGCCTCCCTAATCCCATCTGCCGCCTCCTTAAGGGCACGGGTGAACGAGCCCTTGAGGTTGCCGGACTTGGTCGCAACCTTCAGGACCACATCCACGCCGTCCAGCACCTGTCGATTTAGGGCCTCTGCCGTAAGGCTCGAGCCTAAAGCCGCTTGAGCAGCCCGCCGCTCTCGAGCCTGACGGGCCATTTCGGCGACTTCGTCGGCCGCGACCGCTCTGCTCTGACTACGCTTCGCGGCTTTGGCATCTGATTTTGTGCCCACAAGAGAGACGGTGGCTCCTCCCAGCTCGTCGATTGAGACCCCGGATGAGACCCCGGGGTCACTCTCCCCGCCGATTCCCGGCGTATCGGGCCGCTTAAAGCGACCCCGAACGTCGCGCCCGGGCAAAGGAGCACAAACTCCGCCCACCACCGTGCGACCACGGCCTCTCCTCGCCGTCGCCACTTTTGCAGCCGGCAAGTTCTCCTCGCTTGAGGAGAGACCTACCGACCCCACACGGTTCGAAAAAACCTCGTCGTGCGGTCGCTTTCTCCAAAATTTGGAGCGACCGCGCGAGTCCTGGTCAGACATAGTTGGATCCTCTATCGAGGATCGGGAGCCTCCTCGGCTCTTGTTGCCGTTGCCGGCAAGCGGTACCTCCTCATCACGTCCGTTTTTTGAGTTATTTTTATTTAAATCTGTCATATTTGTTCCCACGAGTATAATAGGAAATATACGTCCACCCAGGCAGAGTCTTTTTACCTGGGTAAGCCTACATACTGCAGAGTGCGGCAGGTGCTCTACAGGGGAGGCGCTAACGACTGGACTCCCTCCAGCCATTCATCCCCTCGCCGCGCCTCGAAACTTAGGAGTGGGTGGTTTTTTATCTTAGAGGTGTCCTTCCTCTGGGCCAGGCGGTTAAGCCAAGCCCCCGACGGCGGCATTATACATGCCTCCGTTCGCTGTCCGGCTAACCCGACTCAGCGAACCCGTCGAAAGTTCTCTCCTAGGGATTTCCCTGAAGGAGAGAAACGCCCGCCGCATTGGTGCGCCTGCACCGCTGCGGCATAGTCGCATCCACGCCAATCGACGACCGTCGATCGGTCAGGAGCAACCCCTCCTGGTGTCCCTCTTAGTCTGGTCTCTCACTTTGGACCTTTCCGGCATGAGAAACTCTACCGGCAGAGCCCCAAAGATCATTGAGACACGCAAGCCCCACCACGACGACAACGTGGGGACACATTCGGGGGGAACCTAACCTAACCTAACCTAACCTAACCTAACCAAACCATCGATATTTCTGCCTCCAGGAGAGCTTTTTTTTACATAGTTTTTTGCATATTAATTATAATACAGGTTAGCTCCTGCTATCCCGACTATAAAAATTGCCATCGCAGCTTTATATTAAAAAACTGGTTTTTGGCCCACTGTGCAAAATTTTTGTTCCGTTGAAATTTTTATTCCAGTTCATTTAGTTAACCCGCGCGGAAACGCATCTTTTGACATCCCACACGTGAGCCTAGCTCTCACGAAACGTCAAAAAATTGCTTTTTTTTACGTTTCGTAAGAGCTTGCTAACCTAACCTTTTTTTTTTTTTTTTTTTTGTTGCCGGGGTGGAAAATCCTCATGGATGTCCTTCGCCCGGGGCGGGCGAAGGGGTCTGTCAGACTCTTACTGACTAAAAACCACCCCGGTGTTCCGTCCCACACTTGGACCGGGGATCGTGAGAGCTAGTACGACTTCCATGATCCCCGGCTAGTGCCGGCCCGCCTATGCGGGCCACCTCTGGCTCGCGGGGAGAGTGAGGTGTCCTCTCCCCGCGACGTCTAGTAGGGGCGCACGTGGAACACACACACACACACACACAGCCTAGCTCTCACGAAACGTCAAAAAATTGCTTTTTTTTAACGTTTCGTAAGAGCTTGCTAACCTAACCTAACCTAACTAACCTAACCTAACCTACCAAACCATCGATATTTCTGCCTCCAGGAGAGCTTTTTTCACCTAGTTTTTTGCATATTAATTATATACAGATTAGCTCCTGCTATCCCGACTATAAAAATTGCCATCGCAGCTTTATATTAAAAAACTGGTTTTTGGCCCACTGTGCAAAATTTTTGTTCCGTTGAAATTTTTATTCCAGTTCATTTAGTTAACCCGCGCGGAGACGCATCTTTTGACACCCCACACGTGAGCCTAGCTCTCACGAAACGTCAAAAAATTGCTTTTTTTTTACGTTTCGTAAGAGCTTGCTAACCTAACCTAACCTAACTAACCTAACCTAACCTAACCAAACCATCGATATTTCTGCCTCCAGGAGAGCTTTTTTTACCTAGTTTTTTGCATATTAATTATAATACAGGTTAGCTACTGCTATCCCGACTATAAAAATTGCCATTGCAGCTTTATATTAAAAAACTGGTTTTTGGCCCACTGTGCAAAATTTTTGTTCCGTTGAAATTTTTATTCCAGTTCATTTAGTTAACCCGCGCGGAGACGCATCTTTTGACACCCCACACGTGAGCCTAGCTCTCACGAAACGTCAAAAATTGCTTTTTTTTACGTTTCGTAAGAGCTTGCTAACCTAACCTAACCTAACTAACCTAACCAAACCATCGATATTTCTGCCTCCAGGAGAGCTTTTTTTACCTAGTTTTTTGCATATTAATTACAATACAGGTTAGCTCCTGCTATCCCGACTATAAAAATTGCCATCGCAGCTTTATATTGAAAAACTGGTTTTTGGCCCACTGTGCAAAATTTATGTTCCGTTGAAATTTTTATTCCAGTTTATTTAGTTAACCCGCGCGGAGACGCATCTTTTGACACCCCACACGTGAGCCTAGCTCTCACGAAACGTCAAAAAATTGCTTTTTTTTAACGTTTCGTAAGAGCTTGCTAACCTAACCTAACCTAACTAACCTAACCTAACCTAACCAAACCATCGATATTTCTGCCTCCAGGAGAGCTTTTTTAGCTAGTTTTTTGCATATTAATTATAATACAGGTTAGCTCCTGCTATCCCGACTATAAAAATTGCCATCGCAGCTTTATATTAAAAAACTGGTTTTGGCCCACTGTGCAAAATTTTTGTTCCGTTGAAATTTTTATTCCAGTTCATTTAGTTAACCCGCGCGGAAACGCATCTTTTGACACCCCACACGTGAGCCTAGCTCTCACGAAACGTCTAAAAATTGCTTTTTTTTTTCGTTTCGTAAGAGCTTGCTAACCTAACCTAACCTAACTATCCTAACCTAACCTAACCAAACCATCGATATTTCTGCCTCCAGGAGAGCTTTTTTCACCTAGTTTTTTGCATATTAATTATAATACAGATTAGCTCCTGCTATCCCGACTATAAAAATTGCCATCGCAGCTTTATATTAAAAAACTGGTTTTTGGCCCACTGTGCAAATTTTTGTTCCGTTGAAATTTTTATTCCAGTTCATTTAGTTAACCCGCGCGGAGACGCATCTTTTGACACCCCACACGTGAGCCTAACTCTCACGAAATGTCAAAAAATTGCTTTTTTTTTACGTTTCGTAAGAGCTTGCTAACCTAACCTAACCTAACCTAACCTAACCAAACCATCGATATTTCTGCCTCCAGGAGAGCTTTTTTTACCTAGTTTTTTGCATATTAATTATAATACAGGTTAGCTCCTGCTATCCCGACTATAAAAATTGCCATCGCAGCTTTATATTAAAAAACTGGTTTTGGCCCACTGTGCAAAATTTTTGTTCCGTTGAAATTTTTATTCCAGTTCATTTAGTTAACCCGCGCGGAAACGCATCTTTTGACACCCCACACGTGAGCCTAGCTCTCACGAAACGTCAAAAAATTGCTTTTTTTTTACGTTTCGTAAGAGCTTGCTAACCTAACCTAACCTAACTAACCTAACCTAACCTAACCAAACCATCGATATTTCTGCCTCCAGAAGAGCTTTTTTACCTAGTTTTTTGCATATTAATTATAATACAGGTTAGCTCCTGCTATCCCGACTATAAAAATTGCCATCGCAGCTTTATATTAAAAAACTGGTTTTTGGCCCACTGTGCAAAATTTTTGTTCCGTTGAAATTTTTATTCCAGTTCATTTAGTCAACCCGCACGGAGACGCATCTTTTGACACCACACACGTGAGCCTAGCTCTCACGAAACGTCAAAAAATTCCTTTATTTTTACGTTTCGGAAGAGCTTGCTAACCTAACCTAACCTAACTAACCTAACCTAACCTAACCAAACCATCGATATTTCTGCCTCCAGGAGAGCTTTTTTTACCTAGTTTTTTGCATATTAATTATAATACAGGTTAGCTCCTGCTATCCCGACTATAAAAATTGCCATCGCAGCTTTATATTAAAAAACTGGTTTTTGGCCCACTGTGCAAAATTTTTGTTCCGTTGAAATTTATATTCCAGTTCATTTAGTCAACCCGCGCGGAAGACGCATCTTTTGACACCCCACACGTGAGCCTAACTCTCACGAAATGTCAAAAAATTGCTTTTTTTTTACGTTTCGTAAGAGCTTGCTAACCTAACCTAACCTAACCTAACCTAACCAAACCATCGATATTTCTGCCTCCAGGAGAGCTTTTTTTACCTAGTTTTTTGCATATTAATTATAATACAGGTTAGCTCCTGCTATCCCGACTATAAAAATTGCCATCGCAGCTTTATATTAAAAAACTGGTTTTTGGCCCACTGTGCAAAATTTTTGTTCCGTTGAAATTTTTATTCCAGTTCATTTAGTTAACCCGCGCGGAAACGCATCTTTTGACACCCCACACGTGAGCCTAGCTCTCACGAAACGTCAAAAAATTGCTTTTTTTTTACGTTTCGTAAGAGCTTGCTAACCTAACCTAACCTAACTAACCTAACCTAACCTAACCAAACCATCGATATTTCTGCCTCCAGAAGAGCTTTTTTACCTAGTTTTTTGCATATTAATTATAATACAGGTTAGCTCCTGCTATCCCGACTATAAAAATTGCCATCGCAGCTTTATATTAAAAAACTGGTTTTTGGCCCACTGTGCAAAATTTTTGTTCCGTTGAAATTTTTATTCCAGTTCATTTAGTTAACTCGCGCGGAGACGCATCTTTTGTCACCCCACACGTGAGCCTAGCTCTCACGAAACGTCAAAAAATTGCTTTTTTTTTACGTTTCGTAAGAGCTTGCTAACCTAACCTAACCTAACTAACCTAACCTAACCTAACCAAACCATCGATATTTCTGCCTCCAGGAGAGCTTTTTTCACCTAGTTTTTTGCATATTAATTATAATACAGATTAGCTCCTGCTATCCCGACTATAAAAATTGCCATCGCAGCTTTATATTAAAAAACTGGTTTTTGGCCCACTGTGCAAAATTTTTGTTCCGTTGAAATTTTTATTCCAAATCATTTAGTTAACCCGCGCGGAAACGCATCTTTTGACACCCCACACGTGAGCCTAGCTCTCACGAAACGTCAAAAAATTGCTTTTATTACGTTTCGTAAGAGCTTGCTAACCTAACCTAACCTAACTAACCTAACCAAACCATCGATATTTCTGCCTCCAGGAGAGCTATTTTTCCCTAGTTTTTTGCATATTAATTATAATACAGGTTAGCTCCTGCTATCCCGACTATAAAAATTGCCATCGCAGCTTTATATTCAAAAACTGGTTTTTGGCCCACTGTGCAAAATTTTTATTCCGTTGAAATTTTTATTCCACTTCATTTAGTAACCCGCGCGGAGACGCATCTTTTGACACCCAACACGTGAGCCAAGCTCTCACGAAACGTCAAAAAATTGCTTTTTTTTTACGTTTCGTAAGAGCTTGCTAACCTAACCTAACCTAACTAACCTAACCTAACCTAACCAAACCATCGATATTTCTGCCTCCAGGAGAGTTTTTTTTTACCTAGTTTTTTGCATATTAATTATAATACAGGTTAGCTCCTGCTATCCCGACTATAAAATTGCCATCGCAGCTTTATATTAAAAAACTGGTTTTTGGCCCACTGTGCAAAATTTTTGTTCCGTTGAAATTTTTATTCCAGTTCATTTAGTCAACCCGCGCGGAGACGCATCTTTTGACACCCCACACGTGAGCCTAGCTCTCACGAAACGTCAAAAAATTCCTTTATTTTTACGTTTCGTAAGAGCTTGCTAACCTAACCTAACCTAACTAACCTAACCTAACCTAACCAAACCATCGATATTTCTGCCTCCAGGAGAGCTTTTTTTACCTAGTTTTTTGCATATTAATTATAATACAGGTTAGCTCCTGCTATCCCTACTATAAAAATTGCCATCGCAGCTTTATATTAAAAAACTGGTTTTTGGCCCACTGTGCAAAATTTTTGTTCCGTTGAAATTTTTATTCCAGTTCATTTAGTTAACCCGCGCGGAAACGCATCTTTTGACATCCCACACGTGAGCCTAGCTCTCACGAAACGTCAAAAAATTGCTTTTTTTTACGTTTCGTAAGAGCTTGCTAACCTAACCTAACCTAACTAACCTAACCTAACCTAACCAAACCATCGATATTTCTGCCTCCAGGAGAGCTTTTTTTACCTAGTTTTTTGCATATTAATTATAATACAGGTTAGCTCCTGCTATCCCGACTATAAAAATTGCCATCGCAGCTTTATATTAAAAAACTGGTTTTTGGCCCACTGTGCAAAATTTTTGTTCCGTTGAAATTTTTATTCCAGTTCATTTAGTCAACCCGCGCGGAGACGCATCTTTTGACACCCCACACGTGAAGCTCTCACGAAACGTCAAAAAATTCCTTTATTTTTACGTTTCGGAAGAGCTTGCTAACCTAACCTAACCTAACTAACCTAACCTAACCTAACCAAACCATCGATATTTCTGCCTCCAGGAGAGCTTTTTTTACCTAGTTTTTTGCATATTAATTATAATACAGGTTAGCTCCTGCTATCCCGACTATAAAAATTGCCATCGCAGCTTTATATTAAAAAACTGGTTTTTGGCCCACTGTGCAAAATTTTTGTTCCGTTGAAATTTTTATTCCAGTTCATTTAGTCAACCCGCGCGGAGACGCATCTTTTGACACCACACACGTGAGCCTAGCTCTCACGAAACGTCAAAAAATTCCTTTATTTTTACGTTTCGGAAGAGCTTGCTAACCTAACCTAACCTAACTAACCTAACCTAACCTAACCAAACCATAGATATTTCTGCCTCCAGGAGAGCTTTTTTTACCTAGTTTTTTGCATATTAATTATAATACAGGTTAGCTCCTGCTATCCCGACTATAAAAATTGCCATCGCAGCTTTATATTAAAAAACTGGTTCTTGGCCCACTGTGCAAAATTTTTGTTCCGTTGAAATTTATATTCCAGTTCATTTAGTCAACCCGCGCGGAGACGCATCTTTTGACACCCCACACGTGAGCCTAACTCTCACGAAATGTCAAAAAATTGCTTTTTTTTTACGTTTCGTAAGAGCTTGCTAACCTAACCTAACCTAACCTAACCAAACCATCGATATTTCTGCCTCCAGGAGAGCTTTTTTTACCTAGTTTTTTGCATATTAATTATAATACAGGTTAGCTCCTGCTATCCCGACTATAAAAATTGCCATCGCAGCTTTATATTAAAAAACTGGTTTTTGGCCCACTGTGCAAAATTTTTGTTCCGTTGAAATTTTTATTCCAGTTCATTTAGTTAACCCGCGCGGAAACGCATCTTTTGACACCCCACACGTGAGCCTAGCTCTCACGAAACGTCAAAAAATTGCTTTTTTTTTACGTTTCGTAAGAGCTTGCTAACCTAACCTAACCTAACTAACCTAACCTAACCTAACCAAACCATCGATATTTCTGCCTCCAGAAGAGCTTTTTTACCTAGTTTTTTGCATATTAATTATAATACAGGTTAGCTCCTGCTATCCCGACTATAAAAATTGCCATCGCAGCTTTATATTAAAAAACTGGTTTTTGGCCCACTGTGCAAAATTTTTGTTCCGTTGAAATTTTTATTCCAGTTCATTTAGTTAACTCGCGCGGAGACGCATCTTTTGTCACCCCACACGTGAGCCTAGCTCTCACGAAACGTCAAAAAATTGCTTTTTTTTTACGTTTCGTAAGAGCTTGCTAACCTAACCTAACCTAACTAACCTAACCTAACCTAACCAAACCATCGATATTTCTGCCTCCAGGAGAGCTTTTTTCACCTAGTTTTTTGCATATTAATTATAATACAGATTAGCTCCTGCTATCCCGACTATAAAAATTGCCATCGCAGCTTTATATTAAAAAACTGGTTTTTGGCCCACTGTGCAAAATTTTTGTTCCGTTGAAATTTTTATTCCAAATCATTTAGTTAACCCGCGCGGAAACGCATCTTTTGACACCCCACACGTGAGCCTAGCTCTCACGAAACGTCAAAAAATTGCTTTTATTACGTTTCGTAAGAGCTTGCTAACCTAACCTAACCTAACTAACCTAACCAAACCATCGATATTTCTGCCTCCAGGAGAGCTATTTTTCCCTAGTTTTTGCATATTAATTATAATACAGGTTAGCTCCTGCTATCCCGACTATAAAAATTGCCATCGCAGCTTTATATTCAAAAACTGGTTTTTGGCCCACTGTGCAAAATTTTTATTCCGTTGAAATTTTTATTCCACTTCATTTAGTAAACCCGCGCGGAGACGCATCTTTTGACACCCAACACGTGAGCCAAGCTCTCACGAAACGTCAAAAAATTGCTTTTTTTTTACGTTTCGTAAGAGCTTGCTAACCTAACCTAACCTAACTAACCTAACCTAACCTAACCAAACCATCGATATTTCTGCCTCCAGGAGAGTTTTTTTTACCTAGTTTTTTGCATATTAATTATAATACAGGTTAGCTCCTGCTATCCCGACTATAAAAATTGCCATCGCAGCTTTATATTAAAAAACTGGTTTTTGGCCCACTGTGCAAAATTTTTGTTCCGTTGAAATTTTTATTCCAGTTCATTTAGTCAACCTGCGCGGAGACGCATCTTTTGACACCCCACACGTGAGCCTAGCTCTCACGAAACGTCAAAAAATTCCTTTATTTTTACGTTTCGTAAGAGCTTGCTAACCTAACCTAACCTAACTAACCTAACCTAACCAAACCATCGATATTTCTGCCTCCAGGAGAGCTTTTTTTACCTAGTTTTTTGCATATTAATTATAATACAGGTTAGCTCCTGCTATCCCGACTATAAAAATTGCCATCGCAGCTTTATATTAAAAAACTGGTTTTTGGCCCACTGTGCAAAATTTTTGTTCCGTTGAAATTTTTATTCCAGTTCATTTAGTTAACCCGCGCGGAAACGCATCTTTTGACATCCCACACGTGAGCCTAGCTCTCACGAAACGTCAAAAAATTGCTTTTTTTTACGTTTCGTAAGAGCTTGCTAACCTAACCTAACCTAACTAACCTAACCTAACCTAACCAAACCATCGATATTTCTGCCTCCAGGAGAGTTTTTGTTACCTAGTTTTTTGCATATTAATTATAATACAGGTTAGCTCCTGCTATCCCGACTATAAAAATTGCCATCGCAGCTTTATATTAAAAAACTGGTTTTTGGCCCACTGTGCAAAATTTTTGTTCCGTTGAAATTTTTATTCCAGTTCATTTAGTCAACCCGCGCGGAGACGCATCTTTTGACACCCCACACGTGAGCCTAGCTCTCACGAAACGTCAAAAAATTCCTTTATTTTTACGTTTCGGAAGAGCTTGCTAACCTAACCTAACCTAACTAACCTAACCTAACCTAACCAAACCATCGATATTTCTGCCTCCAGGAGAGCTTTTTTTACCTAGTTTTTTGCATATTAATTATAATACAGGTTAGCTCCTGCTATCCCGACTATAAAAATTGCCATCGCAGCTTTATATTAAAAAACTGGTTTTTGGCCCACTGTGCAAAATTTTTGTTCCGTTGAAATTTTTATTCCAGTTCATTTAGTCAACCCGCGCGGAGACGCATCTTTTGACACCACACACGTGAGCCTAGCTCTCACGAAACGTCAAAAAATTGCTTTTTTTTACGTTTCGTAAGAGCTTGCTAACCTAACCTAACCTAACTAACCTAACCAAACCATCGATATTTCTGCCTCCAGGAGAGCTTTTTTTACCTAGTTTTTTGCATATTAATTATAATACAGGTTAGCTACTGCTATCCCGACTATAAAAAATATCCATCGCAGCTTTATATTAAAAAACTGGTTTTTGGCCCACTGTGCAAAATTTTTGTTCCGTTGAAATTTTTATTCCAGTTCATTTAGTTAACCCGCGCGGAGACGCATCTTTTGACACCCCACACGTGAGCCTAGCTCTCACGAAACGTCAAAAAATGGTTTTTTTTTTTTTTTTTTTTTTTTACGTTTCGTAAGAGCTTGCTAACCTAACCTAACCTAACTAACCTGAGTGCACAGCCATACGCGGTCGCAACAACATCAGCTCCACGTCAAAAATTCATAAAAATTGAAATTTTTATGCTGCGCGTGTTCTTGTGTTATAGTGCGGTGAATAAGTGTTTGACTCGCCAGGATTTATGTGTGCAACATCCTGAGTCACCTGGATCAGAAGTTATAAGTGAGCAACTTTGGAGGACTCCCCTGGCTTGGAGGTTAGTGTTTTTCGTAACGAGATCAAATTTCTTGTGAAACGTTAATATTCCACGTTCAAAGACACCAAGATCAAGGAAATCGGATCATCACAAGTAAAGTTATTAGGCATTTAAATCAGCCAATATAACCTCTAAACACGTGGTGTTTAGTCGGAACGCACTTCAAACCTCCACGAGGCGTGACGTTATCGCCAACTCTACACGAGGGACTACGTCACGATACTTACTTCGGACATACCTGGCGCCTTCGAAGCCGTCTTTAGGACTTTGCCACTGAGAGCTCGGCCTGCATCACCAAAAACGTAACTTCTAGGGAAATCCTCACTCCCAAGTCTGGGAATACTCGTGTTTGGACTCGTCTGAACCGGGACACAAGGACCTTACCCCCTCCACAACACCCCTTGTTTTTCCACAACCCTTATTTCCCCCCTCCACCCCTCTGTTCCCCGCCCCCTCACTACATACATAGGCCCCCAGGGTACTTTGAAGCCCTTGGACCTAGAGTACCCGTGATTGGGCTCTCCAGAACCAGGAAAGCAGGACCTTCTCCCCCCACCCTTCCAGACATCTTACCCCCTCCACTAACTGCTTCAGTATAACCCTGGTATTTTCACACTCCATAGCCTTCCCACGAAACCTTCCCCCCCCCACCCCCCTCTCGGTTACTTCACCCCCCGAAGTATATCTCTGGATCCAGCAAAGATACCACCATCGAGTTTGGACTCATTAGATTCGTTAGAGGAAAAGGAAGAATCTGGCCCCGGCAGAAAGTGAGGATAACGCACCCAGAGAGAAATATTGACCAGGAAGTCTCCTCGAGTCACCTTCAACGCTTCAACGCTGCATCGTAGCATAGAGAATCAGAGCGTACATCTGGCTCTGACGCGCACCGGCGTGTACTCCGGAGCACAACGTAGACGCAGTCCATCGAGCGTCGTTACATTCCATCACTCTTTTATTTTTGTGTGATATATACAGAGTGGTGATGACAATACGACAATAAATTAAACCTCGCATACCTCAAGACGTTCTCAGTCTACATACAAAAAATCATTTGAATATATCCAGTAGTTTAGTCACAGGAAATTATTTTTCATTTTTAACATTTGCTACATGATGTATCTGATAATAGGGAAACACTGTCAGGTTAACGACCCACATCGGTATAAACATCAAAACATTAAAGTCACGTTGCCAACTCGCTACTTAAAGACTTTCGCCAAATTAGTATTTTCATCTGATTTAGTGAAAATTATACCTTAATACTGAGTAATAAGAGTCATAAAGCGTGTCATCAAAGTTGGATAAGAAAGTAACGAATGCGGAAATTGCAATGCACTCATAATATTAATAGAAAATTTAGTGTGTACGAAAGAGATAAATCTAGTTTCGTTTGTTACTTCGCTTTCTTGAAGAAATTTGCTACTACTTTTACTTTAGCTTAGTGTGTCGCCGCGGTCCTGTGAAGAGACACGCGTCCTCGCTTTGTTTGTAGGAGCCGCTAACTTTCGTATAGGTACTTCCCCGCCGCTCGTGTTTAACTTTGTAAATTCATTTACGACGGTATTAGTGCGAAATTGGACGCTTTATTTTGGTGACAGGACACGTAACGTTTAGTTAAACAGTGAGTGAATTGTGCGAAATTAGACGCTTAGTTTTTATTGTTTTCGTGTTTTTTTTTTAACGCAGCCCAACGTGTAGTTCGCGAAGGGCAGGTCAGGTGTTGACCATACAACTATTCTTAAAGTTTTAAAACGTGACAAACGGAAGCCGTATAAATACAAGAAATTGCATGCATTGTTACCTAGAGACAAACCAGTTAGGGAAAACTTTTGTCGCTGGATTGAAAATAAACATTTCGAGAATCCGGATTTCTTGTACAATGTGATGTGGACTGATTAAAGTACATTTACAAGGAACGGTTTATGGAACAGACAGAATCTTCGTTACTGGAGCCGCGTGAATCCACGTCTAGGACGGGAGACTTCGCACCAGTACAGACTTGCTGCCAATGTTTGGGCTGTGCTAAATAATCTGTGATTCAGTGTAATTTTACTGAGCATTAATCCATAATTAAAAGCTAAAAAATCAAGTCGCTACAGGACCGCGCGTTGTTGCCGCTCTTACGACAGGTTAGTGAACTCATATTTATAAATGGTGTTCTATTTCGTTTCTAGTTTTATGCCATTTAGTTTGTTTGAAAATTTTATTTTTTTATTTTCGATGTTAGGACATTTTTGATAGCTTAAACTTCTTCTTATAAACTAGTATTGTCCGTGTTTTCATTTATTGTCGTATTGTCTTCTCCACGCTGTATATACGTATTTAATTTCTTAATTTTTAAATATTTTCAACTAGTTTTAATTTGAATAGTATAACTAAGCTATTGTTAGACCTAAGTAAATACAAAAAAAAATAACTACAATGTCTACCAATTTTAATACCCGTAAGTCAGCTGCGGAGGTCGCACCTAGGACGGGCTCTTTGAGGACAAGGGTGCTCAAAAATGCCGCGAAATCAACCACATCTGAACGGCAACCACCAACCATCCTCACTGGGCCTACGGTGTCGAAGGCAGCCTCAGAATCTGGTGTCGGAGTTGGAACGGCGTCCACGCAAAGGCTTACACCACCTGCGGAAGCCCAGCAAGTGGCGTCTGAGGGCAACAACTCAGCGAGGACTTCATCAGTGCCCGACACGATGGAGGCAGCGGCTCAAGCGGCGGAGAAAATTATAGACTGGGCCCAGGTAGGTATCTCCCCCCCTCGTCAAATTATCTCGGACGAGGAAAGCTCTGTCGCCTCCTCCTCAGGACTGCCGGTCCGTGCAGTGCGCCCCAGCCTCCTCTACAGAACACCCAGGAGGGGCACTGGTGTCGAGATGGACTTGGCGACTCGCGAGGCCAATGAGCTCCTTCAAAAAGGTAAGGACGCGCTAGAGGAGTCCAAGAACACCAAAAGAGAGATCAAATCAACAGTCCATGAATGTCTCCAGGGACTTTACGAGATTGTTCTCTCTCTTGCCGACTCACGAGCGAGGCATAAATACAACCTGGAGAAAGAGCGTGTCCGAAACGCGCAGGAGCTCATCAACGTCGAGAGGTACCATAACCGGCAAATGGGCGAGCTCAAAAAGAGTTTGACGTCTGAGCTCCACCTCGCTCGTATCGACATAGCCGACACCCTTAAAGAGGCAAGGGACATTAGGAACTGGCTTGGTTACGAAATCGAGGAACCGTATCGGCACATAAAAGAGAGCCGGAGGGCGATTGAGTCTCTGGCAAACGCCATGCAAAACATACATGAGACGGTCGCAAAAGACAGCGCACCCGCGGTGGCTGAACAGAAGTGGGAAACGGTGAGAGAGGACCTCACCCGCTTAAACACAAACACCGCAGGCGTGTCCAACCAGCTTGACGTCCTCCGACAATCAGTCGAAAAGCTGAAAATGGACATGTCGGGGTCTCGATCGCCTTCTTTACCTCCGCCGCAAGCCCCGGGCGATTTTTCGAGTTCCTCGACCGAGAAGCTTGAAGATCTGCAGACGCAAGTCACTACACTTCAGGAAATGGTCACGCAGATCCTCGAAAGACCCATGATCTCCCCCCCTCCACCACCACAACCTTTGGACCTGACTCCTCATCTGAGGCCTCTGTCTGAAAGACTAGAAATCGTGTCATCTGACCTCCGAGTGCTGCGAGACAAAGAACCACCTGCAGCCATACCATCGACGCCAAGTCTCAGCACGGAGCTCGTGGTCGCTGAGGTCAAGAAAACTTTGGCCACTATAGAGAAAGGGGTGTCTGAAATGAGTAGAGCGGACACTGTGGCAAACTGTCAGGGCATGACGACCTACGCCCAAGTGACACAGACTCCTAAGTGTCCCAACCACACCCTGATTATCTCGTCCACAGATCCCAAACACACAGGAGACAATATAATCGAGAGGGTCAGGACTTCATTGGACCTCAAGAAGACGGGGGCCAAAGTCAATAAGGTTCGGAAGGCGCGAAACCAAAAAATTGTGTTGAGCTGCGCCAGCAAAGAGGATCTTCACCTTATAAAGGATCAGGTCCAAAAGAACAAATTACTGAAAATCCACGAACCAAAACCGCAGAACCCGCTTGTCTGTATCAGAGGAGTCCTGTCCATGTACAGTGACGACGAGATGGTAGACCTGCTCAAAGCGCAGAACAGACATCTCCTCCAGAACGTCAAAATGGACGGACAGACCATCAAACTTAGATACAGGAAGCGGGCGAGGAACCCTCATGAGTGTCATCCAGTTCTGGAATTGTCTCCAGCTCTCTGACAGAGCTTCACACAGGCTGGTAAGGTCCACCTGGGTATCCAGAGATGCCCAATAGAGGACCAATCACCGCTAGTGCAGTGCACTAAATGCCTCGGTTATGGCCACACACGAACACTCTGTAAGGAGAAAAAAGAAACCTGCAGTTACTGTAGTGGTCAGCACCACGAACGAGCATGCAGCTCCAAAACTGAGGCCAAGCCTCCGACATGCGCAAACTGCCAGAGAGCGAAAAAAGAAGGAGAAGTACTGGCACACGTAGCCTTCAGCAACGAGTGTCCAGAAAGAAAGAAATGGGATGACATAGCGAGGTCACGGGTGTCTTATTGCTAAAGGCGACCAAGAGAACAACAGCACAGTCACCCTTCAGAACGCAAGACCAGCAACAAGCAGGTTAAAGGTCATCCAAGCTAACCTGCACCGCTCTAAGCTTGCAACGACGGAATTGCATCATGTGGCCGTAAAGAAGGGATTCTCAATCGCACTTGTCCAGGAACCGTATGTCGGGAACACAGGTGTTATGAAACAGAACCCAGGTACACAAGTCATTCAGTGTACCCTAAACCGCCAAAAACCAGTAAAAGCGGCAATTGTCATTTTCGGTGGCAGTCTGGAGGTCATTCATGACCCCCAGATCGTAACCGAGAACGTTGCAGCCGTTTTGCTGAAGGTAGGTCAGTTAAAGCTTGGTGTGATATCCGTCTACTTCGAGGGAGACCAAGACATAGACCCTTACCTCCTTAGAACAAAAGAGGTTTTCAATAAATTACAGACAAATAACGTCCTAGTGGGGGGAGACGTGAACGCCTGGAGCCAGTGGTGGGGAAGCGACCACGAGGACCATCGCGGGGCAGCATACAACGCCTTCCTGTCTGAACAAGAGCTTCAGATCCTCAATACGGGCCAAACCCCAACCTTCGAAGCCTACAGGCGTGGTAGGTTATACAAGAGTATCGTGGACGTAACTGCCTGTAGTGAGTCGCTGTTGGGAAGAGTCGAGGATTGGCGTGTGGACAGAAATTTAACAACATCCGACCACAACGCAATCACGTTCTCATTTCGCCTTGACAGAGCTTTGGAACCGTTGAAATCCATTTCAACGCGGATCTATAATACCAAAAAGGCGAAATGGTTGGACTTTAGGACACACTTCACGGCAAACTTGTCTCAGAAAACCATCACACCAGCCAGAGTAATGGAGGTTGCGAACCCAGAGGAATTGGAGGCGATGGTCACCACTTATGTTGACTTGATACACCACGCATGCAAATGGTCGATTCCAAAGATTGGAACAAGGAAGACCGATTCCAGGGCCCCGTGGTGGTCAGCTTCCCTAGAACAACTGAAACGGGAGGTTCTGACCAAAAAGAGGAGGATCCGGAATGCGGCCCCAAGTAGAAGGGATTTTGTAATCGGTGAGTACGTACAGGCCAAACTAAACTACAAGACCAAATCAATGGAGGCAGCAACAGAAAGCTGGAAGCAGTTCTGCTCAACACAGGACCGGGAGAGTATGTGGGACGGTATCTACAGAGTCTTACGGAAGACAGCCAGAAAACAGGAAGACACGCTCCTGAGGAACACCGCCGGCGATACTTTAAGCCCGGAACAATCGGCGGAACTTCTGGCAAAAACGTTCTATCCCGACGACTCAGTAGATGTAGAACAACAACACCACACGTCGGTCCGGAGACTTGCGGAGGAATTTAATAACACCGAAGTTTTGTCGGCCAACGACCCACCATTTACACCAGCAGAGCTGGAAATGGTCCTTCAGGCACAGAACCCAAAAAAAGCTCCAGGTCCTGATGGTCTGACGGCCGACATCTGCACTGCTGCGATCAACTGCAACAGGGAGGTGTTCCTAGCATTGGCAAACAAATGCCTCTGCCTATCACATTTCCCAAAACAGTGGAAAGTAGCACACGTGTGCATACTCCGCAAGCCGGGCAAGGATGATTACACCCATCCGAAATCATACAGACCAATAGGACTGCTCTCGGTCCTGGGCAAGATCGTCGAAAAACTCGTCGTTGGCAGACTGCAACACCATTTCCTCCCCACACTCAACACAAGCCAGTACGGGTTCATGCCGCAGCGTGGAACCGAGGACGCCCTCTATGATCTGATAGAGCACATCC
The DNA here is from genome assembly GCA_951329385.1 of Polia nebulosa. Classification (NCBI taxonomy): domain Eukaryota; kingdom Metazoa; phylum Arthropoda; class Insecta; order Lepidoptera; family Noctuidae; genus Polia; species Polia nebulosa. The sequence goes on from OX589606.1 coordinate 15,186,346, forward strand.
GGGCCGAAGTCAAAGCCAAAAAGGTAGTGCTTTTAGTTTCACTGGACATAGAGGGGGCCTTCGACAACGCGTGGTGGCCTGCTCTCAAGGTACAGATGCAGCGCAAAAAATGCCCTAAAATTTGTACGCTCTTGTAGCCTCATATCTAGAAGACCGGTGCGTCAGGGTCAACTACGCCAGAGCATCTAGCGAGAAGGGTACCACAAAGGGATGCGTCCAGGGCTCAATAGCCGGTCCGACGTTTTGGAACCTCTTCCTAGACTCACTTCTGGAGAAAATGTCAGCAATGGGGGTATATTGTCAAGCATTCGCAGATGATGTGGTCCTTGTTTTCTCGTCTCAGGGGGTTGATTCCTTGCAGCAGACAGCCGAAAGCACGTTGCAGACCATCTCAGAGTGGGGTGTACAGAATAAGCTTCGTTTTGCCGCGCATAAAACCAAAGCAATGGTAATAACGAAGCGGCTCAAGTACGACACCCCCGTGATACATATGTCTGGGACTCGACTGAATCTGGTGGAAGAGATCAAACTACTGGGACTCACCATAGACCATAAACTCACCTTCAATGCGCACGTGACAGCCACATGTAAGAAGGCTGCAGATATTTACAAACAACTAGCGTGTGCAGCTAAAGTGACATGGGGTCTAAACAGTGAGATAATAAGGACCATATACGTGTCGGTGATAGAGCCGATTGTGCTGTATGCAGCAAGTGCGTGGGCTCCAGCAGCAGAGAAACTGATGACAAAAAATCAGTTAGACTCTCTGCAGAGGGGCTTCACGCAGAAGATTTGCAAGGCATACCGCTCGGTGTCTCTGACATCGGCATTGATTCTGTCGGGGCAATTACCTCTTGATCTCCGGGTAATTGAGGCTGCAACCCTATTCAAGATTAAAAAGGGTCATTCCGAGGAGTACCTGCCACCGGGCAGGGAGGTTGAGCGCAAGGTGGGACCTTTACAGATCCCCCATCCGTCACGACTCACGATAACAGAGTACGAGTGCCTAGAGAACCTGGACCCCGAAACCCTGAGTGACCGCCAAGTAACCGGACCTCAAATTTATACCGACGGCAGCAAAATTGAGGGGAAAGTCGGAGCTGCTCTTACTTGGTGGAATGAAGGCAGGGAGACCAGGTACTCAACCTTTCGCCTGGAACCACACAACACCGTCTTTCAGTCGGAATTGTACGCACTGTATCGAGCAGTCAAACTGGTGAGAACGTCTAGGATGACCTCTGTCAACATATTGAGTGACTCAAGATCGTCGCTCGATCTGTTAAGGAGCCCATCTGTCACTCACCCATTAGCTCTCGGTATTAAAAGGTTGGTGCGTGAGATCCGCGAAGAGGGTAGAGACGTGAGGCTGTTTTGGTTAAGGGCACACATTGGTACTCCCGGAAATGAAAGAGCGGACGAGTTGGCTAAGAAAGCTGCACTCACTAAAAAGACAGCCCCCGACTACGACAGGGTGCCAATATCGTTCGTCAAGAGGCAGATACGTGAGGAAACTGTTAAGAAATGGCAGCGGCGCTACGAATCTTCCAGCACGGGCTCGGTCACCAAAGTATTCTTCCCTACCGTCCAAGCGGCAAGGAAGATTCTTAAAGACACGGTATTAACACCTACCGATGTTCAAGTACTGACCGGCCACGGGGGATTCGGAGCTTATCTCCACCGCTTTCACCTTAAAGATAGTCCCGCATGCGTCTGCGATCCCAACAATGACGAGACGGTATGGCACGTACTCACCGAGTGCCCAAGATTTGGACGACAAAGAATGGACCTAGAAACTGAAATACAGATGTCAGTCACACAGTCCAAACTCCAATCCATAATGGAGACTAAGAACACCAGAACACCATTCTTGGCATTCGCGAGTAGGGTCATGCAAGTCGTAGCGAAGGCCAATGGCTCTACACAAGCCCCTGCGCGTGCACAAACACACACACAGGCACCGGTACAGACACTCACTCAAACACCAACACACCTGACTGATATGAGCTCAAACTTTACCACAAACACTTCCATCGTAAGCTTTACCCAACCGACGATAACCCGGTGCACCTCGGCTCTATGCCAGTTTCTAGACTTCGGGGAGAATGGGAAAGCGGGTATCAGACTGCGTAGTGTAGCCCTCTTCATGAACAGGAACAACGAGAGACTCGGCATAAGCTTCTGCCGTGCAGGAGGGGGAAATAGCGTTTCTTTATCACCAGGACTGGCAGCCTTGATCAATGGAAGCACTTACAAATCGAGCATGGAACGCACGAAGTTCAACGCGTTACCTGTAGTGGAAATTGCCGAACACCAATACCGTCTTGTGCGATCGCAAAACAAAACAATCGCACTTTTCGAGTGGCATGAGGCAACTCCGTTTGCGCAAGCATGCTCATTGCTGACCAAAATCGTAGAGGCTGGCCGGACCACGAGTACGCGCCCCCGGATTATCAGCCTGGACGCAATGGCAATCGGCTACGAGAGGGGTGAAGTGGCTGATCGGTATGGATGCATTAAGGCCTCGGTAGATCACGAACTAGTGGTTTATGAGGACAGAGGGGAAGACCTTAGTTTTCTCAGACCCCCCAAAATGTGTACCATACTGAAAAAAACAGAAACCGGTCAGCAAGCATTCGCCACATCAGCCCCAACAACGCCTTGCGGATCAGAAAGACTGCAGCAGAGGCTCACAGCTGAGAAAGCCGCTTCAGAAGGGAAAAAAAGTGGCAGTATAGAAGAGAAGCTCAAGACAAAAGATCGACTGAAATCAGTGCCCAACTTCTTGAGCAGGCTGCTGGGTTTTGGTACCAAGCCTAATCATATCAGTCAGACGGCCGCAGTACAGGAATTCACAAAAACCATTCCGGTGCCACCGAAACAGCAGCGCCCATCCCCAACGAGAGCCGACAGAGGGCAGGTCAGCCCGCCGAAACTCAGGACGGTAACTAAATCCGGCGACCATGTGGCGAATGCCTTTCTCGAGTTTCAAGCCATCACTAAAGCAACCAAAGATGTCAATCTCATGACTTGCGAGAAGATCATGCAGTCATACCAGCTGGAGATTGAAGGGTTGCTGAAGGTGAGACTAGAGGAGGCCGAAGCAGCCATATATAATAATGCCACCTCCCTAGTCATCAAGGGAGAAATGGCTGGTCAATATATGGCTGCGTACAGCGCCACGAGTGGATTCGTGCCGTTGGACGAGTTAGAAACGACGCGGACTGACCGCATTACTTTCGCGACACCCGCAAGTAACCCAATTGTAATAGTAGCCCGGTGTACCAAAATCATGCTGGATGACAAGATCCTCGAACAGGCGGAAGCAATCTCGAGGACCATAGGTCAGGCCGGAGGTTGGGAACTACCGGAAATAAATTGGGTCAACGGTGTTCCGGGGTGCGGTAAGACAACTTGGGTGATCAATAACTTCGATAAGGACAACGACGTCATAGCCACTACAACAACCGAGGCCGCTAAAGACCTGCGGCAAAAACTGGCGCACAAAATTGGTAAAGACAACAGAACCAAAGTGCGCACGATGGCTTCGATACTATCGAACGGGTGCAGAGAGTCCCAGAAATGCAAACGCATTCTCGTGGACGAGGCTCTCATGAACCATTTCGGAGCCATCGTAATGGCAGTTCGGTTGTCAGGCGCTGTAAGCGTGGTCCTTATCGGGGATGTTAACCAACTGCCTTACCTGGACAGGGAAGATCTCTTCCCTCTCAGTTACGCCCGTCCAGACTCAGTGGCAACCATCAGCCAAGAGTTGTTCTGCACACACCGGAATCCGATGGACGTCGCGTACGCCCTGGGAGAAGTGTACCCTGGCATATACTCGTCCAGGAACCAGGTCCGCTCCCTACAGCTCAGAAGATTCACGGGCGCGGACATTCCCGGCACTCTTCCCAACACACTATTCCTGGTCCATACGCAGGAGGAGAAGAAGACCCTCATTGACCAGGGATTTGGGGTGGGTGCTGGATCGTGTGTCCTGACCATCCACGAGGCCCAGGGTTTAACCAGCGAGTCGGTCATCATCTTGAGGACAAAATCCAATACCATCAGGATTCACAGTAGCGTCCCACATGCAGTAGTGGCAGTCTCCAGACACACTGACCACTGCGTGTACTACGCCGATAACGCTGATGACGCCATCGGATGGTTCATAAGAAGGGCACAAGAAGCGTCTACCAGAGACATCATCGGCAGCAATATGAAGAACGCCATGCGGCATCGGGACCTGACAGTCGTTGAGTCACTGATGCACCTTCCAAGACAATGATGAGTTGATGGTGCTTTGGACGCCACGGGTATCTCTCTGGGGTTGTTGGTGTCAAAGGAGTGGCGATCAGTCCTGGAGTGGGTCATCCGTAGTTGACTTAATGGTGGGATGTTGGTCCTTGTGTGTGTGTAAATTGAGGCATGTGTTTAGTTTGAAGATATTTATAGAAATTAAAAGTATGCTCAACAAATAACAATAATACCAAAAAAAAAAAAAAAAAAAAAACCACAAAAAAAAAAAAAAAAAAAATAAATAAAAAAAAATAATAATAATAATAATAAAAAAAAAGAGAGTATATGTATGTAATGTATGTAAAAGTGTAATTAGTAGTATTAAAGTAATGTAATTAGTATTAAAATGGAGGTGACATTAGTATATATTGTTTATTATATCATGTATAGTATCGGGCTATTTGTTTGAAGCGACACTGGTCGTGACTGTGGGCTGTGCATGCATTCGGAATCAGAATAATCACTTTTCGGTGCATGTATGGGTCGGCGCCGCTCTGGGGTGTGGCTTCGAACGGATGGCTTACGAGAGATGGAAATATTGTAACACAACAGGTGCTCTGGAGTGGCGCCACTTGTATGTGGAGTTGCCCAGAAGCAAACAATTGTAAACAGCTAAACAAGAGCACGGACGCCTTGTCTGTGGATATACTGTAAGGCAGGAGTGTGGTTTTAGTCAGTAAGAGTCTGACACTGACCAGACTGGCTCGTTTGTGAGGCAGCCTGGCCGTCCATGAGGATTTCCCACTCCTGCCGGAAAAAAAAAAAAAAAAAAAAAAAAAAAAAAAAAAAAAAAAAAAAAACTAACCTAACCTAACCAAACCATCGATATGTCTGCCTCCAGGAGACCTTTTTTTACCTAGTTTTTTGCATATTAATTATAATACAGGTTAGCTCCTGCTATCCCGACTATAAAAATTGCCATCGCAGCTTTATATTAAAAAACTGGTTTTTGGCCCACTGTGCAAAATTTTTGTTCCGTTGAAATTTTTATTCCAGTTCATTTAGTTAACCCGCGCGGAAACGCATCTTTTGACATCCCACACGTGAGCCTAGCTCTCACGAAACGTCAAAAAATTGCTTTATTTTACGTTTCGTAAGAGCTTGCTAACCTAACCTAACCTAACTAACCTAACCTAACCTAACCAAACCATCGATATTTCTGCCTCCAGGAGAGCTTTTTTTACCTAGTTTTTTGCATATTAATTATAATACAGGTTAGCTCCTGCTATCCCGACTATAAAAATTGCCATCGCAGCTTTATATTAAAAAACTGGTTTTTGGCCCACTGTGCAAAATTTTTGTTCCGTTGAAATTTTTATTCCAGTTCATTTAGTCAACCCGCGCGGAGACGCATCTTTTGACACCCCACACGTGAGCCTAGCTCTCACGAAACGTCAAAAAATTCCTTTATTTTTACGTTTCGTAAGAGCTTGCTAACCTAACCTAACCTAACTAACCTAACCTAACCTAACCAAACCATCGATATTTCTGCCTCCAGGAGAGCTTTTTTTACCTAGTTTTTTGCATATTAATTATAATACAGGTTAGCTCCTGCTATCCCGACTATAAAAATTGCCATCGCAGCTTTATATTAAAAAACTGGTTTTTGGCCCACTGTGCAAAATTTTTGTTCCGTTGAAATTTTTATTCCAGTTCATTTAGTCAACCCGCGCGGAGACGCATCTTTTGACACCACACACGTGAGCCTAGCTCTCACGAAACGTCAAAAAATTGCTTTTTTTTACGTTTCGTAAGAGCTTGCTAACCTAACCTAACCTAACTAACCTAACCTAACCTAACCAAACCATCGATATTTCTGCCTCCAGGAGAGCTTTTTTTACCTAGTTTTTTGCATATTAATTATAATACAGGTTAGCTACTGCTATCCCGACTATAAAAATTGCCATCGCAGCTTTATATTAAAAACTGGTTTTTGGCCCACTGTGCAAAATTTTTGTTCCGTTGAAATTTTTATTCCAGTTCATTTAGTTAACCCGCGCGGAGACGCATCTTTTGACACCCCACACGTGAGCCTAACTCTCACGAAACGTCAAAAAATTGCTTTTTTTTACGTTTCGTAAGAGCTTGCTAACCTAACCTAACCTAACCTAACCTAACCTACCCTAACCAAACCATCGATATTTCTGCCTCCAGGAGAGCTTTTTTTACCTAGTTTTTTGCATATTAATTACAATACAGGTTAGCTCCTGCTATCCCGACTATAAAAATTGCCATCGCAGCTTTATATTGAAAAACTGGTTTTTGGCCCACTGTGCAAAATTTTTGTTCCGTTGAAATTTTTATTCCAGTTTATTTAGTTAACCCGCGCGGAGACGCATCTTTTGACACCCCACACGTGAGCCTAGCTCTCACGAAACGTCAAAAAATTGCTTTTTTTTTACGTTTCGTAAGAGCTTGCTAACCTAACCTAACCTAACTAACCTAACCTAACCTAACCAAACCATCGATATGTCTGCCTCCAGGAGAGCTTTTTTTACCTAGTTTTTTGCATATTAATTATAATACAGGTTAGCTCCTGCTATCCCGACTATAAAAATTGCCATCGCAGCTTTATATTAAAAAACTGGTTTTTGGCCCACTGTGCAAAATTTTTGTTCCGTTGAAATTTTTATCATCAAGAAAGAACGTTTTTGTTTTGCTCCTATAATTATTTTTCGAAAAACTTGTTAAAAGTGATTTCTTATAAACTTTTGTTATACCGTTGCGTTGCTGGTGAAGTGAACTTTTGAATAGTGAAATCTGGACACAATTTCAACCACGGAGTGCAATTTTATGGTCAAATACATAAAAAAAAAACTGTTAAACGGTTTTGAATACGGACCTACCTCAACCCGCAAAGCGCTCGATACTCCTCGCGCACACCGCACCTCAACCCCGCCGGGCCTGCGCTGCTTGGAGATTCTACAGCGCACTGAGTTCGTTTGGACTTCGACCGACAGACCGCTATCATCACGCTGGCGTCGTTTTTGGGGCTCGGCTCACAGCACGGGTGCAAAACGCTCGCGTAACAGAAGATAGAAGTGATATCGTGCCTTTAAAAACGTTTTTGTAACGCACAAGCATACCCAGATAAGTACTCTTTAGCGTTTTACTACTGACACCTCCGAATATGGCAGGCGTACAACGCACGCCTCCGAATACTTCTAAAGCCCATGCAACCAGCCTTAGCCAGACTCAGACTCAGTCGGAGCCAAATATTAACTCGGCAGTACAGATGAGTGAATATGTAAACACAAACAGACACAAACGTTTTCGCGCGGAAGACTCACCGCAAGCTGAAGATGGCTTATGCTCACTAGATGCTAGGAAGTATGACCAAGAGCCCTGTGTCACAAAGACCTTGGCGGAACAGACTGCCCTAATGAACAAACTACTGTCTGATATTAGGGGAAATTAAATCCCAAAACTCCCAAATACAGGCGTCCAATTCTGAAATTCGGAAGACAAATGACAAGATAGTCGAATCGATGTCTTTTATGAACAAGCAGTTTGAGGACTTGAAAAACGAGGTTGAAGTTTTAAGGAAAGAACGTCAGCAATAAAAGCAGTATATTACAAACCTAGAAAAAAAGATACTTGACCTACAGCACAAGTCACGATCGTCGGGTGTTGAAATACGTAATATCCCGCAGGAGCATTCAGAAACCAGCACCAGCCTGATTAAAACTGTATGCAAGATCTGCGAAGTTGTTGGAGTCTCTGTCCAAGAATCGGGCATACGTGACGTATACCGGCTACCAGGAAAAGCTGTCAGTCCGACTACCCCTCGACCACTTATCGCTGAATTTTCAACAGTCCAGACCAAACAGGTACTCATGTCGGCGGTACGGGCATATAATAGGGAGAAAAGAAAGGAAGACAAGCTAAACACCACCATCGTCGGTATATCAGGTACACCCCAACCGGTTTATATTGACGAGCAATTGCCTGCCACTACAAAAAAACTATTTTACCAAGCCCGTGAGTTTGCAAAAAACAAAGTCTTTAAATACTGTTGGATTTCTAATGGCAATATCTTTTTGCGCAAGAAAGAGGGCGACAAGCAAGTCCTAATACTATCAGAAAATTGTCTTCACCAACTTGAAAACTTAAATATGTGACTATTTTTACTCTTTTCTAATGTACTGTTTATATTAAGTTTAATGACCTTTATCTGTAAAATATCTCAACAACACACACCTCACACACTCTATACATATGTTACAAATTATGAATCCCTAACCACACTATACACAAAAACTATGATATTATATTATCCACAACAACACTCATTCCCAAAACTAAACTTGCGATGTTTCAATCATACTCTGTTCAACTGCATACGAAGGGCGAACAAAAATTATAACATTAAAATTCACACAATTACACCACAATTTGTCATTTTTGTTAATTTTAGTTATGGCTAGAAAAAACAACTTAAACAGTGAACTAGACTCGCTAAATGTTGGCAACTCTTTCACTTGTAGTCCCGAGGACTGTCTGAAGTTCGTAAACAATTCCGATAGCAACATAAAAGTATTACATTTAAACATACGCAGTTTAAACAAAAACTTTGATCAATTACAGGTACTGATACACTTAACAAAAATTTACTTTGATGTCATAATCCTTACCGAATGCTGGCTTAGTAAGGTTAGTAACCTACCCGTGCTACAGGGATTTCAATCCTATTTTACAAAAATAAACTCTAACCAGAACGATGGTATCGTTATCTATGCAAAACATTCTCTGCAAATCTCTGTGTGGGAACCAGACTTTATGTGTGGAAACTGTCTCGTCTGTCAAATAGATAATAAAAAAATTGCCATGGTAGTAGTCTATCGCTCACCCTCATACAATTCTCGCGAAAGCTTTGATAAGTTTCTCGATAGCTTAAACAATGTCTACACTAAACTCTCCACAGGGCAGAATATTGCTTTAATTGGCGACTTGAACATTGATATAAAACAGAATAGCCGAAATGACCGATGCCTCGAATATCTCATGCTGAACACATCGCATGGGCTTCTACCAACCCACCTATTCCCTACTCGGCTTGAAAATTGTCTTGACCACGCTTTCATAAAAACTACTCTACCTATCACCACACTAGTTTTAGACTCACATATTACCGACCACAAACCTCTCCTACTCTCTATCGGCAACACTAATCCCAAACGACGCACATCTCACACCTCTACCACGGTAGATTACGATGCAGTCAAGTTAGAGCTACAAAGCATGGACTTTACACACTTATACAAAACTGATAACCCCAATACTTCTATGAACAATTTCATAACCATGTTAACATCTGTAGTAACCAAACATACTCACCAAACTATAATTCCTAGAAGAAAAATAACTATCAAGCCGTGGATAACTCCTGGCCTTTTAAAGTGTATCCATAATCGAGAAAAATTGCACATAAAATCAAAAAAAGACCCAGACAATCCTATAATCAAAATTACCTATACCCGCTATCGAAATTTTTGTAACTCCCTACTTCGGAAATTAAAAATTGCCTACGAAAAGAGTCAACTTGAGACAGCTAAAAATAACCCTAAAGCCCTCTGGAAAACAATAAAAGAAATAACTAACACAACTAAAACTAAAACAAGCCCTATAGAACTCCTGAAAATACGCGACAGTTATAAATCCTCCATAAATGAAGTGTGCAAATTCTTTAGTAATGTTGGAAAAAACCTGGCGGCCGACATCTTATCCCGATGTCATTCGGAATCAAGTCAAGTCCTAAATACCACTGACATCAACCCTTTCTCTCCCGCCAACTCCCTTGCGCTACTGGAGGTAGATGAAACTGAGGTGGAATCCCTTATACTGCAACTACGCAATGACTGTGCAATAGGCTGGGATGGTATATCGCCCATATTACTGAAAACATGCCTCAAGACTCTGACAAAGCCATTAACGCATATTTTTAATTCTTGCCTGCAGAGAGGGGTTTTTCCTGACGCTTTAAAAAGAGCAATAATACATCCAATCCACAAGGGAGGGAACAGAAGCTGTGTCAACAACTACAGACCCATCTCGGTTCTGACTGCACTCTCTAAGGTTCTTCAAAGAATTCTCAGCAGCCGTCTCAAGAACTTCCTGGATAGGTACCGTATCATAGCTGATAATCAGTACGGCTTTCGTACTGGAGTCTCGACTGAGGATGCGGTACTTGATCTGACGCAGATGGTTGCTGGAAACCTTGACAATAAAACCAAATCTCTAGGTATATTTCTAGACCTTTCTAAGGCTTTTGACACAGTTTCTGTCCCCAAACTTATCGCCAAATTGGAACTACTTGGTATACGAGGTATCGCTCTTCACATCTTTAAAGATTATCTCAGTAACCGTACCCAGGTAGTTAAAATTGATAATCTCCTTAGTGACGAGGAGTCAGTGTCTTACGGAGTGCCTCAGGGAAGCATTCTAGGCCCCATTTTGTTCCAAATTTATATGAATGACCTGTGCAGTATGGCCCTCCCTAATACTAAGCTATTTGCCTGTGCTGACGTCACCGTGATTGTAGCTTACGGACCAACGTGGGATAGTGTTCAATGTACCGCAGAATCAGCTTTAAACAAAGTAATAAAATGGCTGAACTCAAATCTGCTTACTCTCAACTTTAATAAGACATCCTACATTCCATTCTCTATTCGGCCTGACACTGCGCCAGATCACACCTTCTCGATAAAAGCTCACACATGTTCATCACAGCTGTCATCCTCGTGTCTTTGCCCAGCTCTCACAAGAACGGAATATATAAAATATCTTGGCGTACAAATAGACGCAGGATTACGATGGGATAATCAACTTAACGCCCTCACCTCTAGAACTATGAGATTGATACACACCTTTAGGTCTCTTAGAGAGTCGGCAAACCCTGATACCCTGAAAATGGTCTACTATGCACTATGTCAATCCGTTATTGGATATTGCATTACGGTATGGGGTGGTGCAACTAAAACTAGCCTAATCAGAGCCGAAAGAGCACAGAGAGCTATACTTAAAGTGATGTTACGAAAACCATATCGCTATCCTACAAAGCAACTATACGCGGATTGCAAGGTACTAACAGTCCGTCAGCTCTTTGTGCTCCAGTCTGTTCTCAGAAGACACGCTAGCGTTCCCCCGTCTAATCCCAATAAACGAACCAACATTCCCTCAGGCACTCGGCACCGAACTTCTTTTGCCAGACACCAATATTATACACTAAGCACACACATTTACAAAAAAACTCATAAAGCACTTAACATACTTGACCTAAATAAACATGAATTAAAGGTTAAGGTAACAGAATGGCTCCTTAAACAGGATTACTCTCAAACAGAATCACTGCTTACATACATCGCTTAAGAGTACACTCACAAGCAACCCTCTCCCCTTAGTTTCACAAATTGCATTAACACATATTAAAAAAAAAAACACACACACACACATACTCAAAAACACACACTCACAAACATTCACTCACAAACACACACAAACACACACTCACAAACACACACTGACATACACACACCTATCCATGCATGCCTTTAATTGGTTTTCTTTTATTTATCTTTTCTTTAATCATAAAATAAGCTAGATTCTATATCGCTTGGTAGATCGACATACCTTTGATTTGTATAATCTTATCGTACTAACCCCATAGCTGAACACTGTCTCTCAAGATACAGGTAGCCCTAGTTTGAGAGGCAGGGCTCACCAATTATTGTATACAGATTTTTTGTAGCATAGGTCACTTCCTTATCTCATGCACTAGCTGTTTTTTGTTAACCATTTAAATTAAGTCTGTAACCTTTTGGATATGAATAAATTTATTATTATTATTATTATTATTATTCCAGTTCATTTAGTCAACCCGCGCGGAGACGCATCTTTTGACACCCCACAAGTGAGCCTAGTTCTCACGAAACGTCAAAAAATTGCTTTTTTTTACGTTTCGTAAGAGCTTGCTAACCTAACCTAACCTAACTAACCTAACCAAACCATCGATATGTCTGCCTCCAGGAGAGCTTTTTTTACCTAGTTTTTTGCATATTAATTATAATACAGGTTAGCTCCTGCTATCCCGACTATAAAAATTGCCATCGCAGCTTTATATTAAAAAACTGGTTTTTGGCCCACTGTGCAAAATTTTTGTTCCGTTGAAATTTTTATTCCAGTTCATTTAGTCAACCCGCGCGGAGACGCATCTTTTGACACCACACAAGTGAGCCTAGCTCTCACGAAACGTCAAAAAATGCTTTTTTTTTTACGTTTCGTAAGAGCTTGCTAACCTAACCTAACCTAACTAACCTAACCTAACCTAACCAAACCATCGATATTTCTGCCTCCAGGAGAGCTTTTTTTACCTAGTTTTTTGCATATTAATTATAATACAGGTTAGCTCCTGCTATCCCGACTATAAAAATTGCCATCGCAGCTTTATATTAAAAAACTGGTTTTTGGCCCACTGTGCAAAATTTTTGTTCCGTTGAAATTTTTATTCCAGTTCATTTAGTTAACCCGCGCGGAGACGCATCTTTTGACACCCCACACGTGAACACCTCTCACGAAACGTCAAAAAATTGCTTTTTTTTTGCGTTTCGTAAGAGCTTGCTAACCTAACCTAACCTAACTAACCTAACCTAACCTAACCAAACCATCGATATTTCTGCCTCCAGGAGAGCTTTTTTTACCTAGTTTTTTGCATATTAATAGCTCCTGCTATCCCGACTATAAAAATTGCCATCGCAGCTTTATATTAAAAAACTGGTTTTTGGCCCACTGTGCAAAATTATTGTTCCGTTGAAATTTTTATTCCAGTTCATTTAGTTAACCCTCGCAGAAACGCATCTTTTGACACCCCACACGTGAGCCTAGCTCTCACGAAACGTCAAAAAATTGCTTTTTTTTTTCGTTTCATAAGTGCTTGCTAACCTAACCTAACTAACCTAACCTAACCTAACCAAACCATCGATATTTCTGCCTCCAGGAGAGCTTTTTTTACCTAGTTTTTTGCATATTAATTATAATACAGGTTAGCTCCTGCTATCCCGACTATAAAAATTGCCATCGCAGCTTTATATTAAAAAACTGGTTTTTGGCCCACTGTGCAAAATTTTTGTTCGGTTGAAATTTTTATTCCAGTTCATTTAGTTAACCCGCGCGGAGACGCATCTTTTGACACCCCACACGTGAGCCTAGCTCTCACGAAACGTCAAAAAATTGCTTTTTTTTTACGTTTCGTAAGAGCTTGCTAACCTAACCTAACCTAACTAACCTAACCTTTCTTTTTTTTTTTGCTGGGTGGAAAATCCTCATGGATGTCCTTCGCCTGGGGCGGGCGAAGGGGTCTGTCAGACTCTTACTGACTAAAAACCACCCTGGTGTTCCCTCATATACTTGACTCCGGGACAACGGGTGCGAATGGGACTTCCGCTGCCCCGGACTAGTACCGGCCCGCTGTCTGCGGGCCTCATCCCGTGGTGAGGAGTGAGGTCTCAACCCCCCTTTACGTCTAAGAGAGGCGCACGTGGAACACTACGCGCCGCCATCTCGGGTCTCGGTTGATGGGCCAACGGACGTCCCCGAGTCCGTCGACCCCGGACCGTTTTTAGGGGGGCTGAAAGAGGGCGTTGTCCGCCCTTCTTCGACGCCCGGTGCGCCTGGTTCGGGAAGGGAGTACACTAGTCATCTCCCCTTTCCGCAGCCTCCTTCTGCGAGATGACATTCTCACAGAAGGAGATCACCGCATCCCAAGACTCTGGACTGCCGACCATGGAACAAACCACAGCCGGCAGCGACAGGTCGCCTCCGACTTCCGCAATGAGGGCACGACGTGGCTCCTCCCATGCAACACAGTCGGCCAGCGTATGCCACGCCGTGTCCTCCGGACAGTGGGTGCAGTGATAGCACCGAGCATTCGGCTCTCTGTTCAGACGACACAGGTACTTCCCGAAGCAGCCATGCCCCGAAAGCACCTGCGTCGCCCGAAACGTCAGGGAGCCGTATTTCCTCCCGAGCCAGCGGTCAAGTACCGGCCGGACCGCCTCGATTGTAACGAGGCCAGCGGCAGGATGCAAAAGCCTTCTCCGCCAAACTAACCTAACCTAACCTAACCAAACCATCGATATGTCTGCCTCCAGGAGAGCTTTTTTTTTTTTTACCTAGTTTTTTGCATATTAATTATAATACAGGTTAGCTCCTGCTATCCCGACTATAAAAATTGCCATCGCAGCTTTATATTAAAAAACTGGTTTTTGGCCCACTGTGCAAAATTTTTGTTCCGTTGAAATTTTTATTCCAGTTCATTTAGTCAACCCGCGCGGAGACGCATCTTTTGACACCCCACACGTGAGCCTAGCTCTCACGAAACGTCAAAAAATTCCTTTATTTTTACGTTTCGTAAGAGCTTGCTAACCTAACCTAACCTAACTAACCTAACCTAACCTAACCAAACCATCGATATTTCTGCCTCCAGGAGAGTTTTTTTTACCTAGTTTTTTGCATATTAATTATAATACAGGTTAGCTCCTGCTATCCCGACTATAAAAATTGCCATCGCAGCTTTATATTAAAAAACTGGTTTTTGGCCCACTGTGCAAAATTTTTGTTCCGTTGAAATTTTTATTCCAGTTCATTTAGTCAACCCGCGCGGAGACGCATCTTTTGACACCCCACACGTGAGCCTAGCTCTCCCGAAACGTCAAAAAATTCCTTTATTTTTACGTTTCGTAAGAGCTTGCTAACCTAACCTAACCTAACTAACCTAACCTAACCTAACCAAACCATCGATATTTCTGCCTCCAGGAGAGCTTTTTTTACCTAGTTTTTTGCATATTAATTATAATACAGGTTAGCTCCTGCTATCCCGACTATAAAAATTGCCATCGCAGCTTTATATTAAAAAACTGGTTTTTGGCCCACTGTGTAAAATTTTTGTTCCGTTGAAATTTTTATTCCAGTTCATTTAGTCAACCCGCGCGGAGACGCATCTTTTGACACCACACACGTGAGCCTAGCTCTCACGAAACGTCAAAAAATTCCTTTATTTTTACGTTTCGTAAGAGCCTGCTAACCTAACCTAACCTAACTAACCTAACTTAACCTAACCAAACCATCGATATTTCTGCCTCCAGGAGAGTTTTTTTTACCTAGTTTTTTGCATATTAATTATAATACAGGTTAGCTCCTGCTATCCCGACTATAAAAATTGCCATCGCAGCTTTATATTAAAAAACTGGTTTTTGGCCCACTGTGCAAAATTTTTGTTCCGTTGAAATTTTTATTCCAGTTCATTTAGTCAACCCGCGCGGAGACGCATCTTTTGACACCCCACACGTGAGCCTAGCTCTCACGAAACGTCAAAAAATTCCTTTATTTTTAAGTTTCGTAAGAGCTTGCTAACCTAACCTAACCTAACTAACCTAACCTAACCTAACCAAACCATCGATATTTCTGCCTCCAGGAGAGCTTTTTTTACCTAGTTTTTTAAATATTAATTATAATACAGGTTAGCTCCTGCTATCCCGACTATAAAAAATTGCCATCGCATCTTTATATTAAAAAACTGGTTTTTGGCCCACTGTGCAAAATTTTTGTTCCGTTGAAATTTTTATTCCAGTTCATTTAGTCAACCCGCGCGGAGACGCATCTTTTGACACCACACACTTGAGCCTAGCTCTCACGAAACGTCAAAAAATTGCTTTTTTTTTACGTTTCGTAAGAGCTTGCTAACCTAACCTAACCTAACTAACCTAACCAAACCATCGATATTTCTGCCTCCAGGAGAGCTTTTTTTACCTAGTTTTTTGCATATTAATTATAATACAGGTTAGCTACTGCTATCCCGACTATAAAAATTGCCATCGCAGCTTTATATTAAGAAACTGGTTTTTGGCCCACTGTGCAAAATTTTTGTTCCGTTGAAATTTTTCTTCCAGTTCATTTAGTTAACCCGCGCGGAGACGCACCTTTTGACCCCCCACACGTGAGCCTAGCTCTCACGAAACGTCAAAAAATTGCTTTTTTTTACGTTTCGTAAGAGCTTGCTAACCTAACCTAACCTAACTAACCTAACCTAACCTAACCAAACCATCGATATTTCTGCCTCCAGGAGAGCTTTTTTTACCTAGTTTTTTGCATATTAATTATAATACAGGTTAGCTACTGCTATCCCGACTATAAAAATTGCCATCGCAGCTTTATATTAAAAAACTGGTTTTTGGCCCACTGTGCAAAATTTTTGTTCCGTTGAAATTTTTATTCCAGTTCGTTTAGTTAACCCGCGCAGAAACGCATCTTTTGACACCCCACACGTGAGCCTAGCTCTCACGAAACGTCAAAAAATTGCTTTTTTTTACGTTTCGTAAGAGCTTGCTAACCTAACCTAACCTAACTAACCTAACCAAACCATCGATATTTCTGCCTCCAGGAGAGCTTTTTTTACCTAGTTTTTTGCATATTAATTATAATACAGGTTAGCTCCTGCTATCCCGACTATAAAAATTGCCATCGCAGCTTTATATTAAAAAACTGGTTTTTGGCCCACTGTGCAAAATTTTTTTTCCGTTGAAATTTTTATTCCAGTTCATTTAGTCAACCCGCGCGGAGACGCATCTTTTGACACCCCACACGTGAGCCTAGCTCTCACGAAACGTCAAAAAATTGCTTTTTTTTACGTTTCGTAAGAGCTTGCTAACCTAACCTAACCTAACTAACCTAACCAAACCATCGATATTTCTGCCTCCAGGAGAGCTTTTTTTACCTAGTTTTTTGCATATTAATTATAATACAGGTTAGCTCCTGCTATCCCGACTATAAAAATTGCCATCGCAGCTTTATATTAAAAAACTGGTTTTTGGCCCACTGTGCAAAATTTTTGTTCCGTTGAAATTTTTATTCCAGTTCATTTAGTTAACCCGCGCGGAGACGCATCTTTTGACACCCCACACGTGAGCCTAGCTCTCACGAAACGTCAAAAAATTGCTTTTTTTTACGTTTCGTAAGAGCTTGCTAACCTAACCTAACCTAACCTAACCTACCCTAACCAAACCATCGATATTTCTGCCTCCAGGAAAGCTTTTTTTACCTAGTTTTTTGCATATTAATTACAATACAGGTTAGCTCCTGCTATCCCGACTATAAAAATTGCTATCGCAGCTTTATATTAAAAAACTGGTTTTTGGCCCACTGTGCAAAATTTTTGTTCCGCTGAAATTTTTATTCCAGTTCATTTAGTTAACCCGCGCGGAGACGCATCTTTTGACACCCCACACGTGAGCCTAGCTCTCACGAAACGTCAAAAAATTGCTTTTTTTTTACGTTTCGTAAGAGCTTGCTAACCTAACCTAACCTAACTAACCTAACCTAACCTAACCAAACCATCGATATTTCTGCCTCCAGGAGAGTTTTTTTTACCTAGTTTTTTGCATATTAATTATAATACAGGTTAGCTCCTGCTATCCCGACTATAAAAATTGCCATCGCAGCTTTATATTAAAAAACTGGTTTTTGGCCCACTGTGCAAAATTTTTGTTCCGTTGAAATTTTTATTCCAGTTCATTTAGTCAACCCGCGCGGAGACGCATCTTTTGACACCCCACACGTGAGCCTAGCTCTCACGAAACATCAAAAAATTCCTTTATTTTTCGTTTCGTAAGAGCTTGCTAACCTAACCTAACCTAACTAACCTAACCTAACCTAACCAAACCATCGATATTTCTGCCTCCAGGAGAGCTTTTTTTACCTAGTTTTTTGCATATTAATTATAATACAGGTTAGCTCCTGCTATCCCGACTATAAAAATTGCCATCGCAGCTTTATATTAAAAAACTGGTTTTTGGCCCACTGTGCAAAATTTTTGTTCCGTTGAAATTTTTATTCCAGTTCATTTAGTCAACCCGCGCGGAGACGCATCTTTTGACACCCCACACGTGAGCCTAGCTCTCACGAAACATCAAAAAATTCCTTTATTTTTCGTTTCGTAAGAGCTTGCTAACCTAACCTAACCTAACTAACCTAACCTAACCTAACCAAACCATCGATATTTCTGCCTCCAGGAGAGCTTTTTTTACCTAGTTTTTTGCATATTAATTATAATACAGGTTAGCTCCTGCTATCCCGACTATAAAAATTGCCATCGCAGCTTTATATTAAAAAACTGGTTTTTGGCCCACTGTGCAAAATTTTTGTTCCGGTGAATTTTTTATTCCAGTTCATTTAGTCAACCCGCGCGGAGACGCATCTTTTGACACCCCACACGTGAGCCTAGCTCTCACGAAACGTCAAAAAATTGCTTTTTTTTACGTTTCGTAAGAGCTTGCTAACCTAACCTAACCTAACCTAACCTACCCTAACCAAACCATCGATATTTCTGCCTCCAGGAGAGCTTTTTTTACCTAGTTTTTTGCATATTAATTACAATACAGGTTAGCTCCTGCTATCCCGACTATAAAAATTGCCATCGCAGCTTTATATTGAAAAACTGGTTTTTGGCCCACTGTGCAAAATTTTTGTTCCGTTGAAATTTTTATTCCAGTTTATTTAGTTAACCCGCGCGGAGACGCATCTTTTGACACCCCACACGTGAGCCTAGCTCTCACGAAACGTCAAAAAATTGCTTTTTTTTTTTTTTTTTTTTTTTACGTTTCGTAAGAGCTTGCTAACCTAACCTAACCTAACTAACCTGAGTGCACAGCCATACGCGGTCGCAACAACATCAGCTCCACGTCAAAAATTCATAAAAATTGAAATTTTTATGGTGCGCGTGTTCTTGTGTTATAGTGCGGTGAATAAGTGTTTGACTCGCCAGGATTTATGTGTGCAACATCCTGAGTCACCTGGATCAGAAGTTATAAGTGAGCAACTTTGGAGGACTCCCCTGGCTTGGAGGTTAGTGTTTTTCGTAACGAGATCAAATTTCTTGTGAAACGTTAATATTCCACGTTCAAAGACACCAAGATCAAGGAAATCGGATCATCACAAGTAAAGTTATTAGGCATTTAAATCAGCCAATATAACCTCTAAACACGTGGTGTTTAGTCGGAACGCACTTCAAACCTCCACGAGGCGTGACGTTATCGCCAACTCTACACGAGGGACTACGTCACGATACTTACTTAGACTTTGCCACTGAGAGCTCGGCCTGCATCACCAAAAACGTAACTTCTAGGGAAATCCTCACTCCCAAGTCTGGGAATACTCGTGTTTGGACTCGTCTGAACCGGGACACAAGGACCTTACCCCCTCCACAACACCCCTTGTTTTTCCATAACCCTTATTTCCCCCCTCCACCCCTCTGTTCCCCGCCCCCTCACTACATACATAGGCCCCCAGGGTACTTTGAAGCCCTTGGACCTAGAGTACCCGTGATTGGGCTCTCCAGAACCAGGAAAGCAGGACCTTCTCCCCCCACCCTTCCAGACTTCTTACCCCCTCCACTAACTGCTTCAGTATAACCCTGGTATTTTCACACTCCATAGCCTTCCCACGAAACCTTCCCCCCCCCCACCCCCCTCTCGGTTACTTCACCCCCCCGAAGTATATCTCTGGATCCAGCAAAGATACCACCATCGAGTTTGGACTCATTAGATTCGTTAGAGGAAAAGGAAGAATCTGGCCCCGGCAGAAAGTGAGGATAACGCACCCAGAGAGAAATATTGACCAGGAAGTCTCCTCGAGTCACCTTCAACGCTTCAACGCTGCATCGTAGCATAGAGAATCAGAGCGTACATCTGGCTCTGACGCGCACCGGCGTGTACTCCGGAGCACAACGTAGACGCAGTCCAGCGAGCGTCGTTACATTCCATCACTCTTTTATTTTTGTGTGATATATACAGAGTGGTGATGACAATACGACAATAAATTAAACCTCGCATACCTCAAGACGTTCTCAGTCTACATACAAAAAATCATTTGAATATATCCAGTAGTTTAGTCACAGGAAATTATTTTTCATTTTTAACATTTGCTACATGATGTATCTGATAATAGGGAAACACTCTCAGGTTTTCGACCCACATCGGTATAAACATCAAAACATTAAAGTCACGTTGCCAACTCGCTACTTAAAGACTTTCGCCAAATTAGTATTTTCATCTGATTTAGTGAAAATTATACCTTAATACTGAGTAATAAGAGTCATAAAGCGTGTCATCAAAGTTGGATAAGAAAGTAACGAATGCGGAAATTGCAATGCACTCATAATATTAATAGAAAATTTAGTGTGTACGAAAGAGATAAATCTAGTTTCGTTTGTTACTTCGCTTTCTTGAAGAAATTTGCTACTACTTTTACTTTAGCTTAGTGTGTCGCCGCGGTCCTGTGAAGAGACACGCGTCCTCGCTTTGTTTGTAGGAGCCGCTAACTTTCGTATAGGTACTTCCCCGCCGCTCGTGTTTAACTTTGTAAATTCATTTACGACGGTATTAGTGCGAAATTGGACGCTTTATTTTGGTGACAGGACACGTAACGTTTAGTTAAACAGTGAGTGAATTGTGCGAAATTAGACGCTTAGTTTTTATTGTTTTCGTGTTTTTTTTTTAACGCAGCCCAACGTGTAGTTCGCGAAGGGCAGGTCAGGTGTTGACCATACAACTATTCTTAAAGTTTTAAAACGTGACAAACGGAAGCCGTATAAATACAAGAAATTGCATGCATTGTTACCTAGAGACAAACCAGTTAGGGAAAACTTTTGTCGCTGGATTGAAAATAAACATTTCGAGAATCCGGATTTCTTGTACAATGTGATGTGGACTGATTAAAGTACATTTACAAGGAACGGTTTATGGAACAGACAGAATCTTCGTTACTGGAGCCGCGTGAATCCACGTCTAGGACGGGAGACTTCGCACCAGTACAGACTTGCTGCCAATGTTTGGGCTGTGCTAAATAATCTGTGATTCAGTGTAATTTTACTGAGCATTAATCCATAATTAAAAGCTAAAAAATCAAGTCGCTACAGGACCGCGCGTTGTTGCCGCTCTTACGACAGGTTAGTGAACTCATATTTATAAATGGTGTTCTATTTCGTTTCTAGTTTTATGCCATTTAGTTTGTTTGAAAATTTTATTTTTTTATTTTCGATGTTAGGACATTTTTGATAGCTTAAACTTCTTCTTATAAACTAGTATTGTCCGTGTTTTCATTTATTGTCGTATTGTCTTCTCCACGCTGTATATACGTATTTAATTTCTTAATTTTTAAATATTTTCAACTAGTTTTAATTTGAATAGTATAACTAAGCTATTGTTAGACCTAAGTAAATACAAAAAAAAATAACTACAATGTCTACCAATTTTAATACCCGTAAGTCAGCTGCGGAGGTCGCACCTAGGACGGGCTCTTTGAGGACAAGGGTGCTCAAAAATGCCGCGAAATCAACCACATCTGAACGGCAACCACCAACCATCCTCACTGGGCCTACGGTGTCGAAGGCAGCCTCAGAATCTGGTGTCGGAGTTGGAACGGCGTCCACGCAAAGGCTTACACCACCTGCGGAAGCCCAGCAAGTGGCGTCTGAGGGCAACAACTCAGCGAGGACTTCATCAGTGCCCGACACGATGGAGGCAGCGGCTCAAGCGGCGGAGAAAATTATAGACTGGGCCCAGGTAGGTATCTCCCCCCCTCGTCAAATTATCTCGGACGAGGAAAGCTCTGTCGCCTCCTCCTCAGGACTGCCGGTCCGTGCAGTGCGCCCCAGCCTCCTCTACAGAACACCCAGGAGGGGCACTGGTGTCGAGATGGACTTGGCGACTCGCGAGGCCAATGAGCTCCTTCAAAAAGGTAAGGACGCGCTAGAGGAGTCCAAGAACACCAAAAGAGAGATCAAATCAACAGTCCATGAATGTCTCCAGGGACTTTACGAGATTGTTCTCTCTCTTGCCGACTCACGAGCGAGGCATAAATACAACCTGGAGAAAGAGCGTGTCCGAAACGCGCAGGAGCTCATCAACGTCGAGAGGTACCATAACCGGCAAATGGGCGAGCTCAAAAAGAGTTTGACGTCTGAGCTCCACCTCGCTCGTATCGACATAGCCGACACCCTTAAAGAGGCAAGGGACATTAGGAACTGGCTTGGTTACGAAATCGAGGAACCGTATCGGCACATAAAAGAGAGCCGGAGGGCGATTGAGTCTCTGGCAAACGCCATGCAAAACATACATGAGACGGTCGCAAAAGACAGCGCACCCGCGGTGGCTGAACAGAAGTGGGAAACGGTGAGAGAGGACCTCACCCGCTTAAACACAAACACCGCAGGCGTGTCCAACCAGCTTGACGTCCTCCGACAATCAGTCGAAAAGCTGAAAATGGACATGTCGGGGTCTCGATCGCCTTCTTTACCTCCGCCGCAAGCCCCGGGCGATTTTTCGAGTTCCTCGACCGAGAAGCTTGAAGATCTGCAGACGCAAGTCACTACACTTCAGGAAATGGTCACGCAGATCCTCGAAAGACCCATGATCTCCCCCCCTCCACCACCACAACCTTTGGACCTGACTCCTCATCTGAGGCCTCTGTCTGAAAGACTAGAAATCGTGTCATCTGACCTCCGAGTGCTGCGAGACAAAGAACCACCTGCAGCCATACCATCGACGCCAAGTCTCAGCACGGAGCTCGTGGTCGCTGAGGTCAAGAAAACTTTGGCCACTATAGAGAAAGGGGTGTCTGAAATGAGTAGAGCGGACACTGTGGCAAACTGTCAGGGCATGACGACCTACGCCCAAGTGACACAGACTCCTAAGTGTCCCAACCACACCCTGATTATCTCGTCCACAGATCCCAAACACACAGGAGACAATATAATCGAGAGGGTCAGGACTTCATTGGACCTCAAGAAGACGGGGGCCAAAGTCAATAAGGTTCGGAAGGCGCGAAACCAAAAAATTGTGTTGAGCTGCGCCAGCAAAGAGGATCTTCACCTTATAAAGGATCAGGTCCAAAAGAACAAATTACTGAAAATCCACGAACCAAAACCGCAGAACCCGCTTGTCTGTATCAGAGGAGTCCTGTCCATGTACAGTGACGACGAGATGGTAGACCTGCTCAAAGCGCAGAACAGACATCTCCTCCAGAACGTCAAAATGGACGGACAGACCATCAAACTTAGATACAGGAAGCGGGCGAGGAACCCTCATGAGTGTCATCCAGTTCTGGAATTGTCTCCAGCTCTCTGACAGAGCTTCACACAGGCTGGTAAGGTCCACCTGGGTATCCAGAGATGCCCAATAGAGGACCAATCACCGCTAGTGCAGTGCACTAAATGCCTCGGTTATGGCCACACACGAACACTCTGTAAGGAGAAAAAAGAAACCTGCAGTTACTGTAGTGGTCAGCACCACGAACGAGCATGCAGCTCCAAAACTGAGGCCAAGCCTCCGACATGCGCAAACTGCTAGAGAGCGAAAAAAGAAGGAGAAGTACTGGCACACGTAGCCTTCAGCAACGAGTGTCCAGAAAGAAAGAAATGGGATGACATAGCGAGGTCACGGGTGTCTTATTGCTAAAGGCGACCAAGAGAACAACAGCACAGTCACCCTTCAGAACGCAAGACCAGCAACAAGCAGGTTAAAGGTCATCCAAGCTAACCTGCACCGCTCTAAGCTTGCAACGACGGAATTGCATCATGTGGCCGTAAAGAAGGGATTCTCAATCGCACTTGTCCAGGAACCGTATGTCGGGAACACAGGTGTTATGAAACAGAACCCAGGTACACAAGTCATTCAGTGTACCCTAAACCGCCAAAAACCAGTAAAAGCGGCAATTGTCATTTTCGGTGGCAGTCTGGAGGTCATTCATGACCCCCAGATCGTAACCGAGAACGTTGCAGCCGTTTTGCTGAAGGTAGGTCAGTTAAAGCTTGGTGTGATATCCGTCTACTTCGAGGGAGACCAAGACATAGACCCTTACCTCCTTAGAACAAAAGAGGTTTTCAATAAATTACAGACAAATAACGTCCTAGTGGGGGGAGACGTGAACGCCTGGAGCCAGTGGTGGGGAAGCGACCACGAGGACCATCGCGGGGCAGCATACAACGCCTTCCTGTCTGAACAAGAGCTTCAGATCCTCAATACGGGCCAAACCCCAACCTTCGAAGCCTACAGGCGTGGTAGGTTATACAAGAGTATCGTGGACGTAACTGCCTGTAGTGAGTCGCTGTTGGGAAGAGTCGAGGATTGGCGTGTGGACAGAAATTTAACAACATCCGACCACAACGCAATCACGTTCTCATTTCGCCTTGACAGAGCTTTGGAACCGTTGAAATCCATTTCAACGCGGATCTATAATACCAAAAAGGCGAAATGGTTGGACTTTAGGACACACTTCACGGCAAACTTGTCTCAGAAAACCATCACACCAGCCAGAGTAATGGAGGTTGCGAACCCAGAGGAATTGGAGGCGATGGTCACCACTTATGTTGACTTGATACACCACGCATGCAAATGGTCGATTCCAAAGATTGGAACAAGGAAGACCGATTCCAGGGCCCCGTGGTGGTCAGCTTCCCTAGAACAACTGAAACGGGAGGTTCTGACCAAAAAGAGGAGGATCCGGAATGCGGCCCCAAGTAGAAGGGATTTTGTAATCGGTGAGTACGTACAGGCCAAACTAAACTACAAGACCAAATCAATGGAGGCAGCAACAGAAAGCTGGAAGCAGTTCTGCTCAACACAGGACCGGGAGAGTATGTGGGACGGTATCTACAGAGTCTTACGGAAGACAGCCAGAAAACAGGAAGACACGCTCCTGAGGAACACCGCCGGCGATACTTTAAGCCCGGAACAATCGGCGGAACTTCTGGCAAAAACGTTCTATCCCGACGACTCAGTAGATGTAGAACAACAACACCACACGTCGGTCCGGAGACTTGCGGAGGAATTTAATAACACCGAAGTTTTGTCGGCCAACGACCCACCATTTACACCAGCAGAGCTGGAAATGGTCCTTCAGGCACAGAACCCAAAAAAAGCTCCAGGTCCTGATGGTCTGACGGCCGACATCTGCACTGCTGCGATCAACTGCAACAGGGAGGTGTTCCTAGCATTGGCAAACAAATGCCTCTGCCTATCACATTTCCCAAAACAGTGGAAAGTAGCACACGTGTGCATACTCCGCAAGCCGGGCAAGGATGATTACACCCATCCGAAATCATACAGACCAATAGGACTGCTCTCGGTCCTGGGCAAGATCGTCGAAAAACTCGTCGTTGGCAGACTGCAACACCATTTCCTCCCCACACTCAACACAAGCCAGTACGGGTTCATGCCGCAGCGTGGAACCGAGGACGCCCTCTATGATCTGATAGAGCACATCCGGGCCGAAGTCAAAGCCAAAAAGGTAGTGCTTTTAGTTTCACTGGACATAGAGGGGGCCTTCGACAACGCGTGGTGGCCTGCTCTCAAGGTACAGATGCAGCGCAAAAAATGCCCTAAAATTTGTACGCTCTTGTAGCCTCATATCTAGAAGACCGGTGCGTCAGGGTCAACTACGCCAGAGCATCTAGCGAGAAGGGTACCACAAAGGGATGCGTCCAGGGCTCAATAGCCGGTCCGACGTTTTGGAACCTCTTCCTAGACTCACTTCTGGAGAAAATGTCAGCAATGGGGGTATATTGTCAAGCATTCGCAGATGATGTGGTCCTTGTTTTCTCGTCTCAGGGGGTTGATTCCTTGCAGCAGACAGCCGAAAGCACGTTGCAGACCATCTCAGAGTGGGGTGTACAGAATAAGCTTCGTTTTGCCGCGCATAAAACCAAAGCAATGGTAATAACGAAGCGGCTCAAGTACGACACCCCCGTGATACATATGTCTGGGACTCGACTGAATCTGGTGGAAGAGATCAAACTACTGGGACTCACCATAGACCATAAACTCACCTTCAATGCGCACGTGACAGCCACATGTAAGAAGGCTGCAGATATTTACAAACAACTAGCGTGTGCAGCTAAAGTGACATGGGGTCTAAACAGTGAGATAATAAGGACCATATACGTGTCGGTGATAGAGCCGATTGTGCTGTATGCAGCAAGTGCGTGGGCTCCAGCAGCAGAGAAACTGATGACAAAAAATCAGTTAGACTCTCTGCAGAGGGGCTTCACGCAGAAGATTTGCAAGGCATACCGCTCGGTGTCTCTGACATCGGCATTGATTCTGTCGGGGCAATTACCTCTTGATCTCCGGGTAATTGAGGCTGCAACCCTATTCAAGATTAAAAAGGGTCATTCCGAGGAGTACCTGCCACCGGGCAGGGAGGTTGAGCGCAAGGTGGGACCTTTACAGATCCCCCATCCGTCGCGACTCACGATAACAGAGTACGAGTGCCTAGAGAACCTGGACCCCGAAACCCTGAGTGACCGCCAAGTAACCGGACCTCAAATTTATACCGACGGCAGCAAAATTGAGGGGAAAGTCGGAGCTGCTCTTACTTGGTGGAATGAAGGCAGGGAGACCAGGTACTCAACCTTTCGCCTGGAACCACACAACACCGTCTTTCAGTCGGAATTGTACGCACTGTATCGAGCAGTCAAACTGGTGAGAACGTCTAGGATGACCTCTGTCAACATATTGAGTGACTCAAGATCGTCGCTCGATCTGTTAAGGAGCCCATCTGTCACTCACCCATTAGCTCTCGGTATTAAAAGGTTGGTGCGTGAGATCCGCGAAGAGGGTAGAGACGTGAGGCTGTTTTGGTTAAGGGCACACATTGGTACTCCCGGAAATGAAAGAGCGGACGAGTTGGCTAAGAAAGCTGCACTCACTAAAAAGACAGCCCCCGACTACGACAGGGTGCCAATATCGTTCGTCAAGAGGCAGATACGTGAGGAAACTGTTAAGAAATGGCAGCGGCGCTACGAATCTTCCAGCACGGGCTCGGTCACCAAAGTATTCTTCCCTACCGTCCAAGCGGCAAGGAAGATTCTTAAAGACACGGTATTAACACCTACCGATGTTCAAGTACTGACCGGCCACGGGGGATTCGGAGCTTATCTCCACCGCTTTCACCTTAAAGATAGTCCCGCATGCGTCTGCGATCCCAACAATGACGAGACGGTATGGCACGTACTCACCGAGTGCCCAAGATTTGGACGACAAAGAATGGACCTAGAAACTGAAATACAGATGTCAGTCACACAGTCCAAACTCCAATCCATAATGGAGACTAAGAACACCAGAACACCATTCTTGGCATTCGCGAGTAGGGTCATGCAAGTCGTAGCGAAGGCCAATGGCTCTACACAAGCCCCTGCGCGTGCACAAACACACACACAGGCACCGGTACAGACACTCACTCAAACACCAACACACCTGACTGATATGAGCTCAAACTTTACCACAAACACTTCCATCGTAAGCTTTACCCAACCGACGATAACCCGGTGCACCTCGGCTCTATGCCAGTTTCTAGACTTCGGGGAGAATGGGAAAGCGGGTATCAGACTGCGTAGTGTAGCCCTCTTCATGAACAGGAACAACGAGAGACTCGGCATAAGCTTCTGCCGTGCAGGAGGGGGAAATAGCGTTTCTTTATCACCAGGACTGGCAGCCTTGATCAATGGAAGCACTTACAAATCGAGCATGGAACGCACGAAGTTCAACGCGTTACCTGTAGTGGAAATTGCCGAACACCAATACCGTCTTGTGCGATCGCAAAACAAAACAATCGCACTTTTCGAGTGGCATGAGGCAACTCCGTTTGCGCAAGCATGCTCATTGCTGACCAAAATCGTAGAGGCTGGCCGGACCACGAGTACGCGCCCCCGGATTATCAGCCTGGACGCAATGGCAATCGGCTACGAGAGGGGTGAAGTGGCTGATCGGTATGGATGCATTAAGGCCTCGGTAGATCACGAACTAGTGGTTTATGAGGACAGAGGGGAAGACCTTAGTTTTCTCAGACCCCCCAAAATGTGTACCATACTGAAAAAAACAGAAACCGGTCAGCAAGCATTCGCCACATCAGCCCCAACAACGCCTTGCGGATCAGAAAGACTGCAGCAGAGGCTCACAGCTGAGAAAGCCGCTTCAGAAGGGAAAAAAAGTGGCAGTATAGAAGAGAAGCTCAAGACAAAAGATCGACTGAAATCAGTGCCCAACTTCTTGAGCAGGCTGCTGGGTTTTGGTACCAAGCCTAATCATATCAGTCAGACGGCCGCAGTACAGGAATTCACAAAAACCATTCCGGTGCCACCGAAACAGCAGCGCCCATCCCCAACGAGAGCCGACAGAGGGCAGGTCAGCCCGCCGAAACTCAGGACGGTAACTAAATCCGGCGACCATGTGGCGAATGCCTTTCTCGAGTTTCAAGCCATCACTAAAGCAACCAAAGATGTCAATCTCATGACTTGCGAGAAGATCATGCAGTCATACCAGCTGGAGATTGAAGGGTTGCTGAAGGTGAGACTAGAGGAGGCCGAAGCAGCCATATATAATAATGCCACCTCCCTAGTCATCAAGGGAGAAATGGCTGGTCAATATATGGCTGCGTACAGCGCCACGAGTGGATTCGTGCCGTTGGACGAGTTAGAAACGACGCGGACTGACCGCATTACTTTCGCGACACCCGCAAGTAACCCAATTGTAATAGTAGCCCGGTGTACCAAAATCATGCTGGATGACAAGATCCTCGAACAGGCGGAAGCAATCTCGAGGACCATAGGTCAGGCCGGAGGTTGGGAACTACCGGAAATAAATTGGGTCAACGGTGTTCCGGGGTGCGGTAAGACAACTTGGGTGATCAATAACTTCGATAAGGACAACGACGTCATAGCCACTACAACAACCGAGGCCGCTAAAGACCTGCGGCAAAAACTGGCGCACAAAATTGGTAAAGACAACAGAACCAAAGTGCGCACGATGGCTTCGATACTATCGAACGGGTGCAGAGAGTCCCAGAAATGCAAACGCATTCTCGTGGACGAGGCTCTCATGAACCATTTCGGAGCCATCGTAATGGCAGTTCGGTTGTCAGGCGCTGTAAGCGTGGTCCTTATCGGGGATGTTAACCAACTGCCTTACCTGGACAGGGAAGATCTCTTCCCTCTCAGTTACGCCCGTCCAGACTCAGTGGCAACCATCAGCCAAGAGTTGTTCTGCACACACCGGAATCCGATGGACGTCGCGTACGCCCTGGGAGAAGTGTACCCTGGCATATACTCGTCCAGGAACCAGGTCCGCTCCCTACAGCTCAGAAGATTCACGGGCGCGGACATTCCCGGCACTCTTCCCAACACACTATTCCTGGTCCATACGCAGGAGGAGAAGAAGACCCTCATTGACCAGGGATTTGGGGTGGGTGCTGGATCGTGTGTCCTGACCATCCACGAGGCCCAGGGTTTAACCAGCGAGTCGGTCATCATCTTGAGGACAAAATCCAATACCATCAGGATTCACAGTAGCGTCCCACATGCAGTAGTGGCAGTCTCCAGACACACTGACCACTGCGTGTACTACGCCGATAACGCTGATGACGCCATCGGATGGTTCATAAGAAGGGCACAAGAAGCGTCTACCAGAGACATCATCGGCAGCAATATGAAGAACGCCATGCGGCATCGGGACCTGACAGTCGTTGAGTCACTGATGCACCTTCCAAGACAATGATGAGTTGATGGTGCTTTGGACGCCACGGGTATCTCTCTGGGGTTGTTGGTGTCAAAGGAGTGGCGATCAGTCCTGGAGTGGGTCATCCGTAGTTGACTTAATGGTGGGATGTTGGTCCTTGTGTGTGTGTAAATTGAGGCATGTGTTTAGTTTGAAGATATTTATAGAAATTAAAAGTATGCTCAACAAATAACAATAATACCAAAAAAAAAAAAAAAAAAAAAACCACAAAAAAAAAAAAAAAAAAAATAAATAAAAAAAAATAATAATAATAATAATAAAAAAAAAGAGAGTATATGTATGTAATGTATGTAAAAGTGTAATTAGTAGTATTAAAGTAATGTAATTAGTATTAAAATGGAGGTGACATTAGTATATATTGTTTATTATATCATGTATAGTATCGGGCTATTTGTTTGAAGCGACACTGGTCGTGACTGTGGGCTGTGCATGCATTCGGAATCAGAATAATCACTTTTCGGTGCATGTATGGGTCGGCGCCGCTCTGGGGTGTGGCTTCGAACGGATGGCTTACGAGAGATGGAAATATTGTAACACAACAGGTGCTCTGGAGTGGCGCCACTTGTATGTGGAGTTGCCCAGAAGCAAACAATTGTAAACAGCTAAACAAGAGCACGGACGCCTTGTCTGTGGATATACTGTAAGGCAGGAGTGTGGTTTTAGTCAGTAAGAGTCTGACACTGACCAGACTGGCTCGTTTGTGAGGCAGCCTGGCCGTCCATGAGGATTTCCCACTCCTGCCGGAAAAAAAAAAAAAAAAAAAAAAAAAAAAAAAAAAAAAAAAAAACTAACCTAACCTAACCAAACCATCGATATGTCTGCCTCCAGGAGACCTTTTTTTACCTAGTTTTTTGCATATTAATTATAATACAGGTTAGCTCCTGCTATCCCGACTATAAAAATTGCCATCGCAGCTTTATATTAAAAAACTGGTTTTTGGCCCACTGTGCAAAATTTTTGTTCCGTTGAAATTTTTATTCCAGTTCATTTAGTTAACCCGCGCGGAAACGCATCTTTTGACATCCCACACGTGAGCCTAGCTCTCACGAAACGTCAAAAAATTGCTTTATTTTACGTTTCGTAAGAGCTTGCTAACCTAACCTAACCTAACTAACCTAACCTAACCTAACCAAACCATCGATATTTCTGCCTCCAGGAGAGTTTTTTTTACCTAGTTTTTTGCATATTAATTATAATACAGGTTAGCTCCTGCTATCCCGACTATAAAAATTGCCATCGCAGCTTTATATTAAAAAACTGGTTTTTGGCCCACTGTGCAAAATTTTTGTTCCGTTGAAATTTTTATTCCAGTTCATTTAGT
The DNA here is from genome assembly GCA_951329385.1 of Polia nebulosa. NCBI lineage: Eukaryota > Metazoa > Arthropoda > Insecta > Lepidoptera > Noctuidae > Polia > Polia nebulosa. The sequence continues at coordinate 15,217,579 of OX589606.1, forward strand.
CAACCCGCGCGGAGACGCATCTTTTGACACCCCACACGTGAGCCTAGCTCTCACGAAACGTCAAAAAATTCCTTTATTTTTACGTTTCGTAAGAGCTTGCTAACCTAACCTAACCTAACTAACCTAACCTAACCTAACCAAACCATCGATATTTCTGCCTCCAGGAGAGCTTTTTTTACCTAGTTTTTTGCATATTAATTATAATACAGGTTAGCTCCTGCTATCCCGACTATAAAAATTGCCATCGCAGCTTTATATTAAAAAACTGGTTTTTGGCCCACTGTGCAAAATTTTTGTTCCGTTGAAATTTTTATTCCAGTTCATTTAGTCAACCCGCGCGGAGACGCATCTTTTGACACCACACACGTGAGCCTAGCTCTCACGAAACGTCAAAAAATTGCTTTTTTTTACGTTTCGTAAGAGCTTGCTAACCTAACCTAACCTAACTAACCTAACCTAACCTAACCAAACCATCGATATTTCTGCCTCCAGGAGAGCTTTTTTTACCTAGTTTTTTGCATATTAATTATAATACAGGTTAGCTACTGCTATCCCGACTATAAAAATTGCCATCGCAGCTTTATATTAAAAACTGGTTTTTGGCCCACTGTGCAAAATTTTTGTTCCGTTGAAATTTTTATTCCAGTTCATTTAGTTAACCCGCGCGGAGACGCATCTTTTGACACCCCACACGTGAGCCTAACTCTCACGAAACGTCAAAAAATTGCTTTTTTTTACGTTTCGTAAGAGCTTGCTAACCTAACCTAACCTAACCTAACCTAACCTACCCTAACCAAACCATCGATATTTCTGCCTCCAGGAGAGCTTTTTTTACCTAGTTTTTTGCATATTAATTACAATACAGGTTAGCTCCTGCTATCCCGACTATAAAAATTGCCATCGCAGCTTTATATTGAAAAACTGGTTTTTGGCCCACTGTGCAAAATTTTTGTTCCGTTGAAATTTTTATTCCAGTTTATTTAGTTAACCCGCGCGGAGACGCATCTTTTGACACCCCACACGTGAGCCTGGCTCTCACGAAACGTCAAAAAATTGCTTTTTTTTTACGTTTCGTAAGAGCTTGCTAACCTAACCTAACCTAACTAACCTAACCTAACCTAACCAAACCATCGATATGTCTGCCTCCAGGAGAGCTTTTTTTACCTAGTTTTTTGCATATTAATTATAATACAGGTTAGCTCCTGCTATCCCGACTATAAAAATTGCCATCGCAGCTTTATATTAAAAAACTGGTTTTTGGCCCACTGTGCAAAATTTTTGTTCCGTTGAAATTTTTATCATCAAGAAAGAACGTTTTTGTTTTGCTCCTATAATTATTTTTCGAAAAACTTGTTAAAAGTGATTTCTTATAAACTTTTGTTATACCGTTGCGTTGCTGGTGAAGTGAACTTTTGAATAGTGAAATCTGGACACAATTTCAACCACGGAGTGCAATTTTATGGTCAAATACATAAAAAAAAAACTGTTAAACGGTTTTGAATACGGACCTACCTCAACCCGCAAAGCGCTCGATACTCCTCGCGCACACCGCACCTCAACCCCGCCGGGCCTGCGCTGCTTGGAGATTCTACAGCGCACTGAGTTCGTTTGGACTTCGACCGACAGACCGCTATCATCACGCTGGCGTCGTTTTTGGGGCTCGGCTCACAGCACGGGTGCAAAACGCTCGCGTAACAGAAGATAGAAGTGATATCGTGCCTTTAAAAACGTTTTTGTAACGCACAAGCATACCCAGATAAGTACTCTTTAGCGTTTTACTACTGACACCTCCGAATATGGCAGGCGTACAACGCACGCCTCCGAATACTTCTAAAGCCCATGCAACCAGCCTTAGCCAGACTCAGACTCAGTCGGAGCCAAATATTAACTCGGCAGTACAGATGAGTGAATATGTAAACACAAACAGACACAAACGTTTTCGCGCGGAAGACTCACCGCAAGCTGAAGATGGCTTATGCTCACTAGATGCTAGGAAGTATGACCAAGAGCCCTGTGTCACAAAGACCTTGGCGGAACAGACTGCCCTAATGAACAAACTACTGTCTGATATTAGGGGAAATTAAATCCCAAAACTCCCAAATACAGGCGTCCAATTCTGAAATTCGGAAGACAAATGACAAGATAGTCGAATCGATGTCTTTTATGAACAAGCAGTTTGAGGACTTGAAAAACGAGGTTGAAGTTTTAAGGAAAGAACGTCAGCAATAAAAGCAGTATATTACAAACCTAGAAAAAAAGATACTTGACCTACAGCACAAGTCACGATCGTCGGGTGTTGAAATACGTAATATCCCGCAGGAGCATTCAGAAACCAGCACCAGCCTGATTAAAACTGTATGCAAGATCTGCGAAGTTGTTGGAGTCTCTGTCCAAGAATCGGGCATACGTGACGTATACCGGCTACCAGGAAAAGCTGTCAGTCCGACTACCCCTCGACCACTTATCGCTGAATTTTCAACAGTCCAGACCAAACAGGTACTCATGTCGGCGGTACGGGCATATAATAGGGAGAAAAGAAAGGAAGACAAGCTAAACACCACCATCGTCGGTATATCAGGTACACCCCAACCGGTTTATATTGACGAGCAATTGCCTGCCACTACAAAAAAACTATTTTACCAAGCCCGTGAGTTTGCAAAAAACAAAGTCTTTAAATACTGTTGGATTTCTAATGGCAATATCTTTTTGCGCAAGAAAGAGGGCGACAAGCAAGTCCTAATACTATCAGAAAATTGTCTTCACCAACTTGAAAACTTAAATATGTGACTATTTTTACTCTTTTCTAATGTACTGTTTATATTAAGTTTAATGACCTTTATCTGTAAAATATCTCAACAACACACACCTCACACACTCTATACATATGTTACAAATTATGAATCCCTAACCACACTATACACAAAAACTATGATATTATATTATCCACAACAACACTCATTCCCAAAACTAAACTTGCGATGTTTCAATCATACTCTGTTCAACTGCATACGAAGGGCGAACAAAAATTATAACATTAAAATTCACACAATTACACCACAATTTGTCATTTTTGTTAATTTTAGTTATGGCTAGAAAAAACAACTTAAACAGTGAACTAGACTCGCTAAATGTTGGCAACTCTTTCACTTGTAGTCCCGAGGACTGTCTGAAGTTCGTAAACAATTCCGATAGCAACATAAAAGTATTACATTTAAACATACGCAGTTTAAACAAAAACTTTGATCAATTACAGGTACTGATACACTTAACAAAAATTTACTTTGATGTCATAATCCTTACCGAATGCTGGCTTAGTAAGGTTAGTAACCTACCCGTGCTACAGGGATTTCAATCCTATTTTACAAAAATAAACTCTAACCAGAACGATGGTATCGTTATCTATGCAAAACATTCTCTGCAAATCTCTGTGTGGGAACCAGACTTTATGTGTGGAAACTGTCTCGTCTGTCAAATAGATAATAAAAAAATTGCCATGGTAGTAGTCTATCGCTCACCCTCATACAATTCTCGCGAAAGCTTTGATAAGTTTCTCGATAGCTTAAACAATGTCTACACTAAACTCTCCACAGGGCAGAATATTGCTTTAATTGGCGACTTGAACATTGATATAAAACAGAATAGCCGAAATGACCGATGCCTCGAATATCTCATGCTGAACACATCGCATGGGCTTCTACCAACCCACCTATTCCCTACTCGGCTTGAAAATTGTCTTGACCACGCTTTCATAAAAACTACTCTACCTATCACCACACTAGTTTTAGACTCACATATTACCGACCACAAACCTCTCCTACTCTCTATCGGCAACACTAATCCCAAACGACGCACATCTCACACCTCTACCACGGTAGATTACGATGCAGTCAAGTTAGAGCTACAAAGCATGGACTTTACACACTTATACAAAACTGATAACCCCAATACTTCTATGAACAATTTCATAACCATGTTAACATCTGTAGTAACCAAACATACTCACCAAACTATAATTCCTAGAAGAAAAATAACTATCAAGCCGTGGATAACTCCTGGCCTTTTAAAGTGTATCCATAATCGAGACAAATTGCACATAAAATCAAAAAAAGACCCAGACAATCCTATAATCAAAATTACCTATACCCGCTATCGAAATTTTTGTAACTCCCTACTTCGGAAATTAAAAATTGCCTACGAAAAGAGTCAACTTGAGACAGCTAAAAATAACCCTAAAGCCCTCTGGAAAACAATAAAAGAAATAACTAACACAACTAAAACTAAAACAAGCCCTATAGAACTCCTGAAAATACGCGACAGTTATAAATCCTCCATAAATGAAGTGTGCAAATTCTTTAGTAATGTTGGAAAAAACCTGGCGGCCGACATCTTATCCCGATGTCATTCGGAATCAAGTCAAGTCCTAAATACCACTGACATCAACCCTTTCTCTCCCGCCAACTCCCTTGCGCTACTGGAGGTAGATGAAACTGAGGTGGAATCCCTTATACTGCAACTACGCAATGACTGTGCAATAGGCTGGGATGGTATATCGCCCATATTACTGAAAACATGCCTCAAGACTCTGACAAAGCCATTAACGCATATTTTTAATTCTTGCCTGCAGAGAGGGGTTTTTCCTGACGCTTTAAAAAGAGCAATAATACATCCAATCCACAAGGGAGGGAACAGAAGCTGTGTCAACAACTACAGACCCATCTCGGTTCTGACTGCACTCTCTAAGGTTCTTCAAAGAATTCTCAGCAGCCGTCTCAAGAACTTCCTGGATAGGTACCGTATCATAGCTGATAATCAGTACGGCTTTCGTACTGGAGTCTCGACTGAGGATGCGGTACTTGATCTGACGCAGATGGTTGCTGGAAACCTTGACAATAAAACCAAATCTCTAGGTATATTTCTAGACCTTTCTAAGGCTTTTGACACAGTTTCTGTCCCCAAACTTATCGCCAAATTGGAACTACTTGGTATACGAGGTATCGCTCTTCACATCTTTAAAGATTATCTCAGTAACCGTACCCAGGTAGTTAAAATTGATAATCTCCTTAGTGACGAGGAGTCAGTGTCTTACCGAGTGCCTCAGGGAAGCATTCTAGGCCCCATTTTGTTCCAAATTTATATGAATGACCTGTGCAGTATGGCCCTCCCTAATACTAAGCTATTTGCCTGTGCTGACGTCACCGTGATTGTAGCTTACGGACCAACGTGGGATAGTGTTCAATGTACCGCAGAATCAGCTTTAAACAAAGTAATAAAATGGCTGAACTCAAATCTGCTTACTCTCAACTTTAATAAGACATCCTACATTCCATTCTCTATTCGGCCTGACACTGCGCCAGATCACACCTTCTCGATAAAAGCTCACACATGTTCATCACAGCTGTCATCCTCGTGTCTTTGCCCAGCTCTCACAAGAACGGAATATATAAAATATCTTGGCGTACAAATAGACGCAGGATTACGATGGGATAATCAACTTAACGCCCTCACCTCTAGAACTATGAGATTGATACACACCTTTAGGTCTCTTAGAGAGTCGGCAAACCCTGATACCCTGAAAATGGTCTACTATGCACTATGTCAATCCGTTATTGGATATTGCATTACGGTATGGGGTGGTGCAACTAAAACTAGCCTAATCAGAGCCGAAAGAGCACAGAGAGCTATACTTAAAGTGATGTTACGAAAACCATATCGCTATCCTACAAAGCAACTATACGCGGATTGCAAGGTACTAACAGTCCGTCAGCTCTTTGTGCTCCAGTCTGTTCTCAGAAGACACGCTAGCGTTCCCCCGTCTAATCCCAATAAACGAACCAACATTCCCTCAGGCACTCGGCACCGAACTTCTTTTGCCAGACACCAATATTATACACTAAGCACACACATTTACAAAAAAACTCATAAAGCACTTAACATACTTGACCTAAATAAACATGAATTAAAGGTTAAGGTAACAGAATGGCTCCTTAAACAGGATTACTCTCAAACAGAATCACTGCTTACATACATCGCTTAAGAGTACACTCACAAGCAACCCTCTCCCCTTAGTTTCACAAATTGCATTAACACATATTAAAAAAAAAACACACACACACACACATACTCAAAAACACACACTCACAAACATTCACTCACAAACACACACAAACACACACTCACAAACACACACTGACATACACACACCTATCCATGCATGCCTTTAATTGGTTTTCTTTTATTTATCTTTTCTTTAATCATAAAATAAGCTAGATTCTATATCGCTTGGTAGATCGACATACCTTTGATTTGTATAATCTTATCGTACTAACCCCATAGCTGAACACTGTCTCTCAAGATACAGGTAGCCCTAGTTTGAGAGGCAGGGCTCACCAATTATTGTATACAGATTTTTTGTAGCATAGGTCACTTCCTTATCTCATGCACTAGCTGTTTTTTGTTAACCATTTAAATTAAGTCTGTAACCTTTTGGATATGAATAAATTTATTATTATTATTATTATTATTATTCCAGTTCATTTAGTCAACCCGCGCGGAGACGCATCTTTTGACACCCCACAAGTGAGCCTAGTTCTCACGAAACGTCAAAAAATTGCTTTTTTTTACGTTTCGTAAGAGCTTGCTAACCTAACCTAACCTAACTAACCTAACCAAACCATCGATATGTCTGCCTCCAGGAGAGCTTTTTTTACCTAGTTTTTTGCATATTAATTATAATACAGGTTAGCTCCTGCTATCCCGACTATAAAAATTGCCATCGCAGCTTTATATTAAAAAACTGGTTTTTGGCCCACTGTGCAAAATTTTTGTTCCGTTGAAATTTTTATTCCAGTTCATTTAGTCAACCCGCGCGGAGACGCATCTTTTGACACCACACAAGTGAGCCTAGCTCTCACGAAACGTCAAAAAATGCTTTTTTTTTTACGTTTCGTAAGAGCTTGCTAACCTAACCTAACCTAACTAACCTAACCTAACCTAACCAAACCATCGATATTTCTGCCTCCAGGAGAGCTTTTTTTACCTAGTTTTTTGCATATTAATTATAATACAGGTTAGCTCCTGCTATCCCGACTATAAAAATTGCCATCGCAGCTTTATATTAAAAAACTGGTTTTTGGCCCACTGTGCAAAATTTTTGTTCCGTTGAAATTTTTATTCCAGTTCATTTAGTTAACCCGCGCGGAGACGCATCTTTTGACACCCCACACGTGAACACCTCTCACGAAACGTCAAAAAATTGCTTTTTTTTTGCGTTTCGTAAGAGCTTGCTAACCTAACCTAACCTAACTAACCTAACCTAACCTAACCAAACCATCGATATTTCTGCCTCCAGGAGAGCTTTTTTTACCTAGTTTTTTGCATATTAATAGCTCCTGCTATCCCGACTATAAAAATTGCCATCGCAGCTTTATATTAAAAAACTGGTTTTTGGCCCACTGTGCAAAATTATTGTTCCGTTGAAATTTTTATTCCAGTTCATTTAGTTAACCCTCGCAGAAACGCATCTTTTGACACCCCACACGTGAGCCTAGCTCTCACGAAACGTCAAAAAATTGCTTTTTTTTTTCGTTTCATAAGTGCTTGCTAACCTAACCTAACTAACCTAACCTAACCTAACCAAACCATCGATATTTCTGCCTCCAGGAGAGCTTTTTTTACCTAGTTTTTTGCATATTAATTATAATACAGGTTAGCTCCTGCTATCCCGACTATAAAAATTGCCATCGCAGCTTTATATTAAAAAACTGGTTTTTGGCCCACTGTGCAAAATTTTTGTTCGGTTGAAATTTTTATTCCAGTTCATTTAGTTAACCCGCGCGGAGACGCATCTTTTGACACCCCACACGTGAGCCTAGCTCTCACGAAACGTCAAAAAATTGCTTTTTTTTTACGTTTCGTAAGAGCTTGCTAACCTAACCTAACCTAACTAACCTAACCTTTCTTTTTTTTTTTGCTGGGTGGAAAATCCTCATGGATGTCCTTCGCCTGGGGCGGGCGAAGGGGTCTGTCAGACTCTTACTGACTAAAAACCACCCTGGTGTTCCCTCATATACTTGACTCCGGGACAACGGGTGCGAATGGGACTTCCGCTGCCCCGGACTAGTACCGGCCCGCTGTCTGCGGGCCTCATCCCGTGGTGAGGAGTGAGGTCTCAACCCCCCTTTACGTCTAAGAGAGGCGCACGTGGAACACTACGCGCCGCCATCTCGGGTCTCGGTTGATGGGCCAACGGACGTCCCCGAGTCCGTCGACCCCGGACCGTTTTTAGGGGGGCTGAAAGAGGGCGTTGTCCGCCCTTCTTCGACGCCCGGTGCGCCTGGTTCGGGAAGGGAGTACACTAGTCATCTCCCCTTTCCGCAGCCTCCTTCTGCGAGATGACATTCTCACAGAAGGAGATCACCGCATCCCAAGACTCTGGACTGCCGACCATGGAACAAACCACAGCCGGCAGCGACAGGTCGCCTCCGACTTCCGCAATGAGGGCACGACGTGGCTCCTCCCATGCAACACAGTCGGCCAGCGTATGCCACGCCGTGTCCTCCGGACAGTGGGTGCAGTGATAGCACCGAGCATTCGGCTCTCTGTTCAGACGACACAGGTACTTCCCGAAGCAGCCATGCCCCGAAAGCACCTGCGTCGCCCGAAACGTCAGGGAGCCGTATTTCCTCCCGAGCCAGCGGTCAAGTACCGGCCGGACCGCCTCGATTGTAACGAGGCCAGCGGCAGGATGCAAAAGCCTTCTCCGCCAAACTAACCTAACCTAACCTAACCAAACCATCGATATGTCTGCCTCCAGGAGAGCTTTTTTTTTTTTTACCTAGTTTTTTGCATATTAATTATAATACAGGTTAGCTCCTGCTATCCCGACTATAAAAATTGCCATCGCAGCTTTATATTAAAAAACTGGTTTTTGGCCCACTGTGCAAAATTTTTGTTCCGTTGAAATTTTTATTCCAGTTCATTTAGTCAACCCGCGCGGAGACGCATCTTTTGACACCCCACACGTGAGCCTAGCTCTCACGAAACGTCAAAAAATTCCTTTATTTTTACGTTTCGTAAGAGCTTGCTAACCTAACCTAACCTAACTAACCTAACCTAACCTAACCAAACCATCGATATTTCTGCCTCCAGGAGAGTTTTTTTTACCTAGTTTTTTGCATATTAATTATAATACAGGTTAGCTCCTGCTATCCCGACTATAAAAATTGCCATCGCAGCTTTATATTAAAAAACTGGTTTTTGGCCCACTGTGCAAAATTTTTGTTCCGTTGAAATTTTTATTCCAGTTCATTTAGTCAACCCGCGCGGAGACGCATCTTTTGACACCCCACACGTGAGCCTAGCTCTCCCGAAACGTCAAAAAATTCCTTTATTTTTACGTTTCGTAAGAGCTTGCTAACCTAACCTAACCTAACTAACCTAACCTAACCTAACCAAACCATCGATATTTCTGCCTCCAGGAGAGCTTTTTTTACCTAGTTTTTTGCATATTAATTATAATACAGGTTAGCTCCTGCTATCCCGACTATAAAAATTGCCATCGCAGCTTTATATTAAAAAACTGGTTTTTGGCCCACTGTGTAAAATTTTTGTTCCGTTGAAATTTTTATTCCAGTTCATTTAGTCAACCCGCGCGGAGACGCATCTTTTGACACCACACACGTGAGCCTAGCTCTCACGAAACGTCAAAAAATTCCTTTATTTTTACGTTTCGTAAGAGCCTGCTAACCTAACCTAACCTAACTAACCTAACTTAACCTAACCAAACCATCGATATTTCTGCCTCCAGGAGAGTTTTTTTTACCTAGTTTTTTGCATATTAATTATAATACAGGTTAGCTCCTGCTATCCCGACTATAAAAATTGCCATCGCAGCTTTATATTAAAAAACTGGTTTTTGGCCCACTGTGCAAAATTTTTGTTCCGTTGAAATTTTTATTCCAGTTCATTTAGTCAACCCGCGCGGAGACGCATCTTTTGACACCCCACACGTGAGCCTAGCTCTCACGAAACGTCAAAAAATTCCTTTATTTTTAAGTTTCGTAAGAGCTTGCTAACCTAACCTAACCTAACTAACCTAACCTAACCTAACCAAACCATCGATATTTCTGCCTCCAGGAGAGCTTTTTTTACCTAGTTTTTTAAATATTAATTATAATACAGGTTAGCTCCTGCTATCCCGACTATAAAAAATTGCCATCGCATCTTTATATTAAAAAACTGGTTTTTGGCCCACTGTGCAAAATTTTTGTTCCGTTGAAATTTTTATTCCAGTTCATTTAGTCAACCCGCGCGGAGACGCATCTTTTGACACCACACACTTGAGCCTAGCTCTCACGAAACGTCAAAAAATTGCTTTTTTTTTACGTTTCGTAAGAGCTTGCTAACCTAACCTAACCTAACTAACCTAACCAAACCATCGATATTTCTGCCTCCAGGAGAGCTTTTTTTACCTAGTTTTTTGCATATTAATTATAATACAGGTTAGCTACTGCTATCCCGACTATAAAAATTGCCATCGCAGCTTTATATTAAGAAACTGGTTTTTGGCCCACTGTGCAAAATTTTTGTTCCGTTGAAATTTTTCTTCCAGTTCATTTAGTTAACCCGCGCGGAGACGCACCTTTTGACCCCCCACACGTGAGCCTAGCTCTCACGAAACGTCAAAAAATTGCTTTTTTTTACGTTTCGTAAGAGCTTGCTAACCTAACCTAACCTAACTAACCTAACCTAACCTAACCAAACCATCGATATTTCTGCCTCCAGGAGAGCTTTTTTTACCTAGTTTTTTGCATATTAATTATAATACAGGTTAGCTACTGCTATCCCGACTATAAAAATTGCCATCGCAGCTTTATATTAAAAAACTGGTTTTTGGCCCACTGTGCAAAATTTTTGTTCCGTTGAAATTTTTATTCCAGTTCGTTTAGTTAACCCGCGCAGAAACGCATCTTTTGACACCCCACACGTGAGCCTAGCTCTCACGAAACGTCAAAAAATTGCTTTTTTTTACGTTTCGTAAGAGCTTGCTAACCTAACCTAACCTAACTAACCTAACCAAACCATCGATATTTCTGCCTCCAGGAGAGCTTTTTTTACCTAGTTTTTTGCATATTAATTATAATACAGGTTAGCTCCTGCTATCCCGACTATAAAAATTGCCATCGCAGCTTTATATTAAAAAACTGGTTTTTGGCCCACTGTGCAAAATTTTTGTTCCGTTGAAATTTTTATTCCAGTTCATTTAGTCAACCCGCGCGGAGACGCATCTTTTGACACCCCACACGTGAGCCTAGCTCTCACGAAACGTCAAAAAATTCCTTTATTTTTACGTTTCGTAAGAGCTTGCTAACCTAACCTAACCTAACTAACCTAACCTAACCTAACCAAACCATCGATATTTCTGCCTCCAGGAGAGCTTTTTTTACCTAGTTTTTTGCATATTAATTATAATACAGGTTAGCTCCTGCTATCCCGACTATAAAAATTGCCATCGCAGCTTTATATTAAAAAACTGGTTTTTGGCCCACTGTGTAAAATTTTTGTTCCGTTGAAATTTTTATTCCAGTTCATTTAGTCAACCCGCGCGGAGACGCATCTTTTGACACCACACACGTGAGCCTAGCTCTCACGAAACGTCAAAAAATTCCTTTATTTTTACGTTTCGTAAGAGCTTGCTAACCTAACCTAACCTAACTAACCTAACTTAACCTAACCAAACCATCGATATTTCTGCCTCCAGGAGAGTTTTTTTTACCTAGTTTTTTGCATATTAATTATAATACAGGTTAGCTCCTGCTATCCCGACTATAAAAATTGCCATCGCAGCTTTATATTAAAAAACTGGTTTTTGGCCCACTGTGCAAAATTTTTGTTCCGTTGAAATTTTTATTCCAGTTCATTTAGTCAACCCGCGCGGAGACGCATCTTTTGACACCCCACACGTGAGCCTAGCTCTCACGAAACGTCAAAAAATTCCTTTATTTTTAAGTTTCGTAAGAGCTTGCTAACCTAACCTAACCTAACTAACCTAACCTAACCTAACCAAACCATCGATATTTCTGCCTCCAGGAGAGCTTTTTTTACCTAGTTTTTTAAATATTAATTATAATACAGGTTAGCTCCTGCTATCCCGACTATAAAAAATTGCCATCGCATCTTTATATTAAAAAACTGGTTTTTGGCCCACTGTGCAAAATTTTTGTTCCGTTGAAATTTTTATTCCAGTTCATTTAGTCAACCCGCGCGGAGACGCATCTTTTGACACCACACACTTGAGCCTAGCTCTCACGAAACGTCAAAAAATTGCTTTTTTTTTACGTTTCGTAAGAGCTTGCTAACCTAACCTAACCTAACTAACCTAACCAAACCATCGATATTTCTGCCTCCAGGAGAGCTTTTTTTACCTAGTATTTTGCATATTAATTATAATACAGGTTAGCTACTGCTATCCCGACTATAAAAATTGCCATCGCAGCTTTATATTAAAAAACTGGTTTTTGGCCCACTGTGCAAAATTTTTGTTCCGTTGAAATTTTTCTTCCAGTTCATTTAGTTAACCCGCGCGGAGACGCACCTTTTGACCCCCCACACGTGAGCCTAGCTCTCACGAAACGTCAAAAAATTGCTTTTTTTTACGTTTCGTAAGAGCTTGCTAACCTAACCTAACCTAACTAACCTAACCTAACCTAACCAAACCATCGATATTTCTGCCTCCAGGAGAGCTTTTTTTACCTAGTTTTTTGCATATTAATTATAATACAGGTTAGCTACTGCTATCCCGACTATAAAAATTGCCATCGCAGCTTTATATTAAAAAACTGGTTTTTGGCCCACTGTGCAAAATTTTTGTTCCGTTGAAATTTTTATTCCAGTTCGTTTAGTTAACCCGCGCAGAAACGCATCTTTTGACACCCCACACGTGAGCCTAGCTCTCACGAAACGTCAAAAAATTGCTTTTTTTTACGTTTCGTAAGAGCTTGCTAACCTAACCTAACCTAACTAACCTAACCAAACCATCGATATTTCTGCCTCCAGGAGAGCTTTTTTTACCTAGTTTTTTGCATATTAATTATAATACAGGTTAGCTCCTGCTATCCCGACTATAAAAATTGCCATCGCAGCTTTATATTAAAAAACTGGTTTTTGGCCCACTGTGCAAAATTTTTGTTCCGTTGAAATTTTTATTCCAGTTCATTTAGTCAACCCGCGCGGAGACGCATCTTTTGACACCCCACACGTGAGCCTAGCTCTCACGAAACGTCAAAAAATTGCTTTTTTTTACGTTTCGTAAGAGCTTGCTAACCTAACCTAACCTAACTAACCTAACCAAACCATCGATATTTCTGCCTCCAGGAGAGCTTTATTTACCTAGTTTTTTGCATATTAATTATAATACAGGTTAGCTCCTGCTATCCCGACTATAAAAATTGCCATCGCAGCTTTATATTAAAAAACTGGTTTTTGGCCCACTGTGCAAAATTTTTGTTCCGTTGAAATTTTTATTCCAGTTCATTTAGTTAACCCGCGCGGAGACGCATCTTTTGACACCCCACACGTGAGCCTAGCTCTCACGAAACGTCAAAAAATTGCTTTTTTTTACGTTTCGTAAGAGCTTGCTAACCTAACCTAACCTAACCTAACCTACCCTAACCAAACCATCGATATTTCTGCCTCCAGGAAAGCTTTTTTTACCTAGTTTTTTGCATATTAATTACAATACAGGTTAGCTCCTGCTATCCCGACTATAAAAATTGCCATCGCAGCTTTATATTAAAAAACTGGTTTTTGGCCCACTGTGCAAAATTTTTGTTCCGCTGAAATTTTTATTCCAGTTCATTTAGTCAACCCGCGCGGAGACGCATCTTTTGGCACCCCACACGTGAGCCTAGCTCTCACGAAACGTCAAAAAATTGCTTTTTTTTTACGTTTCGTAAGAGCTTGCTAACCTAACCTAACCTAACTAACCTAACCTAACCTAACCAAACCATCGATATTTCTGCCTCCAGGAGAGTTTTTTTTACCTAGTTTTTTGCATATTAATTATAATACAGGTTAGCTCCTGCTATCCCGACTATAAAAATTGCCATCGCAGCTTTATATTAAAAAACTGGTTTTTGGCCCACTGTGCAAAATTTTTGTTCCGTTGAAATTTTTATTCCAGTTCATTTAGTCAACCCGCGCGGAGACGCATCTTTTGACACCCCACACGTGAGCCTAGCTCTCACGAAACATCAAAAAATTCCTTTATTTTTCGTTTCGTAAGAGCTTGCTAACCTAACCTAACCTAACTAACCTAACCTAACCTAACCAAACCATCGATATTTCTGCCTCCAGGAGAGCTTTTTTTACCTAGTTTTTTGCATATTAATTATAATACAGGTTAGCTCCTGCTATCCCGACTATAAAAATTGCCATCGCAGCTTTATATTAAAAAACTGGTTTTTGGCCCACTGTGCAAAATTTTTGTTCCGGTGAATTTTTTATTCCAGTTCATTTAGTCAACCCGCGCGGAGACGCATCTTTTGACACCCCACACGTGAGCCTAGCTCTCACGAAACGTCAAAAAATTGCTTTTTTTTACGTTTCGTAAGAGCTTGCTAACCTAACCTAACCTAACCTAACCTACCCTAACCAAACCATCGATATTTCTGCCTCCAGGAGAGCTTTTTTTACCTAGTTTTTTGCATATTAATTACAATACAGGTTAGCTCCTGCTATCCCGACTATAAAAATTGCCATCGCAGCTTTATATTGAAAAACTGGTTTTTGGCCCACTGTGCAAAATTTTTGTTCCGTTGAAATTTTTATTCCAGTTTATTTAGTTAACCCGCGCGGAGACGCATCTTTTGACACCCCACACGTGAGCCTAGCTCTCACGAAACGTCAAAAAATTGCTTTTTTTTTTTTTTTTTTTTTTTACGTTTCGTAAGAGCTTGCTAACCTAACCTAACCTAACTAACCTGAGTGCACAGCCATACGCGGTCGCAACAACATCAGCTCCACGTCAAAAATTCATAAAAATTGAAATTTTTATGCTGCGCGTGTTCTTGTGTTATAGTGCGGTGAATAAGTGTTTGACTCGCCAGGATTTATGTGTGCAACATCCTGAGTCACCTGGATCAGAAGTTATAAGTGAGCAACTTTGGAGGACTCCCCTGGCTTGGAGGTTAGTGTTTTTCGTAACGAGATCAAATTTCTTGTGAAACGTTAATATTCCACGTTCAAAGACACCAAGATCAAGGAAATCGGATCATCACAAGTAAAGTTATTAGGCATTTAAATCAGCCAATATAACCTCTAAACACGTGGTGTTTAGTCGGAACGCACTTCAAACCTCCACGAGGCGTGACGTTATCGCCAACTCTACACGAGGGACTACGTCACGATACTTACTTAGACTTTGCCACTGAGAGCTCGGCCTGCATCACCAAAAACGTAACTTCTAGGGAAATCCTCACTCCCAAGTCTGGGAATACTCGTGTTTGGACTCGTCTGAACCGGGACACAAGGACCTTACCCCCTCCACAACACCCCTTGTTTTTCCATAACCCTTATTTCCCCCCTCCACCCCTCTGTTCCCCGCCCCCTCACTACATACATAGGCCCCCAGGGTACTTTGAAGCCCTTGGACCTAGAGTACCCGTGATTGGGCTCTCCAGAACCAGGAAAGCAGGACCTTCTCCCCCCACCCTTCCAGACTTCTTACCCCCTCCACTAACTGCTTCAGTATAACCCTGGTATTTTCACACTCCATAGCCTTCCCACGAAACCTTCCCCCCCACCCTCCTCTCGGTTACTTCACCCCCCCGAAGTATATCTCTGGATCCAGCAAAGATACCACCATCGAGTTTGGACTCATTAGATTCGTTAGAGGAAAAGGAAGAATCTGGCCCCGGCAGAAAGTGAGGATAACGCACCCAGAGAGAAATATTGACCAGGAAGTCTCCTCGAGTCACCTTCAACGCTTCAACGCTGCATCGTAGCATAGAGAATCAGAGCGTACATCTGGCTCTGACGCGCACCGGCGTGTACTCCGGAGCACAACGTAGACGCAGTCCAGCGAGCGTCGTTACATTCCATCACTCTTTTATTTTTGTGTGATATATACAGAGTGGTGATGACAATACGACAATAAATTAAACCTCGCATACCTCAAGACGTTCTCAGTCTACATACAAAAAATCATTTGAATATATCCAGTAGTTTAGTCACAGGAAATTATTTTTCATTTTTAACATTTGCTACATGATGTATCTGATAATAGGGAAACACTGTCAGGTTAACGACCCACATCGGTATAAACATCAAAACATTAAAGTCACGTTGCCAACTCGCTACTTAAAGACTTTCGCCAAATTAGTATTTTCATCTGATTTAGTGAAAATTATACCTTAATACTGAGTAATAAGAGTCATAAAGCGTGTCATCAAAGTTGGATAAGAAAGTAACGAATGCGGAAATTGCAATGCACTCATAATATTAATAGAAAATTTAGTGTGTACGAAAGAGATAAATCTAGTTTCGTTTGTTACTTCGCTTTCTTGAAGAAATTTGCTACTACTTTTACTTTAGCTTAGTGTGTCGCCGCGGTCCTGTGAAGAGACACGCGTCCTCGCTTTGTTTGTAGGAGCCGCTAACTTTCGTATAGGTACTTCCCCGCCGCTCGTGTTTAACTTTGTAAATTCATTTACGACGGTATTAGTGCGAAATTGGACGCTTTATTTTGGTGACAGGACACGTAACGTTTTAATAGGTATTTAGTTAAACAGTGAGTGAATTGTGCGAAATTAGACGCTTAGTTTTTATTGTTTTCGTGTTTTTTTTTTAACGCAACCCAACGTGTAGTTCGCGAAGGGCAGGTCAGGTGTTGACCATACAACTATTCTTAAAGTTTTAAAACGTGACAAACGGAAGCCGTATAAATACAAGAAATTGCATGCATTGTTACCTAGAGACAAACCAGTTAGGGAAAACTTTTGTCGCTGGATTGAAAATAAACATTTCGAGAATCCGGATTTCTTGTACAATGTGATGTGGACTGATTAAAGTACATTTACAAGGAACGGTTTATGGAACAGACAGAATCTTCGTTACTGGAGCCGCGTGAATCCACGTCTAGGACGGGAGACTTCGCACCAGTACAGACTTGCTGCCAATGTTTGGGCTGTGCTAAATAATCTGTGATTCAGTGTAATTTTACTGAGCATTAATCCATAATTAAAAGCTAAAAAATCAAGTCGCTACAGGACCGCGCGTTGTTGCCGCTCTTACGACAGGTTAGTGAACTCATATTTATAAATGGTGTTCTATTTCGTTTCTAGTTTTATGCCATTTAGTTTGTTTGAAAATTTTATTTTTTTATTTTCGATGTTAGGACATTTTTGATAGCTTAAACTTCTTCTTATAAACTAGTATTGTCCGTGTTTTCATTTATTGTCGTATTGTCTTCTCCACGCTGTATATACGTATTTAATTTCTTAATTTTTAAATATTTTCAACTAGTTTTAATTTGAATAGTATAACTAAGCTATTGTTAGACCTAAGTAAATACAAAAAAAAATAACTACAATGTCTACCAATTTTAATACCCGTAAGTCAGCTGCGGAGGTCGCACCTAGGACGGGCTCTTTGAGGACAAGGGTGCTCAAAAATGCCGCGAAATCAACCACATCTGAACGGCAACCACCAACCTTCCTCACTGGGCCTACGGTGTCGAAGGCAGCCTCAGAATCTGGTGTCGGAGTTGGAACGGCGTCCACGCAAAGGCTTACACCACCTGCGGAAGCCCAGCAAGTGGCGTCTGAGGGCAACAACTCAGCGAGGACTTCATCAGTGCCCGACACGATGGAGGCAGCGGCTCAAGCGGCGGAGAAAATTATAGACTGGGCCCAGGTAGGTATCTCCCCCCCTCGTCAAATTATCTCGGACGAGGAAAGCTCTGTCGCCTCCTCCTCAGGACTGCCGGTCCGTGCAGTGCGCCCCAGCCTCCTCTACAGAACACCAAGGAGGGGCACTGGTGTCGAGATGGACTTGGCGACTCGCGAGGCCAATGAGCTCCTTCAAAAAGGTAAGGACGCGCTAGAGGAGTCCAAGAACACCAAAAGAGAGATCAAATCAACAGTCCATGAATGTCTCCAGGGACTTTACGAGATTGTTCTCTCTCTTGCCGACTCACGAGCGAGGCATAAATACAACCTGGAGAAAGAGCGTGTCCGAAACGCGCAGGAGCTCATCAACGTCGAGAGGTACCATAACCGGCAAATGGGCGAGCTCAAAAAGAGTTTGACGTCTGAGCTCCACCTCGCTCGTATCGACATAGCCGACACCCTTAAAGAGGCAAGGGACATTAGGAACTGGCTTGGTTACGAAATCGAGGAACCGTATCGGCACATAAAAGAGAGCCGGAGGGCGATTGAGTCTCTGGCAAACGCCATGCAAAACATACATGAGACGGTCGCAAAAGACAGCGCACCCGCGGTGGCTGAACAGAAGTGGGAAACGGTGAGAGAGGACCTCACCCGCTTAAACACAAACACCGCAGGCGTGTCCAACCAGCTTGACGTCCTCCGACAATCAGTCGAAAAGCTGAAAATGGACATGTCGGGGTCTCGATCGCCTTCTTTACCTCCGCCGCAAGCCCCGGGCGATTTTTCGAGTTCCTCGACCGAGAAGCTTGAAGATCTGCAGACGCAAGTCACTACACTTCAGGAAATGGTCACGCAGATCCTCGAAAGACCCATGATCTCCCCCCCTCCACCACCACAACCTTTGGACCTGACTCCTCATCTGAGGCCTCTGTCTGAAAGACTAGAAATCGTGTCATCTGACCTCCGAGTGCTGCGAGACAAAGAACCACCTGCAGCCATACCATCGACGCCAAGTCTCAGCACGGAGCTCGTGGTCGCTGAGGTCAAGAAAACTTTGGCCACTATAGAGAAAGGGGTGTCTGAAATGAGTAGAGCGGACACTGTGGCAAACTGTCAGGGCATGACGACCTACGCCCAAGTGACACAGACTCCTAAGTGTCCCAACCACACCCTGATTATCTCGTCCACAGATCCCAAACACACAGGAGACAATATAATCGAGAGGGTCAGGACTTCATTGGACCTCAAGAAGACGGGGGCCAAAGTCAATAAGGTTCGGAAGGCGCGAAACCAAAAAATTGTGTTGAGCTGCGCCAGCAAAGAGGATCTTCACCTTATAAAGGATCAGGTCCAAAAGAACAAATTACTGAAAATCCACGAACCAAAACCGCAGAACCCGCTTGTCTGTATCAGAGGAGTCCTGTCCATGTACAGTGACGACGAGATGGTAGACCTGCTCAAAGCGCAGAACAGACATCTCCTCCAGAACGTCAAAATGGACGGACAGACCATCAAACTTAGATACAGGAAGCGGGCGAGGAACCCTCATGAGTGTCATCCAGTTCTGGAATTGTCTCCAGCTCTCTGACAGAGCTTCACACAGGCTGGTAAGGTCCACCTGGGTATCCAGAGATGCCCAATAGAGGACCAATCACCGCTAGTGCAGTGCACTAAATGCCTCGGTTATGGCCACACACGAACACTCTGTAAGGAGAAAAAAGAAACCTGCAGTTACTGTAGTGGTCAGCACCACGAACGAGCATGCAGCTCCAAAACTGAGGCCAAGCCTCCGACATGCGCAAACTGCCAGAGAGCGAAAAAAGAAGGAGAAGTACTGGCACACGTAGCCTTCAGCAACGAGTGTCCAGAAAGAAAGAAATGGGATGACATAGCGAGGTCACGGGTGTCTTATTGCTAAAGGCGACCAAGAGAACAACAGCACAGTCACCCTTCAGAACGCAAGACCAGCAACAAGCAGGTTAAAGGTCATCCAAGCTAACCTGCACCGCTCTAAGCTTGCAACGACGGAATTGCATCATGTGGCCGTAAAGAAGGGATTCTCAATCGCACTTGTCCAGGAACCGTATGTCGGGAACACAGGTGTTATGAAACAGAACCCAGGTACACAAGTCATTCAGTGTACCCTAAACCGCCAAAAACCAGTAAAAGCGGCAATTGTCATTTTCGGTGGCAGTCTGGAGGTCATTCATGACCCCCAGATCGTAACCGAGAACGTTGCAGCCGTTTTGCTGAAGGTAGGTCAGTTAAAGCTTGGTGTGATATCCGTCTACTTCGAGGGAGACCAAGACATAGACCCTTACCTCCTTAGAACAAAAGAGGTTTTCAATAAATTACAGACAAATAACGTCCTAGTGGGGGGAGACGTGAACGCCTGGAGCCAGTGGTGGGGAAGCGACCACGAGGACCATCGCGGGGCAGCATACAACGCCTTCCTGTCTGAACAAGAGCTTCAGATCCTCAATACGGGCCAAACCCCAACCTTCGAAGCCTACAGGCGTGGTAGGTTATACAAGAGTATCGTGGACGTAACTGCCTGTAGTGAGTCGCTGTTGGGAAGAGTCGAGGATTGGCGTGTGGACAGAAATTTAACAACATCCGACCACAACGCAATCACGTTCTCATTTCGCCTTGACAGAGCTTTGGAACCGTTGAAATCCATTTCAACGCGGATCTATAATACCAAAAAGGCGAAATGGTTGGACTTTAGGACACACTTCACGGCAAACTTGTCTCAGAAAACCATCACACCAGCCAGAGTAATGGAGGTTGCGAACCCAGAGGAATTGGAGGCGATGGTCACCACTTATGTTGACTTGATACACCACGCATGCAAATGGTCGATTCCAAAGATTGGAACAAGGAAGACCGATTCCAGGGCCCCGTGGTGGTCAGCTTCCCTAGAACAACTGAAACGGGAGGTTCTGACCAAAAAGAGGAGGATCCGGAATGCGGCCCCAAGTAGAAGGGATTTTGTAATCGGTGAGTACGTACAGGCCAAACTAAACTACAAGACCAAATCAATGGAGGCAGCAACAGAAAGCTGGAAGCAGTTCTGCTCAACACAGGACCGGGAGAGTATGTGGGACGGTATCTACAGAGTCTTACGGAAGACAGCCAGAAAACAGGAAGACACGCTCCTGAGGAACACCGCCGGCGATACTTTAAGCCCGGAACAATCGGCGGAACTTCTGGCAAAAACGTTCTATCCCGACGACTCAGTAGATGTAGAACAACAACACCACACGTCGGTCCGGAGACTTGCGGAGGAATTTAATAACACCGAAGTTTTGTCGGCCAACGACCCACCATTTACACCAGCAGAGCTGGAAATGGTCCTTCAGGCACAGAACCCAAAAAAAGCTCCAGGTCCTGATGGTCTGACGGCCGACATCTGCACTGCTGCGATCAACTGCAACAGGGAGGTGTTCCTAGCATTGGCAAACAAATGCCTCTGCCTATCACATTTCCCAAAACAGTGGAAAGTAGCACACGTGTGCATACTCCGATAGGCCGGGCAAGGATGATTACACCCATTCGAAATCATACAGACCAATAGGACTGCTCTCGGTCCTGGGCAAGATCGTCGAAAAACTCGTCGTTGGCAGACTGCAACACCATTTCCTCCCCACACTCAACACAAGCCAGTACGGGTTCATGCCGCAGCGTGGAACCGAGGACGCCCTCTATGATCTGATAGAGCACATCCGGGCCGAAGTCAAAGCCAAAAAGGTAGTGCTTTTAGTTTCACTGGACATAGAGGGGGCCTTCGACAACGCGTGGTGGCCTGCTCTCAAGGTACAGATGCAGCGCAAAAAATGCCCTAAAATTTGTACGCTCTTGTAGCCTCATATCTAGAAGACCGGTGCGTCAGGGTCAACTACGCCAGAGCATCTAGCGAGAAGGGTACCACAAAGGGATGCGTCCAGGGCTCAATAGCCGGTCCGACGTTTTGGAACCTCATCCTAGACTCACTTCTGGAGAAAATGTCAGCAATGGGGGTATATTGTCAAGCATTCGCAGATGATGTGGTCCTTGTTTTCTCGTCTCAGGGGGTTGATTCCTTGCAGCAGACAGCCGAAAGCACGTTGCAGACCATCTCAGAGTGGGGTGTACAGAATAAGCTTCGTTTTGCCGCGCATAAAACCAAAGCAATGGTAATAACGAAGCGGCTCAAGTACGACACCCCCGTGATACATATGTCTGGGACTCGACTGAATCTGGTGGAAGAGATCAAACTACTGGGACTCACCATAGACCATAAACTCACCTTCAATGCGCACGTGACAGCCACATGTAAGAAGGCTGCAGATATTTACAAACAACTAGCGTGTGCAGCTAAAGTGACATGGGGTCTAAACAGTGAGATAATAAGGACCATATACGTGTCGGTGATAGAGCCGATTGTGCTGTATGCAGCAAGTGCGTGGGCTCCAGCAGCAGAGAAACTGATGACAAGAAATCAGTTAGACTCTCTGCAGAGGGGCTTTACGCATAAGATTTGCAAGGCATACCGCACGGTGTCTCTGACATCGGCATTGATTCTGTCGGGGCAATTACCTCTTGATCTCCGGGTAATTGAGGCTGTAACCCTATTCAAGATTAAAAAGGGTCATTCCGAGGAGTACCTGCCACCGGGCAGGGAGGTTGAGCGCAAGGTGGGACCTTTACAGATCCCCCATCCGTCGCGACTCACGATAACAGAGTACGAGTGCCTAGAGAACCTGGACCCCGAAACCCTGAGTGACCGCCAAGTAACCGGACCTCAAATTTATACCGACGGCAGCAAAATTGAGGGGAAAGTCGGAGCTGCTCTTACTTGGTGGAATGAAGGCAGGGAGACCAGGTACTCAACCTTTCGCCTGGAACCACACAACACCGTCTTTCAGTCGGAATTGTACGCACTGTATCGAGCAGTCAAACTGGTGAGAACGTCTAGGATGACCTCTGTCAACATATTGAGTGACTCAAGATCGTCGCTCGATCTGTTAAGGAGCCCATCTGTCACTCACCCATTAGCTCTCGGTATTAAAAGGTTGGTGCGTGAGATCCGCGAAGAGGGTAGAGACGTGAGGCTGTTTTGGTTAAGGGCACACATTGGTACTCCCGGAAATGAAAGAGCGGACGAGTTGGCTAAGAAAGCTGCACTCACTAAAAAGACAGCCCCCGACTACGACAGGGTGCCAATATCGTTCGTCAAGAGGCAGATACGTGAGGAAACTGTTAAGAAATGGCAGCGGCGCTACGAATCTTCCAGCACGGGCTCGGTCACCAAAGTATTCTTCCCTACCGTCCAAGCGGCAAGGAAGATTCTTAAAGACACGGTATTAACACCTACCGATGTTCAAGTACTGACCGGCCACGGGGGATTCGGAGCTTATCTCCACCGCTTTCACCTTAAAGATAGTCCCGCATGCGTCTGCGATCCCAACAATGACGAGACGGTATGGCACGTACTCACCGAGTGCCCAAGATTTGGACGACAAAGAATGGACCTAGAAACTGAAATACAGATGTCAGTCACACAGTCCAAACTCCAATCCATAATGGAGACTAAGAACACCAGAACACCATTCTTGGCATTCGCGAGTAGGGTCATGCAAGTCGTAGCGAAGGCCAATGGCTCTACACAAGCCCCTGCGCGTGCACAAACACACACACAGGCACCGGTACAGACACTCACTCAAACACCAACACACCTGACTGATATGAGCTCAAACTTTACCACAAACACTTCCATCGTAAGCTTTACCCAACCGACGATAACCCGGTGCACCTCGGCTCTATGCCAGTTTCTAGACTTCGGGGAGAATGGGAAAGCGGGTATCAGACTGCGTAGTGTAGCCCTCTTCATGAACAGGAACAACGAGAGACTCGGCATAAGCTTCTGCCGTGCAGGAGGGGGAAATAGCGTTTCTTTATCACCAGGACTGGCAGCCTTGATCAATGGAAGCACTTACAAATCGAGCATGGAACGCACGAAGTTCAACGCGTTACCTGTAGTGGAAATTGCCGAACACCAATACCGTCTTGTGCGATCGCAAAACAAAACAATCGCACTTTTCGAGTGGCATGAGGCAACTCCGTTTGCGCAAGCATGCTCATTGCTGACCAAAATCGTAGAGGCTGGCCGGACCACGAGTACGCGCCCCCGGATTATCAGCCTGGACGCAATGGCAATCGGCTACGAGAGGGGTGAAGTGGCTGATCGGTATGGATGCATTAAGGCCTCGGTAGATCACGAACTAGTGGTTTATGAGGACAGAGGGGAAGACCTTAGTTTTCTCAGACCCCCCAAAATGTGTACCATACTGAAAAAAACAGAAACCGGTCAGCAAGCATTCGCCACATCAGCCCCAACAACGCCTTGCGGATCAGAAAGACTGCAGCAGAGGCTCACAGCTGAGAAAGCCGCTTCAGAAGGGAAAAAAAGTGGCAGTATAGAAGAGAAGCTCAAGACAAAAGATCGACTGAAATCAGTGCCCAACTTCTTGAGCAGGCTGCTGGGTTTTGGTACCAAGCCTAATCATATCAGTCAGACGGCCGCAGTACAGGAATTCACAAAAACCATTCCGGTGCCACCGAAACAGCAGCGCCCATCCCCAACGAGAGCCGACAGAGGGCAGGTCAGCCCGCCGAAACTCAGGACGGTAACTAAATCCGGCGACCATGTGGCGAATGCCTTTCTCGAGTTTCAAGCCATCACTAAAGCAACCAAAGATGTCAATCTCATGACTTGCGAGAAGATCATGCAGTCATACCAGCTGGAGATTGAAGGGTTGCTGAAGGTGAGACTAGAGGAGGCCGAAGCAGCCATATATAATAATGCCACCTCCCTAGTCATCAAGGGAGAAATGGCTGGTCAATATATGGCTGCGTACAGCGCCACGAGTGGATTCGTGCCGTTGGACGAGTTAGAAACGACGCGGACTGACCGCATTACTTTCGCGACACCCGCAAGTAACCCAATTGTAATAGTAGCCCGGTGTACCAAAATCATGCTGGATGACAAGATCCTCGAACAGGCGGAAGCAATCTCGAGGACCATAGGTCAGGCCGGAGGTTGGGAACTACCGGAAATAAATTGGGTCAACGGTGTTCCGGGGTGCGGTAAGACAACTTGGGTGATCAATAACTTCGATAAGGACAACGACGTCATAGCCACTACAACAACCGAGGCCGCTAAAGACCTGCGGCAAAAACTGGCGCACAAAATTGGTAAAGACAACAGAACCAAAGTGCGCACGATGGCTTCGATACTATCGAACGGGTGCAGAGAGTCCCAGAAATGCAAACGCATTCTCGTGGACGAGGCTCTCATGAACCATTTCGGAGCCATCGTAATGGCAGTTCGGTTGTCAGGCGCTGTAAGCGTGGTCCTTATCGGGGATGTTAACCAACTGCCTTACCTGGACAGGGAAGATCTCTTCCCTCTCAGTTACGCCCGTCCAGACTCAGTGGCAACCATCAGCCAAGAGTTGTTCTGCACACACCGGAATCCGATGGACGTCGCGTACGCCCTGGGAGAAGTGTACCCTGGCATATACTCGTCCAGGAACCAGGTCCGCTCCCTACAGCTCAGAAGATTCACGGGCGCGGACATTCCCGGCACTCTTCCCAACACACTATTCCTGGTCCATACGCAGGAGGAGAAGAAGACCCTCATTGACCAGGGATTTGGGGTGGGTGCTGGATCGTGTGTCCTGACCATCCACGAGGCCCAGGGTTTAACCAGCGAGTCGGTCATCATCTTGAGGACAAAATCCAATACCATCAGGATTCACAGTAGCGTCCCACATGCAGTAGTGGCAGTCTCCAGACACACTGACCACTGCGTGTACTACGCCGATAACGCTGATGACGCCATCGGATGGTTCATAAGAAGGGCACAAGAAGCGTCTACCAGAGACATCATCGGCAGCAATATGAAGAACGCCATGCGGCATCGGGACCTGACAGTCGTTGAGTCACTGATGCACCTTCCAAGACAATGATGAGTTGATGGTGCTTTGGACGCCACGGGTATCTCTCTGGGGTTGTTGGTGTCAAAGGAGTGGCGATCAGTCCTGGAGTGGGTCATCCGTAGTTGACTTAATGGTGGGATGTTGGTCCTTGTGTGTGTGTAAATTGAGGCATGTGTTTAGTTTGAAGATATTTATAGAAATTAAAAGTATGCTCAACAAATAACAATAATACCAAAAAAAAAAAAAAAAAATAACCACAAAAAAAAAAAAAAAAAAAAATAATAATAATAATAAAAAAAAAGAGAGTATATGTATGTAATGTATGTAAAAGTGTAATTAGTAGTATTAAAGTAATGTAATTAGTATTAAAATGGAGGTGACATTAGTATATATTGTTTATTATATCATGTATAGTATCGGGCTATTTGTTTGAAGCGACACTGGTCGTGACTGTGGGCTGTGCATGCATTCGGAATCAGAATAATCACTTTTCGGTGCATGTATGGGTCGGCGCCGCTCTGGGGTGTGGCTTCGAACGGATGGCTTACGAGAGATGGAAAATTTGTAACACAACAGGTGCTCTGGAGTGGCGCCACTTGTATGTGGAGTTGCCCAGAAGCAAACAATTGTAAACAGCTAAACAAGAGCACGGACGCCTTGTCTGTGGATATACTGTAAGGCAGGAGTGTGGTTTTAGTCAGTAAGAGTCTGACACTGACCAGACTGGCTCGTTTGTGAGGCAGCCTGGCCGTCCATGAGGATTTCCCACTCCTGCCGGAAAAAAAAAAAAAAAAAAAAAAAAAAAAAAAAAAAAAAAAACCTAACCAAACCATCGATATGTCTGCCTACAGGAGACCTTTTTTTACCTAGTTTTTTGCATATTAATTATAATACAGGTTAGCTCCTGCTATCCCGACTATAAAAATTGCCATCGCAGCTTTATATTAAAAAACTGGTTTTTGGCCCACTGTGCAAAATTTTTGTTCTGTTGAAATTTTTATTCCAGTTCATTTAGTCAACCCGCGCGGAGACGCATCTTTTGACACCCCACACGTGAGCCTAGCTCTCACGAAACGTCAAAAAATTCCTTTATTTTTACGTTTCGTAAGAGCTTGCTAACCTAACCTAACCTAACTAACCTAACCTAACCTAACCAAACCATCGATATTTCTGCCTCCAGGAGAGTTTTTTTTACCTAGTTTTTTGCATATTAATTATAATACAGGTTAGCTCCTGCTATCCCGACTATAAAAATTGCCATCGCAGCTTTATATTAAAAAACTGGTTTTTGGCCCACTGTGCAAAATTTTTGTTCCGTTGAAATTTTTATTCCAGTTCATTTAGTTAACCCGCGCGGAGACGCATCTTTTGACCCCCCACACGTGAGCCTAGCTCTCACGAAACGTCAAAAAATTGCTTTTTTTTACGTTTCGTAAGAGCTTGCTAACCTAACCTAACCTAACTAACCTAACCTAACCTAACCAAACCATCGATATTTCTGCCTCCAGGAGAGCTTTTTTTACCTAGTTTTTTGCATATTAATTATAATACAGGTTAGCTACTGCTATCCCGACTATAAAAATTGCCATCGCAGCTTTATATTAAAAAACTGGTTTTTGGCCCACTGTGCAAAATTTTTGTTCCGTTGAAATTTTTATTCCAGTTCATTTAGTTAACCCGCGCGGAGACACATCTTTTGACACCCCACACGTGAGCCTAGCTCTCACGAAACGTCAAAAAATTGCTTTTTTTTTTACGTTTCGTAAGAGCTTGCTAACCTAACCTAACCTAACTAACCTAACCTAACCTAACCAAACCATCGATATTTCTGCCTCCAGGAGAGTTTTTTTTACCTAGTTTTTTGCATATTAATTATAATACAGGTTAGCTCCTGCTATCCCGACTATAAAAATTGCCATCGCAGCTTTATATTAAAAAACTGGTTTTTGGCCCACTGTGCAAAATTTTTGTTCCGTTGAAATTTTTATTCCAGTTCATTTAGTCAACCCGCGCGGAGACGCATCTTTTGACACCCCACACGTGAGCCTAGCTCTCACGAAACGTCAAAAAATTCCTTTATTTTTACGTTTCGTAAGAGCTTGCTAACCTAACCTAACCTAACTAACCTAACCTAACCTAACCAAACCATCGATATTTCTGCCTCCAGGAGAGACACACACACGTGAGCCTAGCTCTCACGAAACGTCAAAAAATTGCTTTTTTTTTACGTTTCGTAAGAGCTTGCTAACCTTTTTTTTTTTTTTTTTTTTTGTTGCCGGGGTGGAAAATCCTCATGGATGTCCTTCGCTCGGGGCGGGCGAAGGGGTCTGTCAGACTCTTACTGACTAAAAACCACCCCGGTGTTCCGTCCCACACTTGGACCGGGGATCGTGAGAGCTAGTACGACTTCCATGATCCCCGGCTAGTGCCGGCCCGCCTATGCGGGCCACCTCTGGCTCGCGGGGAGAGTGAGGTGTCCTCTCCCCGCGACGTCTAATAGGGGCGCACGTGGAACACTACGCGCCGCCGCCTCGGGTCCTGCTGGATGGGGGTCGGCGGACGACCCCGAGTCCACCGGCCCTCTGGACCTATTTAGGGGGGCTGGAAGAGGGCGTTGTCCGCCCTCCGCCGACGCCCGGTACGTCTGCTGCGGATCGAGAGAGTGGCCACGGCCTCCCTTTCCCTTTCCGCAGCCTCCTTCTGCGAAATTACGAATTCACAGAAGGAGATCACCGCATCCCACGACTCGGCGCTCCCGACCATCGAACGTGCGACGGCCGGCAGCGACAGGTCGGGGCCCACTTCGGATACGAGGGCACGGCGCTGCTCCTCCCATGCGGCACACTCTGCCAGTGTGTGCTGCGCCGTGTCCTCCCGACAGTCGGTGCAGTGATGGCACCGAGCGTCCGGCTCCCTGTTTATGCGACACAGGTACTTCCCGAAGCAGCCATGCCCCGAGAGCACCTGCGTCGCCCGAAACGACAGGGAGCCGTGCTTCCTCCCGAGCCATTCGTCAAGCACTGGTCGGATCGCGTCGACGGTAGCAAGGCCGGCGGTAGGGCGCAAAAGCCTATCCCGCCATTCCGCCACCATGACCTCGCGGAGCTGTGACCGACGCAACTCGATCTCGCGCTGCATCGGTTCACCGCCCCGCGTCCGCACCTCCTCGCGCCACCGGTACAGCGAGGCGAGGACTCTCGCCTCCAAGTCCCAGGGCGGAGATCCGGCCAGTGCACAACCCGCCTCGTAGGAGATCGTGCGATATCCCCTAATAGCCCTGACGGCCATCGCCCTCTGCGGTCTTCGCAATATCGCGATGCTGCCGGCCGTCAGGTCAGAAGCCCAAACCGGGGCCCCATACAAGGCCATGGATCGCACGATCCCCAAGTACAACCGCCTACAGGCGGTGCTCGGGCCCCCTAAATTAGGAAGCAGCGTTGCGAGCGCGCCCGCGGCGCCCATCAACTTGGGCGTCAACCGTCGAAAGTGGGGGCCAAAATCCCACCGGCTGTCGAGCACCAATCCTAAGTACTTCATGGTGGACTCGACAGCGATTTGGACTCCCCCGACCACAATGTGTGACCCCGGCGGCGGCGCCCGTCGGGGGCCGTGAAAAACCATGGCCTCCGACTTGTTGAGGGCCACCTCCAGCCCCAGGCGTCGTATGCGACCCACCACCTGTGAGACCGCAGCCGTCGCCAGCAACGCTGCCTCCCTATACGAGCTCCCCCGGGCCGTGACCAGCGTGTCGTCCGCGTAACACGTCAGGTCCACTCCCGGTTGGAGCTCGCCCCTCAGCACCCAGTCGTAACCGATGTTCCACAGGGGTGGGCCTAGGACCGAGCCCTGCGGAACACCACACGACATATCGCGACGGCCCTCACCGTCGCGTCCCCTGTAGGTGACACACCTTTTCGCCAAATAAGCCCCAACGATGCGGCGGAGGTAGCGGGGCACCCTGTGGTACCTTAGTGCCTCCCGAATACAACTCCAGGGCAGGGTGTTGAAGGCGTTGGATATGTCCAAGGACACCTAAAAGAAGAGCTTGCTAACCTAACCTAACCTAACTAACCTAACCAAACCATCGATATTTCTGCCTCCAGGAGAGCTTTTTTTACCTAGTTTTTTGCATATTAATTATAATACAGGTTAGCTACTGCTATCCCGACTATAAAAATTGCCATCGCAGCTTTATATTAAAAAACTGGTTTTTGGCCCACTGTGCAAAATTTTTGTTCCGTTGAAAGTTTTATTCCAGTTCATTTAGTTAACCCGCGCGGAGACACATCTTTTGACACCCCACACGTGGGCCTAGCTCTCACGAAACGTCAAAAAATTGCTTTTTTTTACGTTTCGTAAGAGCTTGCTAACCTAACATAACCTAACCTAACCTACCCTAACCAAACCATCGATATTTCTGCCTCCAGGAAAGCTTTTTTTACCTAGTTTTTTGCATATTAATTACAATACAGGTTAGCTCCTGCTATCCCGACTATAAAAATTGCCATCGCAGCTTTATATTAAAAAACTGGTTTTTGGCCCACTGTGCAAAATTTTTGTTCCGTTGAAATTTTTATTCCAGTTCATTTAGTTAACCCGCGCGGAGACGCATCTTTTGACACCCCACACGTGAGCCTAGCTCTCACGAAACGTCAAAAAATTGCTTTTTTTTTACGTTTCGTAAGAGCTTGCTAACCTAACCTAACCTAACTAACCTAACCTAACCTAACCAAACCATCGATATTTCTGCCTCCAGGAGAGTTTTTTTTACCTAGTTTTTTGCATATTAATTATAATACAGGTTAGCTCCTGCTATCCCGACTATAAAAATTGCCATCGCAGCTTTATATTAAAAAACTGGTTTTTGGCCCACTGTGCAAAATTTTTGTTCCGTTGAAATTTTTATTCCAGTTCATTTAGTCAACCCGCGCGGAGACGCATCTTTTGACACCACACACGTGAGCCTAGCTCTCACGAAACGTCAAAAAATTCCTTTATTTTTACGTTTCGTAAGAGCTTGCTAACCTAACCTAACCTAACTAACCTAACCTAACCTAACCAAACCATCGATATTTCTGCCTCCAGGAGAGCTTTTTTTACCTAGTTTTTTGCATATTAATTATAATACAGGTTAGCTCCTGCTATCCCGACTATAAAAATTGCCATCGCAGCTTTATATTAAAAAACTGGTTTTTGGCCCACTGTGCAAAATTTTTGTTCCGTTGAAATTTTTATTCCAGTTTATTTAGTCAACCCGCGCGGAGACGCATCTTTTGACACCACACACGTGAGCCTAGCTCTCACGAAACGTCAAGAAATTGCTTTTTTTTACGTTTCGTAAGAGCTTGCTAACCTAACCTATCCTAACCAAACCATCGATATTTCTGCCTCCAGGAGAGCTTTTTTTACCTAGTTTTTTGCATATTAATTATAATACAGGTTAGCTACTGCTATCCCGACTATAAAAATTGCCATCGCAGCTTTATATTAAAAAACTGGTTTTTGGCCCACTGTGCAAAATTTTTGTTCCGTTGAAATTTTTATTCCAGTTCATTTAGTTAACCCGCGCGGAGACGCATCTTTTGACACCCCACACGTGAGCCTAGCTCTCACGAAACGTCAAAAAATTGCTTTTTTTTACGTTTCGTAAGAGCTTGCTAACCTAACCTAACCGAACCTAACCTACCCTAACCAAACCATCGATATTTCTGCCTCCAGGAGAGCTTTTTTTACCTAGTTTTTTGCATATTAATTACAATACAGGTTAGCTCCTGCTATCCCGACTATAAAAATTGCCATCGCAGCTTTATATTGAAAAACTGGTTTTTGGCCCACTGTGCAAAATTTTTGTTCCGTTGAAATTTTTATTCCAGTTTATTTAGTTAACCCGCGCGGAGACGCATCTTTTGACACCCCACACGTGAGCCTAGCTCTCACGAAACGTCAAAAAATTGCTTTTTTTTTTTTTTTTTTACGTTTCGTAAGAGCTTGCTAACCTAACCTAACCTAACTAACCTGAGTGCACAGCCATACGCGGTCGCAACAACATCAGCTCCACGTCAAAAATTCATAAAAATTGAAATTTTTATGCTGCGCGTGTTCTTGTGTTATAGTGCGGTGAATAAGTGTTTGACTCGCCAGGATTTATGTGTGCAACATCCTGAGTCACCTGGATCAGAAGTTATAAGTGAGCAACTTTGGAGGACTCCCCTGGCTTGGAGGTTAGTGTTTTTCGTAACGAGATCAAATTTCTTGTGAAACGTTAATATTCCACGTTCAAAGACACCAAGATCAAGGAAATCGGATCATCACAAGTAAAGTTATTAGGCATTTAAATCAGCCAATATAACCTCTAAACACGTGGTGTTTAGTCGGAACGCACTTCAAACCTCCACGAGGCGTGACGTTATCGCCAACTCTACACGAGGGACTACGTCACGATACTTACTTCGGACATACCTGGCGCCTTCGAAGCCGTCTTTAGGACTTTGCCACTGAGAGCTCGGCCTGCATCACCAAAAACGTAACTTCTAGGGAAATCCTCACTCCCAAGTCTGGGAATACTCGTGTTTGGACTCGTCTGAACCGGGACACAAGGACCTTACCCCCTCCACAACACCCCTTGTTTTTCCATAACCCTTATTTCCCCCCTCCAACCCTCTGTTCCCCGCCCCCTCACTACATACATAGGCCCCCAGGGTACTTTGAAGCCCTTGGACCTAGAGTACCCGTGATTGGGCTCTCCAGAACCAGGAAAGCAGGACCTTCTCCCCCCACCCTTCCAGACTTCTTACCCCCTCCACTAACTGCTTCAGTATAACCCTGGTATTTTCACACTCCATAGCCTTCCCACGAAACCTTCCCCCCCCACCCCCCTCTCGGTTACTTCACCCCCCCGAAGTATATCTCTGGATCCAGCAAAGATACCACCATCGAGTTTGGACTCATTAGATTCGTTAGAGGAAAAGGAAGAATCTGGCCCCGGCAGAAAGTTAGGATAACGCACCCAGAGAGAAATATTGACCAGGAAGTCTCCTCGAGTCACCTTCAACGCTTCAACGCTGCATCGTAGCATAGAGAATCAGAGCGTACATCTGGCTCTGACGCGCACCGGCGTGTACTCCGGAGCACAACGTAGACGCAGTCCATCGAGCGTCGTTACATTCCATCACTCTTTTATTTTTGTGTGATATATACAGAGTGGTGATGACAATACGACAATAAATTAAACATCGCATACCTCAAGACGTTCTCAGTCTACATACAAAAAATCATTTGAATATATCCAGTAGTTTAGTCACAGGAAATTATTTTTCATTTTTAACATTTGCTACATGATGTATCTGATAATAGGGAAACACTGTCAGGTTAACGACCCACATCGGTATAAACATCAAAACATTAAAGTCACGTTGCCAACTCGCTACTTAAAGACTTTCGCCAAATTAGTATTTTCATCTGATTTAGTGAAAATTATACCTTAATACTGAGTAATAAGAGTCATAAAGCGTGTCATCAAAGTTGGATAAGAAAGTAACGAATGCGGAAATTGCAATGCACTCATAATATTAATAGAAAATTTAGTGTGTACGAAAGAGATAAATCTAGTTTCGTTTGTTACTTCGCTTTCTTGAAGAAATTTGCTACTACTTTTACTTTAGCTTAGTGTGTCGCCGCGGTCCTGTGAAGAGACACGCGTCCTCGCTTTGTTTGTAGGAGCCGCTAACTTTCGTATAGGTACTTCCCCGCCGCTCGTGTTTAAATTTGTAAATTCATTTACGACGGTATTAGTGCGAAATTGGACGCTTTATTTTGGTGACAGGACACGTAACGTTTTAATAGGTATTTAGTTAAACAGTGAGTGAATTGTGCGAAATTAGACGCTTAGTTTTTATTGTTTTCGTGTTTTTTTTTAACGCAACCCAACGTGTAGTTCGCGAAGGGCAGGTCAGGTGTTGACCATACAACTATTCTTAAAGTTTTAAAACGTGACAAACGGAAGCCGTATAAATACAAGAAATTGCATGCATTGTTACCTAGAGACAAACCAGTTAGGGAAAACTTTTGTCGCTGGATTGAAAATAAACATTTCGAGAATCCGGATTTCTTGTACAATGTGATGTGGACTGATTAAAGTACATTTACAAGGAACGGTTTATGGAACAGACAGAATCTTCGTTACTGGAGCCGCGTGAATCCACGTCTAGGACGGGAGACTTCGCACCAGTACAGACTTGCTGCCAATGTTTGGGCTGTGCTAAATAATCTGTGATTCAGTGTAATTTTACTGAGAATTAATCCATAATTAAAAGCTAAAAAATCAAGTCGCTACAGGACCGCGCGTTGTTGCCGCTCTTACGACAGGTTAGTGAACTCATATTTATAAATGGTGTTCTATTTCGTTTCTAGTTTTATGCCATTTAGTTTGTTTGAAAATTTTATTTTTTTATTTTCGATGTTAGGACATTTTTGATAGCTTAAACTTCTTCTTATAAACTAGTATTGTCCGTGTTTTCATTTATTGTCGTATTGTCTTCTCCACGCTGTATATACGTATTTAATTTCTTAATTTTTAAATATTTTCAACTAGTTTTAATTTGAATAGTATAACTAAGCTATTGTTAGACCTAAGTAAATACAAAAAAAAATAACTACAATGTCTACCAATTTTAATACCCGTAAGTCAGCTGCGGAGGTCGCACCTAGGACGGGCTCTTTGAGGACAAGGGTGCTCAAAAATGCCGCGAAATCAACCACATCTGAACGGCAACCACCAACCATCCTCACTGGGCCTACGGTGTCGAAGGCAGCCTCAGAATCTGGTGTCGGAGTTGGAACGGCGTCCACGCAAAGGCTTACACCACCTGCGGAAGCCCAGCAAGTGGCGTCTGAGGGCAACAACTCAGCGAGGACTTCATCAGTGCCCGACACGATGGAGGCAGCGGCTCAAGCGGCGGAGAAAATTATAGACTGGGCCCAGGTAGGTATCTCCCCCCCTCGTCAAATTATCTCGGACGAGGAAAGCTCTGTCGCCTCCTCCTCAGGACTGCCGGTCCGTGCAGTGCGCCCCAGCCTCCTCTACAGAACACCAAG
Source organism: Polia nebulosa (assembly GCA_951329385.1). Taxonomy (NCBI): domain Eukaryota; kingdom Metazoa; phylum Arthropoda; class Insecta; order Lepidoptera; family Noctuidae; genus Polia; species Polia nebulosa. The sequence goes on from OX589606.1 coordinate 15,252,539, forward strand.
GAGGGGCACTGGTGTCGAGATGGACTTGGCGACTCGCGAGGCCAATGAGCTCCTTCAAAAAGGTAAGGACGCGCTAGAGGAGTCCAAGAACACCAAAAGAGAGATCAAATCAACAGTCCATGAATGTCTCCAGGGACTTTACGAGATTGTTCTCTCTCTTGCCGACTCACGAGCGAGGCATAAATACAACCTGGAGAAAGAGCGTGTCCGAAACGCGCAGGAGCTCATCAACGTCGAGAGGTACCATAACCGGCAAATGGGCGAGCTCAAAAAGAGTTTGACGTCTGAGCTCCACCTCGCTCGTATCGACATAGCCGACACCCTTAAAGAGGCAAGGGACATTAGGAACTGGCTTGGTTACGAAATCGAGGAACCGTATCGGCACATAAAAGAGAGCCGGAGGGCGATTGAGTCTCTGGCAAACGCCATGCAAAACATACATGAGACGGTCGCAAAAGACAGCGCACCCGCGGTGGCTGAACAGAAGTGGGAAACGGTGAGAGAGGACCTCACCCGCTTAAACACAAACACCGCAGGCGTGTCCAACCAGCTTGACGTCCTCCGACAATCAGTCGAAAAGCTGAAAATGGACATGTCGGGGTCTCGATCGCCTTCTTTACCTCCGCCGCAAGCCCCGGGCGATTTTTCGAGTTCCTCGACCGAGAAGCTTGAAGATCTGCAGACGCAAGTCACTACACTTCAGGAAATGGTCACGCAGATCCTCGAAAGACCCATGATCTCCCCCCCTCCACCACCACAACCTTTGGACCTGACTCCTCATCTGAGGCCTCTGTCTGAAAGACTAGAAATCGTGTCATCTGACCTCCGAGTGCTGCGAGACAAAGAACCACCTGCAGCCATACCATCGACGCCAAGTCTCAGCACGGAGCTCGTGGTCGCTGAGGTCAAGAAAACTTTGGCCACTATAGAGAAAGGGGTGTCTGAAATGAGTAGAGCGGACACTGTGGCAAACTGTCAGGGCATGACGACCTACGCCCAAGTGACACAGACTCCTAAGTGTCCCAACCACACCCTGATTATCTCGTCCACAGATCCCAAACACACAGGAGACAATATAATCGAGAGGGTCAGGACTTCATTGGACCTCAAGAAGACGGGGGCCAAAGTCAATAAGGTTCGGAAGGCGCGAAACCAAAAAATTGTGTTGAGCTGCGCCAGCAAAGAGGATCTTCACCTTATAAAGGATCAGGTCCAAAAGAACAAATTACTGAAAATCCACGAACCAAAACCGCAGAACCCGCTTGTCTGTATCAGAGGAGTCCTGTCCATGTACAGTGACGACGAGATGGTAGACCTGCTCAAAGCGCAGAACAGACATCTCCTCCAGAACGTCAAAATGGACGGACAGACCATCAAACTTAGATACAGGAAGCGGGCGAGGAACCCTCATGAGTGTCATCCAGTTCTGGAATTGTCTCCAGCTCTCTGACAGAGCTTCACACAGGCTGGTAAGGTCCACCTGGGTATCCAGAGATGCCCAATAGAGGACCAATCACCGCTAGTGCAGTGCACTAAATGCCTCGGTTATGGCCACACACGAACACTCTGTAAGGAGAAAAAAGAAACCTGCAGTTACTGTAGTGGTCAGCACCACGAACGAGCATGCAGCTCCAAAACTGAGGCCAAGCCTCCGACATGCGCAAACTGCCAGAGAGCGAAAAAAGAAGGAGAAGTACTGGCACACGTAGCCTTCAGCAACGAGTGTCCAGAAAGAAAGAAATGGGATGACATAGCGAGGTCACGGGTGTCTTATTGCTAAAGGCGACCAAGAGAACAACAGCACAGTCACCCTTCAGAACGCAAGACCAGCAACAAGCAGGTTAAAGGTCATCCAAGCTAACCTGCACCGCTCTAAGCTTGCAACGACGGAATTACATCATGTGGCCGTAGAGAAGGGATTCTCAATCGCACTTGTCCAGGAACCGTATGTCGGGAACACAGGTGTTATGAAACAGAACCCAGGTACACAAGTCATTCAGTGTACCCTAAACCGCCAAAAACCAGTAAAAGCGGCAATTGTCATTTTCGGTGGCAGTCTGGAGGTCATTCATGACCCCCAGATCGTAACCGAGAACGTTGCAGCCGTTTTGCTGAAGGTAGGTCAGTTAAAGCTTGGTGTGATATCCGTCTACTTCGAGGGAGACCAAGACATAGACCCTTACCTCCTTAGAACAAAAGAGGTTTTCAATAAATTACAGACAAATAACGTCCTAGTGGGGGGAGACGTGAACGCCTGGAGCCAGTGGTGGGGAAGCGACCACGAGGACCATCGCGGGGCAGCATACAACGCCTTCCTGTCTGAACAAGAGCTTCAGATCCTCAATACGGGCCAAACCCCAACCTTCGAAGCCTACAGGCGTGGTAGGTTATACAAGAGTATCGTGGACGTAACTGCCTGTAGTGAGTCGCTGTTGGGAAGAGTCGAGGATTGGCGTGTGGACAGAAATTTAACAACATCCGACCACAACGCAATCACGTTCTCATTTCGCCTTGACAGAGCTTTGGAACCGTTGAAATCCATTTCAACGCGGATCTATAATACCAAAAAGGCGAAATGGTTGGACTTTAGGACACACTTCACGGCAAACTTGTCTCAGAAAACCATCACACCAGCCAGAGTAATGGAGGTTGCGAACCCAGAGGAATTGGAGGCGATGGTCACCACTTATGTTGACTTGATACACCACGCATGCAAATGGTCGATTCCAAAGATTGGAACAAGGAAGACCGATTCCAGGGCCCCGTGGTGGTCAGCTTCCCTAGAACAACTGAAACGGGAGGTTCTGACCAAAAAGAGGAGGATCCGGAATGCGGCCCCAAGTAGAAGGGATTTTGTAATCGGTGAGTACGTACAGGCCAAACTAAACTACAAGACCAAATCAATGGAGGCAGCAACAGAAAGCTGGAAGCAGTTCTGCTCAACACAGGACCGGGAGAGTATGTGGGACGGTATCTACAGAGTCTTACGGAAGACAGCCAGAAAACAGGAAGACACGCTCCTGAGGAACACCGCCGGCGATACTTTAAGCCCGGAACAATCGGCGGAACTTCTGGCAAAAACGTTCTATCCCGACGACTCAGTAGATGTAGAACAACAACACCACACGTCGGTCCGGAGACTTGCGGAGGAATTTAATAACACCGAAGTTTTGTCGGCCAACGACCCACCATTTACACCAGCAGAGCTGGAAATGGTCCTTCAGGCACAGAACCCAAAAAAAGCTCCAGGTCCTGATGGTCTGACGGCCGACATCTGCACTGCTGCGATCAACTGCAACAGGGAGGTGTTCCTAGCATTGGCAAACAAATGCCTCTGCCTATCACATTTCCCAAAACAGTGGAAAGTAGCACACGTGTGCATACTCCGCAAGCCGGGCAAGGATGATTACACCCATTCGAAATCATACAGACCAATAGGACTGCTCTCGGTCCTGGGCAAGATCGTCGAAAAACTCGTCGTTGGCAGACTGCAACACCATTTCCTCCCCACACTCAACACAAGCCAGTACGGGTTCATGCCGCAGCGTGGAACCGAGGACGCCCTCTATGATCTGATAGAGCACATCCGGGCCGAAGTCAAAGCCAAAAAGGTAGTGCTTTTAGTTTCACTGGACATAGAGGGGGCCTTCGACAACGCGTGGTGGCCTGCTCTCAAGGTACAGATGCAGCGCAAAAAATGCCCTAAAATTTGTACGCTCTTGTAGCCTCATATCTAGAAGACCGGTGCGTCAGGGTCAACTACGCCAGAGCATCTAGCGAGAAGGGTACCACAAAGGGATGCGTCCAGGGCTCAATAGCCGGTCCGACGTTTTGGAACCTCATCCTAGACTCACTTCTGGAGAAAATGTCAGCAATGGGGGTATATTGTCAAGCATTCGCAGATGATGTGGTCCTTGTTTTCTCGTCTCAGGGGGTTGATTCCTTGCAGCAGACAGCCGAAAGCACGTTGCAGACCATCTCAGAGTGGGGTGTACAGAATAAGCTTCGTTTTGCCGCGCATAAAACCAAAGCAATGGTAATAACGAAGCGGCTCAAGTACGACACCCCCGTGATACATATGTCTGGGACTCGACTGAATCTGGTGGAAGAGATCAAACTACTGGGACTCACCATAGACCATAAACTCACCTTCAATGCGCACGTGACAGCCACATGTAAGAAGGCTGCAGATATTTACAAACAACTAGCGTGTGCAGCTAAAGTGACATGGGGTCTAAACAGTGAGATAATAAGGACCATATACGTGTCGGTGATAGAGCCGATTGTGCTGTATGCAGCAAGTGCGTGGGCTCCAGCAGCAGAGAAACTGATGACAAGAAATCAGTTAGACTCTCTGCAGAGGGGCTTCACGCAGAAGATTTGCAAGGCATACCGCACGGTGTCTCTGACATCGGCATTGATTCTGTCGGGGCAATTACCTCTTGATCTCCGGGTAATTGAGGCTGCAACCCTATTCAAGATTAAAAAGGGTCATTCCGAGGAGTACCTGCCACCGGGCAGGGAGGTTGAGCGCAAGGTGGGACCTTTACAGATCCCCCATCCGTCGCGACTCACGATAACAGAGTACGAGTGCCTAGAGAACCTGGACCCCGAAACCCTGAGTGACCGCCAAGTAACCGGACCTCAAATTTATACCGACGGCAGCAAAATTGAGGGGAAAGTCGGAGCTGCTCTTACTTGGTGGAATGAAGGCAGGGAGACCAGGTACTCAACCTTTCGCCTGGAACCACACAACACCGTCTTTCAGTCGGAATTGTACGCACTGTATCGAGCAGTCAAACTGGTGAGAACGTCTAGGATGACCTCTGTCAACATATTGAGTGACTCAAGATCGTCGCTCGATCTGTTAAGGAGCCCATCTGTCACTCACCCATTAGCTCTCGGTATTAAAAGGTTGGTGCGTGAGATCCGCGAAGAGGGTAGAGACGTGAGGCTGTTTTGGTTAAGGGCACACATTGGTACTCCCGGAAATGAAAGAGCGGACGAGTTGGCTAAGAAAGCTGCACTCACTAAAAAGACAGCCCCCGACTACGACAGGGTGCCAATATCGTTCGTCAAGAGGCAGATACGTGAGGAAACTGTTAAGAAATGGCAGCGGCGCTACGAATCTTCCAGCACGGGCTCGGTCACCAAAGTATTCTTCCCTACCGTCCAAGCGGCAAGGAAGATTCTTAAAGACACGGTATTAACACCTACCGATGTTCAAGTACTGACCGGCCACGGGGGATTCGGAGCTTATCTCCACCGCTTTCACCTTAAAGATAGTCCCGCATGCGTCTGCGATCCCAACAATGACGAGACGGTATGGCACGTACTCACCGAGTGCCCAAGATTTGGACGACAAAGAATGGACCTAGAAACTGAAATACAGATGTCAGTCACACAGTCCAAACTCCAATCCATAATGGAGACTAAGAACACCAGAACACCATTCTTGGCATTCGCGAGTAGGGTCATGCAAGTCGTAGCGAAGGCCAATGGCTCTACACAAGCCCCTGCGCGTGCACAAACACACACACAGGCACCGGTACAGACACTCACTCAAACACCAACACACCTGACTGATATGAGCTCAAACTTTACCACAAACACTTCCATCGTAAGCTTTACCCAACCGACGATAACCCGGTGCACCTCGGCTCTATGCCAGTTTCTAGACTTCGGGGAGAATGGGAAAGCGGGTATCAGACTGCGTAGTGTAGCCCTCTTCATGAACAGGAACAACGAGAGACTCGGCATAAGCTTCTGCCGTGCAGGAGGGGGAAATAGCGTTTCTTTATCACCAGGACTGGCAGCCTTGATCAATGGAAGCACTTACAAATCGAGCATGGAACGCACGAAGTTCAACGCGTTACCTGTAGTGGAAATTGCCGAACACCAATACCGTCTTGTGCGATCGCAAAACAAAACAATCGCACTTTTCGAGTGGCATGAGGCAACTCCGTTTGCGCAAGCATGCTCATTGCTGACCAAAATCGTAGAGGCTGGCCGGACCACGAGTACGCGCCCCCGGATTATCAGCCTGGACGCAATGGCAATCGGCTACGAGAGGGGTGAAGTGGCTGATCGGTATGGATGCATTAAGGCCTCGGTAGATCACGAACTAGTGGTTTATGAGGACAGAGGGGAAGACCTTAGTTTTCTCAGACCCCCCAAAATGTGTACCATACTGAAAAAAACAGAAACCGGTCAGCAAGCATTCGCCACATCAGCCCCAACAACGCCTTGCGGATCAGAAAGACTGCAGCAGAGGCTCACAGCTGAGAAAGCCGCTTCAGAAGGGAAAAAAAGTGGCAGTATAGAAGAGAAGCTCAGGACAAAAGATCGACTGAAATCAGTGCCCAACTTCTTGAGCAGGCTGCTGGGTTTTGGTACCAAGCCTAATCATATCAGTCAGACGGCCGCAGTACAGGAATTCACAAAAACCATTCCGGTGCCACCGAAACAGCAGCGCCCATCCCCAACGAGAGCCGACAGAGGGCAGGTCAGCCCGCCGAAACTCAGGACGGTAACTAAATCCGGCGACCATGTGGCGAATGCCTTTCTCGAGTTTCAAGCCATCACTAAAGCAACCAAAGATGTCAATCTCATGACTTGCGAGAAGATCATGCAGTCATACCAGCTGGAGATTGAAGGGTTGCTGAAGGTGAGACTAGAGGAGGCCGAAGCAGCCATATATAATAATGCCACCTCCCTAGTCATCAAGGGAGAAATGGCTGGTCAATATATGGCTGCGTACAGCGCCACGAGTGGATTCGTGCCGTTGGACGAGTTAGAAACGACGCGGACTGACCGCATTACTTTCGCGACACCCGCAAGTAACCCAATTGTAATAGTAGCCCGGTGTACCAAAATCATGCTGGATGACAAGATCCTCGAACAGGCGGAAGCAATCTCGAGGACCATAGGTCAGGCCGGAGGTTGGGAACTACCGGAAATAAATTGGGTCAACGGTGTTCCGGGGTGCGGTAAGACAACTTGGGTGATCAATAACTTCGATAAGGACAACGACGTCATAGCCACTACAACAACCGAGGCCGCTAAAGACCTGCGGCAAAAACTGGCGCACAAAATTGGTAAAGACAACAGAACCAAAGTGCGCACGATGGCTTCGATACTATCGAACGGGTGCAGAGATTCCCAGAAATGCAAACGCATTCTCGTGGACGAGGCTCTCATGAACCATTTCGGAGCCATCGTAATGGCAGTTCGGTTGTCAGGCGCTGTAAGCGTGGTCCTTATCGGGGATGTTAACCAACTGCCTTACCTGGACAGGGAAGATCTCTTCCCTCTCAGTTACGCCCGTCCAGACTCAGTGGCAACCATCAGCCAAGAGTTGTTCTGCACACACCGGAATCCGATGGACGTCGCGTACGCCCTGGGAGAAGTGTACCCTGGCATATACTCGTCCAGGAACCAGGTCCGCTCCCTACAGCTCAGAAGATTCACGGGCGCGGACATTCCCGGCACTCTTCCCAACACACTATTCCTGGTTCATACGCAGGAGGAGAAGAAGACTCTCATTGACCAGGGATTTGGGGTGGGTGCTGGATCGTGTGTCCTGACCATCCACGAGGCCCAGGGTTTAACCAGCGAGTCGGTCATCATCTTGAGGACAAAATCCAATACCATCAGGATTCACAGTAGCGTCCCACATGCAGTAGTGGCAGTCTCCAGACACACTGACCACTGCGTGTACTACGCCGATAACGCTGATGACGCCATCGGATGGTTCATAAGAAGGGCACAAGAAGCGTCTACCAGAGACATCATCGGCAGCAATATGAAGAACGCCATGCGGCATCGGGACCTGACAGTCGTTGAGTCACTGATGCACCTTCCAAGACAATGATGAGTTGATGGTGCTTTGGACGCCACGGGTATCTCTCTGGGGTTGTTGGTGTCAAAGGAGTGGCGATCAGTCCTGGAGTGGGTCATCCGTAGTTGACTTAATGGTGGGATGTTGGTCCTTGTGTGTGTGTAAATTGAGGCATGTGTTTAGTTTGAAGATATTTATAGAAATTAAAAGTATGCTCAACAAATAACAATAATACCAAAAAAAAAAAAAAAAAATAACCACAAAAAAAAAAAAAAAAATTAATAAAAAAATAATAATAATAAAAAAAAAGAGAGTATATGTATGTAATGTATGTAAAAGTGTAATTAGTAGTATTAAAGTAATGTAATTAGTATTAAAATGGAGGTGACATTAGTATATATTGTTTATTATATCATGTATAGTATCGGGCTATTTGTTTGAAGCGACACTGGTCGTGACTGTGGGCTGTGCATGCATTCGGAATCAGAATAATCACTTTTCGGTGCATGTATGGGTCGGCGCCGCTCTGGGGTGTGGCTTCGAACGGATGGCTTACGAGAGATGGAAAATTTGTAACACAACAGGTGCTCTGGAGTGGCGCCACTTGTATGTGGAGTTGCCCAGAAGCAAACAATTGTAAACAGCTAAACAAGAGCACGGACGCCTTGTCTGTGGATATACTGTAAGGCAGGAGTGTGGTTTTAGTCAGTAAGAGTCTGACACTGACCAGACTGGCTCGTTTGTGAGGCAGCCTGGCCGTCCATGAGGATTTCCCACTCCTGCCGGAAAAAAAAAAAAAAAAAAAAAAAAAAAAAAAAAAAAAAAAAACTAACCTAACCTAACCAAACCATCGATATGTCTGCCTCCAGGAGACCTTTTTTTACCTAGTTTTTTGCATATTAATTATAATACAGGTTAGCTCCTGCTATCCCGACTATAAAAATTGCCATCGCAGCTTTATATTAAAAAACTGGTTTTTGGCCCACTGTGCAAAATTTTTGTTCTGTTGAAATTTTTATTCCAGTTCATTTAGTCAACCCGCGCGGAGACGCATCTTTTGACACCCCACACGTGAGCCTAGCTCTCACGAAACGTCAAAAAATTCCTTTATTTTTACGTTTCGTAAGAGCTTGCTAACCTAACCTAACCTAACTAACCTAACCTAACCTAACCAAACCATCGATATTTCTGCCTCCAGGAGAGTTTTTTTTACCTAGTTTTTTGCATATTAATTATAATACAGGTTAGCTCCTGCTATCCCGACTATAAAAATTGCCATCGCAGCTTTATATTAAAAAACTGGTTTTTGGCCCACTGTGCAAAATTTTTGTTCCGTTGAAATTTTTATTCCAGTTCATTTAGTCAACCCGCGCGGAGACGCATCTTTTGACACCCCACACGTGAGCCTAGCTCTCACGAAACGTCAAAAAATTCCTTTATTATTACGTTTCGTAAGAGCTTGCTAACCTAACCTAACTAACCTAACCTAACCTAACCAAACCATCGATATTTCTGCCTCCAGGAGAGCTTTTTTTACCTAGTTTTTTGCATATTAATTATAATACAGGTTAGCTCCTGCTATCCCGACTATAAAAATTGCCATCGCAGCTTTATATTAAAAAACTGGTTTTTGGCCCACTGTGCAAAATTTTTGTTCCGTTGAAATTTTTATTCCAGTTCATTTAGTCAACCCGCGCGGAGACGCATCTTTTGACACCACACACGTGAGCATAGCTCTCACGAAACGTCAAAAAATTGCTTTTTTTTACGTTTCGTAAGAGCTTGCTAACCTAACCTAACCTAACTAACCTAACCAAACCATCGATATTTCTGCCTCCAGGAGAGTTTTTTTTACCTAGTTTTTTGCATATTAATTATAATACAGGTTAGCTCCTGCTATCCCGACTATAAAAATTGCCATCGCAGCTTTATATTAAAAAACTGGTTTTTGGCCCACTGTGCAAAATTTTTGTTCCGTTGAAATTTTTATTCCAGTTCATTTAGTTAACCCGCGCGGAGACGCATCTTTTGACACCCCACACGTGAGCCTAGCTCTCACGAAACGTCAAAAAATTCCTTTATTATTACGTTTCGTAAGAGCTTGCTAACCTAACCTAACTAACCTAACCTAACCTAACCAAACCATCGATATTTCTGCCTCCAGGAGAGCTTTTTTTACCTAGTTTTTTGCATATTAATTATAATACAGGTTAGCTCCTGCTATCCCGACTATAAAAATTGCCATCGCAGCTTTATATTAAAAAACTGGTTTTTGGCCCACTGTGCAAAATTTTTGTTCCGTTGAAATTTTTATTCCAGTTCAATTAGTCAACCCGCGCGGAGACGCATCTTTTGACACCACACACGTGAGCCTAGCTCTCACGAAACGTCAAAAAATTGCTTTTTTTTACGTTTCGTAAGAGCTTGCTAACCTAACCTAACCTAACTAACCTAACCTAACCTAACCAAACCATCGATATTTCTGCCTCCAGGAGAGTTTTTTTTACCTAGTTTTTTGCATATTAATTATAATACAGGTTAGCTCCTGCTATCCCGACTATAAAAATTGCCATCGCAGCTTTATATTAAAAAACTGGTTTTTGGCCCACTGTGCAAAATTTTTTTTCCGTTGAAATTTTTATTCCAGTTCATTTAGTTAACCCGCGCGGAGACGAATCTTTTGACACCCCACACGTGAGCCTAGCTCTCACGAAACGTCAAAAAATTGCTTTTTTTTACGTTTCGTAAGAGCTTGCTAACCTAACCTAACCTAACCTAACCTACCCTAACCAAACCATCGATATTTCTGCCTCCAGGAGAGCTTTTTTTACCTAGTTTTTTGCATATTAATTACAATACAGGTTAGCTCCTGCTATCCCGACTATAAAAATTGCCATCGCAGCTTTATATTGAAAAACTGGTTTTTGGCCCACTGTTTAAAATTTTTGTTCCGTTGAAATTTTTATTCCAGTTTATTTAGTTAACCCGCGCGGAGACGCATCTTTTGACACCCCACACGTGAGCCTAGCTCTCACAAAACGTCAAAAAATTGCTTTTTTTTTACGTTTCGTAAGAGCTTGCTAACCTAACCTAACCTAACCTAACTAACCTAACCTAACCTAACCAAACCATCGATATGTCTGCCTCCAGGAGAGCTTTTTTTACCTAGTTTTTTGCATATTAATTATAATACAGGTTAGCTCCTGCTATCCCGACTATAAAAATTGCCATCGCAGCTTTATATTAAAAAACTGGTTTTTGGCCCACTGTGCAAAATTTTTGTTCCGTTGAAATTTTTATTCCAGTTCATTTAGTTAACCCGCGCGGAGACGCATCTTTTGACACCCCACACGTGAGCCTAGCTCTCACGAAACGTCAAAAAATTGCTTTTTTTTACGTTTCGTAAGAGCTTGCTAACCTAATCTAACCTAACCTAACCAAACCATCGATATTTCTGCCTCCAGGAGAGCTTTTCTTACCTAGTTTTTTGCATATTAATTACAATACAGGTTAGCTCCTGCTATCCCGACTATAAAAATTGCCATCGCAGCTTTATATTGAAAAACTGGTTTTTGGCCCACTGTGCAAAATTTTTGTTCCGTTGAAATTTTTATTCCAGTTCATTTAGTCAACCCGCGCGGAGACGCATCTTTTGACACCACACACGTGAGCCTAGCTCTCACGAAACGTCAAAAAATTGCTTTTTTTTTACGTTTCGTAAGAGCTTGCTAACCTAACCTAACCTAACTAACCTAACCTAACCTAACCAAACCATCGATATTTCTGCCTCCAGGAGAGCTTTTTTTACCTAGTTTTTTGCATATTAATTATAATACAGGTTAGCTCCTGCTATCCCGACTATAAAAATTGCCATCGCAGCTTTATATTAAAAAACTGGTTTTTGGCCCACTGTGCAAAATTTTTGTTCCGTTGAAATTTTTTATTCCAGTTCATTTAGTTAACCCGCGAGGAGACGCATCTTTTGACACCCCACACGTGAGCCTAGCTTTCACGAAACGTCAGAAAATTGCTTTTTTTTACGTTTCGTAAGAGCTTGCTAACCTAACCTAACCTAACCTAACCTACCCTAACCAAACCATCGATATTTCTGCCTCCAGGAGAGCTTTTTTTACCTAGTTTTTTGCATATTAATTACTATACAGGTTAGCTCCTGCTATCCCGACTATAAAAATTGCCATCGCCGCTTTATATTGAAAAACTGGTTTTTGGCCCACTGTGCAAAGTTTTTGTTCCGTTGAAATTTTTATTCCAGTTTATTTAGTTAACCCGCGCGGAGACGCATCTTTTGACACCCCACACGTGAGCCTAGCTCTCACGAAACGTCAAAAAATTGCTTTTTTTTTACGTTTCGTAAGAGCTTGCTAACCTAACCTAACTAACCTAACCTAACCTAACCAAACCATCGATATGTCTGCCTCCAGGAGAGCTTTTTTTACCTAGTTTTTTGCATATTAATTATAATACAGGTTAGCTCCTGCTATCCCGACTATAAAAATTGCCATCGCAGCTTTATATTAAAAAACTGGTTTTTGGCCCACTGTGCAAAATTTTTGTTCCGTTGAAATTTTTATTCCAGTTCATTTAGTCAACCCGCGCGGAGACGCATCTTTTGACACCCCACAAGTGAGCCTAGCTCTCACGAAACGTCAAAAAATGCTTTTTTTTTACGTTTCGTAAGAGCTTGCTAACCTAACCTAACCTAACCTAACTAACCTAACCTAACCAAACCATCGATATTTCTGCCTCCAGGAGAGCTATTTTTCCCTAGTTTTTTGCATATTAATTATAATACAGGTTAGCTCCTGCTATCCCGACTATAAAAATTGCCATCGCAGCTTTATATTAAAAAACTGGTTTTTGGCCCACTGTGCAAAATTTTTGTTCCGTTGAAACTTTTATTCCAGTTCATTTAGTTAACCCGCGCGGAGACGCATCTTTTGACACCCCACACGTGAGCCTAGCTCTCACGAAACGTCAAAAAATTGCTTTTTTTTACGTTTCGTAAGAGCTTGCTAACCTAACCTAACCTAACCTAACCAAACCATCGATATTTCTGCCTCCAGGAGAGCTTTTCTTACCTAGTTTTTTGCATATTAATTACAATACAGGTTAGCTCCTGCTATCCCGACTATAAAAATTGCCATCGCAGCTTTATATTGAAAAACTGGTTTTTGGCCCACTGTGCAAAATTTTTGTTCCGTTGAAATTTTTATTCCAGTTCATTTAGTCAACCCGCGCGGAGACGCATCTTTTGACACCACACACGTGAGCCTAGCTCTCACGAAACGTCAAAAAATTGCTTTTTTTTTACGTTTCGTAAGAGCTTGCTAACCTAACCTAACCTAACTAACCTAACCTAACCTAACCAAACCATCGATATTTCTGCCTCCAGGAGAGCTTTTTTTACCTAGTTTTTTGCATATTAATTATAATACAGGTTAGCTCCTGCTATCCCGACTATAAAAATTGCCATCGCAGCTTTATATTAAAAAACTGGTTTTTGGCCCACTGTGCAAAATTTTTGTTTCGTTGAAATTTTTTATTCCAGTTCATTTAGTTAACCCGCGCGGAGACGCATCTTTTGACACCCCACACGTGAGCCTAGCTCTCACGAAACGTCAAAAAATTGCTTTTTTTTACGTTTCGTAAGAGCTTGCTAACCTAACCTAACCTAACCTAACCTAACCTACCCTAACCAAACCATCGATATTTCTGCCTCCAGGAGAGCTTTTTTTACCTAGTTTTTTGCATATTAATTACAATACAGGTTAGCTCCTGCTATCCCGACTATAAAAATTGCCATCGCAGCTTTATATTGAAAAACTGGTTTTTGGCCCACTGTGCAAAATTTTTGTTCCGTTGAAATTTTTATTCCAGTTTATTTAGTTAACCCGCGCGGAGACGCATCTTTTGACGCCCCACACGTGAGCCTAGCTCTCACGAAACGTCAAAAAATTGCTTTTTTTTACGTTTTGTAAGAGCTTGCTAACCTAACCTAACCTAACTAACCTAACCTAACCTAACCAAACCATCGATATGTCTGCCTCCAGGAGAGCTTTTTTTACCTAGTTTTTTGCATATTAATTATAATACAGGTTAGCTCCTGCTATCCCGACTATAAAAATTGCCATCGCAGCTTTATATTAAAAAACTGGTTTTTGGCCCACTGTGCAAAATTTTTGTTCCGTTGAAATTTTTATTCCAGTTCATTTAGTCAACCCGCGCGGCGACGCATCTTTTGACACCCCACAAGTGAGCCTAGCTCTCACGAAACGTCAAAAAATGCTTTTTTTTTTACGTTTCGTAAGAGCTTGCTAACCTAACCTAACCTAACCTAACTAACCTAACCTAACCAAACCATCTATATTTCTGCCTCCAGGAGAGCTATTTTTCCCTAGTTTTTTGCATATTAATTATAATACAGGTTAGCTCCTGCTATCCCGACTATAAAAATTGCCATCGCAGCTTTATATTAAAAAACTGGTTTTTGGCCTACTGTGCAAAATTTTTGTTCCGTTGAAATTTTTATTCCAGTTCATTTAGTTAACCCGCGCGGAGACGCATCTTTTGACACCACACACGTGAGCCTAGCTCTCACGAAACGTCAAAAAATTGCTTTTTTTTACGTTTCGTAAGAGCTTGCTAACCTAACCTAACCTAACCTAACCAAACCATCGATATTTCTGCCTCCAGGAGAGCTTTTCTTAAATAGTTTTTTGCATATTAATTACAATACAGGTTAGCTCCTGCTATCCCGACTATAAAAATTGCCATCGCAGCTTTATATTGAAAAACTGGTTTTTGGCCCACTGTGCAAAATTTTTGTTCCGTTGAAATTTTTATTCCAGTTTATTTAGTTAACCCGCGCGGAGACGCATCTTTTGACACCCCACACGTGAGCCTAGCTCTCACGAAACGTCAAAAAATTGCTTTTTTTTTACGTTTTGTAAGAGCTTGCTAACCTAACCTAACCTAACTAACCTAACCTAACCTAACCAAACCATCGATATGTCTGCCTCCAGGAGAGCTATTTTTACCTAGTTTTTTGCATATTAATTATAATACAGGTTAGCTCCTGCTATCCCGACTATAAAAATTGCCATCGCAGCTTTATATTAAAAAACTGGTTTTTGGCCCACTGTGCAAAATTTTTGTTCCGTTGAAATTTTTATTCCAGTTCATTTAGTCAACCCGCGCGGAGACGCATCTTTTGACACCCCACAAGTGAGCCTAGCTCTCACGAAACGTCAAAAAATGCTTTTTTTTTACGTTTCGTAAGAGCTTGCTAACCTAACTTAACCTAACCTAACCTAACTAACCTAACCTAACCAAACCATCTATATTTCTGCCTCCAGGAGAGCTATTTTTCCCTAGTTTTTTGCATATTAATTATAATACAGGTTAGCTCCTGCTATCCCGACTATAAAAATTGCCATCGCAGCTTTATATTAAAAAACTGGTTTTTGGCCCACTGTGCAAAATTTTTGTTCCGTTGAAATTTTTATTCCAGTTCATTTAGTTAACCCGCGCGGAGACGCATTTTTTGACACCCCACACGTGAGCCTAGCTCTCACGAAACGTCAAAAAATTGCTTTTTTTTACGTTTCGTAAGAGCTTGCTAACCTAACCTAACCTAACCTAACCAAACCATCGATATTTCTGCCTCCAGGAGAGCTTTTCTTACCTAGTTTTTTGCATATTAATTACAATACAGGTTAGCTCCTGCTATCCCGACTATAAAAATTGCCATCGCAGCTTTATATTGAAAAACTGGTTTTTGACCCACTGTGCAAAATTTTTGTTCCGTTGAAATTTTTATTCCAGTTCATTTAGTCAACCCGCGCGGAGACGCATCTTTTGACACCACACACGTGAGTCTAGCTCTCACGAAACGTCAAAAAATTGCTTTTTTTTTACGTTTCGTAAGAGCTTGCTAACCTAACCTAACCTAACTAACCTAACCTAACCTAACCAAACCATCGATATTTCTGCCTCCAGGAGAGCTTTTTTTACCTAGTTTTTTGCATATTAATTATAATACAGGTTAGCTCCTGCTATCCCGACTATAAAAATTGCCATCGCAGCTTTATATTAAAAAACTGGTTTTTGGCCCACTGTGCAAAATTTTTGTTCCGTTGAAATTTTTTATTCCAGTTCATTTAGTTAACCCGCGCGGAGACGCATCTTTTGACACCCCACACGTGAGCCTAGCTCTCACGAAACGTCAGAAAATTGCTTTTTTTTACGTTTCGTAAGAGCTTGCTAACCTAACCTAACCTAACCTAACCTACCCTAACCAAACCATCGATATTTCTGCCTCCAGGAGAACTTTTTTTACCTAGTTTTTTGCATATTAATTACAATACAGGTTAGCTCCTGCTATCCCGACTATAAAAATTGCCATCGCCGCTTTATATTGAAAAACTGGTTTTTGGCCCACTGTGCAAAATTTTTGTTCCGTTGAAATTTTTATTCCAGTTTATTTAGTTAACCCGCGCGGAGACGCATCTTTTGACACCCCACACGTGAGCCTAGCTCTCACGAAACGTCAAAAAATTGCTATTTTTTTACGTTTCGTAAGAGCTTGCTAACCTAACCTAACCTAACTAACCTACCCTAACCTAACCAAACCATCGATATGTCTGCCTCCAGGAGAGCTTTTTTTACCTAGTTTTTTGCATATTAATTATAATACAGGTTAGCTCCTGCTATCCCGACTATAAAAATTGCCATCGCAGCTTTATATTAAAAAACTGGTTTTTGGCCCACTGTGCAAAATTTTTGTTCCGTTGAAATTTTTATTCCAGTTCATTTAGTCAACCCGCGCGGAGACGCATCTTTTGACACCCCACAAGTGAGCCTAGCTCTCACGAAACGTCAAAAAATGCTTTTTTTTTTACGTTTCGTAAGAGCTTGCTAACCTAACCTAACCTAACCTAACTAACCTAACCTAACCAAACCATCGATATTTCTGCCTCCAGGAGAGCTATTTTTCCCTAGTTTTTTGCATATTAATTATAATACAGGTTAGCTCCTGCTATCCCGACTATAAAAATTGCCATCGCAGCTTTATATTAAAAAACTGGTTTTTGGCCCACTGTGCAAAATTTTTGTTCCGTTGAAATTTTTATTCCAGTTCATTTAGTTAACCCGCGCGGAGACGCATCTTTTGACACCCCACACGTGAGCCTAGCTCTCACGAAACGTCAAAAAATTGCTTTTTTTTACGTTTCGTAAGAGCTTGCTAACCTAACCTAACCTAACCTAACCAAACCATCTATATTTCTGCCTCCAGGAGAGCTTTTCTTACCTAGTTTTTTGCATATTAATTACAATACAGGTTAGCTCCTGCTATCCCGACTATAAAAATTGCCATCGCAGCTTTATATTGAAAAACTGGTTTTTGGCCCACTGTGCAAAACTTTTTTTCCGTTGAAATTTTTATTCCAGTTCATTTAGTCAACCCGCGCGGAGACGCATCTTTTGACACCACACACGTGAGCCTAGCTCTCACGAAACGTCAAAAAATTGCTTTTTTTTACGTTTCGTAAGAGCTTGCTAACCTAACCTAACCTAACTAACCTAACCTAACCTAACCAAACCATCGATATTTCTGCCTCCAGGAGAGCTTTTTTTACCTAGTTTTTTGCATATTAATTATAATACAGGTTAGCTCCTGCTATCCCGACTATAAAAATTGCCATCGCAGCTTTATATTAAAAAACTGGTTTTTGGCCCACTGTGCAAAATTTTTGTTCCGTTGAAATTTTTTATTCCAGTTCATTTAGTTAACCCGCGCGGAGACGCATCTTTTGACACCCCACACGTGAGCCTAGCTCTCACGAAACGTCAGAAAATTGCTTTTTTTTACGTTTCGTAAGAGCTTGCTAACCTAACCTAACCTAACCTAACCTACCCTAACCAAACCATCGATATTTCTGCCTCCAGGAGAGCTTTTTTTACCTAGTTTTTTGCATATTAATTACAATACAGGTTAGCTCCTGCTATCCCGACTATAAAAATTGCCATCGCCGCTTTATATTGAAAAACTGGTTTTTGGCCCACTGTGCAAAATTTTTGTTCCGTTGAAATTTTTATTCCAGTTTATTTAGTTAACCCGCGCGGAGACGCATCTTTTGACACCCCACACGTGAGCCTAGCTCTCACGAAACGTCAAAAAATTGCTTTTTTTTTACGTTTCGTAAGAGCTTGCTAACCTAACCTAACCTAACCTAACCAAACCATCGATATGTCTGCCTCCAGGAGAGCTTTTTTTACCTAGTTTTTTGCATATTAATTATAATACAGGTTAGCTCCTGCTATCCCGACTATAAAAATTGCCATCGCAGCTTTATATTAAAAAACTGGTTTTTGGCCCACTGTGCAAAATTTTTGTTCCGTTGAAATTTTTATCATCAAGAAAGAACGTTTTTGTTTTGCTCCTATAATTATTTTTCGAAAAACTTGATAAAAGTGATTTCTTATAAACTTTTGTTATACCGTTGCGTTGCTGGTGAAGTGAACTTTTGAATAGTGAAATCTGGACACAATTTCAACCACGGAGTGCAATTTTATGGTCAAATACATAAAAAAAAACTGTTAAACGGTTTTGAATCCGGACCTACCTCAACCCGCAAAGCGCTCGATACTCCTCGCGCACACCGCACCTCAACCCCGCCGGGGCCTGCGCTGCCTGGAGATTCTACAGCGCACTGAGTTCGTTTGGACTTCGACCGACAGACCGCTATCATCACGCTGGCGTCGTTTTTGGGGCTCGGCTCACAGCACGGGTGCAAAACGCTCGCGTAACAGAAGATAGAAGTGATATCGTGCCTTTAAAAACGTTTTTGTTACGCACAAGCATACCCAGATAAGTACTCTTTAGCGTTTTACTACTGACACCTCCGAATATGGCAGGTGTACAACGCACGCCTCCGAATACTTCTAAAGCCCATACAACCAGCCTTAGCCAGACTCAGACTCAGTCGGAGCCAAATATTAACTCGGCAGTACAGATGAGTGAATATGTAAACACAAACAGACACAAACGTTTTCGCGCGGAAGACTCACCGCAAGCTGAAGATGGCTTATGCTCACTAGATGCTAGGAAGTATGACCAAGAGCCCTGTGTCACAAAGACCTTGGCGGAACAGACTGCCCTAATGAACAAACTACTGTCTGATATTAGGGGAAATTAAATCCCAAAACTCCCAAATACAGGCGTCCAATTCTGAAATTCGGAAGACAAATGACAAGATAGTCGAATCGATGTCTTTTATGAACAAGCAGTTTGAGGACTTGAAAAACGAGGTTGAAGTTTTAAGGAAAGAACGTCAGCAACAAAAGCAGTATATTACAAACCTAGAAAAAAAGATACTTGACCTACAGCACAAGTCACGATCGTCGGGTGTTGAAATACGTAATATCCCGCAGGAGCATTCAGAAACCAGCACCAGCCTGATTAAAACTGTATGCAAGATCTGCGAAGTTGTTGGAGTCTCTGTCCAAGAATCGGGCATACGTGACGTATACCGGCTACCAGGAAAAGCTGTCAGTCCGACTACCCCTCGACCACTTATCGCTGAATTTTCAACAGTCCAGACCAAACAGGTACTCATGTCGGCGGTACGGGCATATAATAGGGAGAAAAGAAAGGAAGACAAGCTAAACACCACCATCGTCGGTATATCAGGTACACCCCAACCGGTTTATATTGACGAGCAATTGCCTGCCACTACAAAAAAACTATTTTACCAAGCCCGTGAGTTTGCAAAAAACAAAGTCTTTAAATACTGTTGGATTTCTAATGGCAATATCTTTTTGCGCAAGAAAGAGGGCGACAAGCAAGTCCTAATACTATCAGAAAATTGTCTTCACCAACTTGAAAACTTAAATATGTGACTATTTTTACTCTTTTCTAATGTACTGTTTATATTAAGTTTAATGACCTTTATCTGTAAAATATCTCAACAACACACACCTCACACACTCTATACATATGTTACAAATTATGAATCCCTAACCACACTATACACAAAAACTATGATATTATATTATCCACAACAACACTCATTCCCAAAACTAAACTTGCGATGTTTCAATCATACTCTGTTCAACTGCATACGAAGGGCGAACAAAAATTATAACATTAAAATTCACACAATTACACCACAATTTGTCATTTTTGTTAATTTTAGTTATGGCTAGAAAAAACAACTTAAACAGTGAACTAGACTCGCTAAATGTTGGCAACTCTTTCACTTGTAGTCCCGAGGACTGTCTGAAGTTCGTAAACAATTCCGATAGCAACATAAAAGTATTACATTTAAACATACGCAGTTTAAACAAAAACTTTGATCAATTACAGGTACTGATACACTTAACAAAAATTTACTTTGATGTCATAATCCTTACCGAATGCTGGCTTAGTAAGGTTAGTAACCTACCCGTGCTACAGGGATTTCAATCCTATTTTACAAAAATAAACTCTAACCAGAACGATGGTATCGTTATCTATGCAAAACATTCTCTGCAAATCTCTGTGTGGGAACCAGACTTTATGTGTGGAAACTGTCTCGTCTGTCAAATAGATAATAAAAAAATTGCCATGGTAGTAGTCTATCGCTCACCCTCATACAATTCTCGCGAAAGCTTTGATAAGTTTCTCGATAGCTTAAACAATGTCTACACTAAACTCTCCACAGGGCAGAATATTGCTTTAATTGGCGACTTGAACATTGATATAAAACAGAATAGCCGAAATGACCGATGCCTCGAATATCTCATGCTGAACACATCGCATGGGCTTCTACCAACCCACCTATTCCCTACTCGGCTTGAAAATTGTCTTGACCACGCTTTCATAAAAACTACTCTACCTATCACCACACTAGTTTTAGACTCACATATTACCGACCACAAACCTCTCCTACTCTCTATCGGCAACACTAATCCCAAACGACGCACATCTCACACCTCTACCACGGTAGATTACGATGCAGTCAAGTTAGAGCTACAAAGCATGGACTTTACACACTTATACAAAACTGATAACCCCAATACTTCTATGAACAATTTCATAACCATGTTAACATCTGTAGTAACCAAACATACTCACCAAACTATAATTCCTAGAAGAAAAATAACTATCAAGCCGTGGATAACTCCTGGCCTTTTAAAGTGTATCCATTTTCCATTTTGTAACTCCCTACTTCGAAAATTAAAAATTGCCTACGAAAAGAGTCAACTTGAGACAGCTAAAAATAACCCTAAAGCCCTCTGGAAAACAATAAAAGAAATAACTAACACAACTAAAACTAAAACAAGCCCTATAGAACTCCTGAAAATACGCGACAGTTATAAATCCTCCATAAATGAAGTGTGCAAATTCTTTAGTAATGTTGGAAAAAACCTGGCGGCCGACATCTTATCCCGATGTCATTCGGAATCAAGTCAAGTCCTAAATACCACTGACATCAACCCTTTCTCTCCCGCCAACTCCCTTGCGCTACTGGAGGTAGATGAAACTGAGGTGGAATCCCTTATACTGCAACTACGCAATGACTGTGCAATAGGCTGGGATGGTATATCGCCCATATTACTGAAAACATGCCTCAAGACTCTGACAAAGCCATTAACGCATATTTTTAATTCTTGCCTGCAGAGAGGGGTTTTTCCTGACGCTTTAAAAAGAGCAATAATACATCCAATCCACAAGGGAGGGAACAGAAGCTGTGTCAACAACTACAGACCCATCTCGGTTCTGACTGCACTCTCTAAGGTTCTTCAAAGAATTCTCAGCAGCCGTCTCAAGAACTTCCTGGATAGGTACCGTATCATAGCTGATAATCAGTACGGCTTTCGTACTGGAGTCTCGACTGAGGATGCGGTACTTGATCTGACGCAGATGGTTGCTGGAAACCTTGACAATAAAACCAAATCTCTAGGTATATTTCTAGACCTTTCTAAGGCTTTTGACACAGTTTCTGTCCCCAAACTTATCGCCAAATTGGAACTACTTGGTATACGAGGTATCGCTCTTCACATCTTTAAAGATTATCTCAGTAACCGTACCCAGGTAGTTAAAATTGATAATCTCCTTAGTGACGAGGAGTCAGTGTCTTACCGAGTGCCTCAGGGAAGCATTCTAGGCCCCATTTTGTTCCAAATTTATATGAATGACCTGTGCAGTATGGCCCTCCCTAATACTAAGCTATTTGCCTGTGCTGACGTCACCGTGATTGTAGCTTACGGACCAACGTGGGATAGTGTTCAATGTACCGCAGAATCAGCTTTAAACAAAGTAATAAAATGGCTGAACTCAAATCTGCTTACTCTCAACTTTAATAAGACATCCTACATTCCATTCTCAATTCGGCCTGACACTGCGCCAGATCACACCTTCTCGATAAAAGCTCACACATGTTCATCACAGCTGTCATCCTCGTGTCTTTGCCCAGCTCTCACAAGAACGGAATATATAAAATATCTTGGCGTACAAATAGACGCAGGATTACGATGGGATAATCAACTTAACGCCCTCACCTCTAGAACTATGAGATTGATACACACCTTTAGGTCTCTTAGAGAGTCGGCAAACCCTGATACCCTGAAAATGGTCTACTATGCACTGTGTCAATCCGTTATTGGATATTGCATTACGGTATGGGGTGGTGCAACTAAAATTAGCCTAATCAGAGCCGAAAGAGCACAGAGAGCTATACTTAAAGTGATGTTACGAAAACCATATCGCTATCCTACAAAGCAACTATACGCGGATTGCAAGGTACTAACAGTCCGTCAGCTCTTTGTGCTCCAGTCTGTTCTCAGAAGACACGCTAGCGTTCCCCCGTCTAATCCCAATAAACGAACCAACATTCCCTCAGGCACTCGGCACCGAACTTCTTTTGCCAGACACCAATATTATACACTAAGCACACACATTTACAAAAAAACTCATAAAGCACTTAACATACTTGACCTAAATAAACATGAATTAAAGGTTAAGGTAACAGAATGGCTCCTTAAACAGGATTACTCTCAAACAGAATCACTGCTTACATACATCGCTTAAGAGTACACTCACAAGCAACCCTCTCCCCTTAGTTTCACAAATTGCATTAACACATATTAAAAAAAAAACACACACACACACACATACTCAAAAACACACACTCACAAACATTCACTCACAAACACACACAAACACACACTCACAAACACACACTGACATACACACACCTATCCATGCATGCCTTTAATTGGTTTTCTTTTATTTATCTTTTCTTTAATCATAAAATAAGCTAGATTCTATATCGCTTGGTAGATCGACATACCTTTGATTTGTATAATCTTATCGTACTAACCCCATAGCTGAACACTGTCTCTCAAGATACAGGTAGCCCTAGTTTGAGAGGCAGGGCTCACCAATTATTGTATACAGATTTTTTGTAGCATAGGTCACTTCCTTATCTCATGCACTAGCTGTTTTTTGTTAACCATTTAAATTAAGTCTGTAACCTTTTGGATATGAATAAATTTATTATTATTATTATTATTCCAGTTCATTTAGTCAACCCGCGCGGAGACGCATCTTTTGACACCCCACAAGTGAGCCTAGCTCTCACGAAACGTCAAAAAATTGCTTTTTTTTTACGTTTCGTAAGAGCTTGCTAACCTAACCTAACCTAACTAACCTAACCAAACCATCGATATGTCTGCCTCCAGGAGAGCTTTTTTTACCTAGTTTTTTGCATATTAATTATAATACAGGTTAGCTCCTGCTATCCCGACTATAAAAATTGCCATCGCAGCTTTATATTAAAAAACTGGTTTTTGGCCCACTGTGCAAAATTTTTGTTCCGTTGAAATTTTTATTCCAGTTCATTTAGTCAACCCGCGCGGAGACGCATCTTTTGACACCACACAAGTGAGCCTAGCTCTCACGAAACGTCAAAAAATGCTTTTTTTTTTACGTTTCGTAAGAGCTTGCTAACCTAACCTAACCTAACTAACCTAACCTAACCTAACCTAACCAAACCATCGATATTTCTGCCTCCAGGAGAGCTATTTTTACCTAGTTTTTTGCATATTAATTATAATACAGGTTAGCTCCTGCTATCCCGACTATAAAAATTGCCATCGCAGCTTTATATTAAAAAACTGGTTTTTGGCCCACTGTGCAAAATTTTTGTTCCGTTGAAATTTTTATTCCAGTTCATTTAGTTAACCCGCGCGGAGACGCATCTTTTGACACCCCACACGTGAGCCTAGCTCTCACGAAACGTCAAAAAATTGCTTTTTTTTACGTTTCGTAAGAGCTTGCTAACCTAACCTAACCTTTTTTTTTTTTTTTTTGTTGCCGGGGTGGAAAATCCTCATGGATGTCCTTCGCCCGGGCGGGCGAAGGGGTCTGTCAGACTCTTACTGACTAAAAACCACCCCGGTGTTCCGTCCCACACTTGGACCGGGGATCGTGAGAGCTAGTACGACTTCCATGATCCCCGGCTGGTGCCGGCCCGCCTATGCGGGCCACCTCTGGTCCGCGGGGAGAGTGAGGTGTCCTCCCCCCGCGACGTCTAATAGGGGCGCACGCGGAACACTACGCGCAGCCGCCTCGGGTCCTGCTGGATGGGGGGCGGCGGACGACCCCGAGTCCACCGGCCCTCCGGACCCATTTAGGGGGGCTGGAAGAGGGCGTTGTCCACCCTCCGCCGACGCCCGGTACGCCTGCTGCGGATCGGGAGAGTGGCCACGGCCTCCCTCTCCCTCTCCGCAGCCTCCTTCTGTGAAATTACGGCTTCACAGAAGAAGATCACTGCTTCCCACGACTCGGCGCTCCCAAACATCGAACGTGCGACGGCCGGCAGCGACAGGTCGGGGCCCACTTCGGATACGAGGGCACGGCGCTGCTCCTCCCATGCGGCACACTCTGCCAGTGTGTGCTGCGCCGTGTCCTCCCGACAGTCGGTGCAGTGATGGCACCGAGCGTCCGGCTCCCTGTTTATGCGATACAGGTACTTCCCGAAGCAGCCATGCCCCGAGAGCACCTGCGTCGCCCGAAACGACAGGGAGCCGTGCTTCCTCCCGAGCCATTCGTCGAGCACTGGTCGGATCGCGTCGACGGTAGCAAGGCGGTAGGGCGCGAAAGCCTATCCCGCCATTCCGCCACCATGACCTCGCGGAGCTGTGACCGACGCAACTCGATCTCGCGCTGCATCGGTTCACCGCTCCGCGTCCGCACCTCCTCGCGCCACCGGTACAGCGAGGCGAGGACTCTCGCCTCCAAGTCCCAAGGCGGAGATCCGGCCAGTGCACAACCCGCCTCGTAGGAGATCGTGCGATATCCCCTAATAGCCCTGACGGCCATCGCCCTCTGCGGTCTTCGCAATATCGCGATGCTGCCGGCCGTCAGGTCAGAAGCCCAAACCGGGGCCCCATACAAGGCCATGGATCGCACGATCCCCAAGTACAACCGCCTACAGGCGGTGCTCGGGCCCCCTAAATTAGGAAGCAGCGTTGCGAGCGCACCCGTGGCGCCCATCAACCTGGGCGTCAATCGTCGAAAGTGGGGGCCAAAATCCCACCGGCTGTCGAGCACCAATCCTAAGTGCTTCATGGTGGACTCGACAGCGATTTGGACTCCCCCGACCACAATGTGTGACCCCGGCGGCGGCGCCCGTCGGGGGCCGTGAAAACCATGGCCTCCGACTTGTTGAGGGCCACCTCCAGCCCCAGGCGTCGTATGTGACCCACCACCTGTGAGACCGCAGCCGTCGCCAGCAACGCTGCCTCCCTATACGAGCTCCCCCGGGCCGTGACCAGCGTGTCGTCTGCGTAACACGTCAGGTCCACTCGCGGTTGGAGCTCGCCCCTCAGCACCCAGTCGTAACCGATGTTCCACAGGGGTGGGCCTAGGACCGAGCCCTGCGGAACACCGCACGACATATCGCGACGGCCCTCACCGTCGCGTCCTCTGTAGGTGACACACCTTTCCGCCAAATAAGCCCCAACGATGTGGCGGAGGTAGCGGGGCACCCTGTGGTACCTTAGTGCCTCCCGAATACAACTCCAGGGCAGGGTGTTGAAGGCGTTGGATATGTCCAAGGACACCGCCAGCATCACCCCGCCCCGGGAAACCGCTTCCTCCGCCAGGACTCTAACCCGCATTATGGCGTCGATTGTGGAGCACCCATGCCGAAAACCGAACTGACTGTCGTCCAGATCCGGCCCCTCTCTGTACAAGTGGCTGTCGAGGCGGGCAGCAATTATCCGCTCAAAAAGCTTACCCACCTCGTCTAGCAGCACTATGGGCCGGTATGCGGACGGCGAGTCAGCTGGGCGCCCCGCTTTCTTGAGCAGGACCAGACGACCTGTCTTCCACTGAGCGGGGAAGCGGCCCTGCTCAAGGCAAGCTGAGTAGAGTCCTCTCAGCTGGGGCTCTAGCTCCTTCAGAGCGAGGACGAGCGCGCGGCCCGGAACTCCATCGGGTCCCGGGGCCACGGTTTTGGCCCGGAGCCGCATCACGGCCGTCCTCAACTCTGGTTGTGTCACCTCAGGGACGCTGTCCTCGTCCTCCGACTCCGTGGCTGTGGGCAAAGCCATCGGCGGCGGCACGTGCTCTTCTCTGTCAGGGAAGAGAGCAGCGACCACTCCCTCCAGCAACTGAGGCTCGAGGCTCTCAGTGAGTGGGGGCGCCCAGGCTCGAAGTTTCCCTCGGACTGTACGATAAGGGCGCCCCCACGGATTTCGATCTAGGGTCGCCAACATCTCTTCCCTGAATCGAGTCTTCGACTCGCCAATGGCCAGCCACAGAGCCTTCTTCGCCGCACGGTACACCTCATACCGCGCGAATTCTTCTTCCGGAACCCGACGACGTCTCCTCCGGTATCGGGTGTACTGGCGCCTGACCTCCACGCAGGTCCTGCGCATCTGCGCAATTTCGGCGGTCCACCAGTACAACCGGCGCCTTGTGGGTTGAGTGCGGACACGGGGCATGGACGCATCGCAAATTTGCGTCATCGCCCCGCGGAACCACTGCGCCTCCTCTTCGACGTCGACGGGTTCATTCGTCACTGACTCCCGGACCCAGGCCTGGATGATTGCGGCAACCTAACCTAACCTAACCTAACCTAACCAAACCATCGATATTTCTGCCTCCAGGAGAGCTTTTTTTACCTAGTTTTTTGCATATTAATTACAATACAGGTTAGCTCCTGCTATCCCGACTATAAAAATTGCCATCGCAGCTTTATATTGAAAAACTGGTTTTTGGCCCACTGTGCAAAATTTTTGTTACGTTGAAATTTTTATTCCAGTTTATTTAGTTAACCCGCGCGGAGACGCATCTTTTGACAACCCACACGTGAGCCTAGCTCTCACGAAACGTCAAAAAATTGCTTTTTTTTTACGTTTCGTAATAGCTTGCTAACCTAACCTAACCTAACTAACCTAACCTAACCTAACCAAACCATCAATATTTCTGCCTCCAGGAGAGCTTTTTTTACCTAGTTTTTTGCATATTAATAGCTACTGCTATCCCGACTATAAAAATTGCCATCGCAGCTTTATATTAAAAAACTGGTTTTTGGCCCACTGTGCAAAATTTTTGTTCCGTTGAAATGTTTTATTCCAGTTCATTTAGTTAACCCGCGCGGAGACGAATCTTTTGACACCCCACACGTGAGCCTAGCTCTCACGAAACGTCAAAAAATTGCTTTTTTTTACGTTTCGTAAGAGCTTGCTAACCTAACCTAACCTAACCTAACCTAACCTACCCTAACCAAACCATCGATATTTCTGCCTCCAGGAGAGCTTTTTTTACCTAGTTTTTTGCATATTAATTACAATACAGGTTAGCTCCTGCTATCCCGACTATAAAAATTGCCATCGCAGCTTTATATTGAAAAACTGGTTTTTGGCCCACTGTGCAAAATTTTTGTTCCGTTGAAATTTTTATTCCAGTTTATTTAGTTAACCCGCGCGGAGACGCATCTTTTGACACCCCACACGTGAGCCTAGCTCTCACGAAACGTCAAAAAATTGCTTTTTTTTACGTTTCGTAAGAGCTTGCTAACCTAACCTAACTAACCTAACCTAACCTAATCAAACCATCGATATTTCTGCCTCCAGGAGAGCTTTTTTTACCTAGTTTTTTGCATATTAATTATAATACAGGTTAGCTCCTGCTATCCCGACTATAAAAATTGCCATCGCAGCTTTATATTAAAAAACTGGTTTTTGGCCCACTGTGCAAAATTTTTGTTCCGTTGAAATTTTTATTCCAGTTCATTTAGTTAACCTGCGCGGAGACGCATCTTT
This sequence comes from Polia nebulosa, assembly GCA_951329385.1. Classification (NCBI taxonomy): domain Eukaryota; kingdom Metazoa; phylum Arthropoda; class Insecta; order Lepidoptera; family Noctuidae; genus Polia; species Polia nebulosa. The sequence continues at coordinate 15,280,719 of OX589606.1, forward strand.
TGACACCCCACACGTGAGCCTAGCTCTCACGAAACGTCAAGAAATTGCTTTTTTTTTACGTTTCATAAGAGCTTGCTAACCTAACTAACCTAACCTAACCTAACCAAACCATCGATATTTCTGCCTCCAGGAGAGCTTTTTTTACCTAGTTTTTTGCATATTAATTATAATACAGGTTAGCTCCTGCTATCCCGACTATAAAAATTGCCATCGCAGCTTTATATTAAAAAACTGGTTTTTGGCCCACTGTGCAAAATTTTTGTTCCGTTGAAATTTTTATTCCAGTTCATTTAGCTAACCCGCGCGGAGACGCATCTTTTGACACCCCACACGTGAGCCTAGCTCTCACGAAACGTCAAAAAATTGCTTTTTTTTTACGTTTCGTAAGAGCTTGCTAACCTAACCTAACCTAACTAACCCAGTGCACAGCCATACGCGGTCGCAACAACATCAGCTCCACGTCAAAAATTCGTAAAAATTGTAATTTTTATGCTGCGCGTGTTCTTGTGTTATAGTGCGGTGAATAAGTGTTTGACTCGCCAGGATTTATGTGGGCAACATCCTGAGTCACCTGGATCAGAAGTTATAAGTGAGCAACTTTGGAGGACTTCCCTAGCTTGGAAGTTAGTGTTTTTCGTAACGAGATCAAGTTTATTGTGAAACATCAATATTCCACGTTCAAAGACACCAAGATCAAGGAAATCGGATCATCACAAGTAAAGTTATTAGGTATTAAAATCAGCCAATATAACCTCTAAACACGTGGTGTTTAGACGGAACGCACTTCAAACCTCCACGAGGCGTGACGTTATCGCCAACTCTACACGAGGGACTACGTCACGATACTTACTTCGGACATACCTGGCGCCTTCGAAGCCGTCTTGAGGACTTTGCCACTGAGAGCTCGGCCTGCATCACCAAAAACGTAACTTCTAGGGAAATCCTCACTCCCAAGTCTGGGAATACTCGTGTTTGGACTCGTCTGAACCGGGACACAAGGACCTTACCCCCTCCACAACACCCCTCGTTTTTCCACAACCCTTATTTCCCCCCTCCACCCCTCTGTTCCCCGCCCCCTCACTACGTACATAGGCCCCCAGGGTACTTTGAAGCCCTTGGACCTAGAGTACCCGTGATTGGGCTCTCCAGAACCAGGAAAGCAGGACCTTCTCCCCCCACCCTTCCAGACTTCTTACCCCCTCCATTAACTGCTTCAGTACAACCCTGGTATTTTCATACTCCATAGCCTTCCCACGAAACCTTCCCCCCCCAACCCCTCTCTCGGTTACTTCACCCCCCCGAAGTATATCTCTGGATCCAGCAAAGATACCACCATCGAGTTTGGGCTCATTAGATTCGTTAGAGGAAAAGGAAGAATCTGGCCCCGGCAGAAAGTGAGGATAACGCACCCAGAGAGAAATATTGACCAGGAAGTCTCCTCGAGTCACCTTCAACGCTTCAGCGCTGCATCGTAGCATAGAGAATCAGAGCGTACATCTGGCTCTGACGCGCACCGGCGTGTACTCCGGAGCACAACGCAGACGCAGTCCATCGAGCGTCGTTACATTCCATCACTCTTTTATTTTTGTGTGATATATATATACGTATTTAATTTCTTAATTTTTAAATATTTTCAACTAGTTTTAATTTGAATAGTATAACTAAGCTATTGTTAGACCTAAGTAAATACAAAAAAAATTACTACAATGTCTACCAATTTTAATACCCGTAAGTCAGCTGCGGAGGTCGCACCTAGGACGGGCTCTTTGAGGACAAGGGTGCTCAAAAATGCCGCGAAATCAACCACATCTCAACGGCAACCACCAACCATCCTCACTGGGCCTACGGTGTCGAAGGCAGCCTCAGAATCTGGTGTCGGAGTTGGAACGGCGTCCACGCAAAGGCTTACACCACCTGCGGAAGCCCAGCAAGTGGCGTCTGAGGGCAACAACTCAGCGAGGACTTCATCAGTGCCCGACACGATGGAGGCAGCGGCTCAAGCGGCGGAGAAAATTATAGACTGGGCCCAGGTAGGTATCTCCCCCCCTCGTCAAATTATCTCGGACGAGGATAGCTCTGTCGCCTCCTCCTCAGGACTGCCGGTCCGTGCAGTGCGCCCCAGCCTCCTCTACAGAACACCCAGGAGGGGTACTGGTGTCGAGATGGACTTGGCGACTCGCGAGGCCAATGAACTCCTTCAAAAAGGTAAGGACGCGCTAGAGGAGTCCAAGAACACCAAAAGAGAGATCAAATCAACAGTCCATGAATGTCTCCAGGGACTTTACGAGATTGTTCTCTCTCTTGCCGACTCACGAGCGAGGCATAAATACAACCTGGAGAAAGAGCGTGTCCGAAACGCGCAGGAGCTCATCAACGTCGAGAGGTACCATAACCGGCAAATGGGCGAGCTCAAAAAGAGTTTGACGTCTGAGCTCCACCTCGCTCGTATCGACATAGTCGACACCCTTAAAGAGGCAAGGGACATTAGGAACTGGCTTGGTTACGAAACCGAGGAACCGTATCGGCACATAAAAGAGAGCCGGAGGGCGATTGAGTCTCTGGCAAACGCCATGCAAAACATACATGAGACGGTCGCAAAAGACAGCGCACCCGCGGTGGCTGAACAGAAGTGGGAAACGGTGAGAGAGGACCTCACCCGCTTAAACACAAACACCGCAGGCGTGTCCAACCAGCTTGACGTCCTCCGACAATCAGTCGAAAAGCTGAAAATGGACATGTCGGAGTCTCGATCGCCTTCTTTACCTCCGCCGCAAGCCCCGGGCGATTTTTCGAGTTCCTCGACCGAGAAGCTTGAAGATCTGCAGACGCAAGTCACTACACTTCAGGAAATGGTCACGCAGATCCTAGAAAGACCTATGATCCCCCCCCCCCTCCACCACCACAACCTTTGGACCTGACTCCTCATCTGAGGCCTCTGTCTGAAAGACTAGAAATCGTGTCATCTGACCTCCGAGTGCTGCGAGACAAAGAACCACCTGTAGCCATACCATCGACGCCAAGTCTCAGCACGGAGCTCGTGGTCGCTGAGGTCAAGAAAACTTTGGCCACTATAGAGAAAGGGGTGTCTGAAATGAGTAGAGCGGACACTGTGGCCAACTGTCAGGGCATGACGACCTACGCCCAAGTGACACAGACTCCTAAGTGTCCCAACCACACCCTGATTATCTCGTCCACAGACCCCAAACACACAGGAGACAATATAATCGAGAGGGTCAGGACTTCATTGGACCTCAAGAAGACGGGGGCCAAAGTCAATAAGGTTCGGAAGGCGCGAAACCAAAAAATTGTGTTGAGCTGCGCCAGCAAAGAGGATCTTCACCTTATAAAGGATCAGGTCCAAAAGAACAAATTACTGAAAATCCACGAACCAAAACCGCAGAACCCGCTTGTCTGTATCAGAGGAGTCCTGTCCATGTACAGTGACGACGAGATGGTAGACCTGCTCAAAGCGCAGAACAGACATCTCCTCCAGAACGTCAAAATGGACGGACAGACCATCAAACTTAGATACAGGAAGCGGGCGAGGAACCCTCATGAGTGTCATCCAGTTCTGGAATTGTCTCCAGCTCTCTGGCAGAGCTTCACACAGGCTGGTAAGGTCCACCTGGGTATCCAGAGATGCCCAATAGAGGACCAATCACCGCTAGTGCAGTGCACTAAATGCCTCGGTTATGGCCACACACGAACACTCTGTAAGGAGAAAAAAGAAACCTGCAGTTACTGTAGTGGTCAGCACCACGAACGAGCATGCAGCTCCAAAACTGAGGCCAAGCCTCCGACATGCGCAAACTGCCAGAGAGCGAAAAAAGAAGGAGAAGTACTGGCACACGTAGCCTTCAGCAACGAGTGTCCAGAAAGAAAGAAATGGGATGACATAGCGAGGTCACGGGTGTCTTATTGCTAAAGGCGACCAAGAGAACAACAGCACAGTCACCCTTCAGAACGCAAGACCAGCAACAAGCAGGTTAAAGGTCATCCAAGCTAACCTGCACCGCTCTAAGCTTGCAACGACGGAATTACATCATGTGGCCGTAGAGAAGGGATTCTCAATCGCACTTGTCCAGGAACCGTATGTCGGGAACACAGGTGTTATGAAACAGAACCCAGGTACACAAGTCATTCAGTGTACCCTAAACCGCCAAAAACCAGTAAAAGCGGCAATTGTCATTTTCGGTGGCAGTCTGGAGGTCATTCATGACCCCCAGATCGTAACCGAGAACGTTGCAGCCGTTTTGCTGAAGGTAGGTCAGTTAAAGCTTGGTGTGATATCCGTCTACTTCGAGGGAGACCAAGACATAGACCCTTACCTCCTTAGAACAAAAGAGGTTTTCAATAAATTACAGACAAATAACGTCCTAGTGGGGGGAGACGTGAACGCCTGGAGCCAGTGGTGGGGAAGCGACCACGAGGACCATCGCGGGGCAGCATACAACGCCTTCCTGTCTGAACAAGAGCTTCAGATCCTCAATACGGGCCAAACCCCAACCTTCGAAGCCTACAGGCGTGGTAGGTTATACAAGAGTATCGTGGACGTAACTGCCTGTAGTGAGTCGCTGTTGGGAAGAGTCGAGGATTGGCGTGTGGACAGAAATTTAACAACATCCGACCACAACGCAATCACGTTCTCATTTCGCCTTGACAGAGCTTTGGAACCGTTGAAATCCATTTCAACGCGGATCTATAATACCAAAAAGGCGAAATGGTTGGACTTTAGGACACACTTCACGGCAAACTTGTCTCAGAAAACCATCACACCAGCCAGAGTAATGGAGGTTGCGAACCCAGAGGAATTGGAGGCGATGGTCACCACTTATGTTGACTTGATACACCACGTTTGCATAACGGTCGATTCCAAAGATTGGAACAGGGAAGACCGATTCCAGGGCCCCGTGGTGGTCAGCTTCCCTAGAACAACTGAAACGGGAGGCTCTGACCAAAGAGAGGAGGATCCGGAATGCGGCCCCAAGTAGAAGGGATTTTGTAATCGGTGAGTACGTACAGGCCAAACTAAACTACAAGACCAAATCAATGGAGGCAGCAACAGAAAGCTGGAAGCAGTTCTGCTCAACACAGGACCGGGAGAGTATGTGGGACGGTATCTACAGAGTCTTACGGAAGACAGCCAGAAAACAGAAAGACACGCTCCTGAGGAACACCGCCGGCGATACATTAAGCCCGGAGCAATCGGCGGAACTTCTGGCAAAAACGTTCTATCCCGACGACTCAGTAGATGTAGAGCAACAACACCACACGTCGGTCCGGAGACTTGCGGAGGAATTTAATAACACCGAAGTTTTGTCGGCCAACGACCCACCATTTACACCAGCAGAGCTGGAAATGGTCCGTCAGGCACAGAACCCAAAAAAAGCTCCAGGTCCTGATGGTCTGACGGCCGACATCTGCACCGCTGCGATCAACTGCAACAGGGAGGTGTTCCTAGCATTGGCAAACAAATGCCTCTGCCTATCACATTTCCCAAAACAGTGGAAAGTAGCACACGTGTGCATACTCCGCAAGCCGCGCAAGCATCATTACACCCATCCGAAATCATACAGACCAATAGGACTGCTCTCGGTCCTGGGCAAGATCGTCGAAAAACTCGTCGTTGGCAGACTGCAACACCATTTCCTCCCCACACTCAACACAAGCCAGTACGGGTTCATGCCGCAGCGTGGAACCGAGGACGCCCTCTATGATCTGATAGAGCACATCCGGGCCGAAGTCAAAGCCAAAAAGGTAGTGCTTTTAGTTTCACTGGACATAGAGGGGGCCTTCGACAACGCGTGGTGGCCTGCTCTCAAGGTACAGATGCAGCGCAAAAAATGCCCTAAAATTTGTACGCTCTTGTAGCCTCATATCTAGAAGACCGGTGCGTCAGGGTCAACTACGCCAGAGCATCTAGCGAGAAGGGTACCACAAAGGGATGCGTCCAGGGCTCAATAGCCGGTCCGACGTTTTGGAACCTCATCCTAGACTCACTTCTGGAGAAAATGTCAGCAATGGGGGTATATTGTCAAGCATTCGCAGATGATGTGGTCCTTGTTTTCTCGTCTCAGGGGGTTGATTCCTTGCAGCAGACAGCCGAAAGCACGTTGCAGACCACCTCAGAGTGGGGTGTACAGAATAAGCTTCGTTTTGCCGCGCATAAAACCAAAGCAATGGTAATAACGAAGCGGCTCAAGTACGACACCCCCGTGATACATATGTCTGGGACTCGACTGAATCTGGTGGAAGAGATCAAACTACTGGGACTCACCATAGACCATAAACTCACCTTCAATGCGCACGTGACAGCCACATGTAAGAAGGCTGCAGATATTTACAAACAACTAGCGTGTGCAGCTAAAGTGACATGGGGTCTAAACAGTGAGATAATAAGGACCATATACGTGTCGGTGATAGAGCCGATTGTGCTGTATGCAGCAAGTGCGTGGGCTCCAGCAGCAGAGAAACTGATGACAAGAAATCAGTTAGACTCTCTGCAGAGGGGCTTCACGCAGAAGATTTGCAAGGCATACCGCACGGTGTCTCTGACATCGGCATTGATTCTGTCGGGGCAATTACCTCTTGATCTCCGGGTAATTGAGGCTGCAACCCTATTCAAGATTAAAAAGGGTCATTCCGAGGAGTACCTGCCACCGGGCAGGGAGGTTGAGCGCAAGGTGGGACCTTTACAGATCCCCCATCCGTCGCGACTCACGATAACAGAGTACGAGTGCCTAGAGAACCTGGACCCCGAAACCCTGAGTGACCGCCAAGTAACCGGACCTCAAATTTATACCGACGGCAGCAAAATTGAGGGGAAAGTCGGAGCTGCTCTTACTTGGTGGAATGAAGGCAGGGAGACCAGGTACTCAACCTTTCGCCTGGAACCACACAACACCGTCTTTCAGTCGGAATTGTACGCACTGTATCGAGCAGTCAAACTGGTGAGAACGTCTAGGATGACCTCTGTCAACATATTGAGTGACTCAAGATCGTCGCTCGATCTGTTAAGGAGCCCATCTGTCACTCACCCATTAGCTCTCGGTATTAAAAGGTTGGTGCGTGAGATCCGCGAAGAGGGTAGAGACGTGAGGCTGTTTTGGTTAAGGGCACACATTGGTACTCCCGGAAATGAAAGAGCGGACGAGTTGGCTAAGAAAGCTGCACTCACTAAAAAGACAGCCCCCGACTACGACAGGGTGCCAATATCGTTCGTCAAGAGGCAGATACGTGAGGAAACTGTTAAGAAATGGCAGCGGCGCTACGAATCTTCCAGCACGGGCTCGGTCACCAAAGTATTCTTCCCTACCGTCCAAGCGGCAAGGAAGATTCTTAAAGACACGGTATTAACACCTACCGATGTTCAAGTACTGACCGGCCACGGGGGATTCGGAGCTTATCTCCACCGCTTTCACCTTAAAGATAGTCCCGCATGCGTCTGCGATCCCAACAATGACGAGACGGTATGGCACGTACTCACCGAGTGCCCAAGATTTGGACGACAAAGAATGGACCTAGAAACTGAAATACAGATGTCAGTCACACAGTCCAAACTCCAATCCATAATGGAGACTAAGAACACCAGAACGCCATTCTTGGCATTCGCGAGTAGGGTCATGCAAGTCGTAGCGAAGGCCAATGGCTCTACACAAGCCCCTGCGCGTGCACAAACACACACACAGGCACCGGTACAGACACTCACTCAAACACCAACACACCTGACTGATATGAGCTCAAACTTTACCACAAACACTTCCATCGTAAGCTTTACCCAACCGACGATAACCCGGTGCACCTCGGCTCTATGCCAGTTTCTAGACTTCGGGGAGAATGGGAAAGCGGGTATCAGACTGCGTAGTGTAGCCCTCTTCATGAACAGGAACAACGAGAGACTCGGCATATGCTTCTGCCGTGCAGGAGGGGGAAATAGCGTTTCTTTATCACCAGGACTGGCAGCCTTGATCAATGGAAGCACTTACAAATCGAGCATGGAACGCACGAAGTTCAACGCGTTACCTGTAGCGGAAATTGCCGAACACCAATACCGTCTTGTGCGATCGCAAAACAAAACAATCGCACTTTTCGAGTGGCATGAGGCAACTCCGTTTGCGCAAGCATGCTCATTGCTGACCAAAATCGTAGAGGCTGGCCGGACCACGAGTACGCGCCCCCGGATTATCAGCCTGGACGCAATGGAAATCGGCTACGAGAGGGGTGAAGTGGCTGATCGGTATGGATGCATTAAGGCCTCGGTAGATCACGAACTAGTGGTTTATGAGGACAGAGGGGAAGACCTTAGTTTTCTCAGACCCCCCAAAATGTGTACCATACTGAAAAAAACAGAAACCGGTCAGCAAGCATTCGCCACATCAGCCCCAACAACGCCTTGCGGATCAGAAAGACTGCAGCAGAGGCTCACAGCTGAGAAAGCCGCTTCAGTATAGAAGAGAAGCTCAGGACGAAAGATCGACTGAAATCAGTGCCCAACTTCTTGAGCAGGCTGCTGGGTTTTGGTACCAAGCCTAATCATATCAGTCAGACGGCCGCAGTACAGGAATTCACAAAAACCATTCCGGTGCCACCGAAACAGCAGCGCCCATCCCCAACGAGAGCCGACAGAGGGCAGGTCAGCCCGCCGAAACTCAGGACGGTAACTAAATCCGGCGACCATGTGGCGAATGCCTTTCTCGAGTTTCAAGCCATCACTAAAGCAACCAAAGATGTCAATCTCATGACTTGCGAGAAGATCATGCAGTCATACCAGCTGGAGATTGAAGGGTTGCTGAAGGTGAGACTAGAGGAGGCTGAAGCAGCCATATATAATAATGCCACCTCCCAAGTCATCAAGGGAAAAATGGCTGGTCAATATATGGCTGCGTACAGCGCCACGAGTGGATTCGTGCCGTTGGACGAGTTAGAAACGACGCGGACTGACCGCATTACTTTCGCGACACCCACAAGTAACCCAATTGTAATAGTAGCCCGGTGTACGAAAATCATGCTGGATGACAAGATCCTCGAACAGGCGGAAGCAATCTCGAGGACCATAGGTCAGGCCGGAGGTTGGGAACTACCGGAAATAAATTGGGTCAACGGTGTTCCGGGGTGCGGTAAGACAACTTGGGTGATCAATAACTTCGATAAGGACAACGACGTCATAGTCACTACAACAACCGAGGCCGCTAAAGACCTGCGGCAAAAACTGGCGCACAAAATTGGTAAAGACAACAGAACCAAAGTGCGCACGATGGCTTCGATACTATCGAACGGGTGCAGAGAGTCCCAGAAATGCAAACGCATTCTCGTGGACGAGGCTCTCATGAACCATTTCGGAGCCATCGTAATGGCAGTTCGGTTGTCAGGCGCTGTAAGCGTGGTCCTTATCGGGGATGTTAACCAACTGCCTTACCTGGACAGGGAAGATCTCTTCCCTCTCAGTTACGCCCGTCCAGACTCAGTGGCAACTATCAGCCAAGAGTTGTTCTGCACACACCGGAATCCGATGGACGTCGCGTACGCCCTGGGGGAAGTGTACCCTGGCATATACTCGTCCAGGAACCAGGTCCGCTCCCTACAGCTCAGAAGATTCACGGGCGCGGACATTCCCGGCACTCTTCCCAACACACTATTCCTGGTCCATACGCAGGAGGAGAAGAAGACCCTCATTGACCAGGGATTTGGGGTGGGTGCTGGATCGTGTGTCCTGACCATCCACGAGGCCCAGGGTTTAACCAGCGAGTCGGTCATCATCTTGAGGACAAAATCCAATACCATCAGGATTCACAGTAGCGTCCCACATGCAGTAGTGGCAGTCTCCAGACACACTGACCACTGCGTGTACTACGCCGATAACGCTGATGACGCCATCGGATGGTTCATAAGAAGGGCACAAGAAGCGTCTACCAGAGACATCATCGGCAGCAATATGAAGAACGCCATGCGGCATCGGGACCTGACAGTCGTTGAGTCACTGATGCACCTTCCAAGACAATGATGAGTTGATGGTGCTTTGGACGCCACGGGTATCTCTCTGGGGTTGTTGGTGTCAAAGGAGTGGCGATCAGTCCTGCTATGCTATTCTCTAAGGAAACAGCTTTGGGTGCAGCGCTGCCGCAGCGGTGAAACTCAGTTTAGTATTCACTAAGCTGCGTAAAGCTACACTAGCGCTCACGGCTGTGACGGCCGTGAGTTAAAACTACCTAGTGGCGTCAGCGGGAGGGCAAATTGACAGTTCTTCATACATTTTGGTATTCCGTAAGAAAAAACAGCGACGAATTCGCTCACGGCCTCGCCCACAGCCACGCTTCTAGCTGTCAAATCCAAAAGCTACGATATTCGCGCATAATCGTGACAAAACAAAACTAAAAGTGTACTTCATAGTTAAAAGTATTTGAAAAAATGGCAGCTCGGCTAATTATAAAGCTGCATTTATTAGAAGAAGCTAAGAAAAGTGATGAATTGAACAAAACTCGACAAGCCAAACAAATAAGAAAGTTTAAAACAATTTCCCATGATACATAGTTTATACATATCTTTAGGCTTTCCGAGAATTTAATAAATTTATTGGAAAATGACCTATCTCCACTTATGCGTTCGCGAGTTCGTTCCAGTGGTTTAACCAAGAGGCTCAAGGTTTGTTAACAGCTAGGTTTCTTATGATATTATGGCTCAAAACTCCAATAAAAGCCTATTGAATTCCTGATGTTTCAGATATTATGCACTCTATCGTTTTTGGCTAATGGAAGTTACCAAAAAATCATTGGCAAGAATGTAGACACATACATATCTCAGACTTCTGCCTCTAGGGCAATCCACGAAGTTGTTGATGCTCTTAATAATAAGAAGATCATCAGTAAATATGTTAGATTTCCGCAAAACTACAATGATCGACATTAGTGCTCAAGTCAAGGCAAGTATCAAAAGTTTCTGTTTTCTTGTTTGTCTTGTTTAAACAATAGCCATTGTTTGAAATTGAAATCTGATTACAGGTTTTATGAGAAATTCAAAATTCCAGGGGTGCTAGGTTGCGTTGATGGCACCCTGATTTCCATGATACGTCCTAAGGAACATGAGGAAAGATATTATTGCCGAAAAGGCTATCATGCCCGGAATGTTTTAATTATAAGTAAACTGTTAGAAATAATGTAGGATTCTATGGAATCTTTATTTTGTATATAATTATCATCCTTCTTATTTCAGATTAATGATGCTGATCTGAACATCTTACATGCGGATGTGACTTTTAGGGGTGCAACACATGATAGTTTTGTTTTTTCAAACACTAGAGTAAAGGAGCATTTGGAAAATTTAAATAATAATGAAGAAAAAGTGTACTTGGTAAGTTATTATTTACAACACAATGATAACTTAACACAAGTCAAGATTGTGCTTAATTCCAGCTTCATTAATTGATTTCAGGTGACTCAGGATATCCCCAAAGGCCTTATTTAATGACTCCCTTTAGTAATCCAGAAACTGGGACTCCAGAGAGCCATTACAACAATTTGCACAGCAGTGCACGAAACAGTGTGGAAAGGACTATTGGAATATTGAAAGGGCGGTTCAGATGTCTATTAGTTCACCGGGTATTGCACTATGATCCTATGATGGTGGGCAAAATAGTGATAGCTTGCATTGTTTTACACAACATGTGTAACCGAGCCGGGCTACCAGCTCCTAAGTTAGACCAATGTGATTTAGATGAAGAATCTAGGTTACTTGGAATCTTGACACATCACGCTCCAACACATGATGACTTAGTGAGTGGGCATATAAGTAGGCGAGATTTGGTAAATCAATTATGGCGAGCACGTCATAACTAAATTCTAAATATGCTTTCCTTTCTTTTCAGAGGTGGAAAACATGTTTAGATTGGATATAGATAGGAGATACTCACCATAATTGATTAGCTAAATATGGTAAGACTAAACATATTTTTAATTAAAGTATAATTTGTGAATGTTCTTGTAGATTTTAGTGCTTGTAAGAATCTGTATTAGCTTTTTTAGATAATCAATTACAATTTTGTCATATATCTAAGGTGTGAAATAATATGGTACCTAGGTAATAATATAATGAAAAATAATTAGACTGTGTATGTATTTATTTCCTTTGTTTCTATTTTACAAAAAATTCAAAGAATGATTTGTAAATGTTATTGTAGATATTAGTGCTTATAAGAATCTGTATTAGCTTTTTAAGATAATCAATTACAATTTTGTCATATATTTAAGGTGTGAAATAATATGGTACCTAAGTAATAATATAATGAAAAATAATTAAACTATGTATGTATATAGTTCCTTTGTTTCTATTTTACAAAAAATTCAATGTGCATACAGTATGGGGCATCATGAGAAATTAAATAGATACCTACTTAATAATGTTTTCTTTTTATTTACAGTTACAAACATTAACATTTACAAAGAACAGCTTACACATAAATTTAAATTTCTTATCATCTATCATAATCTTAATTCTAAACTTTAATTAATTACGTTTCGGACATTCAACTCCCTCTTCTGATGGATGCACATAAATCCTGCAGTGCTTGGGTCTGCCTTGACCATGACTCACTTATTTCTTTAAAAGTCTCTAACAACCTCTGCTGGTTTTCAATAAGGAGTCTTTCGTTTTCCAAACGCCTCTCTTCAATGGCGACAAAACGTTCAGTTAGGCTCGCCATTTGTGAACGCCGTTGAGAAGGTGGTGAGCGCTGGATCAAACGGCGTCGTGCCGTTCGACGCCTATGAGGTGCTATGAACATAAAAAAAATGCAATAAATTACTAGCTAACTAAAGGTAAAACAAATATAAAGGCCATTAAGTAGGTATGACAGTTTAACATTATTCTCTCTGAAGGAATGTAGTATAAATACTTATACACATGTTGATTGAATAATAGTATTTGGGCTGCTGCTGAAAAAACCTAAAGAAAATCCCAAGAACTTGGCCACCTGGGAATCAAAAGTGAGACCACACCACTATGTAGTGCTATTTACACAACCATTAATATTAAACAAATTAAGTTAACCTTACATGAGAGAGAGGCAATTGGGGCATTATTCCTGAGCGGCACTGCAGGTGGTGTTGTCCTAGCCTCAAACTGTAATACAAAAATGTTTTTTTTTAATATAAATGCCCATTATAACATATTGTAAGACTTTTACTTGAAACCTCACCATTTGTTCCGTATTAGGCTGGTTTTCCATTGGTTGATTGGTGTTGTCCCTATGCCTAGATGGGCCTGGTTGTACATCCTGCAAATATATTTTATATTGTAATCAGCATCATCAGCCTAATTTAGAATTTAACATCACAATATTTTATTTTATTAGAATTAACTTACTGGTATTGAAGGTGTGGACTGTTCAGTCCGGAGCATGCCTGCAGTAGTATGTTCTACAGGAACATGACTCTACAAAATTAAATTTGAAATTTATAACTTCACAGTATATAGTTTTTATATTATGTACCTAATGTAAGTAATTGAAATCTAGTAATACCTGAAGTATGCTCTCTGACACTGGTGTTGCATTTGCCTCCTCTGTAACATCTTGAATACTCTGCAAACAAATTTAGTCTTCTATCAATCAATGCTTTTAGGAAGTAAAACCAGTACATAGATGTTGAATAATATTTCAATAAACATACCAAGAGCACATCATCTGATACTTCAGCATTTGGCATGACGGGAGTCAAATTAGAACTTGGCCCAGGTTCATTATCAGGCTAAAAATGAAATAAATAATTGAAAATTAGATTAATGTTTCAGAAAATATCTTATTTACTATTTTATGCACTTTAGTAAAGATTTCATAAAAATTAAAACAAGCAAACTAAAAAAAACAAATACATGAATAAGGTCAATTTCTAGCTCCCTATCACCAGTAACAAAGCTTTCGCCACCCATTATTGCAACTATTTTTTCTTCTATTGCAGATAGAAACCCTTCTTCTAGTTCACCACCACCTGTTCGTTGCCTAGCCATCCGTATTTGACTAGCTTTTTTTCTTACCGCTGACTTCTTATCCTTCCAATACTAAAAAAAATATCCAATGTGTAAATATCAGGATTTTGCTTTCCTACATTATAATTAGAGCCAATGTACTTAGGTACTGGAATTTAACTTAGATTAGAGTACTTTGACTGTAAGCATGCATACTTAGGCAAGCTGACGAAGCACAACAATAATGCAATACCTAGGTACATGATGTTAACAAACCTTTGACCATTGCTTCCAACTTTTAATGCAGCCACTTCCATCACTGTTTAGCTTGACAGCCACTTCTTGCCATGCCGCTTGTGTGCGGTCTCGGGCATGTGATGTCCGAGGGTGCCCTGTGGCAAGCCAATGTCGCTCTTCTAAACTATCTATTAACATCTCTACTTGCGCACGAGATGGGATCGCACTTCTTGGCATGCTTAAAACACACAAATGTTACGTTACAGCACTATTATAGTTATACGTACTTAAATACTAAACAAGTAATTTCCATCATTTCATTAGTAGGTATCTCGTGGATCATACAATTTATAACGTGACACATTAATTTTATCCATTTTTATGTGAAAATAACAATACTCACATTTCTAAAGGTATCTTCCTATGCTTTTAGGTTCAGTGAGCCGTCTTAAGAGCGGCGTTTTTAGTCTTACCTATGTTCAAAGCAATCACTGATACAAATATTTAGATATTATCGATATTATGCACTAAAATGTATGAAATTAAAACTTATCTAGAAATTCAAGTGCTTAGCGTCGGCCAGAGAATTGTTGTTTTTGTTTTGTTTGTGGTGTTGCTATTTTTCTTTTCCCGAGTCCACTAGTGGCGTTTCTTCAAACCACCAGAATTAAACTAGATTATTTACATTTTTTATTTTATATACATTCATAATACCGATGTTCAGTTCCTGTTTACGAGGTCCATTTGAAGATTTGATTGAATGAAAATAAAACAACTTTATGTAATCCTATTAATAAAAAAAAACCCAGGTTTAGTGGAAATCCTACTAAGTTGACAACACTGGTTGTTTGTATTCAATGCCGCGTCGCGTTGCTCAAAATAGGCAAAGGAATCGTCATTCAGCCTAAAAATTTAATAATAAATAATATGAAATAAACTCTTTTTAATATGAAATTTGTTTATATTTTCACTCTATTCCTTAAAATACTTAAAGGTAGACCTTTAATATATATTTTGAACCCTTAAAACGCTCAGTCGAGATTGATCGATTATGATTATAAGAATTTCATTCAAGCCCTAATTCGTCTACGAATCAGCGACGGGAGGTCACAGCTTAGGGTTCGACGACGACCAAATTTACGTTAGGGAATACCGTTTGAATCAGCGCTACACGCTCGGTCGATCTCAGGGCTGTCTCGTCGACGAGCTCGTCGCAGCTTACAGCCATGAATGTGTCATTTAGAGAATAGCACTGCTGGAGTGGGTCATCCGTAGTTGACTTAATGGTGGGATGTTGGTCCTTGTGTGTGTGTAAATTGTGGCATGTGTTTTGTTTGAAAATATTTATAGAAATTAAAAGTATGCTCAACAAATAACAATAATACCAAAAAAAGAAAAAAAAAACAACCACAAAAAAAAAAAAAAATTAAAAAAAAAAAAAAAAAAAAGAGAGAGTATATGTATGTAATGTATGTAAAAGTGTAATTAGTAGTATTAAAGTAATGTAATTAGTATTAAAATGGAGGTGACATTAGTATATATTGTTTACTAGCTTCCGCCCGCGGCTTCGCCCGCGTAAAAAGTGTAATAATAAGTTTGAGTGGTATTTCCAGAGAGAAGCACGTTAAATAAACCCTGTAGAAATCAAAATTAAAAGTTAGGATGAAATACAGATTTTTTTGAACGACAAAGTTCTACATAAAGACTTCACACACACTCGCTCAGTGTGTCGGGGTACCTATCTTGTTATTATTATCGTGTTAAATATAATAGTTTACCGAGACTGTTTCATTTATTGGGTCCCGGACATATCCTAAATTAGTGCGTAGCTTCTTGGCCGTGGCTCCATACGCGTAGACATTTAGGGGAAAGTGGTTACCCTTCGTACACATTTCAGATTTTATTTTTTTATTTTATGATTAATTGTCGAATTTATCTAGTTTATGAGCCTAATTGTAACAAATATATTGTAGTTTGTTATAAAAAAGTCCGAAACTATTATGTGAAAAGGTTAAAAAGTTATAGTAATTTTTCTACCATATGATATTTGTACGAACGTACCCCACGCACGGGGTACGTACGTACAGTAGGTGGGGTACTTTCATACGCCATGGGGTAGATTGATACAGGGTAAATAAAAACCCTATTAAAGTCGTTAATTTTTTATTAATTATTATAAAAGTATTTATTTATCAAAGAACTAACTTAATAATATTGGACTTGACTCATAGTCGATAAATTTTTCTTTAGAAAAATAACAAAAAATCAATCGTTCATCCTTAGTTTACTTATTGATAATTCTAAGCTTTACAATCAGTTTAAATGAGATTTTTACAATCATTTTTTATGAGATTGTTGTACAGTCTTTGACAATTTAAACTTAAAGTAGGTAATCATACATTTGGTTGTTAGTTTGGAAGTTATTGCTCATTATAATTATTTAAATTAACTGCAAAAGTAAAAAGTCTAGCCTTTCTAGCTGTACAGCCCGCTCGTTGTTGTGGATCAGGGAGGTTCATGGCGACATCGCTGATATACAGAGTGTGTGTCTTCTACATATATCAGGGAAAAAGAATGACCATGATGATCCCGGTTTCTTCCTAAGATAAGATATTTTCAGCTCTGTACCCGAATAATGACTGAGAACTTTTGCAACGTAATAAACAACAGAAGTCTTTTTTTCAAACTTTACCAAAACAAAACAATTATCTTTGATTTTCTCTGGTGTCACATCTAAATTATCATTGATGCTACGATCATCAGTCTCTTCGTCCACTTCCAAATCGATTGGAGATGTTGAACTCTCCCGCAAGCTAAATTGCGATCCTTCAGAATCCTCTGAATGGCTGGCTTTCCTATACGACAACCGTCCTTGAATTACGTCATCAATCGCTAATTTCGTGGACTCTTCATCCACCTCTTGACCACCCTTTTTTATATTTTCGCACCACGATTCTGCAATAAAATATTAATTATAAGGTTTATATATTTCATTTTGTAAGAAGTAAAATACTTCATAAAAGGAAAAATATGTTATTGTGTTGTCTGAACGCTAATATTAAAAGGTTTCTATATTTTATTTCATAAAAATGTAATATTGATGTTTTGGTGGTTAATAAAATCTAAAGGGGAGCATTCGTACGCGTACGAATGTGCCCCCTATTTGGCTGTCCGAATGCACCCCACTGCACACCTACAAAATCAATATACCACTTTATACAAATTCTAATTTAGTTTGAGAAATATGACAATTAAAGTTCAAAATAAACAATGTTAACATTAATTAATCATCACCATTTTGTCAAAAACGGTAACAATTCTACTAACAATTGCGAATTAAACTTAGGAAAAAAATTTACTCACCGCGCCCGAAAATACGTTACATCTTGTCAGCCGATACACCGTCCTGCGACTGGCGCGACACTTCGCTAGCAACAATGACGGCCGGTATGTCTATGCACACAAGCAAAGGCGTGTTTGTATGTCGTTCAGTTTTTCTGTTATACTAACTGTACGAATGTGCCTCGCGTACGAATGGTGACCACTTTCCCCTACCGTGTTAAATATAATAGTTTACCATATCGAAACTGTTTCATTTATTGTGTCCTGAACATATCCTAAATTGGTGCTTAACTTCTTGCCCGTGGCTCCGTCCGCGTAGACATTTACCGTGTTAAATATAATAGTTTACCATGTCCAAACTGTTTCATTTATTGAGTCCCGAACATATCCTAAATTGGTGCTTAGCTTCTTGCTCGTGGCTCCGTCCGCTTAGACATTTATATTAAACTAGCTTCCGCCCGCGGCTTCGCCCGCGTGAAAAGTATGATAAATTTGAGTGGTATTTCTAGAGAGTAGCAAGTTAAAAAAACACTGTAAGAATCAAATCCAAAGTCAGTCATTCAAATTAGGCTGCGAGCCAGAACTTTTTGAACGTCTAAGTTCTACTTAAAGACAGTCCCAAAATTCCTGCCCTTCACTTTACCTTTTTAGTATCTTCCCCGTGACTCAGTCTGCGTAGACATCTGGATTGGGTCCAAACATTTGTGAAAGAATAAATGTTAGTACGGGTTAGGATCATGATAAATTAGAATTTCATACATTCGCAAGACTTACCAAAGTTGAACAGCGATTTTTTGCGTTAGGCCGAACATATCTCTCTCTCATCTCTTTTCTATGGACTGCCTGCGTTTGTATCTACGTTTGACGACGAAGTTTTGTTGTTTATGTTAAATTAACTTTTTCATGATTTTGGTACCCTGATAGTTTCCCTGCGGCTTCATCCGCGTGCATGTCTGAAATTTCTCTTCTTCATGATTCTGTTTTCCTGGTAGTTTAAGAATCTATACCACTCAGGATTCCAGTCCCGAAAATACTTATTCAAGATGTTACCTCTTATGATCCCAGCCTCGGAATACTTTATGTGATTCTGATCTCCTGGTAGTGCGAGAATTTATACCGCTCGAATTTTCACTTCTTCACGATTCTGATCTCCTGGTAATTTGTAAATCTTTATCTACCTCTTACGATTCCTGCCCCGGAATACTTTTTGTGTTTCTGGTCTCCTGGTAGTTTGTGAGTAGTCTTTATCGCTCATGATTTCAGTCCTCGAAATTTTGCTCCTCATGTTTCTGGTCTCCTGGTAATTTGTAAATCTCTACCTCTCCTAATACCAGACCCTGAATAGTTTTTGTGATTCTAATCTTCTGGAAGTTTGTTAATCTATACCGCTCAGGATTCCACCAAACTCTGATTCACGACTCTGGTCTCCTGGTAGTTTGAGGATCTATACCTCTCGTTATTCCAGCCCCGGAAACACTTCTTCATGATTCTGGTCTCCTGGTACTTTGTGAGTCTTTACCGCTCATGATTCCTGCCCTGGAAATACTTCTCATGTTTCTGGTCTCCTGGTACTTTGTGAGCGTATACGGCTCGTTCAGCCTGACTTTGGATTTCTACTTCCACCTCAGCCATCGCTAAGTCTTGTCATTTACCGGGATAAAAAGTAGCCTATGTGTTAATCCAGGCTATGACCTACCTGTTTGCAAAATTTCATTGAAATCCCTTTAGCCGTTTTTGCGATACCTTCAGCCAAACATACAAACAAACAAACATATAAACTTTCGCATTTATAATATTAGTAGGATTAGTAAGATTAACTTTTTCACCACCTTTTTTTTACTTCCAATTTACCTTTGTCTTCATCCGCGTGCAGGTCTGAAATTTCTCTTCTTCATGATTCTGTTTTCCTGGTAGTTTAAGGATCTATACCGCTCAGGATTCCAGTCCCGAAAATACTTATTCAAGATGCTTTTTTTTTTACCTCTTTTGATCCCACCATTTTTTTTTTGGTTTTTTTTTTGTAATTCTGATCTCCTGGTAGTGAGTGAATCTATACCGCTCGGAAATTTTACTTCTTCACATTTCTGGTCTCCTGGTAATTTGTAAATCTCTATCTCTCCCAATACCAGCTGCGGAATATGTTTTGTACCTCTGATCTCCTGGTAGGTTATGAATCTATACCGCTCAGGATTCCAGCCCCCTCCCTGGTAGTTTGAGAATCTGTTCCATTCAGGATTTCAGCCCCGGAACACTCTTTGTGTTTCTGGTATCCTAGTATTTTGTGAATCTATACCGCTTAAGATTCTAGCCCCAAAAATACTGATTCACGACTCTAGTCTCCTGGTAATTTTAGAATCTATACCTCTCATGATTCCAACCCCAAAATCACTTCTTCATAATTCTGGTCTCCTGGTAATTTATGAATCTCTACCGCTCATAATCCCAGCCTTTTGGTAACATTTGTAATTCTTCTATGTCTTGGTTGTTCGTGAATCTGTACTGCTCGGAAAACTTATTCATGATTCTGTTCTCCTGGTAATTTGTGAATCTGTACCTCTCATAATGCCATCCACAGAATATATTTTGTGATTCTGATCTCCTAGTAGGTCGTAGGAATCTATACCGCTTAGGATTTAAGCCCCAAAAATATTGGTTCATGACTATGGCCTCCTGGTAGTTTTGGAATCTACACCTATCATGATTCCAGTTCCGGAACTACTTTTTCGTGACTCCTGATCTTTTCGTAGTTTTGTGAGACTTTATCGCACATAATTTCAGTCCTTGAAATACTTTTCATGTTTCTGGTCTCCTGGTAATTTGTGAATCTCTACATCTCATAATACCTGCCTCGGAACATACTTTGTGATTCTGATTTCCTGGTAGCTTGTGAATCTATACCGCTCAGGATTCAAGCCCCGGCAATACTTCTTCTTGATTCTGGTCTCCTGGTGGTTTGCGAAGCTATACCGCTAGAGTTGTAGCCCCGAAAATACCTCTTCATGATTCTGGTCCCCTGGTACTTTGCGAGACTTTACCGCTCATGATTCCAACCCCGGAAATACTTTTCATGTTTCTGGTCTCCTGGTACTTTGTGAGCGAAAACCGCTCGTTCAGCCTGACTTTTGATTTCTACTTCCACCTCAGCCTTCGCTAAGTCTTGTCATTTACCGGGATAAAAAGTAGCCTATGTGTTAATCCAGGCTATGACCTACCTGTGTGCGAAATTTTATTCAAATCCCTGCATCCGTTTTTGCGATACCTTCAGCCAAACATACAAACATACAAACATACAAACATACAAACAAACAAACATACAAACAAACAAACATGCAAACTTTCGCATTTATAATATACTAGCTTCCGCCCGCGGCTTCGCCCGCGTAAAAAGTGTAATAATAAGTTTGAGTGGTATTTCCAGAGAGAAGCACGTTAAATAAACCCTGTAGAAATCAAAATTAAAAGTTAGGATGAAATCCAGATTTTTTTGAACGACAAAGTTCTACATAAAGACTTTAGGGGCACACACTCGCTCATTGTGTCGGATTACCTATCTTATTACTCTTACCGTGTTAAATATAATAGTTTACCATATCAAAACTGTTTCATTTATTGGGTCCCGAACACATCCTAAATTGGTGCTTAGCTTCTTACCCGTGGATTCTGTTTCCTGGTAAATACGCCTGGGAATGTATACTGCTCAGGATTCCAGCCCCGAAAATACTTATTCAAGATGTTACCTCTCATGATCTCAGCCTCGGAATACTTATTGTGAATCTGATCTCCTGGTAGTGCGTGAATCTATACCGCTCGGAAATTTTACTTCTTTACGTTTCTGTTCTCCTGGTAATTTGTAAGTCTCTACCTCTCCTAATACCAACCTCGGAATATGTTTTGTGATTCTGATCTCCTAGTAGGTTGTGAACTGGTAGTTTGATTTAAAAATAAAAACAATTTAAGCCTCAGAATATATTTTGTGATTCTGATCTCCTGGTAGGTTGTGAATCTATACCGCTCAGGATTCAAGCCCCGGAAACACTTCTTCTTGATTCTCGGCTCCTGGTGGGGGGTGTGTGAAGCTAATACAGGTTAGGATTGTAGCCCCGAAAATACGTATTCATGATTATGGTCTCCTGGTACTTTGTAAATCTTTACCGGTCATGATTTCAGCCCTGGAAATACTTCTCATTTTTCTGGTCTCCTGGTAATTTGTAAATCTATACCTCTCCTAATACCAGCCTCAGAATATGTTTTGTGATTCTGATCTCCAGGTAGATTGCGACTCTTGTATTTCTGGTCTCCTGGTAATTTGTAAATCTCTACCTCTCTTTATACCAGCCTCAGCCGTTTTCCATCAGGTGAGATAGTGGTCAAACGCGAGCCTATCAAACATAATAAAAAAACCTCGAAATATGATTTGTAATTCTGATATCCAGGTAGGTTGTTAATCTACACCGCTCAGGATTGAAGCCCCGGCTACACTTCTTCTGGTCTCCTGGTACTTTGTGAGTATTTATCTCTCATGATTTCAGCCCTGGAAACACTTCTCATGTTTCTGGTCTCCTAGTACTTTTTGAGCGTGTCCGCTCGTTCAGCCTTACTTTGGATTTCTACTTCCTCCCCAGCCTTCGCTAAGTCTTGTTATTTACCGGGATAAAAAGTAGCCTATGTGTTAATCCATGCTATGACCTACCTGTGTGCAAAATTTCATTGTAATCCCTTCAGCCGTTTTTGCGTTACCTTCAGTCAAACATACAAACATACAAACATACAAACTTTCGCATTTATAATATTAGTAGGATTAACTTTTTCACGATTTTGGCACCCTGGTAGAGTTTACCTGTGGTTGCATCAGCGTGCAGGTCTGAAATTTCTCTTCTTCGTGATTCTGTTTTCCTGGTAGTTTAAGAATCTATACCGCTTAGGATTCCAGCCCCGAAAATACTTATTCATGATGTTACCTCTCCACTTCATGATTCTGGTCTCCTGGAACTTTGTGAGTAGCGTACCGCTCATGATTTCAGTCCTGGAAATACTTCTCATGTTTCTGGTCTCCTGGTGATTTGTAAATCTCTACCTCTCCTAATACCAGCCTCGGATTATGTTTTGTGATTCTGATCTCCTGGTAGGTTGTGACTCTATGTGTTTCTGGTCTCCTGGTATTTTGTGAATTTGTACCGCTTAGGATTCTAGCCCCAAAAATACTGATTCACGACTCTGGTCTCCTGGTAGTTTGAAAATCTCCTCACCTTTCATGATTCCAGCCCCAGAAACAATTTTTCATGATTCTGTTCTCCTGGTAATTTGTGAATCCAGCCTCGGAATATGTTTTGTGATTCTGATCTCCTGGTAGGTTGTGAATCTAAACCGCTCAGAATTCCACCCCCCTGGCAGTTTGAGAATCTATACCGCTCACGATTTCAGCACCGTAACACTCTTTGTGTTTCTGGTCTCCTGGTCTTTTGTGAATCTATACCGCTTAAGATTCTAGTCCCAAAAAGCCCTGGAACACTCTTTGTGTTTCTGGTCTCCTGGTATTTTGTGAATCTATACCGCTTAAGATTCTATAATCCCAAAAATACCGATTCATGGCTCTGGTCTCCTGGTAGTTTTATAATCTATACCTCTCATGATTCCAGCCCCGAAATCACTTTTTCATCATTCTGGTCTCCTGGTAATTTATGAATCCTCTACCTCTCATAATCCCAGCCTTGGTATACATTTGTAATTCTGATGTCCTGGTTGTTTGTGAATCTGTACTGCTCGGAAAACTTATTCATCATTCTGTTCTCCTGGTAATTTGTGAATCTGTACCTCTCATAATACCAGCCTCAGAATATATTTTGTGATTCTGATCTCCTGGTAGGTTGTGAATCTATACCGCTTAGGATTTAAGCCCCAAAAATACTGATTCATGACTATGGTGTCCTAGTAATTTGTGAATCTCTACCTCACATAATACCAGCTTCGGCATATGTTTTGTGATTCTGATCTCCTGGTAGTTTGTGAATCTACACCGTATAGGATTGTATCCCCGAAAACACCTATTCATGATTCTGGTCTCCTGGTACTTTGTGAGTCTTTATCTCTCATGATTTCAGCCCTGGAAATAATTCTCATGTTTCTGGTGTCCTAGTACTTTTTGAGCGTGTGCGCACGTTCAGCCTGACTTTGGATTTCTACTTCCACCTCAGCCTTCGCTAAGTCTTGTCATTTACTGGGATAAAAAGTAGCCTATGTGTTAATCCAGGTTATGACCTACGTGTGTGCAAAATTTCATTGTAATCCCTTCAGCCGTTTTTGCGATACCTTCAGCCAAACATACAAACATACAAACATACAAACAAACAAACATACAAACTTTCGCATTTATAATATTAGTAGGACTAGCTTCCGCCCGCGGCTTCGCCCGCGTAAAAAGTGTAATAATAAGTTTGAGTGGTATTTCCAGAGAGAAGCACGTTAAATAAACCCTGTAGAAATCAAAATTAAAAGTTAGGATGAAATCCAGATTTTTTTGAACGACAAAGTTCTACATAAAGACTTTAGGGGCACACACTCGCTCATTGTGTCGGGGTACCTATCTTATTACTCTTACCGTGTTAAATATAATAGTTTACCATATCAAAACTGTTTCATTTATTGGGTCCCGAACACATCCTAAATTGGTGCTTAGCTTCTTACCCGTGGATTCTGTTTCCTGGTAATGGTACGCCTGGGAATGTATACTGCT
Organism: Polia nebulosa; assembly: GCA_951329385.1. NCBI lineage: Eukaryota > Metazoa > Arthropoda > Insecta > Lepidoptera > Noctuidae > Polia > Polia nebulosa. The sequence continues at coordinate 15,304,981 of OX589606.1, forward strand.
CAGGATTCCAGCCCCGAAAATACTTATTCAAGATGTTACCTCTCATGATCTCAGCCTCGGAATACTTATTGTGAATCTGATCTCCTGGTAGTGCGTGAATCTATACCGCTCGGAAATTTTACTTCTTTACGTTTCTGTTCTCCTGGTAATTTGTAAGTCTCTACCTCTCCTAATACCAACCTCGGAATATGTTTTGTGAATCTGATCTCCTAGTAAGTTGTGAACTGGTAGTTTGATTTAAAAATAAAAACAATTTAAGCCTCAGAATATATTTTGTGATTCTGATCTCCTGGTAGGTTGTGAATCTATACCGCTCAGGATTCAAGCCCCGGAAACACTTCTTCTTGATTCTCGGCTCCTGGTGGGGGGTGTGTGAAGCTAATACAGCTTAGGATTGTAGCCCCGAAAATACGTATTCATGATTCTGGTCTCCTGGTACTTTGTAAATCTTTACCGGTCATGATTTCAGCCCTGGAAATACTTCTCATTTTTCTGGTCTCCTGGTAATTTGTAAATCTATACCTCTCCTAATACCAGCCTCAGAATATGTTTTGTGATTCTGATCTCCAGGTAGATTGCGACTCTTGTATTTCTGGTCTCCTGGTAATATGTAAAACTCTACCTCTCTTTATACCAGCCTCAGCCGTTTTCCATCAGGTGAGATAGTGGTCAAACGCGAGCCTATCAAACATAATAAAAAAACCTCGAAATATGATTTGTAATTCTGATATCCTGGTAGGTTGTTAATCTACACCGCTCAGGATTGAAGCCCCGGCAACACTTCTTCTGGTCTCCTGGTACTTTGTGAGTATTTATCTCTCATGATTTCAGCCCTGGAAACACTTCTCATGTTTCTGGTCTCCTAGTACTTTTTGAGCGTGTCCGCTCGTTCAGCCTGACTTTGGATTTCTACTTCCTCCCCAGCCTTCGCTAAGTCTTGTTATTTACCGGGATAAAAAGTAGCCTATGTGTTAATCCATGCTATGACCTACCTGTGTGCAAAATTTCATTGTAATCCCTTCAGCCGTTTTTGCGTTACCTTCAGTCAAACATACAAACATACAAACATACAAACTTTCGCATTTATAATATTAGTAGGATTAACTTTTTCACGATTTTGGCACCCTGGTAGAGTTTACCTGTGGTTGCATCCGCGTGCAGGTCTGAAATTTCTCTTCTTCGTGATTCTGTTTTCCTGGTAGTTTAAGAATCTATACCGCTTAGGATTCCAGCCCCGAAAATACTTATTCATGATGTTACCTCTCCACTTCATGATTCTGGTCTCCTGGAACTTTGTGAGTAGCGTACCGCTCATGATTTCAGTCCTGGAAATACTTCTCATGTTTCTGGTCTCCTGGTGATTTATAAATCTCTACCTCTCCTAATACCAGCCTCGGATTATGTTTTGTGATTCTGATCTCCTGGTAGGTTGTGACTCTATGTGTTTCTGGTCTCCTGGTATTTTGTGAATTTGTACCGCTTAGGATTCTAGCCCCAAAAATACTGATTCACGACTCGGTAGTTTGAAAATCTCCTCACCTTTCATGATTCCAGCCCCAGAAACAATTTTTCATGATTCTGTTCTCCTGGTAATTTGTGAATCCAGCCTCGGAATATGTTTTGTGATTCTGATCTCCTGGTAGGTTGTGAATCTAAACCGCTCAGAATTCCACCCCCCTGGCAGTTTGAGAATCTATACCGCTCACGATTTCAGCACCGGAACACTCTTTGTGTTTCTGGTCTCCTGGTCTTTTGTGAATCTATACCGCTTAAGATTCTAGTCCCAAAAAGCCCTGGAACACTCTTTGTGTTTCTGGTCTCCTGGTATTTTGTGAATCTATACCGCTTAAGATTCTATAATCCCAAAAATACCGATTCATGGCTCTGGTCTCCTGGTAGTTTTATAATCTATACCTCTCATGATTCCAGCCCCGAAATCACTTTTTCATCATTCTGGTCTCCTGGTAATTTAGGAATCCTCTACCTCTCATAATCCCAGCCTTGGTATACATTTGTAATTCTGATGTCCTGGTTGTTTGTGAATCTGTACTGCTCGGAAAACTTATTCATCATTCTGTTCTCCTGGTAATTTGTGAATCTGTACCTCTCATAATACCAGCCTCAGAATATATTTTGTGATTCTGATCTCCTGGTAGGTTGTGAATCTATACCGCTTAGGATTTAAGCCCCATAAATACTGATTCATGACTATGGTGTCCTAGTAATTTGTGAATCTCTACCTCACATAATACCAGCTTCGGCATATGTTTTGTGATTCTGATCTCCTGGTAGTTTGTGAATCTACACCGTTTAGGATTGTATCCCCGAAAACACCTATTCATGATTCTGGTCTCCTGGTACTTTGTGAGTCTTTATCTCTCATGATTTCAGCCCTGGAAATAATTCTCATGTTTCTGGTGTCCTAGTACTTTTTGAGCGTGTGCGCACGTTCAGCCTGACTTTGGATTTCTACTTCCACCTCAGCCTTCGCTAAGTCTTGTCATTTACTGGGATAAAAAGTAGCCTATGTGTTAATCCAGGTTATGACCTACGTGTGTGCAAAATTTCATTGTAATCCCTTCAGCCGTTTTTGCGATACCTTCAGCCAAACATACAAACATACAAACAAACAAACATACAAACTTTCGCATTTATAATATTAGTAGGATAGTAGGATAATAAAAAAATAAAAAAATCTTTAAGCCTCAGAATATATTTTGTGGTTCTGGTCTCCTGGTAGGTTGTGAATCTAGGTATACCACTCAGGATTCAAGCCCCGGAAACACTTCTTCTTGACTCTGGGCTCCTGGTGGGGTGTGTGAAGCTATACAGCTTAGGATTTTAGCCCCGAAAATACGTATTCATGATTCTGGTCTCCTGGTACTTTGTGAGTCTTTACCGGTCATGATTTCAGCACTGGAAATACTTCTCATTTTTCTGGTCTCCTGGTAATTTGTAAATTTCTACCTCTCCTAATACCAGCCTCGGAATATGTTTTGTGATTCTGATCTCCCGGTAGTTTGCGATTCTTGTGTTTCTGGTCTCCCGGAAATGTGTAAATCTCTACCTCTCTTTATACCAGCCTCGAAATATGATTTGTAATTCTGATATCCTGGTAGATTGTGAATCTACACCGCTCAGGATTATAGCCCCGGAAACACTTCTTCTTGATTCTGGTATCGTGGTGGTTTGTGAAGCTATACAGCTTAGGATTGTAGCCCCGAAAACACTTATTCATGATTCTGGTCTCCTGGTACTTTGTGAGTCTTTAACTCTCATGATTTCAGCCCTGGAAATACTTCTCATGTTTCTGGTATCCTAGTACTTTTTGAGCGTGTGCGCTCGTTCAGCCTGACTTTGGATTTCTACTTCCACCTCAGCCTTCGCTAAGTCTTGTCATTTACCGGGATAAAAAGTAGCCTATGTGTTAATCCAGGTTATGACCTATGTGTGTGCAAAATTTCATTGTAATCCCTTCAGCCGTTTTTGCGTTACCTTCAGCCAAACATACAAACATACAAACAAACATACAAACAAACATACAAACTTTCGCATTTATAATATTAGTAGGATTAACTTTTTTACGATTTTGGCACCCTGGTAGAGTTTACCTGTGGTTGCATCCGCGTGCAGGTCTGAAATTTCTCTTCTTGATGATTCTGTTTATTGGTTGTCTATACGCCTGGGAATGTATACCGCTTAGGATTCCAGCCCCAAAAATACTTATTAATGACTCTGGTCTCCTGGTAATTTATGAATCTCTACCTTCTATTTACAACCAAATAATTAAAAAAAATAAAAAAATCTTTAAGCCTCAGAATATATTCTGTGATTCTGATCTCCTGGTAGGTTGTGAATCTATACCGCTCAGGATTCAAGCCCCGGAAACACTTCTTCTTCTTGATTCTGGGCTCCTGGTGGGGTGTGTGAAGCTATACAGCTTAGGATTGTAGCCCCGAAAATACGTATTCATGATTCTGGTCTCCTGGTACTTTGTGAGTCTTTACCGGTCATGATTTCAGCACTGGAAATACTTCTCATTTTTCTGGTCTCCTGGTAATTTGTAAATCTCTACCTCTCCTAATACCAGCTTCGGAATATGTTTTGTGATTCTGATCTCCTGGTAGTTTGTGAATCTACACCGTTTAGGATGATTATAGCCCCGGAAACACTTTTTCTTGATTCTGGTATCCTGGTGGTTTGTGAAGCTATACAGCTTAGGATTGTATCTCCGAAAACACCTATTCATGATTCTGGTCTCCTGGTACTTTGTGAGTCTTTATCTCTCATGATTTCAGCCCTGGAAATAATTCTCATGTTTCTGGTGTCCTAGTACTTTTTGAGCGTGTGCGCTCGTTCAGCCTGACTTTGGATTTCTACTTCCACCTCAGCCTTCGCTAAGTCTTGTCATTTACCGGGATAAAAAGTAGCCTATGTGTTAATCCAGGTTATGACCTACGTGTGTGCAAAATTTCATTGTAATCCCTTCAGCCGTTTTTGCGATACCTTCAGCCAAACATACAAACATACAAACTTTCGCATTTATAATATTAGTAGGATTATATCATGTATAGTATCGGGCTATTTGTTTGAAGCGACACTGGTCGTGACTGTGGGCTGTGCATGCATTCGGAATCAGAATAATCACTTTTCAGTGCGTGTATGGGTCAGAGTCGCTCTGGGGTGTGGCTTCGATCGGATGGCTTACGAGAGATGGAAAATTTGTAACACAACAGGTGCTCTGGAGTGGCGCCACTTGTATGTGGAGTTGCCCAGAAGCAAACAATTGTAAACAGCTAAACAAGAGCACGGACGTCTTGTCTGTGGATATACTGTAAGGCAGGAGTGTGGTTTTAGTCAGTAAGAGTCTGGCACTGACCAGACTGGCTCGTTTGTGAGGCAGCCTGGCCGTTCATGAGGATTTCCCACTCCTACCGGAAAAAAAAAAAAAAAAAAAAAAAAAACCTAACTAACCTAACGTAACCTAACCAAACCATCGATATTTCTGCCTCCAGGAGAGCTTTTTTTACCTAGTTTTTTGCATATTAATTATAATACAGGTTAGCTCCTGCTATCCCGACTATAAAAATTGCCATCGCAGCTTTATATTAAAAAACTGGTTTTTGGCCCACTGTGCAAAATTTTTGTTCCGTTGAAATTTTTATTCCAGTTCATTTAGTTAACCCGCGCGGAGACGCATCTTTTGACATCCCACACGTGAGCCTAGCTCTCACGAAACGTCAAAAAATTGCTTTTTTTTTACGTTTCGTAAGAGCTTGCTAACCTAACCTAACCTAACCTAACTAACCTAACCTAACCAAACCATCGATATTTCTGCCTCCAGGAGAGCTTTTTTTACCTAGTTTTTTGCATATTAATTATAATACAGGTTAGCTCCTGCTATCCCGACTATAAAAATTGCCATCGCAGCTTTATATTAAAAAACTGGTTTTTGGCCCACTGTGCAAAATTTTTGTTCCGTTGAAATTTTTATTCCAGTTCATTTAGTTAACCCGCGCGGAGACGCATCTTTTGACACCCCACACGTGAGCCTAGCTCTCACGAAACGTCAAAAAATTGCTTTTTTTTACGTTTCGTAAGAGCTTGCTAACCTAACCTAACCAAACCATCGATATTTCTGCCTCCAGGAGAGCTTTTTTTACCTAGTTTTTTGCATATTAATTATAATACAGGTTAGCTCCTGCTATCCCGACTATAAAAATTGCCATCGCAGCTTTATATTAAAAAAACTGGTTTTTGGCCCACTGTGCAAAATTTTTGTTCCGTTGAAATTTTTATTCCAGTTCATTTAGTTAACCCGCGCGGAGACGCATCTTTTGACACCCCACACGTGAGCCTAGCTCTCACGCAACGTCAAAAAATTGCTTTTTTTTACGTTTCGTAAGAGCTTGCTAACCTAACCTAACCTAACCTAACTAACCTAACCTAACCTGACCAAACCAAACCATCGATATTTCTGCCTCCAGGAGAGCTTTTTTTACCTAGTTTTTTGCATATTAATTATAATACAGGTTAGCTCCTGCTATCCCGACTATAAAAATTGCCATCGCAGCTTTATATTAAAAAACTGGTTTTTGGCCCACTGTGCAAAATTTTTGTTCCGTTGAAATTTTTATTCCAGTTCATTTAGTTAACGCGCGCGGAGACGCATCTTTTGACACCCCACACGTGAGCCTAGCTCTCACGAAACGTCAAAAAATTGCTTTTTTTTACGTTTCGTAAGAGCTTGCTAACCTAACCTAACCTAACCTAACTAACCTAACCTCACCTAACCAAACCATCGATATTTCTGCCTCCAGGAGAGCTTTTTTTACCTAGTTTTTTGCATATTAATTATAATACTGGTTAGCTCCTGCTATCCCGACTATAAATTAAATTAAATATCATTTATTTCAGGCATAAAATAACCCATATCATAAAATGAGACACAAGAAATAAAACAAAAATTACAATAAAATAAAATAAAATAAAATTAAAATAACAATTAAATTAAAATACATTTACAATTAGATTAAGATACAATAATAATTAATCGAAAATAAAATAATAGCATGTCAAAAATATATTAATTATCAAATTATTAAATAACTAGCTTCCGCCCGCGGCTTCGCCCGCGTAAAAAGTGTAATTATAAGTTTGAGTGGTATTTCCAGAGAGTAGCACGTTAAATAAACTCTGTAGAAATCAAAATCAAAAGTTATTTAAATTAGGCTGAAAGCCTAATTAACGTTTTTTGAACGTAAAAGTTCAAAGTCAAAGATAAAGACAGTAGGGGCACATGCAATCGCTCAGTGTGTCGGGGTACCTATCTTGTCACTCTTACCGTGGTAAATATAATTGTTTACCATATCGAGACTGTTTCATTTATTGGGTCCCGAACATATCCTAAATTGGTGCTTAGCTTCTTGCCCGTGGCTCCGTCCGCGTAGGCATTTATATTAAATTAACTTTTTCACGATTTTGGCACCCTGGTAGTTTACCTTTGGCTTCATCCGCGTGCAGGTCTGAAATTTCTCTTCTTCATGATTCTGTTTTCCTGGTAGTTTAAGAATCTATATCGCTCAGGATTCCAGCCCGGAAAATACTTATTCAAGATGTTACCTCTCATGTACTCAGCCTCGGAATACTTATTGTGAATCTGTTCGCCTGGTAATTTGTGAATCTTTCTCTACCTCTTGCGTTTTCTGCCCCGGAATACTTTTTGTGTTTCTGGTCTCCTGGTAGTTTGTGAGTCTTTTGTATTATAATTAATATGCAAAAAACTAGGTAAAAAAAGCTCTCCTGGAGGCAGAAATATCGATGGTTTGGTTAGGTTAGGTTAGGTTAGTTAGGTTAGGTTAGGTTAGCAAGCTCTTACGAAACGTAAAACAAAAGCAATTTTTTGACGTTTCGTGAGAGCTAGGCTCACGTGTGGGGTGTCAAAAGATGCGTCTCCGCGCGGGTTAACTAAATGAACTGGAATAAAAATTTCCACGGAACAAAAATTTTGCACAGTGGGCCAAAAACCAGTTTTTTAATATAAAGCTGCGATGGCAATTTTTATAGTCGGGATAGCAGGAGCTAACCTGTATTATAATTAATATGCAAAAAACTAGGTAAAAAAAGCTCTCCTGGAGGCAGAAATATCGATGGTTTGGTTAGGTTAGGTTAGGTTAGTTAGGTTAGGTTAGGTTAGGTTAACTACTTGCTAACCTAACCTAACCTAACTAACCCAAATGATATTTAATTTAATTTATAGTCGGGATAGCAATCCCGACTATAAATTAAATTAAATATCATTTATTTCAGGCATAAAATAACCCATATCATAAAATCAGACACAAGAAATAAAATAAAAATTACAATAAAATTAAATTAAATTAAAATTACAATTAAATTAAAATACATTTACAATTAGATTAAGATACAATAATAATTAATCGAAAATAAAATAATAGCATGTCAAAAATATATTAATTATCTAATTATTAAATAACTAGGTTCCGCCCGCGGCTTCGCCCGCGTAAAAAGTGTAATTATAAGTTTGAGTGGTATTTCCAGAGAGTAGCACGTTAAATAAACTCTGTAGAAATCAAAATCAAAAGTTATTTAAATTAGGCTGAAAGCCTAATTAACGTTTTTTGAACGTAAAAGTTCAAAGTCAAAGATAAAGACAGTAGGGGCACATGCAATCGCTCAGTGTGTCGGGGTACCTATCTTGTCACTCTTACCGTGGTAAATATAATTGTTTACCATATCGAGACTGTTTCATTTATTGGGTCCCGAACATATCCTAAATTGGTGCTTAGCTTCTTGCCCGTGGCTCCGTCCGCGTAGGCATTTATATTAAATTAACTTTTTCACGATTTTGGCACCCTGGTAGTTTACCTTTGGCTTCATCCGCGTGCAGGTCTGAAATTTCTCTTCTTCATGATTCTGTTTTCCTGGTAGTTTAAGAATCTATATCGCTCAGGATTCCAGCCCGGAAAATACTTATTCAAGATGTTACCTCTCATGTACTCAGCCTCGGAATACTTATTGTGAATCTGTTCGCCTGGTAATTTGTGAATCTTTCTCTACCTCTTGCGTTTTCTGCCCCGGAATACTTTTTGTGTTTCTGGTCTCCTGGTAGTTTGTGAGTCTTTTGTATTATAATTAATATGCAAAAAACTAGATAAAAAAAGCTCTCCTGGAGGCAGAAATATCGATGGTTTGGTTAGGTTAGGTTAGGTTAGTTAGGTTAGGTTAGGTTAGCAAGCTCTTACGAAACGTAAAACAAAAGCAATTTTTTGACGTTTCGTGAGAGCTAGGCTCACGTGTGGGGTGTCAAAAGATGCGTCTCCGCGCGGGTTAACTAAATGAACTGGAATAAAAATTTCCACGAAACAAAAATTTTGCACAGTGGGCCAAAAACCAGTTTTTTAATATAAAGCTGCGATGGCAATTTTTATAGTCGGGATAGCAGGAGCTAACCTGTATTATAATTAATATGCAAAAAACTAGGGAAAAATAGCTCTCCTGGAGGCAGAAATATCGATGGTTTGGTTAGGTTAGGTTAGGTTAGGTTAGGTTAGCAAGCTCTTACGAAACGTAAAAAAAAAGCAATTTTTTGACGTTTCGTGAGAGCAAGGCTCACGTGTGGGGTGTCAAAAGATGCGTCTCCGGGCGGGTTAACTAAATGAACTGGAATAAAAATTTCAACGGAACAAAAATTTTGCACAGTGGGCCAAAAACCAGTTTTTTAATATAAAGCTGCGATGGCAATTTTTATAGTCGGGATAGCAGGAGCTAACCTGTATTATAATTAATATGCAAAAAACTAGGAAAAAAAAGCTCTCCTGGAGGCAGAAATATCGATGGTTTGGTTAGGTTAGGTTAGGTTAGTTAGGTTAGGTTAGGTTAGCAAGCTCTTACGAAACGTAAAAAAAAAGCAATTTTTTGACGTTTCGTGAGAGCAAGGCTCACGTGTGGGGTGTCAAAAGATGCGTCTCCGGGCGGGTTAACTAAATGAACTGGAATAAAAATTTCAACGGAACAAAAATTTTGCACAGTGGGCCAAAAACCAGTTTTTTAATATAAAGCTGCGATGGCAATTTTTATAGTCGGGATAGCAGGAGCTAACCTGTATTATAATTAATATGCAAAAAACTAGGTAAAAAAAGCTCTCCTGGAGGCAGAAATATCGATGGTTTCGTTAGGTTAGGTTAGCAAGCTCTTACGAAACGTAAAAAAAAAGCTATTTTTTGACGTTTCGTGAGAGCTAGGCTCACGTGTGGGGTGTCAAAAGATGCGTCTCCGCGCGGGTTAACTAAATGAACTGGAATAAAAATTTCAACGGAACAAAAATTTTGCACAGTGGGCCAAAAACCAGTTTTTTAATATAAAGCTGCGATGGCAATTTTTATAGTCGGGATAGCAGGAGATAACCTGTATTATAATTAATATGCAAAAAACTAGGTAAAAAAAGCTCTCCTGGAGGCAGAAATATCGATGGTTTGGTTAGGTTATGTTAGGTTAGTTAGGTTAGATTAGATTAGCAAGCTCTAACGAAACGTAAAAAAAAAGCAATTTTTTGACGTTTCGTGAGAGCTAGGCTCACGTGTGGGGTGTCAAAAGATGCGTCTCCGCGCGGGTTAACTAAATGAACTGGAATAAAAATTTCAACGTAAAAAAATTTTGCACAGTGGGCCAAAAACCAGTTTTTTAATATAAAGCTGCGATGGCAATTTTTATAGTCGGGATAGCAGGAGCTAACCTGTATTATAATTAATATGCAAAAAACTAGGTAAAAAAAGCTCTCCTGGAGGCAGAAATATCGATGGTTTGATTAGCTTAGGTTAGGTTAGTTAGGTTAGGTTAGGTTAGCAAGCTCTTACGAAACGTAAAAAAAAAGCAATTTTTTGACGTTTCGCGAGAGCTAGGCTCACGTGTGGGGTGTCAAAAGATGCGTCTCCGCGCGGGTTAACTAAATGAACTGGAATAAAAATTTCAACGGAAAAAAAAATTGCACAGTGGGCCAAAAACCAGTTTTTTAATATAAAGCTGCGATGGCAATTTTTATAGTCAGGATAGCAGGAGCTAACCTGTATTATAATTAATATGCAAAAAACTAGGTAAAAAAAGCTCTCCTGGAGGCAGAAATATCGATGGTTTGGTTAGGTTAGGTTAGGTTAGTTAGGTTAGGTTAGGTTAGCAAGCTCTTACGAAACGTAAAAAAAAAGCAATTTTTTGACGTTTCGTGAGAGCTAGGCTCACGTGTGGGGTGTCAAAAGATGAGTCTCCGCGCGGGTTAACTAAATGAACTGGAATAAAAATTTCAACGGAACAAAAATTTTGCACAGTGGGCCAAAAACCAGTTTTTTAATATAAAGCTGCGATGGCAATTTTTATAGTCGGGATAGCAGGAGCTAACCTGTATTATAATTAATATGCAAGAAACTAGGTAAAAATAGCTCTCCTGGAGGCAGAAATATCGATGGGTTGGTTAGGTTAGGTTAGGTTAGTTAGGTTAGGTTAGGTTAGCAAGCTCTTACGAAACGTAAAACAAAAGCAATTTTTTGACGTTTCGTGAGAGCTAGGCTCACGTGTTGGGTGACAAAAGATGCGTCTCCGCGCGAGTTAACTAAATGAACTGGAATAAAAATTTCAACGGAACAAAAATTTTGCACAGTGGGCCAAAAACCAGTTTTTTAATATAAAGCTGCGATGGCAATTTTTATAGTCGGGATAGCAGGAGCTAACCTGTATTAATTATAATTAATATGCAAAAAACTAGGTAAAAAAGCTCTCCTGGAGGCAGAAATATCGATGGTTTGGTTAGGTTAGGTTAGGTTAGTTAGGTTAGGTTAGCAAGCTCTTACGAAACGTTAAAAAAAAGCAATTTTTTGACGTTTCGTGAGAGCTAGGCTCACGTGTGGGGCGTCAAAAGATGCGTTTCTGCGCGGGTTAACTAAATGAACTGGAATAAAAATTTCAACGGAACAAAAATTTTGCACAGTGGGCCAAAAACCAGTTTTTTAATATAAAGCTGTGATGGCAATTTTTATAGTCGGGATAGCAGGAGCTTACCTGTATTATAATTAACATGCAAAAAACTAGGTAAAAAAAGCTCTCCTGGAGGCAGAAATATCGATGTTTTGGTTAGGTTAGGTTAGGTTAGGTTAGGTTAGCAAGCTCTTACGAAACGTAAAAAGATAGCAATTTTTTGACGTTTCGTGAGAGCTAGGCTCACGTGTGGGGTGTCAAAAGATGCGTCTCCGCGCGGGTTAACTAAATGAACTGGAATAAAAATTTCAACGGAACAAAAATTTTGCACAGTGGGCCAAAAACCAGTTTTTTAATATAAAGCTGCGATGGCAATTTTTATAGTCGGGATAGCAGGAGCTAACCTGTATTATAATTAATATGCAAAAAACTAGGTAAAAAAAGCTCTCCTGGAGGCAGAAATATCGATGGTTTGGTTAGGTTAGGTTAGGTTAGTTAGGTTAGGTTAGCAAGCTCTTACGAAACGTAAAAAAAAAGCAATTTTTTGACGTTTCGTGAGAGCTAGGCTCACGTGTTGGGTGACAAAAGATGCGTCTCCGCGCGAGTTAACTAAATGAACTGGAATAAAAATTTCAACGGAACAAAAATTTTGCACAGTGGGCCAAAAACCAGTTTTTTAATATAAAGCTGCGATGGCAATTTTTATAGTCGGGATAGCAGGAGCTAACCTGTATTAATTATAATTAATATGCAAAAAACTAGGTAAAAAAGCTCTCCTGGAGGCAGAAATATCGATGGTTTGGTTAGGTTAGGTTAGGTTAGTTAGGTTAGGTTAGCAAGCTCTTACGAAACGTTAAAAAAAAGCAATTTTTTGACGTTTCGTGAGAGCTAGGCTCACGTGTGGGGCGTCAAAAGATGCGTTTCTGCGCGGGTTAACTAAATGAACTGGAATAAAAATTTCAACGGAACAAAAATTTTGCACAGTGGGCCAAAAACCAGTTTTTTAATATAAAGCTGTGATGGCAATTTTTATAGTCGGGATAGCAGGAGCTTACCTGTATTATAATTAACATGCAAAAAACTAGGTAAAAAAAGCTCTCCTGGAGGCAGAAATATCGATGTTTTGGTTAGGTTAGGTTAGGTTAGGTTAGGTTAGCAAGCTCTTACGAAACGTAAAAAGATAGCAATTTTTTGACGTTTCGTGAGAGCTAGGCTCACGTGTGAGGTGTCAAAAGATGCGTCTCCGCGCGGGTTAACTAAATGAACTGGAATAAAAATTTCAACGGAACAAAAATTTTGCACAGTGGGCCAAAAACCAGTTTTTTAATATAAAGCTGCGATGGCAATTTTTATAGTCGGGATAGCAGGAGCTAACCTGTATTATAATTAATATGCAAAAAACTAGCTAAAAAAAGCTCTTCTGGAGGCAGAAATATCGATGGTTTGGTTAGGTTAGGTTAGTTAGGTTAGGTTGTAACAATTAAAAAAAATAATAGTTAAAGAATATGATGGTTCGGGGTTTGTGGCGCCATCTGGCCGAGAACTTATGTAGTGCTGCGAATGTCGAATCAATAAGTGCCACGTAGAGACACCAGATGGCGGTTGACCAACTTATTTGAAATCTTGAATAATTATGGAAATTGTGTTATAAAATATATTAAAATAAACACAACAGTTCCTACTATATTGATACTATGTATTAAATGTAATTCGGAAATAAATAATGCCTAATTAAATTTATATGTTAAACTGTGAAATGGAATGTTTGACATTTGAGTGATAATGGAACGCAATTCTTGAAATATGGACGAGCACTTTTTTTTGGCTCTGGTACGTAGATGTGTCATAACCTCTGTGAGTTGGAAAGAACCAAGAAGGTATTTAACTGATGTCTCGAAAGGTAGCTGGAACCAGAGTTAAGTTCAAATGCATTAAGCATTCGGATGTAGGACGCTGTGAGTATCTTTTTTGGGTTTTTTCTGTGCTAATGCTAAGTCTTAAGCGCGTGGCATTCAGGAGTCTGATCAAATCTTTCTATTTGTTGGCAGGGTTCCTACGTTAGATTTACTTTAAGGATAAAAATATAAAAATGGTCAAATCATAGTCACGTCATATTTAGGAAGAATTATGCAGTTTTGACAATAGCGAAGGGTTCTGAACATAAGCACCCACGTGTCCAGAAATGCCCAAGATTAGATGACCACGGCGTAGATGCCGTTTGAGGACCTCTGATCTGGACCCCTAATCTTCGAAAGATGTGGTAAAAGTGTTTCGACATAAATTGTAAGTTGAACATACAATTTTCTGAGAACGGAGTGCTATATAGTGTATTGAAGTGCAATAAATAAACGTGATATATGTGAAGACCAAATCTAAGGACTCTTATTTACTGCATGCATACCTCATGTACAAAACCCGAAGATAGGTAACAGGGTCTCAGGCCAAAAGTATCTCTGACGCTAGCCGGTGGAAGAAATATTTTCTTTACAAGGTTAGGTTAGCAAGCTCTTACGAAACGAAAAAAAAAAGCAATTTTTTGACGTTTCGTGAGAGCTAGGCTCACGTGTGGGGTGTCAAAAGATGCGTTTCCGCGCGGGTTAACTGGATGAACTGGAATAAAAATTTCAACGAAACAAAAATTTTGCACAGTGGGCCAAAAACCAGTTTTTTAATATAAAGCTGCGATGGCAATTTTTATAGTCGGGATAGCAGGAGCTAACCTGTATTATAATTAATATGCAAAAAACTAGGGAAAAATAGCTCTCCTGGAGGCAGAAATATCGATGGTTTGGTTAGGTTAGGTTAGGTTAGGTTAGGTTAGCAAGCTCTTACGAAACGTAAAAAAAAAGCAATTTTTTGACGTTTCGTGAGAGCTAGGCTCACGTTTGGGATGTCAAAAGATGCGTCTCCGGGCGGGTTAACTAAATGAACTGGAATAAAAATTTCAACGGAACAAAAATTTTGCACAGTGGGCCAAAAACCAGTTTTTTAATATAAAGCTGCGATGGCAATTTTTATAGTCGGGATAGCAGGAGCTAACCTGTATTATAATTAATATGCAGAAAACTAGGAAAAAAAAAATCTCCTGGAGGCAGAAATATCGATGGTTTGGTAAGGTTAGGTTAGGTTAGTTAGGTTAGGTTAGGTTAGCAAGCTCTTACGAAACGTAAAAAAAAAGCTATTTTTTGACGTTTCGTGAGAGCTAGGCTCACGTGTGGGGTGTCAAAAGATGCGTCTCCGCGCGGTTTAACTAAATAAACTGTAATAAAAATTTCAACGAAACAAAAATTTTGCACAGTGGGCCAAAAACCAGTTTTTTAATATAAAGCTGCGATGGCAATTTTTATAGTCGGGATAGCAGGAGCTAACCTGTATTATAATTAATATGCAAAAAACTAGGTAAAAAAAGCTCTCCTGGAGGCAGAAATATCGATGGTTTGGTTAGGTTTTTTTTTTTTTTTGGGGGGTGGGAAATCATCTAATGACTCTTTCCGCTCTGGGGTGGAGCGGAAGGGCGTGTCAGACTCTTACTGACTAAAACCCACCCCTGTTCCTCCCTGCCCTACGCGCCCGGGGGCGAGGTAACTCTTTCGAATTTATCCTCCACCCCCGGGCAGGCACTGGCCGTGGCAGGCCCCGTCCTTTGCTGACAACTCTTTGAGGCACGCGTGGAACACTACGCGCCGTCGACTCTCGGGCCTGGTGCTGATCGGACGGCGAGTTACCCGCTACTCGCCGTCCGCAGGCCCGGGTCTACGGTGGCCGGAGATCGTCTCGCAGCCCCCGGCGTCTCCTGCGACGGCTGCTGCTGGGGGCGCTAGGGCGACTCGGTCTCTGTTGAATCTCCCTAACGTGTGCCGCCTCCCTCTTCGCGAGCATTACTGCTTCGCAGAAGTTGGAGACGGCCCCCCATTCCCTCTCACTCCGTACCATGGCCTGAACCAGGGCACGGCGCGAGAGGTCGCTGCCGCCTATCGCATCCAGGAGGACACGGCGGTGTTCTGCCCAGGCGGGGCAAACCTCCACCGTATGCTCCACCGTGTCCACGGGGCGATCCTCGCAGTGGAAACACGCAGGGGTCACCTCCGCCTTGATACGACACAGGTACTTCCCGAAACAGCCATGTCCGGTGAGCACCTGCGTCAGGCGGAAGGTGAGGGCGCCATGGCGCCTCTCCAGCCACTCCTCAAAGAGGGGCACTAATGGTTTGGTTAGGTTAGGTTAGGTTAGTTAGGTTAGGTTAGGTTAGCAAGCTCTTACGAAACGTAAAAAAAAAGCTATTTTTTGACGTTTCGTGAGAGCTAGGCTCACGTGTGGGGTGTCAAAAGATGCGTCTCCGCGCGGGTTAACTAAATGAACTGGAATAAAAATTTCAACGGAACAAAAATTTTGCACAGTGGGCCAAAAACCAGTTTTTTAATATAAAGCTGCGATGGCAATTTTTATAGTCGGGATAGCAGGAGCTAACCTGTATTATAATTAATATGCAAGAAACTAGGTAAAAAAAGCTCTCCTGGAGGCAGAAATATCGATGGGTTGGTTAGGTTAGGTTAGGTTAGTTAGGTTAGGTTAGCAAGCTCTTACGAAACGTAAAAAAAAAGCAATTTTTTGACGTTTCGTGAGAGCTAGGCTCACGTGTTGGGTGACAAAAGATGCGTCTCCGCGCGAGTTAACTAAATGAACTGGAATAAAAATTTCAACGGAACAAAAATTTTGCACAGTGGGCCAAAAACCAGTTTTTTAATATAAAGCTGCGATGGCAATTTTTATATTTGGGATAGCAGGAGCTAACCTGTATTAATTATAATTAATATGCAAAAAACTAGGTAAAAAAAGCTCTCCTGGAGGTAGAAATATCGATGTTTTGGTTAGGTTAGGTTGGGTTAGGTTAGGTTAGCAAGCTCTTACGAAACGTAAAAAGATAGCAATTTTTTGACGTTTCATGAGAGCTAGGCTCACGTGTGGGGTGTCAAAAGATGCGTCTCCGCGCGGGTTAACTAAATGAACTGGAATAAAAATTTCAACGGAACAAAAATTTTGCACAGTGGGCCAAAAACCAGTTTTTTAATATAAAGCTGCGATGGCAATTTTTATAGTCGGGATAGCAGGAGCTAACCTGTATTATAATTAATATGCAAAAAACTAGGTACAAAAAGGTCTCCTGGAGGCAGAAATATCGATGGTTTGGTTAGGTTAGGTTAGGTTAGTTAGGTTAGGTTAGATTAGCAAGCTCTTACGAAACGTAAAAAAAAAAGCTATTTTTTGACGTTTCGTGAGAGCTAGGCTCACGTGTGGGGTGTCAAAAGATGCGTCTCCGCGCGGGTTAACTAAATGAACTGGAATAAAAATTTCAACGGAAAAAAATTTTGCACAGTGGGCCAAAAACCAGTTTTTTAAAATAAAGCTGCGATGGCAATTTTTATAGTCAGGATAGCAGGAGCTAACCTGTATTATAATTAAATGCAAGAAACTAGGTAAAAATAGCTCTCCTGGAGGCAGAAATATCGATGGTTTGGTAAGGTTAGGTTAGGTTAGTTAGGTTAGGTTAGGTTAGCAAGCTCTTACGAAACATAAAAAAAAGCAATTTTTTGACGTTTCGTGAGAGCTAGGCTCACGTGTGGGGTGTCAAAAGATGCGTCTCCGCGCGGGTTAACTAAATGAACTGGAATAAAAATTTCAACGGAACAAAAATTTTGCACAGTGGGCCAAAAACCAGTTTTTTAATATAAAGCTGCGATGGCAATTTTTATAGTCAGGATAGCAGGAGCTTACCTGTATTATAATTAAATGCAAGAAACTAGGTAAAAATAGCTCTCCTGGAGGCAGAAATATCGATGGTTTGGTAAGGTTAGGTTAGGTTAGTTAGGTTAGGTTAGGCTAGCAAGCTCTTACGAAACGTAAAAAAAAAGCAATTTTTTGACGTTTCGTGAGAGCTAGGCTCACGTGTGGGGTGTCAAAAGATGCGTCTCCGCGCGGGTTAACTAAATGAACTGGAATAAAAATTTCAACGGAACAAAAATTTTGCACAGTGGGCCAAAAACCAGTTTTTTAATATAAAGCTGCGATGGCAATTTTTATATTTGGGATAGCAGGAGCTAACCTGTATTATAATTAATATGCAAAAAACTAGGGAAAAATAGCTCTCCTGGAGGCAGAAATATCGATGTTTTGGTTAGGTTAGGTTGGGTTAGGTTAGGTTAGCAAGCTCTTACGAAACGTAAAAAGATAGCAATTTTTTGACGTTTCGTGAGAGCTAGGCTCACGTGTGGGGCGTCAAAAGATGCGTCTCCGCGCGGGTTAACTAAATGAACTGGAATAAAAATTTCAACTGAACAAAAATTTTGCACAGTGGGCCAAAAACCAGTTTTTTAATATAAAGCTGCGATGGCAATTTTTATAGTCGGGATAGCAGGAGCTAACCTGTATTATAATTAATATGCAAAAAACTAGGTACAAAAAGGTCTCCTGGAGGCAGAAATATCGATGGTTTGGTTAGGTTAGGTTAGGTTAGTTAGGTTAGGTTAGATTAGCAAGCTCTTACGAAACGTAAAAAAAAGCAATTTTTTGACGTTTCGTGAGAGCTAGGCTCACGTGTGGGGTGTCAAAAGATGCGTCTCCGCGCGGGTTAACTAAATGAACTGGAATAAAAATTTCAATGGAAAAAAATTTTGCACAGTGGGCCAAAACCAGTTTTTTAATATAAAGCTGCGATGGCAATTTTTATAGTCAGGATAGCAGGAGCTAACCTGTATTATAATTAATATGCAAAAAACTAGGTAAAAAAAGCTCTCCTGGAGGCAGAAATATCGATGGTTTGGTTAGGTTAGGTTAGGTTAGTTAGGTTAGGTTAGGTTAGCAAGCTCTTACGAAACGTAAAAATAGCAATTATTTGATGTTTCGTGAGAGCTAGGCTCACGTGTGGGGTGTCAAAAGATGCGTCTCCGCGCGGGTTAACTAAATGAACTGGAACAAAAATTTTGCACAGTGGGCCAAAAACCAGTTTTTTAATAAAAAGCTGCAATGGCAATTTTTATAGTCGGGATAGCAGGAGCTTACCTGTATTATAATTAAATGCAAGAAAGTAGGTAAAAATAGCTCTCCTGGAAGCAGAAATATCGATGGTTTGGTAAGGTTAGGTTAGGTTAGTTAGGTTAGGTTAGGTTAGCAAGCTCTTACGAAACGTAAAAAAAAAGCAATTTTTTGACGTTTCGTGACAGCTAGGCTCACGTGTGGGGTGTTAAAAGATGCGTCTCCGCGCGGGTTAACTAAATGAACTGGAATAAAGATTTCAACGCAACAAAAATTTTGCACAGTGGGCCAAAAACCAGTTTTTTAATATAAAGCTGCGATGGCAATTTTTATAGTCGGGATAGCAGGAGCTAACCTGTATTATAATTAAATGCAAGAAACTAGGTAAAAATAGCTCTCCTGGAGGCAGAAATATCGATGGTTTGGTAAGGTTAGGTTAGGTTAGTTAGGTTAGGTTAGGTTAGCAAGCTCTTACGAAACGTAAAAAAAAAGCAATTTTTTGACGTTTCGTGAGAGCTAGGCTCACGTGTGGGGTGTCAAAAGATGCGTCTCCGCGCGGGTTAACTAAATGATTTGGAATAAAAATTTCAACGGAACAAAAATTTTGCACAGTGGGCCAAAAACCAGTTTTTTAATATAAAGCTGCGATGGTCAATTTTTAGAGTCAGGATAGCAGGACCTAACCAGTATTTATTATAATTATTATGCAAAAAACTAGGTAAAAAAAGCTCTCCTGGAGGCAGAAATATCGATGGTTTGGTTAGCTTAGGTTAGGTTAGTTAGGTTAGGTTAGTTAGGTTAGGTTAGGTTAGCAAGCTCTTACGAAACGTAAAAAAAAAGCAATTTTTTGACGTTTCGCGAGAGCTAGGCTTACGTGTGGGGTGTCAAAAGATGCGTCTCCGCGCGGGTTAACAAAATGAACTGGAATAAAAATTTCAACGGAAAAAAAATTTGCACAGTGGGCCAAAAACCAGTTTTTTAATATAAAGCTGCGATGGCAATTTTTATAGTCAGGATAGCAGGAGCTAACCTGTATTAAAATTAAATGCAAGAAACTCGGTAAAAATAGCTCTCCTGGAGGCAGAAATATCGATGGTTTGGTTAGGTTAGGTTAGGTTAGTTAGGTCAGGTTAGGTTAGCAAGCTCTTACGAAACGTAAAAAAAAAGCAATTTTTTGACGTTTCGTGAGAGCTAGGCTCACGTGTGGGGTGTCAGAAGATGCGTCTCCGCGCGGGTTAACTAAATGAACTGGAATAAAAATTTCAACGAAACAAAAGTTTTGCACAGTGGGCCAAAAACCAGTTTTTTAATATAAAGCTGCGATGGCAATTTTTATAGTCGGGATAGCAGGAGCTAACCTGTATTATAATTAAATGCAAGAAACTAGGTAAAAATAGCTTTCCTGGAGGCAGAAATATCGATGGTTTGGTTAGCTTAGGTTAGGTTAGTTAGGTTAGGTTAGGTTAGCAAGCTCTTACGAAACGTAAAAAAAAAGCAATTTTTTGACGTTTCGCGAGAGCTAGGCTCACGTGTGGGGTGTCAAAAGATGCGTCTCCGCGCGGGTTAACTAAATGAACTGGAATAAAAATTTCAACGGAAAAAAAATTTGCACAGTGGGCCAAAAACCAGTTTTTTAATATAAAGCTGCGATGGCAATTTTTATAGTCAGGATAGCAGGAGCTAACCTGTATTATAATTAATATGCAAAAAACTAGGTAAAAAAAGCTCTCCTGGAGGCAGAAATATCGATGGTTTGGTTAGGTTAGGTTAGGTTAGTTAGGTTAGGTTAGGTTAGCAAGCTCTTACGAAACGTAAAAAAAAGCAATTTTTTGACGTTTCGTGAGAGCTAGGCTCACGTGTGGGGTGTCAAAAGATGAGTCTCCGCGCGGGTTAACTAAATGAACTGGAATAAAAATTTCAACGGAACAAAAATTTTGCACAGTGGGCCAAAAACCAGTTTTTTAATATAAAGCTGCGATGGCAATTTTTATAGTCGGGATAGCAGGAGCTAACCTGTATTATAATTAATATGCAAGAAACTAGGTAAAAATAGCTCTCCTGGAGGCAGAAATATCGATGGGTTGGTTAGGTTAGGTTAGGTTAGTTAGGTTAGGTTAGGTTAGCAAGCTCTTACGAAACGTAAAACAAAAGCAATTTTTTGACGTTTCGTGAGAGCTAGGCTCACGTGTTGGGTGACAAAAGATGCGTCTCCGCGCGAGTTAACTAAATGAACTGGAATAAAAATTTCAACGGAACAAAAATTTTGCACAGTGGGCCAAAAACCAGTTTTTTAATATAAAGCTGCGATGGCAATTTTTATAGTCGGGATAGCAGGAGCTAACCTGTATTATAATTAATATGCAAAAAACTAGGTAAAAAAAGCTCTCCTGGAGGCAGAAATATCGATGGTTTGGTTAGGTTAGGTTAGGTTAGTTAGGTTAGGTTAGCAAGCTCTTACGAAACGTAAAAAAAAAGCAATTTTTTGACGTTTCGTGAGAGCTAGGCTCACGTGTGGGGTGTCAAAAGATGCGTCTCCACGCGGGTTAACTAAATGAACTGGAATAAAAATTTCAACGCAACAAAAATTTTGCACAGTGGGCCAAAAACCAGTTTCTTAATATAAAGCTGCGATGGCAATTTTTATAGTCGGGATAGCAGGAGCTAACCTGTATTATAATTAATATGCAAAAAACTAGGTAAAAAAAGCTCTTCTGGAGGCAGAAATATCGATGGTTTGGTTAGGTTAGGTTAGGTTAGTTAGGTTAGGTTGTAACAATTAAAAAAAATAATAGTTAAAGAATATGATGGTTCGGGGTTTGTGGCGCCATCTGGCCGAGAACTTATGTAGTGCTGCGAATGTCGAATCAATAAGTGCCACGTAGAGACACCAGATGGCGGTTGACCAACTTATTTGAAATCTTGAATAATTATGGAAATTGTGTTATAAAATATATTAAAATAAACACAACAGTTCCTACTATATTGATACTATGTATTAAATGTAATTCGGAAATAAATAATGCCTAATTAAATTTATATGTTAAACTGTGAAATGGAATGTTTGACATTTGAGTGATAATGGAACGCAATTCTTGAAATATGGACGAGCACTTTTTTTTGGCTCTGGTACGTAGATGTGTCATAACCTCTGTGAGTTGGAAAGAACCAAGAAGGTATTTAACTGATGTCTCGAAAGGTAGCTGGAACCAGAGTTAAGTTCAAATGCATTAAGCATTCGGATGTAGGACGCTGTGAGTATCTTTTTTGGGTTTTTTCTGTGCTAATGCTAAGTCTTAAGCGCGTGGCATTCAGGAGTCTGATCAAATCTTTCTATTTGTTGGCAGGGTTCCTACGTTAGATTTACTTTAAGGATAAAAATATAAAAATGGTCAAATCATAGTCACGTCATATTTAGGAAGAATTATGCAGTTTTGACAATAGCGAAGGGTTCTGAACATAAGCACCCACGTGTCCAGAAATGCCCAAGATTAGATGACCACGGCGTAGATGCCGTTTGAGGACCTCTGAACTGGACCCCTAATCTTCGAAAGATGTGGTAAAAGTGTTTCGACATAAATTGTAAGTTGAACATACAATTTTCTGAGAACGGAGTGCTATATAGTGTATTGAAGTGCAATAAATAAACGTGATATATGTGAAGACCAAATCTAAGGACTCTTATTTACTGCATGCATACCTCATGTACAAAACCCGAAGATAGGTAACAGGGTCTCAGGCCAAAAGTATCTCTGACGCTAGCCGGTGGAAGAAATATTTTCTTTACAAGGTTAGGTTAGCAAGCTCTTACGAAACGAAAAAAAAAAGCAATTTTTTGACGTTTCGTGAGAGCTAGGCTCACGTGTGGGGTGTCAAAAGATGCGTTTCCGCGCGGGTTAACTGGATGAACTGGAATAAAAATTTCAACGAAACAAAAATTTTGCACAGTGGGCCAAAAACCAGTTTTTTAATATAAAGCTGCGATGGCAATTTTTATAGTCGGGATAGCAGGAGCTAACCTGTATTATAATTAATATGCAAAAAACTAGGGAAAAATAGCTCTCCTGGAGGCAGAAATATCGATGGTTTGGTTAGGTTAGGTTAGGTTAGGTTAGGTTAGCAAGCTCTTACGAAACGTAAAAAAAAAGCAATTTTTTGACGTTTCGTGAGAGCTAGGCTCACGTTTGGGATGTCAAAAGATGCGTCTCCGGGCGGGTTAACTAAATGAACTGGAATAAAAATTTCAACGGAACAAAAATTTTGCACAGTGGGCCAAAAACCAGTTTTTTAATATAAAGCTGCGATGGCAATTTTTATAGTCGGGATAGCAGGAGCTAACCTGTATTATAATTAATATGCAGAAAACTAGGAAAAAAAAGCTCTCCTGGAGGCAGAAATATCGATGGTTTGGTAAGGTTAGGTTTTTTTTTTTTTTTTTTTTTTTTATTATACACCCGTCATACAGGGTGTTGCGTGTTTCCTCCGACGTGTATGATCAGAGTCTTTTTCTTACATTTTATTAATATAATTATCGGTATAGTTTTTCTTACCTTATTCTAGTTTACATTTATTTTAGATTTCTTAAATTTCTTCTTTAATTAGGTCTTATATTACTTACAACATGTGTTTTTCACTCTAATTTATGACGTAGATTACTTATCAAAATATTCAACAATATTTGAAAGTACATCTTTTATGCTTTGTTCCTTTTTATTACTTTGGCCGCTATTTCCTTGCAGTATTTTAAGAACTTTGGTCTAATTTGTTTGTTTTGCATTAATTTTGGTATTGTTTCTAAATTTATTTTAACGTCAGTTTCTATCTCAAAATTATATTTTTCTTTTCCAAATATGGGACATTCCAAGAGTATATGCGGTACGCTTTCTTTTTTATCCGGGTCACAGGGACACGCCGGGCTCTCCTTGCACTTGAAACGGTTCAAATACTCGGAGAACCCGCCATGTCCCGTCAATACTTGTGTTAACAGGGGATCAACTTTAAGTTTTCGCACTATATTATACGCCACGGTTGCGTCAGGAAGGAACATCCTTGTGGTTGATGCAGTTTCCCCAGATCGGTATCTCGAATTCCATTCGTCAAGCGAGTCCATTCGGATTTGTCGCCTGACGAATGAAACCGGGCACCGATCGTAGTCCGGTCTTGATTTTTTACCCAATGCTGCATCCTTTGCCAACTCGTCGGCCCTTTCGTTTCCCTCCAATCCCACATGTGCCTTTATCCAGAACAGTTGAAGCATTTTACCGCAGTTAGTCATTTGACGGATGTTATTTCGGATTATAAGAGCCAGTGGATGGAGGGAAACGCCTCGAGTCACCGTTTCCAGGGCCGACCTGGAGTCGCAATATACCTCGACAACCGGAGATGCGTGCTTCAAGGCCAGCTCGGAGGCCTTTTGCAGAGCTAATAGTTCGGCCTGATAAACGGTGCAGAAATGGTGCAGCTTGAACTTTTGGGCTTTGGTTTCTGTCCCATTCTCCCAGAGGCATAGTGCTGCGCCAACTTTGCCTTCTATCTTACTACCATCTGTGTAAATTTTTGGGTAGCTGAGTCCTCTCTGGTCCATTTCTGCACCGTTCCTCACGCACTCGAACTCTATTCCTATCTGGTCTGCGGGATGTGGCATTTGTGTGTATGGGGCCGGCAACTCGATTCCTCGGTCTCCTGTCACTCTCCGCGAATATCCTCTTTTCTCTTCATAAAAAGAGGCTGCTTCCCGAATCCTGAGATCCAGTGGAAGCACTCCGGAGAGTATCAAGGCCGAGTTTAAAGAAGTTGTCCTATACGCCTTGACAATTTTCTGCACAAACCCACGCTGAACCCCATTGAGCTGCTTCCTTAAACCCACCTTACTTGTAGCCGGCGCCCAAGCACTTGCTGCGTACATAATGACCGGCTCCACCACTGCGATGTATATGGTCCTGATTATCTCGGGTTTTAGGCCCCAACTGACTTTTGCGGCTTTTGACAGCTGCTTGTAAATGTTTAGCGCCTTCCTGCATACGTTCAACGCGTGAGCATTAAATGTCAGTTTGTCATCGATTGTGAGCCCCAGTATCTTGATCTCCCGAGACAGGGCAACATCCTCCCCACCCATGTGCAGAAGTGGTGTGTCATACTTCAGCTTATTTGTGATCACCATGGCCTTCGTCTTATGCGGCGCAAACTTAAGTCTGTTTTTGACACCCCACCTCTGGACGTGTGCGAGTGTCGCATTAGCCTGCCTCTGGACACCAAGTGCTGTATCACCCGAGAAAATCAGCACCACATCATCCGCAAATGCTTGGCAGTGAATGCCTCGTTTTTCCAGATCTTTGAGTAGGGGATCAAGGAGCAAATTCCAGAAAGTAGGGCCCCCTATAGAACCTTGCACGCACCCTTTGTTGGTTTCCTGTAGGTATTCCGCTCCTGCATACCTAACCCTCACTTTCCTGTCACTCAGATAGCTGTCCACTAGACGTCGCAGGTTTACCGGGCACCTTGTTTCTGCCAGTCGACATTTCATAGCCGGCCACCAGGCGCTATCGAAGGCTCCCTCTATGTCCAACGATATGACTGTGATGATCTTCTTCTCCTTCAGTTTGTCTCGAATGTGTTTTAACAGGTCATAGAGGGAGTCCTCGGTGCTGCGCTGCGGCATGAACCCGTACTGACTCCTGCTTGCCTCGGGTAAAATATGCCACCTAATGCGACGTACCAGCATCTTCTCAAGAATCTTACCCAGTACAGGCAATAGCCCAATCGGCCTGTATGATTTGGGGTGCGCGTAATCATCTTTTCCCGGTTTCCTGAGGACTATGACCACCGCCTCCTTCCAGATGGTCGGGAAGCAGGATAGGCTAAGGCATCTGTTCAATATTGCCAAGAACAGTTGCGGGTCATGACTTATAGCTGCGCTACATATGTCCGCTGTGAGTCCGTCGATCCCAGGGGCTTTCTTAGGATTGAAGCTTGATGCGGCCCACTTCAGTTCTTCCAGCGTGAATAGAGGATCGAATGCTTCACCATCCGTCCTTTCGTTTACTCTATTCGCTGACTCTCTAATTTGCTTGTGGTCCTCATCGTCGTCCTGCGTTTTATCCTCAGGATAAAACGTTTTTGCAAGCAACTTGGCCGACTCCTCACTACTAAGAACAGTACTTCCCCGCACTAATGGTGTGTCCTCCTTCCTAGTGGCTGTTCGGCTTATGACCCTGTATATGCTGTCCCACATAGTTTCACGTTCCTGTTTGCCGCAAAACTCTTTCCAGCTCGCTGTGAGAGTGTCTTCCATCTTCTGCTTATACTCCTTCTTCGCTGTGAGATACAAATCAACCACCAATGCTCGGCGTACCGGTGCGGCACAAGAGATTCTCCTCTTTCTCCTCTTGACTTCCTCCTTCATTCGTGTCAGCTCCTCGGTCCACCAAGGCAATCCTGTCTGCTGTCTTTTGTTGACAGTCGGTATGGTCCCCTCGCACGCCTCCCCTATTGCGTCTGTGTATGTTTCGGTTATCTTGTTCAAATGTTCTATTGATTCTATCCTGTCTATTTCTGATTTGTTTATATTATTGTATTCCCAGATTTGGTTTAATTTCCCATAAAATTGTACCCATTTCGCCTTTTTTGTGTTATATTTTCTCGTAGTTCTTTTTATGTCCATTCCTTTTGATTTTTCCAGTTTAAGTTCAAACAGGATTGCCTTGTGATCCGATGTGGTGATGTCTCCTGCTAGTCTCCAGTTAGCCACCCGTCCAAGCATGTCTTCTGTACATGTAGTTATATCCACACAGCTACAGTACCTTCGACCTCCTCTGATGACATCAAAGGTGGGAGTTGTGCCGAGATTTAGGATCTGAAGGCTTAGCTCATCCAGCGTGCCCGCCAAAGCCTCTCCCCTCCAGTCCACCTCCCGACTCCCCCACCATGTGTTCCAAGCGTTGACATCCCCCCCCAGCATTACATCCCTGACTCCGATCTCATCCATAATTTTCTTTAAGTGGTCCAAGTCTGGCTCGATAGGCTGCCCACCATCCAGGTACATTGACACGACTCCTAATTCCCATGATCCTGTCCTCAACTTCACCACTGCGAAGTTTTCAGTTGTTAAGGTTGGGCACTGTGTGAGGTCTATGGTGTCGTCAAAGAGTACGATGGCCGCTTTATTAACCTTCTCGGTTTTCCGGAAACATTGCACTACTCGTGTACCCGGATAGCTCTTCATTTCTCCTATTCCACCTATATATGGCTCCTGGACCATTGCAAACGCCCATTTCCTTTTACCCGCTTCTTCAATAAATTCGGCTGTAGCGAGTTTGCACTTTTGGAGGTTGGCCTGTGCCACGCAATACTGGTGGGGTCTGCCCCCACCCACACCGCTTGTCCCGGTTACACCTGGGACCACCTTAGCAATACGCTACGGTGGACCTCGCCATAGTGTCCCATCTTTTTCGTACCGGGCACTCGGAACTAAACGCATCGTGACCCACATGGTCCAGCTTAGCCCTTAAACAGTTTTTACAGGTCGGTGCCACTCCGGTGAGCCAATCTGGACACTTTGTTCGGAGATGCGGACCTGCGCAGTGACTGCACAAATCCACTGGGTCTTCGTGACAAATTCGTTTTCCGTGTCCAAATCCTAGACATCGCGAACACTGTATAAGCGGGGACTGATCTGCTACCCTAAGTCGCTGGATGTCAATATGAACTGTACCGACTTCTGTTAGTCTGCTCCATATAACTGGTGATACGCTTAACACGATGTGCTCCGTGTGTGGGTTTCTGGCCTTCCTTCTATACTTTATTGTCACTCTTTCGTTCTCCTCGCTCAGATCTTTGAAAACATGATGGTTTTGAGAACGCAGAGCCTTGAGGACATCCTCATCGGTGTTGTATTGGAGGACTCCGCGTATGATCACCAGTGGGTCTTTGTTCCTTACTTCCTCAACATTTAGTTCCGTTCCTGCTCTCTGGATACTGTCCCTGACTCTATCGATCTCTGTTTGTGTGTTGCAACCCACTATCACCTTCCTATCTCTTCCTTTCCTGATCCTATCTATTTTGACTCCTTCCTCTTTGGCGTTTACTGCTCTTCGTATTTTTTCAAACACCTGCTCCCCGGTGTCCTTCTCATCCCTTGAAGTGACCACTACTGAGTGCAAAGCCGTTCTCTCTGGGTAATGCCTCCTTGGGGAACTGGCCGCCATAGTAGCATAAGTCACCCTTTCCTCTCTCATCTTTTGATCTCTCTCTATGACTCCCATCAATTTTTCCATTTCCTTTCGGTTTTCCACGATAGGGTTCCACGGTAAGGTTAGGTTAGGTTAGTTAGGTTAGGTTAGGTTAGCAAGCTCTTACGAAACGTAAAAAAAAAGCTATTTTTTGACGTTTCGTGAGAGCTAGGCTCACGTGTGGGGTGTCAAAAGATGCGTCTCCGCGCGGTTTAACTAAATAAACTGGAATAAAAATTTCAACGAAACAAAAATTTTGCACAGTGGGCCAAAAACCAGTTTTTTAATATAAAGCTGCGATGGCAATTTTTATAGTCGGGATAGCAGGAGCTAACCTGTATTATAATTAATATGCAAAAAACTAGGTAAAAAAAGCTCTCCTGGAGGCAGAAATATCGATGGTTTGGTTAGGTTAGGTTAGGTTAGTTAGGTTAGGTTAGGTTAGCAAGCTCTTACGAAACGTAAAAAAAAAGCTATTTTTTGACGTTTCGTGAGAGCTAGGCTCACGTGTGGGGTGTCAAAAGATGCGTCTCCGCGCGGGTTAACTAAATGAACTGGAATAAAAATTTCAACGGAACAAAAATTTTGCACAGTGGGCCAAAAACCAGTTTTTTAATATAAAGCTGCGATGGCAATTTTTATAGTCGGGATAGCAGGAGCTAACCTGTATTATAATTAATATGCAAGAAACTAGGTAAAAATAGCTCTCCTGGAGGCAGAAATATCGATGGGTTGGTTAGGTTAGGTTAGGTTAGTTAGGTTAGGTTAGCAAGCTCTTACGAAACGTAAAAAAAAAGCAATTTTTTGACGTTTCGTGAGAGCTAGGCTCACGTGTTGGGTGACAAAAGATGCGTCTCCGCGCGAGTTAACTAAATGAACTGGAATAAAAATTTCAACGGAACAAAAATTTTGCACAGTGGGCCAAAAACCAGTTTTTTAATATAAAGCTGCGATGGCAATTTTTATATTTGGGATAGCAGGAGCTAACCTGTATTAATTATAATTAATATGCAAAAAACTAGGTAAAAAAAGCTCTCCTGGAGGTAGAAATATCGATGTTTTGGTTAGGTTAGGTTGGGTTAGGTTAGGTTAGCAAGCTCTTACGAAACGTAAAAAGATAGCAATTTTTTGACGTTTCATGAGAGCTAGGCTCACGTGTGGGGTGTCAAAAGATGCGTCTCCGCGCGGGTTAACTAAATGAACTGGAATAAAAATTTCAACGGAACAAAAATTTTGCACAGTGGGCCAAAAACCAGTTTTTTAATATAAAGCTGCGATGGCAATTTTTATAGTCGGGATAGCAGGAGCTAACCTGTATTATAATTAATATGCAAAAAACTAGGTACAAAAAGGTCTCCTGGAGGCAGAAATATCGATGGTTTGGTTAGGTTAGGTTAGGTTAGTTAGGTTAGGTTAGATTAGCAAGCTCTTACGAAACGTAAAAAAAAAAGCTATTTTTTGACGTTTCGTGAGAGCTAGGCTCACGTGTGGGGTGTCAAAAGATGCGTCTCCGCGCGGGTTAACTAAATGAACTGGAATAAAAATTTCAACGGAAAAAAATTTTGCACAGTGGGCCAAAAACCAGTTTTTTAATATAAAGCTGCGATGGCAATTTTTATAGTCAGGATAGCAGGAGCTAACCTGTATTATAATTAAATGCAAGAAACTAGGTAAAAATAGCTCTCCTGGAGGCAGAAATATCGATGGTTTGGTAAGGTTAGGTTAGGTTAGTTAGGTTAGGTTAGGTTAGCAAGCTCTTACGAAACGTAAAAAAAAAGCAATTTTTTGACGTTTCGTGAGAGCTAGGCTCACGTGTGGGGTGTCAAAAGATGCGTCTCCGCGCGGGTTAACTAAATGAACTGGAATAAAAATTTCAACGGAACAAAAATTTTGCACAGTGGGCCAAAAACCAGTTTTTTAATATAAAGCTGCGATGGTCAATTTTAAGAGTCAGGATAGCAGGACCTAACCAGTATTTATTATAATTATTATGCAAAAAACTAGGTAAAAAAAGCTCTCCTGGAGGCAGAAATATCGATGGTTTGGTTAGCTTAGGTTAGGTTAGTTAGGTTAGGTTAGGTTAGCAAGCTCTTACGAAACGTAAAAAAAAAGCAATTTTTTGACGTTTCGCGAGAGCTAGGCTCACGTGTGGGGTGTCAAAAGATGCGTCTCCGCGCGGGTTAACTAAATGAACTGGAATAAAAATTTCAACGGAAAAAAAATTTGCACAGTGGGCCAAAAACCAGTTTTTTAATATAAAGCTGCGATGGCAATTTTTATAGTCAGGATAGCAGGAGCTTACCTGTATTATAATTAAATGCAAGAAACTAGGTAAAAATAGCTCTCCTGGAGGCAGAAATATCGATGGTTTGGTAAGGTTAGGTTAGGTTAGTTAGGTTAGGTTAGGCTAGCAAGCTCTTACGAAACGTAAAAAAAAAGCAATTTTTTGACGTTTCGTGAGAGCTAGGCTCACGTGTGGGGTGTCAAAAGATGCGTCTCCGCGCGGGTTAACTAAATGAACTGGAATAAAAATTTCAACGGAACAAAAATTTTGCACAGTGGGCCAAAAACCAGTTTTTTAATATAAAGCTGCGATGGCAATTTTTATATTTGGGATAGCAGGAGCTAACCTGTATTATAATTAATATGCAAAAAACTAGGGAAAAATAGCTCTCCTGGAGGCAGAAATATCGATGTTTTGGTTAGGTTAGGTTGGGTTAGGTTAGGTTAGCAAGCTCTTACGAAACGTAAAAAGATAGCAATTTTTTGACGTTTCGTGAGAGCTAGGCTCACGTGTGGGGCGTCAAAAGATGCGTCTCCGCGCGGGTTAACTAAATGAACTGGAATAAAAATTTCAACGGAACAAAAATTTTGCACAGTGGGCCAAAAACCAGTTTTTTAATATAAAGCTGCGATGGCAATTTTTATAGTCGGGATAGCAGGAGCTAACCTGTATTATAATTAATATGCAAAAAACTAGGTACAAAAAGGTCTCCTGGAGGCAGAAATATCGATGGTTTGGTTAGGTTAGCTTAGGTTAGTTAGGTTAGGTTAGATTAGCAAGCTCTTACGAAACGTAAAAAAAAGCAATTTTTTGACGTTTCGTGAGAGCTAGGCTCACGTGTGGGGTGTCAAAAGATGCGTCTCCGCGCGGGTTAACTAAATGAACTGGAATAAAAATTTCAATGGAAAAAAATTTTGCACAGTGGGCCAAAACCAGTTTTTTAATATAAAGCTGCGATGGCAATTTTTATAGTCAGGATAGCAGGAGCTAACCTGTATTATAATTAATATGCATAAAACTAGGTAAAAAAAGCTCTCCTGGAGGCAGAAATATCGATGGTTTGGTTAGGTTAGGTTAGGTTAGTTAGGTTAGGTTAGGTTAGCAAGCTCTTACGAAACGTAAAAATAGCAATTATTTGACGTTTCGTGAGAGCTAGGCTCACGTGTGGGGTGTCAAAAGATGCGTCTCCGCGCGGGTTAACTAAATGAACTGGAACAAAAATTTTGCACAGTGGGCCAAAAACCAGTTTTTTAATAAAAAGCTGCGATGGCAATTTTTATAGTCGGGATAGCAGGAGCTTACCTGTATTATAATTAAATGCAAGAAAGTAGGTAAAAATAGCTCTCCTGGAAGCAGAAATATCGATGGTTTGGTAAGGTTAGGTTAGGTTAGTTAGGTTAGGTTAGGTTAGCAAGCTCTTACGAAACGTAAAAAAAAAGCAATTTTTTGACGTTTCGTGACAGCTAGGCTCACGTGTGGGGTGTCAAAAGATGCGTCTCCGCGCGGGTTAACTAAATGAACTGGAATAAAAATTTCAACGCAAAAAAAATTTTGCACAGTGGGCCAAAAACCAGTTTTTTAATATAAAGCTGCGATGGCAATTTTTATAGTCGGGATAGCAGGAGCTAACCTGTATTATAATTAAATGCAAGAAACTAGGTAAAAATAGCTCTCCTGGAGGCAGAAATATCGATGGTTTGGTAAGGTTAGGTTAGGTTAGTTAGGTTAGGTTAGGTTAGCAAGCTCTTACGAAACGTAAAAAAAAGCAATTTTTTGACGTTTCGTGAGAGCTAGGCTCACGTGTGGGGTGTCAAAAGATGCGTCTCCGCGCGGGTTAACTAAATGATTTGGAATAAAAATTTCAACGGAACAAAAATTTTGCACAGTGGGCCAAAAACCAGTTTTTTAATATAAAGCTGCGATGGTCAATTTTTAGAGTCAGGATAGCAGGACCTAACCAGTATTTATTATAATTATTATGCAAAAAACTAGGTAAAAAAAGCTCTCCTGGAGGCAGAAATATCGATGGTTTGGTTAGCTTAGGTTAGGTTAGTTAGGTTAGGTTAGTTAGGTTAGGTTAGGTTAGCAAGCTCTTACGAAACGTAAAAAAAAAGCAATTTTTTGACGTTTCGCGAGAGCTAGGCTCACGTGTGGGGTGTCAAAAGATGCGTCTCCGCGCGGGTTAACAAAATGAACTGGAATAAAAATTTCAACGGAAAAAAAATTTGCACAGTGGGCCAAAAACCAGTTTTTTAATATAAAGCTGCGATGGCAATTTTTATAGTCGGGATAGCAGGAGCTAACCTGTATTATAATTAATATGCAAAAAACTAGGTAAAAAAAGCTCTCCTGGAGGCAGAAATATCGATGGTTTGGTTAGGTTAGGTTAGGTTAGTTAGGTCAGGTTAGGTTAGCAAGCTCTTACGAAACGTAAAAAAAAAGCAATTTTTTGACGTTTCGTGAGAGCTAGGCTCACGTGTGGGGTGTCAGAAGATGCGTCTCCGCGCGGGTTAACTAAATGAACTGGAATAAAAATTTCAACGAAACAAAAGTTTTGCACAGTGGGCCAAAAACCAGTTTTTTAATATAAAGCTGCGATGGCAATTTTTATAGTCGGGATAGCAGGAGCTAACCTGTATTATAATTAAATGCAAGAAACTAGGTAAAAATAGCTTTCCTGGAGGCAGAAATATCGATGGTTTGGTTAGCTTAGGTTAGGTTAGTTAGGTTAGGTTAGGTTAGCAAGCTCTTACGAAACGTAAAAAAAAAGCAATTTTTTGACGTTTCGCGAGAGCTAGGCTCACGTGTGGGGTGTCAAAAGATGCGTCTCCGCGCGGGTTAACTAAATGAACTGGAATAAAAATTTCAACGGAAAAAAAATTTGCACAGTGGACCAAAAACCAGTTTTTTAATATAAAGCTGCGATGGCAATTTTTATAGTCAGGATAGCAGGAGCTAACCTGTATTATAATTAATATGCAAAAAACTAGGTAAAAAAAGCTCTCCTGGAGGCAGAAATATCGATGGTTTGGTTAGGTTAGGTTAGGTTAGTTAGGTTAGGTTAGGTTAGCAAGCTCTTACGAAACGTAAAAAAAAGCAATTTTTTGACGTTTCGTGAGAGCTAGGCTCACGTGTGGGGTGTCAAAAGATGAGTCTCCGCGCGGGTTAACTAAATGAACTGGAATAAAAATTTCAACGGAACAAAAATTTTGCACAGTGGGCCAAAAACCAGTTTTTTAATATAAAGCTGCGATGGCAATTTTTATAGTCGGGATAGCAGGAGCTAACCCGTATTATAATTAATATGCAAGAAACTAGGTAAAAATAGCTCTCCTGGAGGCAGAAATATCGATGGGTTGGTTAGGTTAGGTTAGGTTAGTTAGGTTAGGTTAGGTTAGCAAGCTCTTACGAAACGTAAAACAAAAGCAATTTTTTGACGTTTCGTGAGAGCTAGGCTCACGTGTTGGGTGACAAAAGATGCGTCTCCGCGCGAGTTAACTAAATGAACTGGAATAAAAATTTCAACGGAACAAAAATTTTGCACAGTGGGCCAAAAACCAGTTTTTTAATATAAAGCTGCGATGGCAATTTTTATAGTCGGGATAGCAGGAGCTAACCTGTATTATAATTAATATGCAAAAAACTAGGTAAAAAAAGCTCTCCTGGAGGCAGAAATATCGATGGTTTGGTTAGGTTAGGTTACGTTAGTTAGGTTAGGTTAGCAAGCTCTTACGAAACGTAAAAAAAAAGCAATTTTTTGACGTTTCGTGAGAGCTAGGCTCACGTGTGGGGTGTCAAAAGATGCGTCTCCACGCGGGTTAACTAAATGAACTGGAATAAAAATTTCAACCGAACAAAAATTTTGCACAGTGGGCCAAAAACCAGTTTCTTAATATAAAGCTGCGATGGCAATTTTTATAGTCGGGATAGCAGGAGCTAACCTGTATTATAATTAATATGCAAAAAACTAGGTAAAAAAAGCTCTTCTGGAGGCAGAAATATCGATGGTTTGGTTAGGTTAGGTTAGGTTAGTTAGGTTAGGTTGTAACAATTAAAAAAAATAATAGTTAAAGAATATGATGGTTCGGGGTTTGTGGCGCCATCTGGCCGAGAACTTATGTAGTGCTGCGAATGTCGAATCAATAAGTGCCACGTAGAGACACCAGATGGCGGTTGACCAACTTATTTGAAATCTTGAATAATTATGGAAATTGTGTTATAAAATATATTAAAATAAACACAACAGTTCCTACTATATTGATACTATGTATTAAATGTAATTCGGAAATAAATAATGCCTAATTAAATTTATATGTTAAACTGTGAAATGGAATGTTTGACATTTGAGTGATAATGGAACGCAATTCTTGAAATATGGACGAGCACTTTTTTTTGGCTCTGGTACGTAGATGTGTCATAACCTCTGTGAGTTGGAAAGAACCAAGAAGGTATTTAACTGATGTCTCGAAAGGTAGCTGGAACCAGAGTTAAGTTCAAATGCATTAAGCATTCGGATGTAGGACGCTGTGAGTATCTTTTTTGGGTTTTTTCTGTGCTAATGCTAAGTCTTAAGCGCGTGGCATTCAGGAGTCTGATCAAATCTTTCTATTTGTTGGCAGGGTTCCTACGTTAGATTTACTTTAAGGATAAAAATATAAAAATGGTCAAATCATAGTCACGTCATATTTAGGAAGAATTATGCAGTTTTGACAATAGCGAAGGGTTCTGAACATAAGCACCCACGTGTCCAGAAATGCCCAAGATTAGATGACCACGGCGTAGATGCCGTTTGAGGACCTCTGAACTGGACCCCTAATCTTCGAAAGATGTGGTAAAAGTGTTTCGACATAAATTGTAAGTTGAACATACAATTTTCTGAGAACGGAGTGCTATATAGTGTATTGAAGTGCAATAAATAAACGTGATATATGTGAAGACCAAATCTAAGGACTCTTATTTACTGCATGCATACCTCATGTACAAAACCCGAAGATAGGTAACAGGGTCTCAGGCCAAAAGTATCTCTGACGCTAGCCGGTGGAAGAAATATTTTCTTTACAAGGTTAGGTTAGCAAGCTCTTACGAAACGAAAAAAAAAAGCAATTTTTTGACGTTTCGTGAGAGCTAGGCTCACGTGTGGGGTGTCAAAAGATGCGTTTCCGCGCGGGTTAACTGGATGAACTGGAATAAAAATTTCAACGAAACAAAAATTTTGCACAGTGGGCCAAAAACCAGTTTTTTAATATAAAGCTGCGATGGCAATTTTTATAGTCGGGATAGCAGGAGCTAACCTGTATTATAATTAATATGCAAAAAACTAGGGAAAAATAGCTCTCCTGGAGGCAGAAATATCGATGGTTTGGTTAGGTTAGGTTAAGTTAGGTTAGGTTAGCAAGCTCTTACGAAACGTAAAAAAAAAGCAATTTTTTGACGTTTCGTGAGAGCTAGGCTCACGTTTGGGATGTCAAAAGATGCGTCTCCGGGCGGGTTAACTAAATGAACTGGAATAAAAATTTCAACGGAACAAAAATTTTGCACAGTGGGCCAAAAACCAGTTTTTTAATATAAAGCTGCGATGGCAATTTTTATAGTCGGGATAGCAGGAGCTAACCTGTATTATAATTAATATGCAGAAAACTAGGAAAAAAAAGCTCTCCTGGAGACAGAAATATCGATGGTTTGGTAAGGTTAGGTTAGGTTAGTTAGGTTAGGTTAGGTTAGCAAGCTCTTACGAAACGTAAAAAAAAAGCTATTTTTTGACGTTTCGTGAGAGCTAGGCTCACGTGTGGGGTGTCAAAAGATGCGTCTCCGCGCGGTTTAACTAAATAAACTGGAATAAAAATTTCAACGAAACAAAAATTTTGCACAGTGGGCCAAAAACCAGTTTTTTAATATAAAGCTGCGATGGCAATTTTTATAGTCGGGATAGCAGGAGCTAACCTGTATTATAATTAATATGCAAGAAACTAGGTAAAAATAGCTCTCCTGGAGGCAGAAATATCGATGGGTTGGTTAGGTTAGGTTAGGTTAGTTAGGTTAGGTTAGCAAGCTCTTACGAAACGTAAAAAAAAAGCTATTTTTTGACGTTTCGTGAGAGCTAGGCTCACGTGTTGGGTGACAAAAGATGCGTCTCCGCGCGAGTTAACTAAATGAACTGGAATAAAAATTTCAACGGAACAAAAATTTTGCACAGTGGGCCAAAAACCAGTTTTTTAATATAAAGCTGCGATGGCAATTTTTATATTTGGGATAGTAGGAGCTAACCTGTATTAATTATAATTAATATGCAAAAAACTAGGTAAAAAAAGCTCTCCTGGAGGTAGAAATATCGATGTTTTGGTTAGGTTAGGTTGGGTTAGGTTAGGTTAGCAAGCTCTTACGAAACGTAAAAAGATAGCAATTTTTTGACGTTTCATGAGAGCTAGGCTCACGTGTGGGGTGTCAAAAGATGCGTCTCCGCGCGGGTTAACTAAATGAACTGGAATAAAAATTTCAACGGAACAAAAATTTTGCACAGTGGGCCAAAAACCAGTTTTTTAATATAAAGCTGCGATGGCAATTTTTATAGTCGGGATAGCAGGAGCTAACCTGTATTATAATTAATATGCAAAAAACAAGGTACAAAAAGGTCTCCTGGAGGCAGAAATATCGATGGTTTGGTTAGGTTAGGTTAGGTTAGTTAGGTTAGGTTAGATTAGCAAGCTCTTACGAAACGTAAAAAAAAAAGCTATTTTTTGACGTTTCGTGAGAGCTAGGCTCACGTGTGGGGTGTCAAAAGATGCGTCTCCGCGCGGGTTAACTAAATGAACTGGAATAAAAATTTCAACGGAAAAAAATTTTGCACAGTGGGCCAAAAACCAGTTTTTTAATATAAAGCTGCGATGGCAATTTTTATAGTCAGGATAGCAGGAGCTAACCTGTATTATAATTAAATGCAAGAAACTAGGTAAAAATAGCTCTCCTGGAGGCAGAAATATCGATGGTTTGGTAAGGTTAGGTTAGGTTAGTTAGGTTAGGTTAGGTTAGCAAGCTCTTACGAAACGTAAAAAAAAAGCAATTTTTTGACGTTTCGTGAGAGCTAGGCTCACGTGTGGGGTGTCAAAAGATGCGTCTCCGCGCGGGTTAACTAAATGAACTGGAATAAAAATTTCAACGGAACAAAAATTTTGCACAGTGGGCCAAAAACCAGTTTTTTAATATAAAGCTGCGATGGTCAATTTTTAGAGTCAGGATAGCAGGACCTAACCAGTATTTATTATAATTATTATGCAAAAAACTAGGTAAAAAAAGCTCTCCTGGAGGCAGAAATATCGATGGTTTGGTTAGCTTAGGTTAGGTTAGTTAGGTTAGGTTAGGTTAGCAAGCTCTTACGAAACGTAAAAAAAAAGCAATTTTTTGACGTTTCGCGAGAGCTAGGCTCACGTGTGGGGTGTCAAAAGATGCGTCTCCGCGCGGGTTAACTAAATGAACTGGAATAAAAATTTCAACGGAAAAAAAATTTGCACAGTGGGCCAAAAACCAGTTTTTTAATATAAAGCTGCGATGGCAATTTTTATAGTCAGGATAGCAGGAGCTTACCTGTATTATAATTAAATGCAAGAAACTAGGTAAAAATAGCTCTCCTGGAGGCAGAAATATCGATGGTTTGGTAAGGTTAGGTTAGGTTAGTTAGGTTAGGTTAGGCTAGCAAGCTCTTACGAAACGTAAAAAAAAAGCAATTTTTTGACGTTTCGTGAGAGCTAGGCTCACGTGTGGGGTGTCAAAAGATGCGTCTCCGCGCGGGTTAACTAAATGAACTGGAATAAAAATTTCAACGGAACAAAAATTTTGCACAGTGGGCCAAAAACCAGTTTTTTAATATAAAGCTGCGATGGCAATTTTTATATTTGGGATAGCAGGAGCTAACCTGTATTAATTATAATTAATATGCAAAAAACTAGGTAAAAAAAGCTCTCCTGGAGGCAGAAATATCGATGTTTTGGTTAGGTTAGGTTGGGTTAGGTTAGGTTAGCAAGCTCTTACGAAACGTAAAAAGATAGCAATTTTTTGACGTTTCGTGAGAGCTAGGCTCACGTGTGGGGCGTCAAAAGATGCGTCTCCGCGCGGGTTAACTAAATGAACTGGAATAAAAATTTCAACGGAACAAAAATTTTGCACAGTGGGCCAAAAACCAGTTTTTTAATATAAAGCTGCGATGGCAATTTTTATAGTCGGGATAGCAGGAGCTAACCTGTATTATAATTAATATGCAAAAAACTAGGTACAAAAAGGTCTCCTGGAGGCAGAAATATCGATGGTTTGGTTAGGGTAGGTTAGGTTAGGTTAGTTAGGTTAGGTTAGATTAGCAAGCTCTTACGAAACGTAAAAAAAAGCAATTTTTTGACGTTTCGTGAGAGCTAGGCTCACGTGTGGGGTGTCAAAAGATGCGTCTCCGCGCGGGATAACTAAATGAACTGGAATAAAAATTTCAACGGAACAAAAATTTTGCACAGTGGGCCAAAAACCAGTTTTTTAATATAAAGCTGCGATGGCAATTTTTATAGTCGGGATAGCAGGAGCTAACCTGTATTATAATTAATATGCAAAAAACTATGTAAAAAAAGCTCTCCTGGAGGCAGAAATATCGATGGTTTGGTTAGGTTAGGTTAGGTTAGTTAGGTTAGGTTAGGTTAGCAAGCTCTCACGAAACATAAAAAAAGCAATTTTTTGACGTTTCGTGAGAGCTAGACTCACGTGTGGGGTGCCAAAAGATGCGTCTCCGCGCGGGTTAACTAAATGAACTGGAATAAAAATTTCAACGGAACAAAAATTTTGCACAGTGGGCCAAAAACCAGTTTTTTAATATAAAGCTGCGATGGCAATTTTTATAGTCGGGATAGCAGGAGCTAACCTGTATTATAATTAATATGCAAAAAACTAGGTAAAAAAAGCTCTCCTGGAGGCAGAAATATCGATGGTTTGGTTTTTTTTTTTTTTTTTTTTTTTTTTTTTTTTTGGCAGGAGTGGGAAATCCTCATGGACGGACGGGCTGCCTCGCGAGCGAGCCAGCCCGAGCAGTGTCAGACTCTTACTGACTAAAACCACACTCCTGCCACGCAAGATGTCCTCTGACTTGATCAGAGCCTGATGTTTGCGATTAACAACTTAACGACTTAACATTTTGTCTACATGACATGTGTCGTAAGCGTAGGGCTGGACAGACAAAACAACAAAACTACTAAAAACAACTCTACTATAGTACTATAAAACTTAATTACTAGCTTGACAAAACTTTCTTTTATTTTAGAATATTGTATTTTTTTTTTTTTTTTTTTTTTTTTTTTTTTTTCTTATTATTTAGGTACTTAAACTATATAATCATTATATAAATAAGTATCCTATTTTACTCTTTCTATCCTATTTCTATTGTTAACTATTATTGCTATTCTACTACAATATTCTAAAAACTCCTTTCTTTTTTTACCACTTATCAAACTACATAAACTATTTACAGACAGCTTCTCATTTAGGCCTTGCTCCGCTTCGTACCGCTCTCTAGCAGTGATCGGGCACTCTAGTAAAATGTGTAGGACCGTCTCGTCCCTTCCGGGCTCACAGGCGCACGATGAGTTATCCTTACACCTGAAGCGATTCAGGTATGCAGAAAACCCACCGTGCCCCGTGAGAATCTGTGTTGTGAGGCTTGTCGGCTCAAATTTACGCACAACACTGTACGCCGCAACCGCGTCAGGGAAAAACATCTTTGTGCCGGAGGCTGTTGCCCCCGACTTATATCTCCCGTTCCACTCGTCAAGCGACTCCATACGGATCTGTCGCTTGACGAATGAAACGGGGCACAGATCGTAGTCCGGCCTCTTCTTCAACCCCAGGGCGGCTTCCTTCGCGAGTTGGTCGGCTCGCTCGTTTCCCTCCAATCCTGCGTGGGCCTTGATCCAAAACAAGGAGACACTCTTGCTCTGGAGCTCGCAGCGGCGAAGGGTGTCTCTGGTTTCCACTGCAAGGGGATGGGGGGAACTCACGTTTACTACCGACTGAAGGGCCGCCATGGAGTCGCTGAAGATGCCGAACGTGCTTTCCCTGCGTTTGAGCGCCTCACCAGCCGCTCTTTGAAGGGCCAATAGCTCCGCCTGATAGACGGTGCAGTAAGACGGCAGAGCAAGTTTGAGGGCCTTTACCTCGGTGGCGCTATTCCACAAGGATAGCGCCGCTCCGACCTTGCCCTCAATCTTGCTGCCGTCTGTGAAGATACGCACAGCGAAGTCGCTGTGGTTCTGATATTGTTCCTCGTCTATCAGGCTGCCGAACTGCAGTGTGGTCTGCTCTGCGGGGTGCGGGGACTCGATCGCTGGAGCCATTCGCTCGACCTCCCTGTCTCCCAACACTGGCTGAGGCACCCCCCTCTTTGCCCCGTACAGCGCAGCCGCCTCGCGGATGCGCAAATCGAGCGGGAGTAACCCAGCCAGTACCAGAGCCGAGTTAAGGGAGACCGTGCGGTAGGCTCTACACAGCTTTTGCGCAAACCCCCTTTGGACCACATTTAGCTGCTTAATGACCCCTAAATTGTTCGCGGCTGGTGCCCAAACACTTGCGGCGTACAGTAGCGTTGGCTCGACTGCTGCGGTGTATATCACCCGGATGACTTCCGGGTGCAAACCCCAGCTCACCCGGGCTGCCCTGGCTAGTTGCTTGTAAATAGCTATCGCCTTCTTACAGGCGATAGCTATGTGCTTGTTAAAGGTGAGCTTTGCGTCAATAGTGAGACCCAGGATTTTAACATCTTGGGACATACCAATGTCGATCCCCCCCATGCTCAAACGTGGCGTGTCGTACTTCAGCCTCCGCGTAAGAACCATCGCACAAGTTTTATGCGGCGCGAATTTCAGCTTATTTCGGACACCCCACGCTCGAACATGTTCGAGAGCGGCATTGGCCTGTCCCTCGATTTCTACTGCCGATTCGCCGACGAACACCATTACGACGTCGTCGGCGAATGCCTGGCAGTAGTAACCTCTATCCTCCAGCTGCCTCAGGAGAGGGTCCAGAAGCAGATTCCAGAAAATGGGCCCCCCTACAGAACCCTGAACACACCCTTTGCTGGTTGACTTTCTGCTCTCCTCCCCGGCGTATCTCACGCTCACCATCCTGTCACTGAAGTAGCTGCTGACTACTCGTCTCAAATTCACAGGACACTTTTCCTCAGCCAATCGTACTTTTATGGCGGGCCACCACGCACTGTCGA
The DNA here is from genome assembly GCA_951329385.1 of Polia nebulosa. Lineage (NCBI taxonomy): Eukaryota > Metazoa > Arthropoda > Insecta > Lepidoptera > Noctuidae > Polia > Polia nebulosa. The sequence goes on from OX589606.1 coordinate 15,346,241, forward strand.
ATGCTCCCTCTATATCTAGTGACACAAGCGTAACAATCTTCTTCTGTGCCAGTTTTTCGCGGATGTACTGCGTAAGAGTATAGAGGGAGTCTTCGGTGCTCTTTTGGGGCATAAAGCCGTATTGGCGAGTACTAATCCTGGGGAGCAGGTAAAACTTGAGACGAGCAACCAGCATCTTCTCGTACACCTTCCCTAGCACAGGCAAAAGCCCAATCGGCCTGTAGGATTTTGGGACGGTGTACGAGTCTTTGCCTGGCTTCCTGAGCACAACCACCGTTGCTTCCTTCCAGGACTTCGGGAAGTGGTGGTGCGCCAGGCATTTGTTTAACAGCGACAGGAAGAATTCAGGAGCGCAATCAATGGCCTGAGAGCAAATGTCGGCAGTGAAGCCGTCGGCTCCCGGGGCCTTTTTTGGGTTGAACGACCTCATGGACCTATCAAGCTCACTTTGGGTAAACGGTGGGTCATGTCGTTCATCATGGCTCCACTCGTTTACCATTTCTGCCAGTTGTCGGGTTTGGCGATGGTCCATGTTGTCGTCTTCCTCACGGTCCTCGGGGTAGAAAGTCTCGGCCAACAGCCTCACCGAGCCCTTCGCGTCCAGAGTGTGTCCTTCCACCTGCAGAGGCAGATCCTCTTCTCTCTTTGAGACCCTTCCCATCACTCTGTAGATCCCCTCCCAGACCCCCTCTCTATCTTGTTTGCCGCAAAACTTCTTCCAGCTCTCTTCTATGGCCTTCTTCACAGCCTCCTCATACTTCTGTTTTTCTTCCAGGTACAGCCTAACCACCATCTCTCTCCGGACCGGCGCTGCGTTCCTGACTCTGCGTTTCCTAGTGGCGACCAGCTTCTTCATCCCAGCGAGTTCCTTCGACCACCACGGCAAGGTAAGTATTTGTTTGTTCTGTTTTATTGGTATTGTGTGTGTACATGTTTCAGTTACGGCCTGTGTGTATGTGTTGATTGTGTGTTCTAATTGGTCTATGGTGTTTATGTTATTAACTTCCGTAACTGTTAGATTATTTTCCAGCATAATTTGAGACAGTTTCTCACGAAACTGCCTCCAATTAGCCTTCTTTGTGTTGTATTTTCTTGTGGTGCGCTCGATTTTTATTCCTTTAGATTTTGTTAAATTAATGCCGAAAAATATGCCGTTATGGTCGGAACTCGTGAGACCTTCCACGATTCGCCAGCCATCCACCAGGTCCAGCATGTCCGCCGAACAGGCCGTCACGTCCACGTGGCTGCGGTACCTAATGCCTCCTCTGATGTAGTCATAGGTTGGGATGTCCCCCACGTTGAGGATATGGAGACCCATTTCCCCCAGTGCTCCACACATCTGCTCCCCTCTCGGGTCCTCGTTGCCGCTACCCCACCAAGTACTCTTTGCATTTGTGTCTCCTCCAATGACCAACCTGCTGGGGCCTACGTCCTGCTCCACTCGTTTTAGGTGCTCCAGGTATGGCTCTATGGGCTCGCCGGGCTCGAAGTAGAAGGACACCAGCGTGATCGTCCAGGCTCTGGTTCGGACTCCCACCACAACGATGTTGTTTGTGGTGAGTTGCGGGTACTGTATGATATCTAAATCATGGTCAAACACAGCTATTGCTGCCTTTACAGTCCCTTCTCCTCCCTCAGAGCTCTGGAAGACCCTTACGCCCCGGTAGCCCTTCATCCTTCTCACCCCACCCACATAGGGCTCCTGGAGCAACGCTATGGCAAGTTTCCGTTTGGCAGCCTCCAGCAACAACTCGTTGGTGGCAAGCTGACACCGCTGCAGGTTGGCCTGGACCACTTTGTACTGGTGGGTATCAGGGGCAACATTAGCAATACGCTATTGAGGCTCGAGCGAGTGCATCCCACCTTCTTCGTACGGGGCATTCTGTGCTGAAAGCATTGTGCCCAGTGTTCCCCATCTTTGCCCTGGTGCAGTTAACGCACACCGCTGCTTCGCCAATCTGCCTGTCCGGGCAATCCGCTCTGAAGTGCGGACCGCCACAGTGACTGCACAGATCGGCTGGCTGTTTGCAAAATCGCTTGCTGTGCCCGTAGCCCAGGCAGCGGGTACACTGCACCAGTGGCGTCTGGTCTTCGACGCGTACACTCTGGAGGTCGATGCGCAACTTTCCGCCTTCGATGGCCCTCCTCCAGATTAATGGGGATACACTGACCACAATGTGGTTCAAATGGGGGTTGCGCGTCTTCCTTCGGAATTTAATGGATATCCTTTGAGACTCGCCCTCGAGGCCGTGAAACAGTTCCCGATTCTGGTTCCTTAGGGCCTTTAGCACTTCTTCATCACTATGAATCAGTAAGACGTCCCTTAGAACCAGAAGCGGGTCCCGGTTCGTCACTTCCTCGACGACGAGGCCCTGCCCGACCGCTTCCAATCTTTCTTTGATCTTGTCTCGCTCTTCTTTTGTGTGACACCCCATTATAATCTTCCTGTCCTTCGCTTTTCTCACTTTCTCGACTTTCACCCATCCCTCCTTCGCATCGACCGCCTTCCTCACCCTTTCCAGCACCTCGTCTCCCGTTTCGGTCTCTTCTGTTGAAGAGACAACCACGGAGTGAAGCGTCGCTCGTCCCAGAGCCTGTGCCCCGGTTTGGCTGTTGAGCGCAGCAGCCACAGACGCGTATGTTCTCTCCTCAACAGAATCTCTTATCGTCAAAGCATCCCGCAGCGACTCCATTTTACTGAGGTTTTCTCTCAATAGAGCGGAATTTACCTCCAGCTGTTGTACGAGATCCCTGTTCGCCTCGGTTGCATTATCGGGAGAGGACAGGTTGGTCTGGTCGGAAGCTGTTGTAGATACAGCGGTGACAGGAAGTTTCGACTTTTCCGACTCCTTCACTATTTCATAGAGCCGATTTATTGCCCCCAGTACCTCCGTCTTTATCTCTGTCTTCAAGTTGCGAGAGTTACCTAAATGAAGCTTCGCTTTATTCAGGCAAGCTCTCGCTTCTGCTGTGAGGCTGGGGTACTTATTTTCTGGTCTTTTTGAAGGTCCCGCAGTGCCCGCAGAGGTCCGGCGCGTCACCAGAGGGCCGGGGTTTCTCAGCGTGGTAGGTGGTGTGGAATCTGACTTTGGATTAGGCTGGGACATAGCCTTTGGCTCTGCTCTCCCAGCCTCCCATTCCCCGATACTGCGCCTTACGCTCGAGAGTGAGGTCACGGCTTTCTCTGCCGATCGCGGCGAGCCCCCGGAGCCGAGCGAGTCTGCGTCCTTTTTGCCCGGCGTGCGGAGCATGATGGAGTCGAACAGGAATTTAAAACTTCAGAGGACAACTACGAATATTATTTGACTGGATCCCTGTAAATGGGGGATCTGCCAATTATAATCAAAATGGGTCAAAAATACGTAAACTATTATCTATTGGACTAGATCCCTGTAAAGAGGGGATCAGACAAAAGTACAAAATAAAAGAATAGAAAAAATATAAAAGTTTTCAAGTCAAAATTATGTGACTAAAAATATTAGTCACGTCAAGTGTCAATTAAATTTTTTATAGTCCACTAAAAGCAGACTTATTCAAAATAAAAATAAAATTTTCGAAAAGTTTTTGCAAAATTTTCCGTGTCTTATGTATAGAGCTTAAAAATTTACTATGGGAGGGTGGGAGGGCAATTTTTTGACGTTTCGTGAGAGCTAGGCTCACGTGTGGGGTGTCAAAAGTTGCGTCTCCGTGCGGGCTAACTAATTATGCTGAAATAAAAATTTTGATAGAACAAAAATTTTGCACAGTGTGCAAAAAACCAGTTTTTTGAGGAAAAATTTAGAAAATTTATACCAAAACCAGGACTCGGATACGCGAAACACGCACCGGGACACAGGTAAGGGTTGGTGGAGTCCTATAGAGTTTAAACCAAAAGAATCTATCGAGTAGAATTTAAGATAACTAAATTTGAAAATCAAAATTTTGTAAAAAACACAAATTGTGGGGTATTCAGAAAATAAAGCCGCGATGGTCAATTTTTAGCGTCTGGATAGCAGGAGCTAGCCTGTCTTATAATTACTATGCAAAAAACTAGGTCAAAATCGCGTTCCTGGAAGCTGAGAAATCGATCCGATGGTTTGGTTTTTTTTTTTTTTTTTTTTTTTTTTTTTTTTTTTTTTTTTTTTTTTTTTTTTTTTCCCTTCTACCCCCAACTTAATTGGAGTCTATGCTTAGCCTATTCTTATTCATTCATTCCAGTTCTCGCTATTATTCCTCTCGTACTTTCATTCTGCATACTTTTTCTTTCTAGCATTCTTTCATCTTGCCTTCTGTAAGGGTAGGACGCCCTTCTATTCTATATCTATTCTATCTATTTTTATTTATATTTAGGGAAAACACAACAACACAATGTTCTTTATTGATCTTTTTGGCCAGTTTCTTATTTCAACTTATTTTTATTCCTTAATTTACACATTTAGGTTTATACAGCTTTTTTCTCTTTTCTTAAAACTAGTTACATTCTATTACCGGTGTCTTATTCTAGCTTATTTCTACTTTAACAAATAATCCTTAATGGATTTTCAGCTTGTACACTATTCTTATACATTCTTATGGCTACTTACATTGTAATTTTAAAGTTGAACAATTTTTGGGCTATACAATTGTTTGCTTCTCGTTTAGTTTTTTGCTTACAAATAAATACGCTACAGTTTGTTGTTAAATGCTTGACATTAATATTCTACATAATATTATGTAAGCATTTATTGCTTATGCACTTTTGTTTCTTTCTATAACCCTTCTACATATTTTGACGCAAAATTCTAGTAATGACTCCCTATTTTTGCCCGCTATTATTTTACACATATTTTCGGCGTCCAGTTTGGTGTTGAGTACGTGCTCGGCCTCCAACCTTTCTTTGTCGAAGACGGGACAACTGAACAATATATGTGGCACCGTTTCATTAATGTCAGGATCGCAGACGCACGATGGGCTCCCTTTACACCTGAACCGATTCAGGTATTCCGAGAACCCACCGTGCCCCGTCATGACTTGTGTCAATACATTATTTATTTTAATTTTCCTGATTATCCTGTAAGCCGCCCTCGCATCCGGGAAAAACAATTTGGTCACCGAAGCAGTTTCTCCGGAGCTGTATCTGTGGTTCCACTCATCGAGCGTTGCCGCGCGAATGCACTGCTTGACGTATGAGACTGGGCACAAGTCGTAGTCAGGCTTTCGCTTGGAACTTTCAGCGGCTCTCTTGGCTAATTCGTCAGCCCTCTCGTTCCCTTCCAACCCCGCATGAGCTTTAATCCAGAACAAGGTGACGGCCTTGTTTTGGACGGACATTGCCCTGATATTGGCCCTCACCTCGACTGCTAGTGGGTGGTATCGGTCGTAGTTTTGAACGGTTTGGAGGGCCGCCATAGAGTCGCTGAAAATTCCAAACGATTGCGCACTGTGTCTTAAGATCTGCCTGGTTGCAACGCATATTGCCAGAAGCTCAGCCTGGTAGACAGTGGAGTAATGTGGGAGAGCAAGTTTGAGAGCTTTGGTCTCGGCACCACCACTCCACATGGAGAGTGCAGCCCCAACCTTACCCCCAATCTTGCTCCCGTCCGTAAAGATACGAACTTCAAGTTCGTTCTGAGCATCAAGTTGCTCTTGGTCTACCAGGCTTACAAGCTTCAGCTCAGCGCGCTCCGCAGGGTGTGGGGCCTCCATTGCCGAGGCAGTCTGCTCGACCCTCCTGTCGCCAAGCGCTGGCTGAGGTACCCCTCTCCTGGCCTCGTATAACGATGCCGCCTCTCGGACACGGAGGTCGAGAGGCAGTATCCCAGCCAGCACCAGCGCGGAGTTCAAGGAGACTGTCCGGTATGCCTTGCACAGTTTTTGAGCAATGCCGCGCTGAACAGCCCCCAACTGCTTCATGACGCCCAGCTTTCCAACGGCCGGGGCCCATACGCTGGCGGCGTACAGGACAATCGGTTCTACGGTGGCCACATATATTATTCTTATGACTTCGGGATGAAGTCCCCAGCTTGTTTTTGCCGCCCTAGTTAATTGCTTGTGGATGCCTATTGCCTTTCTGCATACATTTGCGACGTGCGTGTTAAAAGTTAGCTTATCATCGATGGTGACACCCAGGATCTTGATCTCTCTGGACATGGCAATGTCGACCTCGCCCATGCTCAGGCGTGGGGTGTCGTATTTTAATTTGCGAGTGATGACCATCGCGTTGGTTTTCTGCGGAGCAAATTTTAGTTTGTTTTGTACCCCCCACGCCCGAACATGTTCGAGAGCGGCATTGGCACGTCCCTGGATCTCCACCGATGTGTCACCATCGAAGACCAGCACGACGTCGTCAGCAAAAGCTTGGCAATAGTCACCCCGGGCCTCCAGGCTCTTTAGAAGTGGGTCCAACAAAAGGTTCCAGAACATTGGTCCCCCTATGGAGCCTTGGACACATCCCTTGGTTGTTGCCTTGCCGTACTCTTCCCCTGCGTACCTGACTCTGACCCTTCTGTTGCTGAGGTAGCTGTCGATGACCCTCCCCAAGCCAATTGGACACTTTTCCTCAGCCAGACGGACTCTTATGGCTGGCCACCATGCGCTGTCGAAAGCTCCCTCTATGTCTAAAGATACTACTACTACAATTTTCTTAAGTTTCAGCTTCCCGCGTATATGCTGCATTAATGCATAAAGGGAGTCTTCCGTGCTCTTCTGGGGCATGAATCCATACTGGCGAGTACTCATCCCTGGAATCAAGTGGAACTTGAGGCGGGCCACCAACATCTTCTCAAATATTTTGCCCAATATCGGCAAAAGGCCAATTGGTCTGTACGCCTTGGGGGTATTATAGTTGTTTCTTCCCGGCTTTCTTAATATGACCACAATCGCTTCCTTCCAGGCTTCGGGGAAATGGTGACATTTCAGACAGCCGTTCAGGAGAGCGAGAATCGCCTCAGGGGCACCTCCGATAGCTTGACAGCAAATGTCGGCGGTGAAGCCGTCTGCTCCCGGCGCTTTTTTGGGGTTAAAGGACCTGCACGCCGCCATCAGTTCGGCCATCGTGAATGGTGGATCGCCTGAGTCATCATGCCCTCCAGCATTCACAACGTCAGCCCTCTCTCTGATGACGCGATGGCTTGCGCTGTCGTCATCCGAATGGTCCTCCGGGTAAAATGTGTTCGCCAACAGTTCGGCCGAACCCTTAGCGTCCAGCACCTCCCCGTCCTTCACCAGCGGCAGGTCCTCCTCCCTTCCCTTAGTCCTCCCTATTACTCGGTAAATCCCTTCCCAAACCCCTTCTCTATCCTGTTTTGCGCAGAAGTTCTTCCAACTCTCGATCATGTCCTTGGCTGCTTCTGTTTCATACTCAACTTTCTGTTTCAGGTACTCTTCAACGACCTTTGACCTTCGAACCGGTGCAGCACACCTAATTCTGCGTTTCTTGGTTGCGACTTTCCGCTTCAACTCCTCGAGTTTCTCGGACCACCACGGCAAAGTGAGCACTTCATGGCTCTTCCTCATAGGCATAGATGAGGTGCATGCGTCTCTTATAGCCTGTGTGTATTTACTGATAATGTGATTTATTTGGTCTATTGTATTTAATTTTTCTATTTCTATTTTACTAATTTTATTCTCTTGCATTAATTGGCTGAGTTTCGCACGAAACTCAGGCCAATTCGCTTTCTTGGTATTAAAGATTCTAGTGGTTCTATTGATTTTTATGCCTTTTGACCTTTTTATTTTAATATTAAAGACAATGCCGTTGTGATCCGAGCTCGTGAGACCCTCGTCTAGCCTCCAGTCGTCAACCAAGTCCAGAATATCCGTCGAGCAAGCAGTGATGTCAACGTGGCTGCAGTAACGTTTACCCCCTCGAATGGTGTCGTAGGTCGGAATTTCCCCTCTGTTGAGTATGTTAAGACCCAGCTCATCGAGAACTCCAGACACTTCTTCGCCTCTGTCGTCGATACACAAGCTTCCCCACCAGGTGCTCTTGGAGTTTACATCTCCTCCAACAATCCACATTCTGGAGCCAACTTCTTTCTCCACGCGTTTGAGGTGCTCCAAGTATGGCCCCACTGGTTGATCCGGCACGAAATACAAGGAGACGAACGTGATCCTCCAAGCACTGGTCCGGATCCCCACCACGACGATGTTGTTCGTGGTGAGTTTCGGGTACTGTATTACCGTGAGGTCTTGATCGAAGACCGCTATTGCGGCCTTCACAGTCCCATCTCCGGGGTCAGTGCTCTGGAAGATCCGTACCCCCCTGCGACTCGCCATAGACCTGCCCCCCCCAACATATGGTTCCTGGAGGAGAGCAACAGAAACTCCGCGTTTAACTGCTTCCAACAGGAGCTCGTTGGTTGCAAGTCTTTTCCTCTGGAGGTTGGCTTGTAAGATTTTATAGGGGTTTGGGTTGCCTTGGGTGCCCTTAGCAATACGCCACAGTCGACCGGGCGATTTCGTCCCACTTGCGGCGCGTTGGGCAATCGGAGCTGAAGGCATTGTGGTCAGCGACGTCAAGCTTGGCTCTTGTGCAGTTTTGGCATTTGGGTGGAACCCCCGCAAGCCAGTCAGCACATTCCGACTTCAAGTGCGGTCCGCCACAATGGCTGCACAAGTCGGCTGGTTCCTTGCAGAATCGTCTGCCGTGCCCGTAGCCCAGACAGCGCGTACACTGAACCAGCGGGGTTTGATCTTCAACCCTAACGCGCTGGAGGTCCACGTGCAGGAATCCGACTCCCGTAGCCCTTTGCCAAATGGTAGGTGAGACGCTGACCACGACGTGATTTGTATGCGGATTTCGATTTTTTCTCCTGAACTTCACCTCCATTCTGTCTTCCTCTTTGTCCAGGTCGTGAAAAACACCCTTGTTTTGATTTCTCAGTGCCCTGAGAACATCCTCGTCTGAGTTAGCAGAGAGAACGTTCCTGAGAATCAATAACGGGTCCTTGTTCTTCACTTCCTCGACATTGAGGTCTAGTCTGTCTCCTACCAGCTTATTTTTAATTTTGTTCCGTTCCTCCTTGGTCTGGAATCCCATGATGATTTTCCTGTCCTTTGCCTTTCTTACCCTCTCTACCTTAACCCAGCCCTCTTTTGCGTCCACCGCTTTCCGTATTTTGTTTAATACATCGTCCCCCGTTTCTGTATCGTCTTTAGACGTGACAACGATGGAGTGCAGCGTACTTCGTGTTTGATTTATTTTTCCGCTTGGGGTTGCAGTAACACTCGCATACGTCATTATTTTTTGGTCCATTGCGGCTTTTAACTCCTCCATTTTTTTGGTGTTCTCTTGCAGCAACTTCGAGTGTTCCTCGAGTTGTGTTGCTAGCAAGATATGTTCGGAGTTGATCGAAAAGGTGGTGTCGGTAGCGGCAACCACGGGCTCTGTATTTCCCTTCACCCCTCCGGAGATTTTCGCTTTCACTTCCCTTTCAGCGTCCTTCACCAGTTGATACAGACGATCCACAGCCTCAACGATGCCGTTTTTTATCTCGGTCTTTAGGTTTCTTGAACTGCTCAGATGGAGTTTAGCTTTGTTCAAGCAGGCCCTGGCTTCTGTTGACCGATCCGCGTACTGGGACTTTGGCGGCGTATGAACCTCTATGAGTTTAGTGCGCAATGGAAGGGTTTTATTTTCCTGCGACTCTGTGAGTTTTGGTGTTATTTTTGCAGGGCCAGCCTGTATCGTCTTGGTGGTTAATGGGGGTGTCGGGTCTGTTCTTTGGGACTTGGCAGCTTCCCATTCTCCAACACTACGTCGAACATTTAGAGGTGATGTTCTTGGCTGTGATGGTGACTTCTCGCTGTCTACCTTCTTAGCTGGGGTCCTCACTCCAAACATGTTGGAGGTATGCGTCAATATAATTTAAAAAATAATATAAAAGTGTAAAATTGTAAAGGTGTATAAAAAGAAACAAAAGTGCGATGAAGATCGTATAAATCTTCAGTTCCAATATTTAATGTATCTCAACAAAGTTGACACGGTCAGCCTTTTCGTTCAATAGAACTTGTCAAGCATTGAGCTTTTGAGAAGAATTTCGCCTTCAGGCGTCGAAAACCGTCAATTTTTAGTACAAAGATTTTTTAAGCTCTATGTAGAGCCGATTTGGTAGCGTCAATGGGTAGCTCTCCTCGTGCCCTTTCAAACAACCCCAAACACGGTACCGCTACGCCAAGGGGTTCCGGAGCTATGGCAGCCTAAAAATTTCGGTTTTTTCTTATATGGCTTCCTCAAAAGTGGTTATTATAATTATCTCCGGAACCACTGGTCCAAAAACCCTCGTGTTTGGGTTTTCCGCACTTGGCTCGGTGAGACCCAGCCACTGACCCAGTTTTCAGGCTGAAAAATTCTGACGCCTGAAAAACGCCTGAAAGTTGTCGCCCCCGATAGTTTATGGTCTGTTGTTGTCAACAGCGAAAGTCCCGTCGCTCTACGACTCACCGTTGCGGAGATATGTGTGTTTAAAAATCAACCAAGATGGCGGCACAGCTGTCAAAGACGATCTTTGACAGGTGATATCTCCACTTGGGATTGCCGTAGAACACCCGAGTTTGGGCTCTCCCGCCTCGGGCCAGGCTCCGCTATCTGCTGAAACCGTTTTCAGGACCCCGAGAATTTTCAGCTCCAATCCGCCTGAAAACACCGAGTAAGAAAGGCAAGGAGCCCCTGTATATGGAACCGAAATCCGCAGCCTTCTACGACCCTCGGCTCAGGAGTTATAGCGGATTGAAGCTAAACAAGATGGCCGCCGAACTGTCAAAAGTCAGGTTAAAATGCACGTAACTACGGAACGCCTTGTCGGAGAAAGTCCGGGTTTTGGGTGTACAGCTCAGCGTCACCTCAGGTATCTCCCGAAAACAGTTTCAGCGACAAAATTCTTTATAGCCTGAAAACGCCTGAAACCTTACAATTGGTAAAGTTACCAAAGTTGCACAAACTGTGGTGAAAACCGGAGAGTCATAGGCCCAGCGGCTCCCGAGATATAGCTCGTTGAAATTTTGCACCTAAAAAACCAAAATGGCGGAAAATGATAAAATTCTCAATTTCAAAGTTACGAGGGCCGTGTTTGGGCTTTAATGGGTCACAATAGACGTATTGGACCCAGTCCCTATGTCAAAATTAGTTATTATCTATTAAATTTTGAATAAAAGCCAAAAAATAGAAAAAATTCGATATCTCAGGATCCGCTGAACAGAAAATTTTGAAAAAAATGTCAAAAAATAGCAAAAATCTTACACTATAATGCAATATATTTTCTGTAATTTTAAATGCGTATTTTGATAGGAAAAAGTTTAAAAATATGATTTTTCTACTAATTTCCTCACAATTAAAAAACCTCTTATTTTAAAAATCTAAAAATCTTAATTTCTATTTTTCTTGCGAGCGCGCCAAGGACTGCAGTTGAAGATCTTGAAAATGTTGCTTACATCCAGAGATATAATGGTCAGATTTATGAATATTCAAAGACCTCTTAAAAATCGAGCTTGAAAGGTACGACAAAAATACTTGCGGCACCAGTCCGGACTGCTAGAAGAGATGACGGCTGCAAATTTTCAGGCGTCTGGCTTTACGTCTTCTGTTTTTTCAGCTCCACGTGGTTTTCGTTTTTCCAGTATAACTCCGAGCGGCTTGAAATTTTCAGGCCGCCAGGTGGTCAGGACGGTGTGCAGGGGCAATGCCCTCCTTTTTCTTCAATAAAAAAGGGGGGTCGTCGATCTTAATTCGGCTGCGTTTGCGTTTTAAGTTATTTCCTCTTTACTTAACCTCTACAGAGTTAGGTTTTTCAAGGTTTCACGAACTTTCACTGCAATCCGGGTATAGACAATCACATGGGCGTGTAGCTTTCACCTAGCCCCACACATAGACACCAAATTCGTCAAAATCGGACAACTTTACACCACTTTTTTGATTTTTTAACCGCGGAGCGACTCCAAAAATGATCCGACCGCCACGAGAGTCGGGGGGGAACCCCGATGGTTTGGTTAGGTTAGGTTAGGTTAGTTTTGCACATTGGGCCAAAAACCAGTTTTTTAATTTAAAGCTGCGATGGCAATTTTTATAGTCGGGATAGCAGGAGCTAACCTGTATTATAATTAATATGCAAAAAACTAGGTAAAAAAGGCTCTCCTGGAGGCAGAAATATCGATGGTTTGGTTAGGTTAGGTTAGGTTAGTTAGGTTAGGTTAGGTTAGCAAGCTCTTACGAAACGTAAAAAAAAGCAATTTTTTGACGTTTCGTGAGATCTAGGCTCACGTGTGGGGTGTCAAAAGATGCGTCTCCGCGCGGGTTAACTAAATGAACTGGAATAAAAATTTCAACGGAACAAAAATTTTGCACAGTGGGCCAAAAACCAGTTTTTTAATATAAAGCTGCGATGGCAATTTTTATAGTTGAGATAGCAGGAGCTAACCTGTATTATAATTAATATGCAAAAAACTAGGTAAAAAAAGCTCTCCTGGAGGCAGAAATATCGATGGTTTGGTTAGGTTAGGTTAGGTTAGTTAGGTTAGGTTAGCAAGCTCTTACGAAACGTAAAAAAAAATCAATTTTTTGACGTTTCGTAAGAGCTAGGCTCACGTGTGGGGTGTCAAAAGATGCGTCTCCGCGCGGGTTAACTAAATGAACTGGAATAAAAATTTCAACGGAACAAAAATTTTGCACAGTGGGCCAAAAACCAGTTTTTTAATATAAAGCTGCGATGGCAATTTTTATAGTCGGGATAGCAGGAGCTAACCTGTATTATAATTAAATGCAAAAAACTAGGTAAAAATAGCTCTCCTGGAGGCAGAAATATCGATGGTTTGGTTAGGTTAGGTTAGGTTAGTTAGGTTAGGTTAGGTTAGCAAGCTCTTATCATGGAAGTCGTACTAGCTCTCACGATCCCCGGTCCAAGTGTGGGACGGAACACCGGGGTGGTTTTTAGTCAGTAAGAGTCTGACAGACCCCTTCGCCCGCCCCGGGCGAAGGACATCCATGAGGATTTTCCACCCCGGCAACAAAAAAAAAAAAAAAAAAAGGTTAGCAAGCTCTTACGAAACGTAAAAAAAAGCAATTTTTTGACGTTTCGTGAGAGCTAGGCTCACGTGTGGGGTGTCAAAAGATGCGTCTCCCCGTGGGTTAACTAAATGAACTGGAATAAAAATTTCAACGGAACAAAAATTTTGCACAGTGGGCCAAAAACTAGTTTTTTAATATAAAGCTGCGATGGCAATTTTTATAGTCGGGATAGCAGGAGCTAACCTGTATTATAATTAATATGCAAAAAACTAGGTAAAAAAAGCTCTCCTGGAGGCAGAAATATCGATGGTTTGGTTAGGTTAGGTTAGGTTAGCAAGCTCTTACGAAACGTAAAAAAAAAGCAATTTTTTGACATTTCGTGAGAGCTAGGCTCACGTGTGGGGTGTCAAAAGATGCGTCTCCGCGCGGTTTAACTAAATGATTTGAAATAAAAATTTCAACGAAACAAAAATTTTGCACAGTGGGCCAAAAACCAGTTTTTTAATATAAAGCTGCGATGGCAATTTTTATAGTCGGGATAGCAGGAGCTAACCTGTATTATAATTAATATGCAAAAAACTAGGTAAAAAAAGCTCTCCTGGAGGCAGAAATATCGATGGTTTGGTTAGGTTAGGTTAGGTTAGTTAGGTTAGGTTAGGTTAGCAAGCTCTTACGAAACATAAAAAAAAGCAATTTTTTGACGTTTCGTGAGAGCTAGACTCACGTGTGGGGTGCCAAAAGATGCGTCTCCGCGCGGGTTAACTAAATGAACTGGAATAAAAATTTCAACGGAACAAAAATTTTGCACAGTGGGCCAAAAACCAGTTTTTTAATATAAAGCTGCGATGGCAATTTTTATAGTCGGGATAGCAGGAGCTAACCTGTATTATAATTAATATGCAAAAAACTAGGTAAAAAAAGCTCTCCTGGAGGCAGAAATATCGATGGTTTGGTTAGGTTAGGTTAGGTTAGTTTTGCACATTGGGCCAAAAACCAGTTTTTTAATATAAAGCTGCGATGGCAATTTTTATAGTCGGGATAGCAGGAGCTAACCTGTATTATAATTAATATGCAAAAAACTAGGTAAAAAAAGCTCTCCTGGAGGCAGAAATATCGATGGTTTGGTTAGGTTAGGTTAGGTTAGTTTTGCACATTGGGCCAAAAACCAGTTTTTTAATATAAAGCTGCGATGGCAATTTTTATAGTCGGGATAGCAGGAGCTAACCTGTATTATAATTAATATGCAAAAAACTAGGTAAAAAAAGCTCTCCTGGAGGCAGAAATATCGATGGTTTGGTTAGGTTAGGTTAGGTTAGTAAGGTTAGGTTAGGTTAGCAAGCTCTTACGAAACGTAAAAAAAAGCAATTTTTTGACGTTTCGTGAGATCTAGGCTCACGTGTGGGGTGTCAAAAGATGCGTCTCCGCGCGGTTTAACTAAATGATTTGAAATAAAAATTTCAACGAAACAAAAATTTTGCACAGTGGGCCAAAAACCAGTTTTTTAATATAAAGCTGCGATGGCAATTTTTATAGTCGGGATAGCAGGAGCTAACCTGTATTATAATTAATATGCAAAAAACTAGGTAAAAAAAGCTCTCCTGGAGGCAGAAATATCGATGGTTTGGTTAGGTTAGGTTAGGTTAGTTAGGTTAGGTTAGGTTAGCAAGCTCTTACGAAACATAAAAAAAAGCAATTTTTTGACGTTTCGTGAGAGCTAGACTCACGTGTGGGGTGCCAAAAGATGCGTCTCCGCGCGGGTTAACTAAATGAACTGGAATAAAAATTTCAACGGAACAAAAATTTTGCACAGTGGGCCAAAAACCAGTTTTTTAATATAAAGCTGCGATGGCAATTTTTATAGTCGGGATAGCAGGAGCTAACCTGTATTATAATTAATATGCAAAAAACTAGGTAAAAAAAGCTCTCCTGGAGGCAGAAATATCGATGGTTTGGTTAGGTTAGGTTAGGTTAGTTTTGCACATTGGGCCAAAAACCAGTTTTTTAATATAAAGCTGCGATGGCAATTTTTATAGTCGGGATAGCAGGAGCTAACCTGTATTATAATTAATATGCAAAAAACTAGGTAAAAAAAGCTCTCCTGGAGGCAGAAATATCGATGGTTTGGTTAGGTTAGGTTAGGTTAGTTTTGCACATTGGGCCAAAAACCAGTTTTTTAATATAAAGCTGCGATGGCAATTTTTATAGTCGGGATAGCAGGAGCTAACCTGTATTATAATTAATATGCAAAAAACTAGGTAAAAAAAGCTCTCCTGGAGGCAGAAATATCGATGGTTTGGTTAGGTTAGGTTAGGTTAGTAAGGTTAGGTTAGGTTAGCAAGCTCTTACGAAACGTAAAAAAAAGCAATTTTTTGACGTTTCGTGAGATCTAGGCTCACGTGTGGGGTGTCAAAAGATGCGTCTCCGCGCGGGTTAACTAAATGAACTGGAATAAAAATTTCAACGGAACAAAAATTTTGCACAGTGGGCCAAAAACCAGTTTTTTAATATAAAGCTGCGATGGCAATTTTTATAGTCGGGATAGCAGGAGCTAACCTGTATTATAATTAATATGCAAAAAACTAGGTAAAAAAAGCTCTCCTGGAGGCAGAAATATCGATGGTTTGGTTAGGTTAGGTTAGGTTAGTAAGGTTAGGTTAGGTTAGCAAGCTCTTACGAAACGTAAAAAAAAAGCAATTTTTTGACGTTTCGTGAGAGCTAGGCTCACGTGTGGGGTGTCAAAAGTTGCGTCTCCGTGCGGGCTAACTAATTATGCTGAAATAAAAATTTTGATAGAACAAAAATTTTGCACAGTGTGCAAAAAACCAGTTTTTTGAGGAAAAATTTAGAAAATTTATACCAAAACCAGGACTCGGATACGCGAAACACGCACCGGGACACAGGTAAGGGTTGGTGGAGTCCTATAGAGTTTAAACCAAAAGAATCTATCGAGTAGAATTTAAGATAACTAAATTTGAAAATCAAAATTTTGTAAAAAACACAAATTGTGGGGTATTCAGAAAATAAAGCCGCGATGGTCAATTTTTAGCGTCTGGATAGCAGGAGCTAGCCTGTCTTATAATTACTATGCAAAAAACTAGGTCAAAATCGCGTTCCTGGAAGCTGAGAAATCGATCCGATGGTTTGGTTTTTTTTTTTTTTTTTTTTTTTTTTTTTTTTTTTTTTTTTTTTTTTTTCCCTTCTACCCCCAACTTAATTGGAGTCTATGCTTAGCCTATTCTTATTCATTCATTCCAGTTCTCGCTATTATTCCTCTCGTACTTTCATTCTGCATACTTTTTCTTTCTAGCATTCTTTCATCTTGCCTTCTGTAAGGGTAGGACGCCCTTCTATTCTATATCTATTCTATCTATTTTTATTTATATTTAGGGAAAACACAACAACACAATGTTCTTTATTGATCTTTTTGGCCAGTTTCTTATTTCAACTTATTTTTATTCCTTAATTTACACATTTAGGTTTATACAGCTTTTTTCTCTTTTCTTAAAACTAGTTACATTCTATTACCGGTGTCTTATTCTAGCTTATTTCTACTTTAACAAATAATCCTTAATGGATTTTCAGCTTGTACACTATTCTTATACATTCTTATGGCTACTTACATTGTAATTTTAAAGTTGAACAATTTTTGGGCTATACAATTGTTTGCTTCTCGTTTAGTTTTTTGCTTACAAATAAATACGCTACAGTTTGTTGTTAAATGCTTGACATTAATATTCTACATAATATTATGTAAGCATTTATTGCTTATGCACTTTTGTTTCTTTCTATAACCCTTCTACATATTTTGACGCAAAATTCTAGTAATGACTCCCTATTTTTGCCCGCTATTATTTTACACATATTTTCGGCGTCCAGTTTGGTGTTGAGTACGTGCTCGGCCTCCAACCTTTCTTTGTCGAAGACGGGACAACTGAACAATATATGTGGCACCGTTTCATTAATGTCAGGATCGCAGACGCACGATGGGCTCCCTTTACACCTGAACCGATTCAGGTATTCCGAGAACCCACCGTGCCCCGTCATGACTTGTGTCAATACATTATTTATTTTAATTTTCCTGATTATCCTGTAAGCCGCCCTCGCATCCGGGAAAAACAATTTGGTCACCGAAGCAGTTTCTCCGGAGCTGTATCTGTGGTTCCACTCATCGAGCGTTGCCGCGCGAATGCACTGCTTGACGTATGAGACTGGGCACAAGTCGTAGTCAGGCTTTCGCTTGGAACTTTCAGCGGCTCTCTTGGCTAATTCGTCAGCCCTCTCGTTCCCTTCCAACCCCGCATGAGCTTTAATCCAGAACAAGGTGACGGCCTTGTTTTGGACGGACATTGCCCTGATATTGGCCCTCACCTCGACTGCTAGTGGGTGGTATCGGTCGTAGTTTTGAACGGTTTGGAGGGCCGCCATAGAGTCGCTGAAAATTCCAAACGATTGCGCACTGTGTCTTAAGATCTGCCTGGTTGCAACGCATATTGCCAGAAGCTCAGCCTGGTAGACAGTGGAGTAATGTGGGAGAGCAAGTTTGAGAGCTTTGGTCTCGGCACCACCACTCCACATGGAGAGTGCAGCCCCAACCTTACCCCCAATCTTGCTCCCGTCCGTAAAGATACGAACTTCAAGTTCGTTCTGAGCATCAAGTTGCTCTTGGTCTACCAGGCTTACAAGCTTCAGCTCAGCGCGCTCCGCAGGGTGTGGGGCCTCCATTGCCGAGGCAGTCTGCTCGACCCTCCTGTCGCCAAGCGCTGGCTGAGGTACCCCTCTCCTGGCCTCGTATAACGATGCCGCCTCTCGGACACGGAGGTCGAGAGGCAGTATCCCAGCCAGCACCAGCGCGGAGTTCAAGGAGACTGTCCGGTATGCCTTGCACAGTTTTTGAGCAATGCCGCGCTGAACAGCCCCCAACTGCTTCATGACGCCCAGCTTTCCAACGGCCGGGGCCCATACGCTGGCGGCGTACAGGACAATCGGTTCTACGGTGGCCACATATATTATTCTTATGACTTCGGGATGAAGTCCCCAGCTTGTTTTTGCCGCCCTAGTTAATTGCTTGTGGATGCCTATTGCCTTTCTGCATACATTTGCGACGTGCGTGTTAAAAGTTAGCTTATCATCGATGGTGACACCCAGGATCTTGATCTCTCTGGACATGGCAATGTCGACCTCGCCCATGCTCAGGCGTGGGGTGTCGTATTTTAATTTGCGAGTGATGACCATCGCGTTGGTTTTCTGCGGAGCAAATTTTAGTTTGTTTTGTACCCCCCACGCCCGAACATGTTCGAGAGCGGCATTGGCACGTCCCTGGATCTCCACCGATGTGTCACCATCGAAGACCAGCACGACGTCGTCAGCAAAAGCTTGGCAATAGTCACCCCGGGCCTCCAGGCTCTTTAGAAGTGGGTCCAACAAAAGGTTCCAGAACATTGGTCCCCCTATGGAGCCTTGGACACATCCCTTGGTTGTTGCCTTGCCGTACTCTTCCCCTGCGTACCTGACTCTGACCCTTCTGTTGCTGAGGTAGCTGTCGATGACCCTCCCCAAGCCAATTGGACACTTTTCCTCAGCCAGACGGACTCTTATGGCTGGCCACCATGCGCTGTCGAAAGCTCCCTCTATGTCTAAAGATACTACTACTACAATTTTCTTAAGTTTCAGCTTCCCGCGTATATGCTGCATTAATGCATAAAGGGAGTCTTCCGTGCTCTTCTGGGGCATGAATCCATACTGGCGAGTACTCATCCCTGGAATCAAGTGGAACTTGAGGCGGGCCACCAACATCTTCTCAAATATTTTGCCCAATATCGGCAAAAGGCCAATTGGTCTGTACGCCTTGGGGGTATTATAGTTGTTTCTTCCCGGCTTTCTTAATATGACCACAATCGCTTCCTTCCAGGCTTCGGGGAAATGGTGACATTTCAGACAGCCGTTCAGGAGAGCGAGAATCGCCTCAGGGGCACCTCCGATAGCTTGACAGCAAATGTCGGCGGTGAAGCCGTCTGCTCCCGGCGCTTTTTTGGGGTTAAAGGACCTGCACGCCGCCATCAGTTCGGCCATCGTGAATGGTGGATCGCCTGAGTCATCATGCCCTCCAGCATTCACAACGTCAGCCCTCTCTCTGATGACGCGATGGCTTGCGCTGTCGTCATCCGAATGGTCCTCCGGGTAAAATGTGTTCGCCAACAGTTCGGCCGAACCCTTAGCGTCCAGCACCTCCCCGTCCTTCACCAGCGGCAGGTCCTCCTCCCTTCCCTTAGTCCTCCCTATTACTCGGTAAATCCCTTCCCAAACCCCTTCTCTATCCTGTTTTGCGCAGAAGTTCTTCCAACTCTCGATCATGTCCTTGGCTGCTTCTGTTTCATACTCAACTTTCTGTTTCAGGTACTCTTCAACGACCTTTGACCTTCGAACCGGTGCAGCACACCTAATTCTGCGTTTCTTGGTTGCGACTTTCCGCTTCAACTCCTCGAGTTTCTCGGACCACCACGGCAAAGTGAGCACTTCATGGCTCTTCCTCATAGGCATAGATGAGGTGCATGCGTCTCTTATAGCCTGTGTGTATTTACTGATAATGTGATTTATTTGGTCTATTGTATTTAATTTTTCTATTTCTATTTTACTAATTTTATTCTCTTGCATTAATTGGCTGAGTTTCGCACGAAACTCAGGCCAATTCGCTTTCTTGGTATTAAAGATTCTAGTGGTTCTATTGATTTTTATGCCTTTTGACCTTTTTATTTTAATATTAAAGACAATGCCGTTGTGATCCGAGCTCGTGAGACCCTCGTCTAGCCTCCAGTCGTCAACCAAGTCCAGAATATCCGTCGAGCAAGCAGTGATGTCAACGTGGCTGCAGTAACGTTTACCCCCTCGAATGGTGTCGTAGGTCGGAATTTCCCCTCTGTTGAGTATGTTAAGACCCAGCTCATCGAGAACTCCAGACACTTCTTCGCCTCTGTCGTCGATACACAAGCTTCCCCACCAGGTGCTCTTGGAGTTTACATCTCCTCCAACAATCCACATTCTGGAGCCAACTTCTTTCTCCACGCGTTTGAGGTGCTCCAAGTATGGCCCCACTGGTTGATCCGGCACGAAATACAAGGAGACGAACGTGATCCTCCAAGCACTGGTCCGGATCCCCACCACGACGATGTTGTTCGTGGTGAGTTTCGGGTACTGTATTACCGTGAGGTCTTGATCGAAGACCGCTATTGCGGCCTTCACAGTCCCATCTCCGGGGTCAGTGCTCTGGAAGATCCGTACCCCCCTGCGACTCGCCATAGACCTGCCCCCCCCAACATATGGTTCCTGGAGGAGAGCAACAGAAACTCCGCGTTTAACTGCTTCCAACAGGAGCTCGTTGGTTGCAAGTCTTTTCCTCTGGAGGTTGGCTTGTAAGATTTTATAGGGGTTTGGGTTGCCTTGGGTGCCCTTAGCAATACGCCACAGTCGACCGGGCGATTTCGTCCCACTTGCGGCGCGTTGGGCAATCGGAGCTGAAGGCATTGTGGTCAGCGACGTCAAGCTTGGCTCTTGTGCAGTTTTGGCATTTGGGTGGAACCCCCGCAAGCCAGTCAGCACATTCCGACTTCAAGTGCGGTCCGCCACAATGGCTGCACAAGTCGGCTGGTTCCTTGCAGAATCGTCTGCCGTGCCCGTAGCCCAGACAGCGCGTACACTGAACCAGCGGGGTTTGATCTTCAACCCTAACGCGCTGGAGGTCCACGTGCAGGAATCCGACTCCCGTAGCCCTTTGCCAAATGGTAGGTGAGACGCTGACCACGACGTGATTTGTATGCGGATTTCGATTTTTTCTCCTGAACTTCACCTCCATTCTGTCTTCCTCTTTGTCCAGGTCGTGAAAAACACCCTTGTTTTGATTTCTCAGTGCCCTGAGAACATCCTCGTCTGAGTTAGCAGAGAGAACGTTCCTGAGAATCAATAACGGGTCCTTGTTCTTCACTTCCTCGACATTGAGGTCTAGTCTGTCTCCTACCAGCTTATTTTTAATTTTGTTCCGTTCCTCCTTGGTCTGGAATCCCATGATGATTTTCCTGTCCTTTGCCTTTCTTACCCTCTCTACCTTAACCCAGCCCTCTTTTGCGTCCACCGCTTTCCGTATTTTGTTTAATACATCGTCCCCCGTTTCTGTATCGTCTTTAGACGTGACAACGATGGAGTGCAGCGTACTTCGTGTTTGATTTATTTTTCCGCTTGGGGTTGCAGTAACACTCGCATACGTCATTATTTTTTGGTCCATTGCGGCTTTTAACTCCTCCATTTTTTTGGTGTTCTCTTGCAGCAACTTCGAGTGTTCCTCGAGTTGTGTTGCTAGCAAGATATGTTCGGAGTTGATCGAAAAGGTGGTGTCGGTAGCGGCAACCACGGGCTCTGTATTTCCCTTCACCCCTCCGGAGATTTTCGCTTTCACTTCCCTTTCAGCGTCCTTCACCAGTTGATACAGACGATCCACAGCCTCAACGATGCCGTTTTTTATCTCGGTCTTTAGGTTTCTTGAACTGCTCAGATGGAGTTTAGCTTTGTTCAAGCAGGCCCTGGCTTCTGTTGACCGATCCGCGTACTGGGACTTTGGCGGCGTATGAACCTCTATGAGTTTAGTGCGCAATGGAAGGGTTTTATTTTCCTGCGACTCTGTGAGTTTTGGTGTTATTTTTGCAGGGCCAGCCTGTATCGTCTTGGTGGTTAATGGGGGTGTCGGGTCTGTTCTTTGGGACTTGGCAGCTTCCCATTCTCCAACACTACGTCGAACATTTAGAGGTGATGTTCTTGGCTGTGATGGTGACTTCTCGCTGTCTACCTTCTTAGCTGGGGTCCTCACTCCAAACATGTTGGAGGTATGCGTCAATATAATTTAAAAAATAATATAAAAGTGTAAAATTGTAAAGGTGTATAAAAAGAAACAAAAGTGCGATGAAGATCGTATAAATCTTCAGTTCCAATATTTAATGTATCTCAACAAAGTTGACACGGTCAGCCTTTTCGTTCAATAGAACTTGTCAAGCATTGAGCTTTTGAGAAGAATTTCGCCTTCAGGCGTCGAAAACCGTCAATTTTTAGTACAAAGATTTTTTAAGCTCTATGTAGAGCCGATTTGGTAGCGTCAATGGGTAGCTCTCCTCGTGCCCTTTCAAACAACCCCAAACACGGTACCGCTACGCCAAGGGGTTCCGGAGCTATGGCAGCCTAAAAATTTCGGTTTTTTCTTATATGGCTTCCTCAAAAGTGGTTATTATAATTATCTCCGGAACCACTGGTCCAAAAACCCTCGTGTTTGGGTTTTCCGCACTTGGCTCGGTGAGACCCAGCCACTGACCCAGTTTTCAGGCTGAAAAATTCTGACGCCTGAAAAACGCCTGAAAGTTGTCGCCCCCGATAGTTTATGGTCTGTTGTTGTCAACAGCGAAAGTCCCGTCGCTCTACGACTCACCGTTGCGGAGATATGTGTGTTTAAAAATCAACCAAGATGGCGGCACAGCTGTCAAAGACGATCTTTGACAGGTGATATCTCCACTTGGGATTGCCGTAGAACACCCGAGTTTGGGCTCTCCCGCCTCGGGCCAGGCTCCGCTATCTGCTGAAACCGTTTTCAGGACCCCGAGAATTTTCAGCTCCAATCCGCCTGAAAACACCGAGTAAGAAAGGCAAGGAGCCCCTGTATATGGAACCGAAATCCGCAGCCTTCTACGACCCTCGGCTCAGGAGTTATAGCGGATTGAAGCTAAACAAGATGGCCGCCGAACTGTCAAAAGTCAGGTTAAAATGCACGTAACTACGGAACGCCTTGTCGGAGAAAGTCCGGGTTTTGGGTGTACAGCTCAGCGTCACCTCAGGTATCTCCCGAAAACAGTTTCAGCGACAAAATTCTTTATAGCCTGAAAACGCCTGAAACCTTACAATTGGTAAAGTTACCAAAGTTGCACAAACTGTGGTGAAAACCGGAGAGTCATAGGCCCAGCGGCTCCCGAGATATAGCTCGTTGAAATTTTGCACCTAAAAAACCAAAATGGCGGAAAATGATAAAATTCTCAATTTCAAAGTTACGAGGGCCGTGTTTGGGCTTTAATGGGTCACAATAGACGTATTGGACCCAGTCCCTATGTCAAAATTAGTTATTATCTATTAAATTTTGAATAAAAGCCAAAAAATAGAAAAAATTCGATATCTCAGGATCCGCTGAACAGAAAATTTTGAAAAAAATGTCAAAAAATAGCAAAAATCTTACACTATAATGCAATATATTTTCTGTAATTTTAAATGCGTATTTTGATAGGAAAAAGTTTAAAAATATGATTTTTCTACTAATTTCCTCACAATTAAAAAACCTCTTATTTTAAAAATCTAAAAATCTTAATTTCTATTTTTCTTGCGAGCGCGCCAAGGACTGCAGTTGAAGATCTTGAAAATGTTGCTTACATCCAGAGATATAATGGTCAGATTTATGAATATTCAAAGACCTCTTAAAAATCGAGCTTGAAAGGTACGACAAAAATACTTGCGGCACCAGTCCGGACTGCTAGAAGAGATGACGGCTGCAAATTTTCAGGCGTCTGGCTTTACGTCTTCTGTTTTTTCAGCTCCACGTGGTTTTCGTTTTTCCAGTATAACTCCGAGCGGCTTGAAATTTTCAGGCCGCCAGGTGGTCAGGACGGTGTGCAGGGGCAATGCCCTCCTTTTTCTTCAATAAAAAAGGGGGGTCGTCGATCTTAATTCGGCTGCGTTTGCGTTTTAAGTTATTTCCTCTTTACTTAACCTCTACAGAGTTAGGTTTTTCAAGGTTTCACGAACTTTCACTGCAATCCGGGTATAGACAATCACATGGGCGTGTAGCTTTCACCTAGCCCCACACATAGACACCAAATTCGTCAAAATCGGACAACTTTACACCACTTTTTTGATTTTTTAACCGCGGAGCGACTCCAAAAATGATCCGACCGCCACGAGAGTCGGGGGGGAACCCCGATGGTTTGGTTAGGTTAGGTTAGGTTAGTTTTGCACATTGGGCCAAAAACCAGTTTTTTAATTTAAAGCTGCGATGGCAATTTTTATAGTCGGGATAGCAGGAGCTAACCTGTATTATAATTAATATGCAAAAAACTAGGTAAAAAAGGCTCTCCTGGAGGCAGAAATATCGATGGTTTGGTTAGGTTAGGTTAGGTTAGTTAGGTTAGGTTAGGTTAGCAAGCTCTTACGAAACGTAAAAAAAAGCAATTTTTTGACGTTTCGTGAGATCTAGGCTCACGTGTGGGGTGTCAAAAGATGCGTCTCCGCGCGGGTTAACTAAATGAACTGGAATAAAAATTTCAACGGAACAAAAATTTTGCACAGTGGGCCAAAAACCAGTTTTTTAATATAAAGCTGCGATGGCAATTTTTATAGTTGAGATAGCAGGAGCTAACCTGTATTATAATTAATATGCAAAAAACTAGGTAAAAAAAGCTCTCCTGGAGGCAGAAATATCGATGGTTTGGTTAGGTTAGGTTAGGTTAGTTAGGTTAGGTTAGCAAGCTCTTACGAAACGTAAAAAAAAATCAATTTTTTGACGTTTCGTAAGAGCTAGGCTCACGTGTGGGGTGTCAAAAGATGCGTCTCCGCGCGGGTTAACTAAATGAACTGGAATAAAAATTTCAACGGAACAAAAATTTTGCACAGTGGGCCAAAAACCAGTTTTTTAATATAAAGCTGCGATGGCAATTTTTATAGTCGGGATAGCAGGAGCTAACCTGTATTATAATTAAATGCAAAAAACTAGGTAAAAATAGCTCTCCTGGAGGCAGAAATATCGATGGTTTGGTTAGGTTAGGTTAGGTTAGTTAGGTTAGGTTAGGTTAGCAAGCTCTTATCATGGAAGTCGTACTAGCTCTCACGATCCCCGGTCCAAGTGTGGGACGGAACACCGGGGTGGTTTTTAGTCAGTAAGAGTCTGACAGACCCCTTCGCCCGCCCCGGGCGAAGGACATCCATGAGGATTTTCCACCCCGGCAACAAAAAAAAAAAAAAAAAAAGGTTAGCAAGCTCTTACGAAACGTAAAAAAAAGCAATTTTTTGACGTTTCGTGAGAGCTAGGCTCACGTGTGGGGTGTCAAAAGATGCGTCTCCCCGTGGGTTAACTAAATGAACTGGAATAAAAATTTCAACGGAACAAAAATTTTGCACAGTGGGCCAAAAACTAGTTTTTTAATATAAAGCTGCGATGGCAATTTTTATAGTCGGGATAGCAGGAGCTAACCTGTATTATAATTAATATGCAAAAAACTAGGTAAAAAAAGCTCTCCTGGAGGCAGAAATATCGATGGTTTGGTTAGGTTAGGTTAGGTTAGCAAGCTCTTACGAAACGTAAAAAAAAAGCAATTTTTTGACATTTCGTGAGAGCTAGGCTCACGTGTGGGGTGTCAAAAGATGCGTCTCCGCGCGGTTTAACTAAATGATTTGAAATAAAAATTTCAACGAAACAAAAATTTTGCACAGTGGGCCAAAAACCAGTTTTTTAATATAAAGCTGCGATGGCAATTTTTATAGTCGGGATAGCAGGAGCTAACCTGTATTATAATTAATATGCAAAAAACTAGGTAAAAAAAGCTCTCCTGGAGGCAGAAATATCGATGGTTTGGTTAGGTTAGGTTAGGTTAGTTAGGTTAGGTTAGGTTAGCAAGCTCTTACGAAACATAAAAAAAAGCAATTTTTTGACGTTTCGTGAGAGCTAGACTCACGTGTGGGGTGCCAAAAGATGCGTCTCCGCGCGGGTTAACTAAATGAACTGGAATAAAAATTTCAACGGAACAAAAATTTTGCACAGTGGGCCAAAAACCAGTTTTTTAATATAAAGCTGCGATGGCAATTTTTATAGTCGGGATAGCAGGAGCTAACCTGTATTATAATTAATATGCAAAAAACTAGGTAAAAAAAGCTCTCCTGGAGGCAGAAATATCGATGGTTTGGTTAGGTTAGGTTAGGTTAGTTTTGCACATTGGGCCAAAAACCAGTTTTTTAATATAAAGCTGCGATGGCAATTTTTATAGTCGGGATAGCAGGAGCTAACCTGTATTATAATTAATATGCAAAAAACTAGGTAAAAAAAGCTCTCCTGGAGGCAGAAATATCGATGGTTTGGTTAGGTTAGGTTAGGTTAGTTTTGCACATTGGGCCAAAAACCAGTTTTTTAATATAAAGCTGCGATGGCAATTTTTATAGTCGGGATAGCAGGAGCTAACCTGTATTATAATTAATATGCAAAAAACTAGGTAAAAAAAGCTCTCCTGGAGGCAGAAATATCGATGGTTTGGTTAGGTTAGGTTAGGTTAGTAAGGTTAGGTTAGGTTAGCAAGCTCTTACGAAACGTAAAAAAAAGCAATTTTTTGACGTTTCGTGAGATCTAGGCTCACGTGTGGGGTGTCAAAAGATGCGTCTCCGCGCGGTTTAACTAAATGATTTGAAATAAAAATTTCAACGAAACAAAAATTTTGCACAGTGGGCCAAAAACCAGTTTTTTAATATAAAGCTGCGATGGCAATTTTTATAGTCGGGATAGCAGGAGCTAACCTGTATTATAATTAATATGCAAAAAACTAGGTAAAAAAAGCTCTCCTGGAGGCAGAAATATCGATGGTTTGGTTAGGTTAGGTTAGGTTAGTTAGGTTAGGTTAGGTTAGCAAGCTCTTACGAAACATAAAAAAAAGCAATTTTTTGACGTTTCGTGAGAGCTAGACTCACGTGTGGGGTGCCAAAAGATGCGTCTCCGCGCGGGTTAACTAAATGAACTGGAATAAAAATTTCAACGGAACAAAAATTTTGCACAGTGGGCCAAAAACCAGTTTTTTAATATAAAGCTGCGATGGCAATTTTTATAGTCGGGATAGCAGGAGCTAACCTGTATTATAATTAATATGCAAAAAACTAGGTAAAAAAAGCTCTCCTGGAGGCAGAAATATCGATGGTTTGGTTAGGTTAGGTTAGGTTAGTTTTGCACATTGGGCCAAAAACCAGTTTTTTAATATAAAGCTGCGATGGCAATTTTTATAGTCGGGATAGCAGGAGCTAACCTGTATTATAATTAATATGCAAAAAACTAGGTAAAAAAAGCTCTCCTGGAGGCAGAAATATCGATGGTTTGGTTAGGTTAGGTTAGGTTAGTTTTGCACATTGGGCCAAAAACCAGTTTTTTAATATAAAGCTGCGATGGCAATTTTTATAGTCGGGATAGCAGGAGCTAACCTGTATTATAATTAATATGCAAAAAACTAGGTAAAAAAAGCTCTCCTGGAGGCAGAAATATCGATGGTTTGGTTAGGTTAGGTTAGGTTAGTAAGGTTAGGTTAGGTTAGCAAGCTCTTACGAAACGTAAAAAAAAGCAATTTTTTGACGTTTCGTGAGATCTAGGCTCACGTGTGGGGTGTCAAAAGATGCGTCTCCGCGCGGGTTAACTAAATGAACTGGAATAAAAATTTCAACGGAACAAAAATTTTGCACAGTGGGCCAAAAACCAGTTTTTTAATATAAAGCTGCGATGGCAATTTTTATAGTCGGGATAGCAGGAGCTAACCTGTATTATAATTAATATGCAAAAAACTAGGTAAAAAAAGCTCTCCTGGAGGCAGAAATATCGATGGTTTGGTTAGGTTAGGTTAGGTTAGTAAGGTTAGGTTAGGTTAGCAAGCTCTTACGAAACGTAAAAAAAAAGCAATTTTTTGACGTTTCGTGAGAGCTAGGCTCACGTGTGGGGTGTCAAAAGTTGCGTCTCCGTGCGGGCTAACTAATTATGCTGAAATAAAAATTTTGATAGAACAAAAATTTTGCACAGTGTGCAAAAAACCAGTTTTTTGAGGAAAAATTTAGAAAATTTATACCAAAACCAGGACTCGGATACGCGAAACACGCACCGGGACACAGGTAAGGGTTGGTGGAGTCCTATAGAGTTTAAACCAAAAGAATCTATCGAGTAGAATTTAAGATAACTAAATTTGAAAATCAAAATTTTGTAAAAAACACAAATTGTGGGGTATTCAGAAAATAAAGCCGCGATGGTCAATTTTTAGCGTCTGGATAGCAGGAGCTAGCCTGTCTTATAATTACTATGCAAAAAACTAGGTCAAAATCGCGTTCCTGGAAGCTGAGAAATCGATCCGATGGTTTGGTTAGGTTAGGTTAGGTTAGTTTTGCACATTGGGCCAAAAACCAGTTTTTTAATTTAAAGCTGCGATGGCAATTTTTATAGTCGGGATAGCAGGAGCTAACCTGTATTATAATTAATATGCAAAAAACTAGGTAAAAAAGGCTCTCCTGGAGGCAGAAATATCGATGGTTTGGTTAGGTTAGGTTAGGTTAGTTAGGTTAGGTTAGGTTAGCAAGCTCTTACGAAACGTAAAAAAAAGCAATTTTTTGACGTTTCGTGAGATCTAGGCTCACGTGTGGGGTGTCAAAAGATGCGTCTCCGCGCGGGTTAACTAAATGAACTGGAATAAAAATTTCAACGGAACAAAAATTTTGCACAGTGGGCCAAAAACCAGTTTTTTAATATAAAGCTGCGATGGCAATTTTTATAGTTGAGATAGCAGGAGCTAACCTGTATTATAATTAATATGCAAAAAACTAGGTAAAAAAAGCTCTCCTGGAGGCAGAAATATCGATGGTTTGGTTAGGTTAGGTTAGGTTAGTTAGGTTAGGTTAGCAAGCTCTTACGAAACGTAAAAAAAAATCAATTTTTTGACGTTTCGTAAGAGCTAGGCTCACGTGTGGGGTGTCAAAAGATGCGTCTCCGCGCGGGTTAACTAAATGAACTGGAATAAAAATTTCAACGGAACAAAAATTTTGCACAGTGGGCCAAAAACCAGTTTTTTAATATAAAGCTGCGATGGCAATTTTTATAGTCGGGATAGCAGGAGCTAACCTGTATTATAATTAAATGCAAAAAACTAGGTAAAAATAGCTCTCCTGGAGGCAGAAATATCGATGGTTTGGTTAGGTTAGGTTAGGTTAGTTAGGTTAGGTTAGGTTAGCAAGCTCTTATCATGGAAGTCGTACTAGCTCTCACGATCCCCGGTCCAAGTGTGGGACGGAACACCGGGGTGGTTTTTAGTCAGTAAGAGTCTGACAGACCCCTTCGCCCGCCCCGGGCGAAGGACATCCATGAGGATTTTCCACCCCGGCAACAAAAAAAAAAAAAAAAAAAGGTTAGCAAGCTCTTACGAAACGTAAAAAAAAGCAATTTTTTGACGTTTCGTGAGAGCTAGGCTCACGTGTGGGGTGTCAAAAGATGCGTCTCCCCGTGGGTTAACTAAATGAACTGGAATAAAAATTTCAACGGAACAAAAATTTTGCACAGTGGGCCAAAAACTAGTTTTTTAATATAAAGCTGCGATGGCAATTTTTATAGTCGGGATAGCAGGAGCTAACCTGTATTATAATTAATATGCAAAAAACTAGGTAAAAAAAGCTCTCCTGGAGGCAGAAATATCGATGGTTTGGTTAGGTTAGGTTAGGTTAGCAAGCTCTTACGAAACGTAAAAAAAAAGCAATTTTTTGACATTTCGTGAGAGCTAGGCTCACGTGTGGGGTGTCAAAAGATGCGTCTCCGCGCGGTTTAACTAAATGATTTGAAATAAAAATTTCAACGAAACAAAAATTTTGCACAGTGGGCCAAAAACCAGTTTTTTAATATAAAGCTGCGATGGCAATTTTTATAGTCGGGATAGCAGGAGCTAACCTGTATTATAATTAATATGCAAAAAACTAGGTAAAAAAAGCTCTCCTGGAGGCAGAAATATCGATGGTTTGGTTAGGTTAGGTTAGGTTAGTTAGGTTAGGTTAGGTTAGCAAGCTCTTACGAAACATAAAAAAAAGCAATTTTTTGACGTTTCGTGAGAGCTAGGCTCACGTGTGGGGTGTCAAAAGTTGCGTCTCCGTGCGGGCTAACTAATTATGCTGAAATAAAAATTTTGATAGAACAAAAATTTTGCACAGTGTGCAAAAAACCAGTTTTTTGAGGAAAAATTTAGAAAATTTATACCAAAACCAGGACTCGGATACGCGAAACACGCACCGGGACACAGGTAAGGGTTGGTGGAGTCCTATAGAGTTTAAACCAAAAGAATCTATCGAGTAGAATTTAAGATAACTAAATTTGAAAATCAAAATTTTGTAAAAAACACAAATTGTGGGGTATTCAGAAAATAAAGCCGCGATGGTCAATTTTTAGCGTCTGGATAGCAGGAGCTAGCCTGTCTTATAATTACTATGCAAAAAACTAGGTCAAAATCGCGTTCCTGGAAGCTGAGAAATCGATCCGATGGTTTGGTTAGGTTAGGTTAGGTTAGTTTTGCACATTGGGCCAAAAACCAGTTTTTTAATTTAAAGCTGCGATGGCAATTTTTATAGTCGGGATAGCAGGAGCTAACCTGTATTATAATTAATATGCAAAAAACTAGGTAAAAAAGGCTCTCCTGGAGGCAGAAATATCGATGGTTTGGTTAGGTTAGGTTAGGTTAGTTAGGTTAGGTTAGGTTAGCAAGCTCTTACGAAACGTAAAAAAAAGCAATTTTTTGACGTTTCGTGAGATCTAGGCTCACGTGTGGGGTGTCAAAAGATGCGTCTCCGCGCGGGTTAACTAAATGAACTGGAATAAAAATTTCAACGGAACAAAAATTTTGCACAGTGGGCCAAAAACCAGTTTTTTAATATAAAGCTGCGATGGCAATTTTTATAGTTGAGATAGCAGGAGCTAACCTGTATTATAATTAATATGCAAAAAACTAGGTAAAAAAAGCTCTCCTGGAGGCAGAAATATCGATGGTTTGGTTAGGTTAGGTTAGGTTAGTTAGGTTAGGTTAGCAAGCTCTTACGAAACGTAAAAAAAAATCAATTTTTTGACGTTTCGTAAGAGCTAGGCTCACGTGTGGGGTGTCAAAAGATGCGTCTCCGCGCGGGTTAACTAAATGAACTGGAATAAAAATTTCAACGGAACAAAAATTTTGCACAGTGGGCCAAAAACCAGTTTTTTAATATAAAGCTGCGATGGCAATTTTTATAGTCGGGATAGCAGGAGCTAACCTGTATTATAATTAAATGCAAAAAACTAGGTAAAAATAGCTCTCCTGGAGGCAGAAATATCGATGGTTTGGTTAGGTTAGGTTAGGTTAGTTAGGTTAGGTTAGGTTAGCAAGCTCTTATCATGGAAGTCGTACTAGCTCTCACGATCCCCGGTCCAAGTGTGGGACGGAACACCGGGGTGGTTTTTAGTCAGTAAGAGTCTGACAGACCCCTTCGCCCGCCCCGGGCGAAGGACATCCATGAGGATTTTCCACCCCGGCAACAAAAAAAAAAAAAAAAAAAGGTTAGCAAGCTCTTACGAAACGTAAAAAAAAGCAATTTTTTGACGTTTCGTGAGAGCAAGGCTCACGTGTGGGGTGTCAAAAGATGCGTCTCCCCGTGGGTTAACTAAATGAACTGGAATAAAAATTTCAACGGAACAAAAATTTTGCACAGTGGGCCAAAAACTAGTTTTTTAATATAAAGCTGCGATGGCAATTTTTATAGTCGGGATAGCAGGAGCTAACCTGTATTATAATTAATATGCAAAAAACTAGGTAAAAAAAGCTCTCCTGGAGGCAGAAATATCGATGGTTTGGTTAGGTTAGGTTAGGTTAGCAAGCTCTTACGAAACGTAAAAAAAAAGCAATTTTTTGACATTTCGTGAGAGCTAGGCTCACGTGTGGGGTGTCAAAAGATGCGTCTCCGCGCGGTTTAACTAAATGATTTGAAATAAAAATTTCAACGAAACAAAAATTTTGCACAGTGGGCCAAAAACCAGTTTTTTAATATAAAGCTGCGATGGCAATTTTTATAGTCGGGATAGCAGGAGCTAACCTGTATTATAATTAATATGCAAAAAACTAGGTAAAAAAAGCTCTCCTGGAGGCAGAAATATCGATGGTTTGGTTAGGTTAGGTTAGGTTAGTTAGGTTAGGTTAGGTTAGCAAGCTCTTACGAAACATAAAAAAAAGCAATTTTTTGACGTTTCGTGAGAGCTAGACTCACGTGTGGGGTGCCAAAAGATGCGTCTCCGCGCGGGTTAACTAAATGAACTGGAATAAAAATTTCAACGGAACAAAAATTTTGCACAGTGGGCCAAAAACCAGTTTTTTAATATAAAGCTGCGATGGCAATTTTTATAGTCGGGATAGCAGGAGCTAACCTGTATTATAATTAATATGCAAAAAACTAGGTAAAAAAAGCTCTCCTGGAGGCAGAAATATCGATGGTTTGGTTAGGTTAGGTTAGGTTAGTTTTGCACATTGGGCCAAAAACCAGTTTTTTAATATAAAGCTGCGATGGCAATTTTTATAGTCGGGATAGCAGGAGCTAACCTGTATTATAATTAATATGCAAAAAACTAGGTAAAAAAAGCTCTCCTGGAGGCAGAAATATCGATGGTTTGGTTAGGTTAGGTTAGGTTAGTTTTGCACATTGGGCCAAAAACCAGTTTTTTAATATAAAGCTGCGATGGCAATTTTTATAGTCGGGATAGCAGGAGCTAACCTGTATTATAATTAATATGCAAAAAACTAGGTAAAAAAAGCTCTCCTGGAGGCAGAAATATCGATGGTTTGGTTAGGTTAGGTTAGGTTAGTAAGGTTAGGTTAGGTTAGCAAGCTCTTACGAAACGTAAAAAAAAGCAATTTTTTGACGTTTCGTGAGATCTAGGCTCACGTGTGGGGTGTCAAAAGATGCGTCTCCGCGCGGTTTAACTAAATGATTTGAAATAAAAATTTCAACGAAACAAAAATTTTGCACAGTGGGCCAAAAACCAGTTTTTTAATATAAAGCTGCGATGGCAATTTTTATAGTCGGGATAGCAGGAGCTAACCTGTATTATAATTAATATGCAAAAAACTAGGTAAAAAAAGCTCTCCTGGAGGCAGAAATATCGATGGTTTGGTTAGGTTAGGTTAGGTTAGTTAGGTTAGGTTAGGTTAGCAAGCTCTTACGAAACATAAAAAAAAGCAATTTTTTGACGTTTCGTGAGAGCTAGACTCACGTGTGGGGTGCCAAAAGATGCGTCTCCGCGCGAGTTAACTAAATGAACTGGAATAAAAATTTCAACGGAACAAAAATTTTGCACAGTGGGCCAAAAACCAGTTTTTTAATATAAAGCTGCGATGGCAATTTTTATAGTCGGGATAGCAGGAGCTAACCTGTATTATAATTAATATGCAAAAAACTAGGTAAAAAAAGCTCTCCTGGAGGCAGAAATATCGATGGTTTGGTTAGGTTAGGTTAGGTTAGTTTTGCACATTGGGCCAAAAACCAGTTTTTTAATATAAAGCTGCGATGGCAATTTTTATAGTCGGGATAGCAGGAGCTAACCTGTATTATAATTAATATGCAAAAAACTAGGTAAAAAAAGCTCTCCTGGAGGCAGAAATATCGATGGTTTGGTTAGGTTAGGTTAGGTTAGTTTTGCACATTGGGCCAAAAACCAGTTTTTTAATATAAAGCTGCGATGGCAATTTTTATAGTCGGGATAGCAGGAGCTAACCTGTATTATAATTAATATGCAAAAAACTAGGTAAAAAAAGCTCTCCTGGAGGCAGAAATATCGATGGTTTGGTTAGGTTAGGTTAGGTTAGTAAGGTTAGGTTAGGTTAGCAAGCTCTTACGAAACGTAAAAAAAAGCAATTTTTTGACGTTTCGTGAGATCTAGGCTCACGTGTGGGGTGTCAAAAGATGCGTCTCCGCGCGGGTTAACTAAATGAACTGGAATAAAAATTTCAACGGAACAAAAATTTTGCACAGTGGGCCAAAAACCAGTTTTTTAATATAAAGCTGCGATGGCAATTTTTATAGTCGGGATAGCAGGAGCTAACCTGTATTATAATTAATATGCAAAAAACTAGGTAAAAAAAGCTCTCCTGGAGGCAGAAATATCGATGGTTTGGTTAGGTTAGGTTAGGTTAGTAAGGTTAGGTTAGGTTAGCAAGCTCTTACGAAACGTAAAAAAAAAGCAATTTTTTGACGTTTCGTGAGAGCTAGGCTCACGTGTGGGGTGTCAAAAGTTGCGTCTCCGTGCGGGCTAACTAATTATGCTGAAATAAAAATTTTGATAGAACAAAAATTTTGCACAGTGTGCAAAAAACCAGTTTTTTGAGGAAAAATTTAGAAAATTTATACCAAAACCAGGACTCGGATACGCGAAACACGCACCGGGACACAGGTAAGGGTTGGTGGAGTCCTATAGAGTTTAAACCAAAAGAATCTATCGAGTAGAATTTAAGATAACTAAATTTGAAAATCAAAATTTTGTAAAAAACACAAATTGTGGGGTATTCAGAAAATAAAGCCGCGATGGTCAATTTTTAGCGTCTGGATAGCAGGAGCTAGCCTGTCTTATAATTACTATGCAAAAAACTAGGTCAAAATCGCGTTCCTGGAAGCTGAGAAATCGATCCGATGGTTTGGTTAGGTTAGGTTAGGTTAGTTTTGCACATTGGGCCAAAAACCAGTTTTTTAATTTAAAGCTGCGATGGCAATTTTTATAGTCGGGATAGCAGGAGCTAACCTGTATTATAATTAATATGCAAAAAACTAGGTAAAAAAGGCTCTCCTGGAGGCAGAAATATCGATGGTTTGGTTAGGTTAGGTTAGGTTAGTTAGGTTAGGTTAGGTTAGCAAGCTCTTACGAAACGTAAAAAAAAGCAATTTTTTGACGTTTCGTGAGATCTAGGCTCACGTGTGGGGTGTCAAAAGATGCGTCTCCGCGCGGGTTAACTAAATGAACTGGAATAAAAATTTCAACGGAACAAAAATTTTGCACAGTGGGCCAAAAACCAGTTTTTTAATATAAAGCTGCGATGGCAATTTTTATAGTTGAGATAGCAGGAGCTAACCTGTATTATAATTAATATGCAAAAAACTAGGTAAAAAAAGCTCTCCTGGAGGCAGAAATATCGATGGTTTGGTTAGGTTAGGTTAGGTTAGTTAGGTTAGGTTAGCAAGCTCTTACGAAACGTAAAAAAAAATCAATTTTTTGACGTTTCGTAAGAGCTAGGCTCACGTGTGGGGTGTCAAAAGATGCGTCTCCGCGCGGGTTAACTAAATGAACTGGAATAAAAATTTCAACGGAACAAAAATTTTGCACAGTGGGCCAAAAACCAGTTTTTTAATATAAAGCTGCGATGGCAATTTTTATAGTCGGGATAGCAGGAGCTAACCTGTATTATAATTAAATGCAAAAAACTAGGTAAAAATAGCTCTCCTGGAGGCAGAAATATCGATGGTTTGGTTAGGTTAGGTTAGGTTAGTTAGGTTAGGTTAGGTTAGCAAGCTCTTATCATGGAAGTCGTACTAGCTCTCACGATCCCCGGTCCAAGTGTGGGACGGAACACCGGGGTGGTTTTTAGTCAGTAAGAGTCTGACAGACCCCTTCGCCCGCCCCGGGCGAAGGACATCCATGAGGATTTTCCACCCCGGCAACAAAAAAAAAAAAAAAAAAAGGTTAGCAAGCTCTTACGAAACGTAAAAAAAAGCAATTTTTTGACGTTTCGTGAGAGCTAGGCTCACGTGTGGGGTGTCAAAAGATGCGTCTCCCCGTGGGTTAACTAAATGAACTGGAATAAAAATTTCAACGGAACAAAAATTTTGCACAGTGGGCCAAAAACTAGTTTTTTAATATAAAGCTGCGATGGCAATTTTTATAGTCGGGATAGCAGGAGCTAACCTGTATTATAATTAATATGCAAAAAACTAGGTAAAAAAAGCTCTCCTGGAGGCAGAAATATCGATGGTTTGGTTAGGTTAGGTTAGGTTAGCAAGCTCTTACGAAACGTAAAAAAAAAGCAATTTTTTGACATTTCGTGAGAGCTAGGCTCACGTGTGGGGTGTCAAAAGATGCGTCTCCGCGCGGTTTAACTAAATGATTTGAAATAAAAATTTCAACGAAACAAAAATTTTGCACAGTGGGCCAAAAACCAGTTTTTTAATATAAAGCTGCGATGGCAATTTTTATAGTCGGGATAGCAGGAGCTAACCTGTATTATAATTAATATGCAAAAAACTAGGTAAAAAAAGCTCTCCTGGAGGCAGAAATATCGATGGTTTGGTTAGGTTAGGTTAGGTTAGTTAGGTTAGGTTAGGTTAGCAAGCTCTTACGAAACATAAAAAAAAGCAATTTTTTGACGTTTCGTGAGAGCTAGACTCACGTGTGGGGTGCCAAAAGATGCGTCTCCGCGCGGGTTAACTAAATGAACTGGAATAAAAATTTCAACGGAACAAAAATTTTGCACAGTGGGCCAAAAACCAGTTTTTTAATATAAAGCTGCGATGGCAATTTTTATAGTCGGGATAGCAGGAGCTAACCTGTATTATAATTAATATGCAAAAAACTAGGTAAAAAAAGCTCTCCTGGAGGCAGAAATATCGATGGTTTGGTTAGGTTAGGTTAGGTTAGTTTTGCACATTGGGCCAAAAACCAGTTTTTTAATATAAAGCTGCGATGGCAATTTTTATAGTCGGGATAGCAGGAGCTAACCTGTATTATAATTAATATGCAAAAAACTAGGTAAAAAAAGCTCTCCTGGAGGCAGAAATATCGATGGTTTGGTTAGGTTAGGTTAGGTTAGTTTTGCACATTGGGCCAAAAACCAGTTTTTTAATATAAAGCTGCGATGGCAATTTTTATAGTCGGGATAGCAGGAGCTAACCTGTATTATAATTAATATGCAAAAAACTAGGTAAAAAAAGCTCTCCTGGAGGCAGAAATATCGATGGTTTGGTTAGGTTAGGTTAGGTTAGTTTTGCACATTGGGCCAAAAACCAGTTTTTTAATATAAAGCTGCGATGGCAATTTTTATAGTCGGGATAGCAGGAGCTAACCTGTATTATAATTAATATGCAAAAAACTAGGTAAAAAAAGCTCTCCTGGAGGCAGAAATATCGATGGTTTGGTTAGGTTAGGTTAGGTTAGTAAGGTTAGGTTAGGTTAGCAAGCTCTTACGAAACGTAAAAAAAAGCAATTTTTTGACGTTTCGTGAGATCTAGGCTCACGTGTGGGGTGTCAAAAGATGCGTCTCCGCGCGGGTTAACTAAATGAACTGGAATAAAAATTTCAACGGAACAAAAATTTTGCACAGTGGGCCAAAAACCAGTTTTTTAATATAAAGCTGCGATGGCAATTTTTATAGTCGGGATAGCAGGAGCTAACCTGTATTATAATTAATATGCAAAAAACTAGGTAAAAAAAGCTCTCCTGGAGGCAGAAATATCGATGGTTTGGTTAGGTTAGGTTAGGTTAGTAAGGTTAGGTTAGGTTAGCAAGCTCTTACGAAACGTAAAAAAAAAGCAATTTTTTGACGTTTCGTGAGAGCTAGGCTCACGTGTGGGGTGTCAAAAGTTGCGTCTCCGTGCGGGCTAACTAATTATGCTGAAATAAAAATTTTGATAGAACAAAAATTTTGCACAGTGTGCAAAAAACCAGTTTTTTGAGGAAAAATTTAGAAAATTTATACCAAAACCAGGACTCGGATACGCGAAACACGCACCGGGACACAGGTAAGGGTTGGTGGAGTCCTATAGAGTTTAAACCAAAAGAATCTATCGAGTAGAATTTAAGATAACTAAATTTGAAAATCAAAATTTTGTAAAAAACACAAATTGTGGGGTATTCAGAAAATAAAGCCGCGATGGTCAATTTTTAGCGTCTGGATAGCAGGAGCTAGCCTGTCTTATAATTACTATGCAAAAAACTAGGTCAAAATCGCGTTCCTGGAAGCTGAGAAATCGATCCGATGGTTTGGTTAGGTTAGGTTAGGTTAGTTTTGCACATTGGGCCAAAAACCAGTTTTTTAATTTAAAGCTGCGATGGCAATTTTTATAGTCGGGATAGCAGGAGCTAACCTGTATTATAATTAATATGCAAAAAACTAGGTAAAAAAGGCTCTCCTGGAGGCAGAAATATCGATGGTTTGGTTAGGTTAGGTTAGGTTAGTTAGGTTAGGTTAGGTTAGCAAGCTCTTACGAAACGTAAAAAAAAGCAATTTTTTGACGTTTCGTGAGATCTAGGCTCACGTGTGGGGTGTCAAAAGATGCGTCTCCGCGCGGGTTAACTAAATGAACTGGAATAAAAATTTCAACGGAACAAAAATTTTGCACAGTGGGCCAAAAACCAGTTTTTTAATATAAAGCTGCGATGGCAATTTTTATAGTTGAGATAGCAGGAGCTAACCTGTATTATAATTAATATGCAAAAAACTAGGTAAAAAAAGCTCTCCTGGAGGCAGAAATATCGATGGTTTGGTTAGGTTAGGTTAGGTTAGTTAGGTTAGGTTAGCAAGCTCTTACGAAACGTAAAAAAAAATCAATTTTTTGACGTTTCGTAAGAGCTAGGCTCACGTGTGGGGTGTCAAAAGATGCGTCTCCGCGCGGGTTAACTAAATGAACTGGAATAAAAATTTCAACGGAACAAAAATTTTGCACAGTGGGCCAAAAACCAGTTTTTTAATATAAAGCTGCGATGGCAATTTTTATAGTCGGGATAGCAGGAGCTAACCTGTATTATAATTAAATGCAAAAAACTAGGTAAAAATAGCTCTCCTGGAGGCAGAAATATCGATGGTTTGGTTAGGTTAGGTTAGGTTAGTTAGGTTAGGTTAGGTTAGCAAGCTCTTATCATGGAAGTCGTACTAGCTCTCACGATCCCCGGTCCAAGTGTGGGACGGAACACCGGGGTGGTTTTTAGTCAGTAAGAGTCTGACAGACCCCTTCGCCCGCCCCGGGCGAAGGACATCCATGAGGATTTTCCACCCCGGCAACAAAAAAAAAAAAAAAAAAAGGTTAGCAAGCTCTTACGAAACGTAAAAAAAAGCAATTTTTTGACGTTTCGTGAGAGCTAGGCTCACGTGTGGGGTGTCAAAAGATGCGTCTCCCCGTGGGTTAACTAAATGAACTGGAATAAAAATTTCAACGGAACAAAAATTTTGCACAGTGGGCCAAAAACTAGTTTTTTAATATAAAGCTGCGATGGCAATTTTTATAGTCGGGATAGCAGGAGCTAACCTGTATTATAATTAATATGCAAAAAACTAGGTAAAAAAAGCTCTCCTGGAGGCAGAAATATCGATGGTTTGGTTAGGTTAGGTTAGGTTAGCAAGCTCTTACGAAACGTAAAAAAAAAGCAATTTTTTGACATTTCGTGAGAGCTAGGCTCACGTGTGGGGTGTCAAAAGATGCGTCTCCGCGCGGTTTAACTAAATGATTTGAAATAAAAATTTCAACGAAACAAAAATTTTGCACAGTGGGCCAAAAACCAGTTTTTTAATATAAAGCTGCGATGGCAATTTTTATAGTCGGGATAGCAGGAGCTAACCTGTATTATAATTAATATGCAAAAAACTAGGTAAAAAAAGCTCTCCTGGAGGCAGAAATATCGATGGTTTGGTTAGGTTAGGTTAGGTTAGTTAGGTTAGGTTAGGTTAGCAAGCTCTTACGAAACATAAAAAAAAGCAATTTTTTGACGTTTCGTGAGAGCCAGACTCACGTGTGGGGTGCCAAAAGATGCGTCTCCGCGCGGGTTAACTAAATGAACTGGAATAAAAATTTCAACGGAACAAAAATTTTGCACAGTGGGCCAAAAACCAGTTTTTTAATATAAAGCTGCGATGGCAATTTTTATAGTCGGGATAGCAGGAGCTAACCTGTATTATAATTAATATGCAAAAAACTAGGTAAAAAAAGCTCTCCTGGAGGCAGAAATATCGATGGTTTGGTTAGGTTAGGTTAGGTTAGTTTTGCACATTGGGCCAAAAACCAGTTTTTTAATATAAAGCTGCGATGGCAATTTTTATAGTCGGGATAGCAGGAGCTAACCTGTATTATAATTAATATGCAAAAAACTAGGTAAAAAAAGCTCTCCTGGAGGCAGAAATATCGATGGTTTGGTTAGGTTAGGTTAGGTTAGTTTTGCACATTGGGCCAAAAACCAGTTTTTTAATATAAAGCTGCGATGGCAATTTTTATAGTCGGGATAGCAGGAGCTAACCTGTATTATAATTAATATGCAAAAAACTAGGTAAAAAAAGCTCTCCTGGAGGCAGAAATATCGATGGTTTGGTTAGGTTAGGTTAGGTTAGTAAGGTTAGGTTAGGTTAGCAAGCTCTTACGAAACGTAAAAAAAAGCAATTTTTTGACGTTTCGTGAGATCTAGGCTCACGTGTGGGGTGTCAAAAGATGCGTCTCCGCGCGGTTTAACTAAATGATTTGAAATAAAAATTTCAACGAAACAAAAATTTTGCACAGTGGGCCAAAAACCAGTTTTTTAATATAAAGCTGCGATGGCAATTTTTATAGTCGGGATAGCAGGAGCTAACCTGTATTATAATTAATATGCAAAAAACTAGGTAAAAAAAGCTCTCCTGGAGGCAGAAATATCGATGGTTTGGTTAGGTTAGGTTAGGTTAGTTAGGTTAGGTTAGGTTAGCAAGCTCTTACGAAACATAAAAAAAAGCAATTTTTTGACGTTTCGTGAGAGCTAGACTCACGTGTGGGGTGCCAAAAGATGCGTCTCCGCGCGGGTTAACTAAATGAACTGGAATAAAAATTTCAACGGAACAAAAATTTTGCACAGTGGGCCAAAAACCAGTTTTTTAATATAAAGCTGCGATGGCAATTTTTATAGTCGGGATAGCAGGAGCTAACCTGTATTATAATTAATATGCAAAAAACTAGGTAAAAAAAGCTCTCCTGGATGCAGAAATATCGATGGTTTGGTTAGGTTAGGTTAGGTTAGTTTTGCACATTGGGCCAAAAACCAGTTTTTTAATATAAAGCTGCGATGGCAATTTTTATAGTCGGGATAGCAGGAGCTAACCTGTATTATAATTAATATGCAAAAAACTAGGTAAAAAAAGCTCTCCTGGAGGCAGAAATATCGATGGTTTGGTTAGGTTAGGTTAGGTTAGTTTTGCACATTGGGCCAAAAACCAGTTTTTTAATATAAAGCTGCGATGGCAATTTTTATAGTCGGGATAGCAGGAGCTAACCTGTATTATAATTAATATGCAAAAAACTAGGTAAAAAAAGCTCTCCTGGAGGCAGAAATATCGATGGTTTGGTTAGGTTAGGTTAGGTTAGTAAGGTTAGGTTAGGTTAGCAAGCTCTTACGAAACGTAAAAAAAAGCAATTTTTTGACGTTTCGTGAGATCTAGGCTCACGTGTGGGGTGTCAAAAGATGCGTCTCCGCGCGGGTTAACTAAATGAACTGGAATAAAAATTTCAACGGAACAAAAATTTTGCACAGTGGGCCAAAAACCAGTTTTTTAATATAAAGCTGCGATGGCAATTTTTATAGTCGGGATAGCAGGAGCTAACCTGTATTATAATTAATATGCAAAAAACTAGGTAAAAAAAGCTCTCCTGGAGGCAGAAATATCGATGGTTTGGTTAGGTTAGGTTAGGTTAGTAAGGTTAGGTTAGGTTAGCAAGCTCTTACGAAACGTAAAAAAAAAGCAATTTTTTGACGTTTCGTGAGAGCTAGGCTCACGTGTGGGGTGTCAAAAGTTGCGTCTCCGTGCGGGCTAACTAATTATGCTGAAATAAAAATTTTGATAGAACAAAAATTTTGCACAGTGTGCAAAAAACCAGTTTTTTGAGGAAAAATTTAGAAAATTTATACCAAAACCAGGACTCGGATACGCGAAACACGCACCGGGACACAGGTAAGGGTTGGTGGAGTCCTATAGAGTTTAAACCAAAAGAATCTATCGAGTAGAATTTAAGATAACTAAATTTGAAAATCAAAATTTTGTAAAAAACACAAATTGTGGGGTATTCAGAAAATAAAGCCGCGATGGTCAATTTTTAGCGTCTGGATAGCAGGAGCTAGCCTGTCTTATAATTACTATGCAAAAAACTAGGTCAAAATCGCGTTCCTGGAAGCTGAGAAATCGATCCGATGGTTTGGTTAGGTTAGGTTAGGTTAGTTTTGCACATTGGGCCAAAAACCAGTTTTTTAATTTAAAGCTGCGATGGCAATTTTTATAGTCGGGATAGCAGGAGCTAACCTGTATTATAATTAATATGCAAAAAACTAGGTAAAAAAGGCTCTCCTGGAGGCAGAAATATCGATGGTTTGGTTAGGTTAGGTTAGGTTAGTTAGGTTAGGTTAGGTTAGCAAGCTCTTACGAAACGTAAAAAAAAGCAATTTTTTGACGTTTCGTGAGATCTAGGCTCACGTGTGGGGTGTCAAAAGATGCGTCTCCGCGCGGGTTAACTAAATGAACTGGAATAAAAATTTCAACGGAACAAAAATTTTGCACAGTGGGCCAAAAACCAGTTTTTTAATATAAAGCTGCGATGGCAATTTTTATAGTTGAGATAGCAGGAGCTAACCTGTATTATAATTAATATGCAAAAAACTAGGTAAAAAAAGCTCTCCTGGAGGCAGAAATATCGATGGTTTGGTTAGGTTAGGTTAGGTTAGTTAGGTTAGGTTAGCAAGCTCTTACGAAACGTAAAAAAAAATCAATTTTTTGACGTTTCGTAAGAGCTAGGCTCACGTGTGGGGTGTCAAAAGATGCGTCTCCGCGCGGGTTAACTAAATGAACTGGAATAAAAATTTCAACGGAACAAAAATTTTGCACAG
Source organism: Polia nebulosa (assembly GCA_951329385.1). Classification (NCBI taxonomy): domain Eukaryota; kingdom Metazoa; phylum Arthropoda; class Insecta; order Lepidoptera; family Noctuidae; genus Polia; species Polia nebulosa. The sequence goes on from OX589606.1 coordinate 15,388,852, forward strand.
TGGGCCAAAAACCAGTTTTTTAATATAAAGCTGCGATGGCAATTTTTATAGTCGGGATAGCAGGAGCTAACCTGTATTATAATTAAATGCAAAAAACTAGGTAAAAATAGCTCTCCTGGAGGCAGAAATATCGATGGTTTGGTTAGGTTAGGTTAGGTTAGTTAGGTTAGGTTAGGTTAGCAAGCTCTTATCATGGAAGTCGTACTAGCTCTCACGATCCCCGGTCCAAGTGTGGGACGGAACACCGGGGTGGTTTTTAGTCAGTAAGAGTCTGACAGACCCCTTCGCCCGCCCCGGGCGAAGGACATCCATGAGGATTTTCCACCCCGGCAACAAAAAAAAAAAAAAAAAAAGGTTAGCAAGCTCTTACGAAACGTAAAAAAAAGCAATTTTTTGACGTTTCGTGAGAGCTAGGCTCACGTGTGGGGTGTCAAAAGATGCGTCTCCCCGTGGGTTAACTAAATGAACTGGAATAAAAATTTCAACGGAACAAAAATTTTGCACAGTGGGCCAAAAACTAGTTTTTTAATATAAAGCTGCGATGGCAATTTTTATAGTCGGGATAGCAGGAGCTAACCTGTATTATAATTAATATGCAAAAAACTAGGTAAAAAAAGCTCTCCTGGAGGCAGAAATATCGATGGTTTGGTTAGGTTAGGTTAGGTTAGCAAGCTCTTACGAAACGTAAAAAAAAAGCAATTTTTTGACATTTCGTGAGAGCTAGGCTCACGTGTGGGGTGTCAAAAGATGCGTCTCCGCGCGGTTTAACTAAATGATTTGAAATAAAAATTTCAACGAAACAAAAATTTTGCACAGTGGGCCAAAAACCAGTTTTTTAATATAAAGCTGCGATGGCAATTTTTATAGTCGGGATAGCAGGAGCTAACCTGTATTATAATTAATATGCAAAAAACTAGGTAAAAAAAGCTCTCCTGGAGGCAGAAATATCGATGGTTTGGTTAGGTTAGGTTAGGTTAGTTAGGTTAGGTTAGGTTAGCAAGCTCTTACGAAACATAAAAAAAAGCAATTTTTTGACGTTTCGTGAGAGCTAGACTCACGTGTGGGGTGCCAAAAGATGCGTCTCCGCGCGGGTTAACTAAATGAACTGGAATAAAAATTTCAACGGAACAAAAATTTTGCACAGTGGGCCAAAAACCAGTTTTTTAATATAAAGCTGCGATGGCAATTTTTATAGTCGGGATAGCAGGAGCTAACCTGTATTATAATTAATATGCAAAAAACTAGGTAAAAAAAGCTCTCCTGGAGGCAGAAATATCGATGGTTTGGTTAGGTTAGGTTAGGTTAGTTTTGCACATTGGGCCAAAAACCAGTTTTTTAATATAAAGCTGCGATGGCAATTTTTATAGTCGGGATAGCAGGAGCTAACCTGTATTATAATTAATATGCAAAAAACTAGGTAAAAAAAGCTCTCCTGGAGGCAGAAATATCGATGGTTTGGTTAGGTTAGGTTAGGTTAGTTTTGCACATTGGGCCAAAAACCAGTTTTTTAATATAAAGCTGCGATGGCAATTTTTATAGTCGGGATAGCAGGAGCTAACCTGTATTATAATTAATATGCAAAAAACTAGGTAAAAAAAGCTCTCCTGGAGGCAGAAATATCGATGGTTTGGTTAGGTTAGGTTAGGTTAGTAAGGTTAGGTTAGGTTAGCAAGCTCTTACGAAACGTAAAAAAAAGCAATTTTTTGACGTTTCGTGAGATCTAGGCTCACGTGTGGGGTGTCAAAAGATGCGTCTCCGCGCGGGTTAACTAAATGAACTGGAATAAAAATTTCAACGGAACAAAAATTTTGCACAGTGGGCCAAAAACCAGTTTTTTAATATAAAGCTGCGATGGCAATTTTTATAGTCGGGATAGCAGGAGCTAACCTGTATTATAATTAATATGCAAAAAACTAGGTAAAAAAAGCTCTCCTGGAGGCAGAAATATCGATGGTTTGGTTAGGTTAGGTTAGGTTAGTAAGGTTAGGTTAGGTTAGCAAGCTCTTACGAAACGTAAAAAAAAAGCAATTTTTTGACGTTTCGTGAGAGCTAGGCTCACGTGTGGGGTGTCAAAAGTTGCGTCTCCGTGCGGGCTAACTAATTATGCTGAAATAAAAATTTTGATAGAACAAAAATTTTGCACAGTGTGCAAAAAACCAGTTTTTTGAGGAAAAATTTAGAAAATTTATACCAAAACCAGGACTCGGATACGCGAAACACGCACCGGGACACAGGTAAGGGTTGGTGGAGTCCTATAGAGTTTAAACCAAAAGAATCTATCGAGTAGAATTTAAGATAACTAAATTTGAAAATCAAAATTTTGTAAAAAACACAAATTGTGGGGTATTCAGAAAATAAAGCCGCGATGGTCAATTTTTAGCGTCTGGATAGCAGGAGCTAGCCTGTCTTATAATTACTATGCAAAAAACTAGGTCAAAATCGCGTTCCTGGAAGCTGAGAAATCGATCCGATGGTTTGGTTAGGTTAGGTTAGGTTAGTTTTGCACATTGGGCCAAAAACCAGTTTTTTAATTTAAAGCTGCGATGGCAATTTTTATAGTCGGGATAGCAGGAGCTAACCTGTATTATAATTAATATGCAAAAAACTAGGTAAAAAAGGCTCTCCTGGAGGCAGAAATATCGATGGTTTGGTTAGGTTAGATTAGGTTAGTTAGGTTAGGTTAGGTTAGCAAGCTCTTACGAAACGTAAAAAAAAGCAATTTTTTGACGTTTCGTGAGATCTAGGCTCACGTGTGGGGTGTCAAAAGATGCGTCTCCGCGCGGGTTAACTAAATGAACTGGAATAAAAATTTCAACGGAACAAAAATTTTGCACAGTGGGCCAAAAACCAGTTTTTTAATATAAAGCTGCGATGGCAATTTTTATAGTTGAGATAGCAGGAGCTAACCTGTATTATAATTAATATGCAAAAAACTAGGTAAAAAAAGCTCTCCTGGAGGCAGAAATATCGATGGTTTGGTTAGGTTAGGTTAGGTTAGTTAGGTTAGGTTAGCAAGCTCTTACGAAACGTAAAAAAAAATCAATTTTTTGACGTTTCGTAAGAGCTAGGCTCACGTGTGGGGTGTCAAAAGATGCGTCTCCGCGCGGGTTAACTAAATGAACTGGAATAAAAATTTCAACGGAACAAAAATTTTGCACAGTGGGCCAAAAACCAGTTTTTTAATATAAAGCTGCGATGGCAATTTTTATAGTCGGGATAGCAGGAGCTAACCTGTATTATAATTAAATGCAAAAAACTAGGTAAAAATAGCTCTCCTGGAGGCAGAAATATCGATGGTTTGGTTAGGTTAGGTTAGGTTAGTAAGGTTAGGTTAGGTTAGCAAGCTCTTACGAAACGTAAAAAAAAAGCAATTTTTTGACGTTTCGTGAGAGCTAGGCTCACGTGTGGGGTGTCAAAAGTTGCGTCTCCGTGCGGGCTAACTAATTATGCTGAAATAAAAATTTTGATAGAACAAAAATTTTGCACAGTGTGCAAAAAACCAGTTTTTTGAGGAAAAATTTAGAAAATTTATACCAAAACCAGGACTCGGATACGCGAAACACGCACCGGGACACAGGTAAGGGTTGGTGGAGTCCTATAGAGTTTAAACCAAAAGAATCTATCGAGTAGAATTTAAGATAACTAAATTTGAAAATCAAAATTTTGTAAAAAACACAAATTGTGGGGTATTCAGAAAATAAAGCCGCGATGGTCAATTTTTAGCGTCTGGATAGCAGGAGCTAGCCTGTCTTATAATTACTATGCAAAAAACTAGGTCAAAATCGCGTTCCTGGAAGCTGAGAAATCGATCCGATGGTTTGGTTAGGTTAGGTTAGGTTAGTTTTGCACATTGGGCCAAAAACCAGTTTTTTAATTTAAAGCTGCGATGGCAATTTTTATAGTCGGGATAGCAGGAGCTAACCTGTATTATAATTAATATGCAAAAAACTAGGTAAAAAAGGCTCTCCTGGAGGCAGAAATATCGATGGTTTGGTTAGGTTAGGTTAGGTTAGTTAGGTTAGGTTAGGTTAGCAAGCTCTTACGAAACGTAAAAAAAAGCAATTTTTTGACGTTTCGTGAGATCTAGGCTCACGTGTGGGGTGTCAAAAGATGCGTCTCCGCGCGGGTTAACTAAATGAACTGGAATAAAAATTTCAACGGAACAAAAATTTTGCACAGTGGGCCAAAAACCAGTTTTTTAATATAAAGCTGCGATGGCAATTTTTATAGTTGAGATAGCAGGAGCTAACCTGTATTATAATTAATATGCAAAAAACTAGGTAAAAAAAGCTCTCCTGGAGGCAGAAATATCGATGGTTTGGTTAGGTTAGGTTAGGTTAGTTAGGTTAGGTTAGCAAGCTCTTACGAAACGTAAAAAAAAATCAATTTTTTGACGTTTCGTAAGAGCTAGGCTCACGTGTGGGGTGTCAAAAGATGCGTCTCCGCGCGGGTTAACTAAATGAACTGGAATAAAAATTTCAACGGAACAAAAATTTTGCACAGTGGGCCAAAAACCAGTTTTTTAATATAAAGCTGCGATGGCAATTTTTATAGTCGGGATAGCAGGAGCTAACCTGTATTATAATTAAATGCAAAAAACTAGGTAAAAATAGCTCTCCTGGAGGCAGAAATATCGATGGTTTGGTTAGGTTAGGTTAGGTTAGTTAGGTTAGGTTAGGTTAGCAAGCTCTTATCATGGAAGTCGTACTAGCTCTCACGATCCCCGGTCCAAGTGTGGGACGGAACACCGGGGTGGTTTTTAGTCAGTAAGAGTCTGACAGACCCCTTCGCCCGCCCCGGGCGAAGGACATCCATGAGGATTTTCCACCCCGGCAACAAAAAAAAAAAAAAAAAAAGGTTAGCAAGCTCTTACGAAACGTAAAAAAAAGCAATTTTTTGACGTTTCGTGAGAGCTAGGCTCACGTGTGGGGTGTCAAAAGATGCGTCTCCCCGTGGGTTAACTAAATGAACTGGAATAAAAATTTCAACGGAACAAAAATTTTGCACAGTGGGCCAAAAACTAGTTTTTTAATATAAAGCTGCGATGGCAATTTTTATAGTCGGGATAGCAGGAGCTAACCTGTATTATAATTAATATGCAAAAAACTAGGTAAAAAAAGCTCTCCTGGAGGCAGAAATATCGATGGTTTGGTTAGGTTAGGTTAGGTTAGCAAGCTCTTACGAAACGTAAAAAAAAAGCAATTTTTTGACATTTCGTGAGAGCTAGGCTCACGTGTGGGGTGTCAAAAGATGCGTCTCCGCGCGGTTTAACTAAATGATTTGAAATAAAAATTTCAACGAAACAAAAATTTTGCACAGTGGGCCAAAAACCAGTTTTTTAATATAAAGCTGCGATGGCAATTTTTATAGTCGGGATAGCAGGAGCTAACCTGTATTATAATTAATATGCAAAAAACTAGGTAAAAAAAGCTCTCCTGGAGGCAGAAATATCGATGGTTTGGTTAGGTTAGGTTAGGTTAGTTAGGTTAGGTTAGGTTAGCAAGCTCTTACGAAACATAAAAAAAAGCAATTTTTTGACGTTTCGTGAGAGCTAGACTCACGTGTGGGGTGCCAAAAGATGCGTCTCCGCGCGGGTTAACTAAATGAACTGGAATAAAAATTTCAACGGAACAAAAATTTTGCACAGTGGGCCAAAAACCAGTTTTTTAATATAAAGCTGCGATGGCAATTTTTATAGTCGGGATAGCAGGAGCTAACCTGTATTATAATTAATATGCAAAAAACTAGGTAAAAAAAGCTCTCCTGGAGGCAGAAATATCGATGGTTTGGTTAGGTTAGGTTAGGTTAGTTTTGCACATTGGGCCAAAAACCAGTTTTTTAATATAAAGCTGCGATGGCAATTTTTATAGTCGGGATAGCAGGAGCTAACCTGTATTATAATTAATATGCAAAAAACTAGGTAAAAAAAGCTCTCCTGGAGGCAGAAATATCGATGGTTTGGTTAGGTTAGGTTAGGTTAGTTTTGCACATTGGGCCAAAAACCAGTTTTTTAATATAAAGCTGCGATGGCAATTTTTATAGTCGGGATAGCAGGAGCTAACCTGTATTATAATTAATATGCAAAAAACTAGGTAAAAAAAGCTCTCCTGGAGGCAGAAATATCGATGGTTTGGTTAGGTTAGGTTAGGTTAGTAAGGTTAGGTTAGGTTAGCAAGCTCTTACGAAACGTAAAAAAAAGCAATTTTTTGACGTTTCGTGAGATCTAGGCTCACGTGTGGGGTGTCAAAAGATGCGTCTCCGCGCGGGTTAACTAAATGAACTGGAATAAAAATTTCAACGGAACAAAAATTTTGCACAGTGGGCCAAAAACCAGTTTTTTAATATAAAGCTGCGATGGCAATTTTTATAGTCGGGATAGCAGGAGCTAACCTGTATTATAATTAATATGCAAAAAACTAGGTAAAAAAAGCTCTCCTGGAGGCAGAAATATCGATGGTTTGGTTAGGTTAGGTTAGGTTAGTAAGGTTAGGTTAGGTTAGCAAGCTCTTACGAAACGTAAAAAAAAAGCAATTTTTTGACGTTTCGTGAGAGCTAGGCTCACGTGTGGGGTGTCAAAAGTTGCGTCTCCGTGCGGGCTAACTAATTATGCTGAAATAAAAATTTTGATAGAACAAAAATTTTGCACAGTGTGCAAAAAACCAGTTTTTTGAGGAAAAATTTAGAAAATTTATACCAAAACCAGGACTCGGATACGCGAAACACGCACCGGGACACAGGTAAGGGTTGGTGGAGTCCTATAGAGTTTAAACCAAAAGAATCTATCGAGTAGAATTTAAGATAACTAAATTTGAAAATCAAAATTTTGTAAAAAACACAAATTGTGGGGTATTCAGAAAATAAAGCCGCGATGGTCAATTTTTAGCGTCTGGATAGCAGGAGCTAGCCTGTCTTATAATTACTATGCAAAAAACTAGGTCAAAATCGCGTTCCTGGAAGCTGAGAAATCGATCCGATGGTTTGGTTAGGTTAGGTTAGGTTAGTTTTGCACATTGGGCCAAAAACCAGTTTTTTAATTTAAAGCTGCGATGGCAATTTTTATAGTCGGGATAGCAGGAGCTAACCTGTATTATAATTAATATGCAAAAAACTAGGTAAAAAAGGCTCTCCTGGAGGCAGAAATATCGATGGTTTGGTTAGGTTAGGTTAGGTTAGTTAGGTTAGGTTAGGTTAGCAAGCTCTTACGAAACGTAAAAAAAAGCAATTTTTTGACGTTTCGTGAGATCTAGGCTCACGTGTGGGGTGTCAAAAGATGCGTCTCCGCGCGGGTTAACTAAATGAACTGGAATAAAAATTTCAACGGAACAAAAATTTTGCACAGTGGGCCAAAAACCAGTTTTTTAATATAAAGCTGCGATGGCAATTTTTATAGTTGAGATAGCAGGAGCTAACCTGTATTATAATTAATATGCAAAAAACTAGGTAAAAAAAGCTCTCCTGGAGGCAGAAATATCGATGGTTTGGTTAGGTTAGGTTAGGTTAGTTAGGTTAGGTTAGCAAGCTCTTACGAAACGTAAAAAAAAATCAATTTTTTGACGTTTCGTAAGAGCTAGGCTCACGTGTGGGGTGTCAAAAGATGCGTCTCCGCGCGGGTTAACTAAATGAACTGGAATAAAAATTTCAACGGAACAAAAATTTTGCACAGTGGGCCAAAAACCAGTTTTTTAATATAAAGCTGCGATGGCAATTTTTATAGTCGGGATAGCAGGAGCTAACCTGTATTATAATTAAATGCAAAAAACTAGGTAAAAATAGCTCTCCTGGAGGCAGAAATATCGATGGTTTGGTTAGGTTAGGTTAGGTTAGTTAGGTTAGGTTAGGTTAGCAAGCTCTTATCATGGAAGTCGTACTAGCTCTCACGATCCCCGGTCCAAGTGTGGGACGGAACACCGGGGTGGTTTTTAGTCAGTAAGAGTCTGACAGACCCCTTCGCCCGCCCCGGGCGAAGGACATCCATGAGGATTTTCCACCCCGGCAACAAAAAAAAAAAAAAAAAAAGGTTAGCAAGCTCTTACGAAACGTAAAAAAAAGCAATTTTTTGACGTTTCGTGAGAGCTAGGCTCTTGTGTGGGGTGTCAAAAGATGCGTCTCCCCGTGGGTTAACTAAATGAACTGGAATAAAAATTTCAACGGAACAAAAATTTTGCACAGTGGGCCAAAAACTAGTTTTTTAATATAAAGCTGCGATGGCAATTTTTATAGTCGGGATAGCAGGAGCTAACCTGTATTATAATTAATATGCAAAAAACTAGGTAAAAAAAGCTCTCCTGGAGGCAGAAATATCGATGGTTTGGTTAGGTTAGGTTAGGTTAGCAAGCTCTTACGAAACGTAAAAAAAAAGCAATTTTTTGACATTTCGTGAGAGCTAGGCTCACGTGTGGGGTGTCAAAAGATGCGTCTCCGCGCGGTTTAACTAAATGATTTGAAATAAAAATTTCAACGAAACAAAAATTTTGCACAGTGGGCCAAAAACCAGTTTTTTAATATAAAGCTGCGATGGCAATTTTTATAGTCGGGATAGCAGGAGCTAACCTGTATTATAATTAATATGCAAAAAACTAGGTAAAAAAAGCTCTCCTGGAGGCAGAAATATCGATGGTTTGGTTAGGTTAGGTTAGGTTAGTTTTGCACATTGGGCCAAAAACCAGTTTTTTAATATAAAGCTGCGATGGCAATTTTTATAGTCGGGATAGCAGGAGCTAACCTGTATTATAATTAATATGCAAAAAACTAGGTAAAAAAAGCTCTCCTGGAGGCAGAAATATCGATGGTTTGGTTAGGTTAGGTTAGGTTAGTAAGGTTAGGTTAGGTTAGCAAGCTCTTACGAAACGTAAAAAAAAGCAATTTTTTGACGTTTCGTGAGATCTAGGCTCACGTGTGGGGTGTCAAAAGATGCGTCTCCGCGCGGGTTAACTAAATGAACTGGAATAAAAATTTCAACGGAACAAAAATTTTGCACAGTGGGCCAAAAACCAGTTTTTTAATATAAAGCTGCGATGGCAATTTTTATAGTCGGGATAGCAGGAGCTAACCTGTATTATAATTAATATGCAAAAAACTAGGTAAAAAAAGCTCTCCTGGAGGCAGAAATATCGATGGTTTGGTTAGGTTAGGTTAGGTTAGTAAGGTTAGGTTAGGTTAGCAAGCTCTTACGAAACGTAAAAAAAAAGCAATTTTTTGACGTTTCGTGAGAGCTAGGCTCACGTGTGGGGTGTCAAAAGTTGCGTCTCCGTGCGGGCTAACTAATTATGCTGAAAAAAAAATTTTGATAGAACAAAAATTTTGCACAGTGTGCAAAAAACCAGTTTTTTGAGGAAAAATTTAGAAAATTTATACCAAAACCAGGACTCGGATACGCGAAACACGCACCGGGACACAGGTAAGGGTTGGTGGAGTCCTATAGAGTTTAAACCAAAAGAATCTATCGAGTAGAATTTAAGATAACTAAATTTGAAAATCAAAATTTTGTAAAAAACACAAATTGTGGGGTATTCAGAAAATAAAGCCGCGATGGTCAATTTTTAGCGTCTGGATAGCAGGAGCTAGCCTGTCTTATAATTACTATGCAAAAAACTAGGTCAAAATCGCGTTCCTGGAAGCTGAGAAATCGATCCGATGGTTTGGTTAGGTTAGGTTAGGTTAGTTTTGCACATTGGGCCAAAAACCAGTTTTTTAATTTAAAGCTGCGATGGCAATTTTTATAGTCGGGATAGCAGGAGCTAACCTGTATTATAATTAATATGCAAAAAACTAGGTAAAAAAGGCTCTCCTGGAGGCAGAAATATCGATGGTTTGGTTAGGTTAGGTTAGGTTAGTTAGGTTAGGTTAGGTTAGCAAGCTCTTACGAAACGTAAAAAAAAGCAATTTTTTGACGTTTCGTGAGATCTAGGCTCACGTGTGGGGTGTCAAAAGATGCGTCTCCGCGCGGGTTAACTAAATGAACTGGAATAAAAATTTCAACGGAACAAAAATTTTGCACAGTGGGCCAAAAACCAGTTTTTTAATATAAAGCTGCGATGGCAATTTTTATAGTCGGGATAGCAGGAGCTAACCTGTATTATAATTAATATGCAAAAAACTAGGTAAAAAAAGCTCTCCTGGAGGCAGAAATATCGATGGTTTGGTTAGGTTAGGTTAGGTTAGTAAGGTTAGGTTAGGTTAGCAAGCTCTTACGAAACGTAAAAAAAAAGCAATTTTTTGACGTTTCGTGAGAGCTAGGCTCACGTGTGGGGTGTCAAAAGTTGCGTCTCCGTGCGGGCTAACTAATTATGCTGAAATAAAAATTTTGATAGAACAAAAATTTTGCACAGTGTGCAAAAAACCAGTTTTTTGAGGAAAAATTTAGAAAATTTATACCAAAACCAGGACTCGGATACGCGAAACACGCACCGGGACACAGGTAAGGGTTGGTGGAGTCCTATAGAGTTTAAACCAAAAGAATCTATCGAGTAGAATTTAAGATAACTAAATTTGAAAATCAAAATTTTGTAAAAAACACAAATTGTGGGGTATTCAGAAAATAAAGCCGCGATGGTCAATTTTTAGCGTCTGGATAGCAGGAGCTAGCCTGTCTTATAATTACTATGCAAAAAACTAGGTCAAAATCGCGTTCCTGGAAGCTGAGAAATCGATCCGATGGTTTGGTTAGGTTAGGTTAGGTTAGTTTTGCACATTGGGCCAAAAACCAGTTTTTTAATTTAAAGCTGCGATGGCAATTTTTATAGTCGGGATAGCAGGAGCTAACCTGTATTATAATTAATATGCAAAAAACTAGGTAAAAAAGGCTCTCCTGGAGGCAGAAATATCGATGGTTTGGTTAGGTTAGGTTAGGTTAGTTAGGTTAGGTTAGGTTAGCAAGCTCTTACGAAACGTAAAAAAAAGCAATTTTTTGACGTTTCGTGAGATCTAGGCTCACGTGTGGGGTGTCAAAAGATGCGTCTCCGCGCGGGTTAACTAAATGAACTGGAATAAAAATTTCAACGGAACAAAAATTTTGCACAGTGGGCCAAAAACCAGTTTTTTAATATAAAGCTGCGATGGCAATTTTTATAGTTGAGATAGCAGGAGCTAACCTGTATTATAATTAATATGCAAAAAACTAGGTAAAAAAAGCTCTCCTGGAGGCAGAAATATCGATGGTTTGGTTAGGTTAGGTTAGGTTAGTTAGGTTAGGTTAGCAAGCTCTTACGAAACGTAAAAAAAAATCAATTTTTTGACGTTTCGTAAGAGCTAGGCTCACGTGTGGGGTGTCAAAAGATGCGTCTCCGCGCGGGTTAACTAAATGAACTGGAATAAAAATTTCAACGGAACAAAAATTTTGCACAGTGGGCCAAAAACCAGTTTTTTAATATAAAGCTGCGATGGCAATTTTTATAGTCGGGATAGCAGGAGCTAACCTGTATTATAATTAAATGCAAAAAACTAGGTAAAAATAGCTCTCCTGGAGGCAGAAATATCGATGGTTTGGTTAGGTTAGGTTAGGTTAGTTAGGTTAGGTTAGGTTAGCAAGCTCTTATCATGGAAGTCGTACTAGCTCTCACGATCCCCGGTCCAAGTGTGGGACGGAACACCGGGGTGGTTTTTAGTCAGTAAGAGTCTGACAGACCCCTTCGCCCGCCCCGGGCGAAGGACATCCATGAGGATTTTCCACCCCGGCAACAAAAAAAAAAAAAAAAAAAGGTTAGCAAGCTCTTACGAAACGTAAAAAAAAGCAATTTTTTGACGTTTCGTGAGAGCTAGGCTCACGTGTGGGGTGTCAAAAGATGCGTCTCCCCGTGGGTTAACTAAATGAACTGGAATAAAAATTTCAACGGAACAAAAATTTTGCACAGTGGGCCAAAAACTAGTTTTTTAATATAAAGCTGCGATGGCAATTTTTATAGTCGGGATAGCAGGAGCTAACCTGTATTATAATTAATATGCAAAAAACTAGGTAAAAAAAGCTCTCCTGGAGGCAGAAATATCGATGGTTTGGTTAGGTTAGGTTAGGTTAGCAAGCTCTTACGAAACGTAAAAAAAAAGCAATTTTTTGACATTTCGTGAGAGCTAGGCTCACGTGTGGGGTGTCAAAAGATGCGTCTCCGCGCGGTTTAACTAAATGATTTGAAATAAAAATTTCAACGAAACAAAAATTTTGCACAGTGGGCCAAAAACCAGTTTTTTAATATAAAGCTGCGATGGCAATTTTTATAGTCGGGATAGCAGGAGCTAACCTGTATTATAATTAATATGCAAAAAACTAGGTAAAAAAAGCTCTCCTGGAGGCAGAAATATCGATGGTTTGGTTAGGTTAGGTTAGGTTAGTTAGGTTAGGTTAGGTTAGCAAGCTCTTACGAAACATAAAAAAAAGCAATTTTTTGACGTTTCGTGAGAGCTAGACTCACGTGTGGGGTGCCAAAAGATGCGTCTCCGCGCGGGTTAACTAAATGAACTGGAATAAAAATTTCAACGGAACAAAAATTTTGCACAGTGGGCCAAAAACCAGTTTTTTAATATAAAGCTGCGATGGCAATTTTTATAGTCGGGATAGCAGGAGCTAACCTGTATTATAATTAATATGCAAAAAACTAGGTAAAAAAAGCTCTCCTGGAGGCAGAAATATCGATGGTTTGGTTAGGTTAGGTTAGGTTAGTTTTGCACATTGGGCCAAAAACCAGTTTTTTAATATAAAGCTGCGATGGCAATTTTTATAGTCGGGATAGCAGGAGCTAACCTGTATTATAATTAATATGCAAAAAACTAGGTAAAAAAAGCTCTCCTGGAGGCAGAAATATCGATGGTTTGGTTAGGTTAGGTTAGGTTAGTTTTGCACATTGGGCCAAAAACCAGTTTTTTAATATAAAGCTGCGATGGCAATTTTTATAGTCGGGATAGCAGGAGCTAACCTGTATTATAATTAATATGCAAAAAACTAGGTAAAAAAAGCTCTCCTGGAGGCAGAAATATCGATGGTTTGGTTAGGTTAGGTTAGGTTAGTAAGGTTAGGTTAGGTTAGCAAGCTCTTACGAAACGTAAAAAAAAGCAATTTTTTGACGTTTCGTGAGATCTAGGCTCACGTGTGGGGTGTCAAAAGATGCGTCTCCGCGCGGGTTAACTAAATGAACTGGAATAAAAATTTCAACGGAACAAAAATTTTGCACAGTGGGCCAAAAACCAGTTTTTTAATATAAAGCTGCGATGGCAATTTTTATAGTCGGGATAGCAGGAGCTAACCTGTATTATAATTAATATGCAAAAAACTAGGTAAAAAAAGCTCTCCTGGAGGCAGAAATATCGATGGTTTGGTTAGGTTAGGTTAGGTTAGTAAGGTTAGGTTAGGTTAGCAAGCTCTTACGAAACGTAAAAAAAAAGCAATTTTTTGACGTTTCGTGAGAGCTAGGCTCACGTGTGGGGTGTCAAAAGTTGCGTCTCCGTGCGGGCTAACTAATTATGCTGAAATAAAAATTTTGATAGAACAAAAATTTTGCACAGTGTGCAAAAAACCAGTTTTTTGAGGAAAAATTTAGAAAATTTATACCAAAACCAGGACTCGGATACGCGAAACACGCACCGGGACACAGGTAAGGGTTGGTGGAGTCCTATAGAGTTTAAACCAAAAGAATCTATCGAGTAGAATTTAAGATAACTAAATTTGAAAATCAAAATTTTGTAAAAAACACAAATTGTGGGGTATTCAGAAAATAAAGCCGCGATGGTCAATTTTTAGCGTCTGGATAGCAGGAGCTAGCCTGTCTTATAATTACTATGCAAAAAACTAGGTCAAAATCGCGTTCCTGGAAGCTGAGAAATCGATCCGATGGTTTGGTTAGGTTAGGTTAGGTTAGTTTTGCACATTGGGCCAAAAACCAGTTTTTTAATTTAAAGCTGCGATGGCAATTTTTATAGTCGGGATAGCAGGAGCTAACCTGTATTATAATTAATATGCAAAAAACTAGGTAAAAAAGGCTCTCCTGGAGGCAGAAATATCGATGGTTTGGTTAGGTTAGGTTAGGTTAGTTAGGTTAGGTTAGGTTAGCAAGCTCTTACGAAACGTAAAAAAAAGCAATTTTTTGACGTTTCGTGAGATCTAGGCTCACGTGTGGGGTGTCAAAAGATGCGTCTCCGCGCGGGTTAACTAAATGAACTGGAATAAAAATTTCAACGGAACAAAAATTTTGCACAGTGGGCCAAAAACCAGTTTTTTAATATAAAGCTGCGATGGCAATTTTTATAGTCGGGATAGCAGGAGCTAACCTGTATTATAATTAATATGCAAAAAACTAGGTAAAAAAAGCTCTCCTGGAGGCAGAAATATCGATGGTTTGGTTAGGTTAGGTTAGGTTAGTAAGGTTAGGTTAGGTTAGCAAGCTCTTACGAAACGTAAAAAAAAAGCAATTTTTTGACGTTTCGTGAGAGCTAGGCTCACGTGTGGGGTGTCAAAAGTTGCGTCTCCGTGCGGGCTAACTAATTATGCTGAAATAAAAATTTTGATAGAACAAAAATTTTGCACAGTGTGCAAAAAACCAGTTTTTTGAGGAAAAATTTAGAAAATTTATACCAAAACCAGGACTCGGATACGCGAAACACGCACCGGGACACAGGTAAGGGTTGGTGGAGTCCTATAGAGTTTAAACCAAAAGAATCTATCGAGTAGAATTTAAGATAACTAAATTTGAAAATCAAAATTTTGTAAAAAACACAAATTGTGGGGTATTCAGAAAATAAAGCCGCGATGGTCAATTTTTAGCGTCTGGATAGCAGGAGCTAGCCTGTCTTATAATTACTATGCAAAAAACTAGGTCAAAATCGCGTTCCTGGAAGCTGAGAAATCGATCCGATGGTTTGGTTAGGTTAGGTTAGGTTAGTTTTGCACATTGGGCCAAAAACCAGTTTTTTAATTTAAAGCTGCGATGGCAATTTTTATAGTCGGGATAGCAGGAGCTAACCTGTATTATAATTAATATGCAAAAAACTAGGTAAAAAAGGCTCTCCTGGAGGCAGAAATATCGATGGTTTGGTTAGGTTAGGTTAGGTTAGTTAGGTTAGGTTAGGTTAGCAAGCTCTTACGAAACGTAAAAAAAAGCAATTTTTTGACGTTTCGTGAGATCTAGGCTCACGTGTGGGGTGTCAAAAGATGCGTCTCCGCGCGGGTTAACTAAATGAACTGGAATAAAAATTTCAACGGAACAAAAATTTTGCACAGTGGGCCAAAAACCAGTTTTTTAATATAAAGCTGCGATGGCAATTTTTATAGTTGAGATAGCAGGAGCTAACCTGTATTATAATTAATATGCAAAAAACTAGGTAAAAAAAGCTCTCCTGGAGGCAGAAATATCGATGGTTTGGTTAGGTTAGGTTAGGTTAGTTAGGTTAGGTTAGCAAGCTCTTACGAAACGTAAAAAAAAATCAATTTTTTGACGTTTCGTAAGAGCTAGGCTCACGTGTGGGGTGTCAAAAGATGCGTCTCCGCGCGGGTTAACTAAATGAACTGGAATAAAAATTTCAACGGAACAAAAATTTTGCACAGTGGGCCAAAAACCAGTTTTTTAATATAAAGCTGCGATGGCAATTTTTATAGTCGGGATAGCAGGAGCTAACCTGTATTATAATTAAATGCAAAAAACTAGGTAAAAATAGCTCTCCTGGAGGCAGAAATATCGATGGTTTGGTTAGGTTAGGTTAGGTTAGTTAGGTTAGGTTAGGTTAGCAAGCTCTTATCATGGAAGTCGTACTAGCTCTCACGATCCCCGGTCCAAGTGTGGGACGGAACACCGGGGTGGTTTTTAGTCAGTAAGAGTCTGACAGACCCCTTCGCCCGCCCCGGGCGAAGGACATCCATGAGGATTTTCCACCCCGGCAACAAAAAAAAAAAAAAAAAAAGGTTAGCAAGCTCTTACGAAACGTAAAAAAAAGCAATTTTTTGACGTTTCGTGAGAGCTAGGCTCACGTGTGGGGTGTCAAAAGATGCGTCTCCCCGTGGGTTAACTAAATGAACTGGAATAAAAATTTCAACGGAACAAAAATTTTGCACAGTGGGCCAAAAACTAGTTTTTTAATATAAAGCTGCGATGGCAATTTTTATAGTCGGGATAGCAGGAGCTAACCTGTATTATAATTAATATGCAAAAAACTAGGTAAAAAAAGCTCTCCTGGAGGCAGAAATATCGATGGTTTGGTTAGGTTAGGTTAGGTTAGCAAGCTCTTACGAAACGTAAAAAAAAAGCAATTTTTTGACATTTCGTGAGAGCTAGGCTCACGTGTGGGGTGTCAAAAGATGCGTCTCCGCGCGGTTTAACTAAATGATTTGAAATAAAAATTTCAACGAAACAAAAATTTTGCACAGTGGGCCAAAAACCAGTTTTTTAATATAAAGCTGCGATGGCAATTTTTATAGTCGGGATAGCAGGAGCTAACCTGTATTATAATTAATATGCAAAAAACTAGGTAAAAAAAGCTCTCCTGGAGGCAGAAATATCGATGGTTTGGTTAGGTTAGGTTAGGTTAGTTAGGTTAGGTTAGGTTAGCAAGCTCTTACGAAACATAAAAAAAAGCAATTTTTTGACGTTTCGTGAGAGCTAGACTCACGTGTGGGGTGCCAAAAGATGCGTCTCCGCGCGGGTTAACTAAATGAACTGGAATAAAAATTTCAACGGAACAAAAATTTTGCACAGTGGGCCAAAAACCAGTTTTTTAATATAAAGCTGCGATGGCAATTTTTATAGTCGGGATAGCAGGAGCTAACCTGTATTATAATTAATATGCAAAAAACTAGGTAAAAAAAGCTCTCCTGGAGGCAGAAATATCGATGGTTTGGTTAGGTTAGGTTAGGTTAGTTTTGCACATTGGGCCAAAAACCAGTTTTTTAATATAAAGCTGCGATGGCAATTTTTATAGTCGGGATAGCAGGAGCTAACCTGTATTATAATTAATATGCAAAAAACTAGGTAAAAAAAGCTCTCCTGGAGGCAGAAATATCGATGGTTTGGTTAGGTTAGGTTAGGTTAGTTTTGCACATTGGGCCAAAAACCAGTTTTTTAATATAAAGCTGCGATGGCAATTTTTATAGTCGGGATAGCAGGAGCTAACCTGTATTATAATTAATATGCAAAAAACTAGGTAAAAAAAGCTCTCCTGGAGGCAGAAATATCGATGGTTTGGTTAGGTTAGGTTAGGTTAGTAAGGTTAGGTTAGGTTAGCAAGCTCTTACGAAACGTAAAAAAAAGCAATTTTTTGACGTTTCGTGAGATCTAGGCTCACGTGTGGGGTGTCAAAAGATGCGTCTCCGCGCGGGTTAACTAAATGAACTGGAATAAAAATTTCAACGGAACAAAAATTTTGCACAGTGGGCCAAAAACCAGTTTTTTAATATAAAGCTGCGATGGCAATTTTTATAGTCGGGATAGCAGGAGCTAACCTGTATTATAATTAATATGCAAAAAACTAGGTAAAAAAAGCTCTCCTGGAGGCAGAAATATCGATGGTTTGGTTAGGTTAGGTTAGGTTAGTAAGGTTAGGTTAGGTTAGCAAGCTCTTACGAAACGTAAAAAAAAAGCAATTTTTTGACGTTTCGTGAGAGCTAGGCTCACGTGTGGGGTGTCAAAAGTTGCGTCTCCGTGCGGGCTAACTAATTATGCTGAAATAAAAATTTTGATAGAACAAAAATTTTGCACAGTGTGCAAAAAACCAGTTTTTTGAGGAAAAATTTAGAAAATTTATACCAAAACCAGGACTCGGATACGCGAAACACGCACCGGGACACAGGTAAGGGTTGGTGGAGTCCTATAGAGTTTAAACCAAAAGAATCTATCGAGTAGAATTTAAGATAACTAAATTTGAAAATCAAAATTTTGTAAAAAACACAAATTGTGGGGTATTCAGAAAATAAAGCCGCGATGGTCAATTTTTAGCGTCTGGATAGCAGGAGCTAGCCTGTCTTATAATTACTATGCAAAAAACTAGGTCAAAATCGCGTTCCTGGAAGCTGAGAAATCGATCCGATGGTTTGGTTAGGTTAGGTTAGGTTAGTTTTGCACATTGGGCCAAAAACCAGTTTTTTAATTTAAAGCTGCGATGGCAATTTTTATAGTCGGGATAGCAGGAGCTAACCTGTATTATAATTAATATGCAAAAAACTAGGTAAAAAAGGCTCTCCTGGAGGCAGAAATATCGATGGTTTGGTTAGGTTAGGTTAGGTTAGTTAGGTTAGGTTAGGTTAGCAAGCTCTTACGAAACGTAAAAAAAAGCAATTTTTTGACGTTTCGTGAGATCTAGGCTCACGTGTGGGGTGTCAAAAGATGCGTCTCCGCGCGGGTTAACTAAATGAACTGGAATAAAAATTTCAACGGAACAAAAATTTTGCACAGTGGGCCAAAAACCAGTTTTTTAATATAAAGCTGCGATGGCAATTTTTATAGTTGAGATAGCAGGAGCTAACCTGTATTATAATTAATATGCAAAAAACTAGGTAAAAAAAGCTCTCCTGGAGGCAGAAATATCGATGGTTTGGTTAGGTTAGGTTAGGTTAGTTAGGTTAGGTTAGCAAGCTCTTACGAAACGTAAAAAAAAATCAATTTTTTGACGTTTCGTAAGAGCTAGGCTCACGTGTGGGGTGTCAAAAGATGCGTCTCCGCGCGGGTTAACTAAATGAACTGGAATAAAAATTTCAACGGAACAAAAATTTTGCACAGTGGGCCAAAAACCAGTTTTTTAATATAAAGCTGCGATGGCAATTTTTATAGTCGGGATAGCAGGAGCTAACCTGTATTATAATTAAATGCAAAAAACTAGGTAAAAATAGCTCTCCTGGAGGCAGAAATATCGATGGTTTGGTTAGGTTAGGTTAGGTTAGTTAGGTTAGGTTAGGTTAGCAAGCTCTTATCATGGAAGTCGTACTAGCTCTCACGATCCCCGGTCCAAGTGTGGGACGGAACACCGGGGTGGTTTTTAGTCAGTAAGAGTCTGACAGACCCCTTCGCCCGCCCCGGGCGAAGGACATCCATGAGGATTTTCCACCCCGGCAACAAAAAAAAAAAAAAAAAAAGGTTAGCAAGCTCTTACGAAACGTAAAAAAAAGCAATTTTTTGACGTTTCGTGAGAGCTAGGCTCACGTGTGGGGTGTCAAAAGATGCGTCTCCCCGTGGGTTAACTAAATGAACTGGAATAAAAATTTCAACGGAACAAAAATTTTGCACAGTGGGCCAAAAACTAGTTTTTTAATATAAAGCTGCGATGGCAATTTTTATAGTCGGGATAGCAGGAGCTAACCTGTATTATAATTAATATGCAAAAAACTAGGTAAAAAAAGCTCTCCTGGAGGCAGAAATATCGATGGTTTGGTTAGGTTAGGTTAGGTTAGCAAGCTCTTACGAAACGTAAAAAAAAAGCAATTTTTTGACATTTCGTGAGAGCTAGGCTCACGTGTGGGGTGTCAAAAGATGCGTCTCCGCGCGGTTTAACTAAATGATTTGAAATAAAAATTTCAACGAAACAAAAATTTTGCACAGTGGGCCAAAAACCAGTTTTTTAATATAAAGCTGCGATGGCAATTTTTATAGTCGGGATAGCAGGAGCTAACCTGTATTATAATTAATATGCAAAAAACTAGGTAAAAAAAGCTCTCCTGGAGGCAGAAATATCGATGGTTTGGTTAGGTTAGGTTAGGTTAGTTAGGTTAGGTTAGGTTAGCAAGCTCTTACGAAACATAAAAAAAAGCAATTTTTTGACGTTTCGTGAGAGCTAGACTCACGTGTGGGGTGCCAAAAGTTGCGTCTCCGTGCGGGCTAACTAATTATGCTGAAATAAAAATTTTGATAGAACAAAAATTTTGCACAGTGTGCAAAAAACCAGTTTTTTGAGGAAAAATTTAGAAAATTTATACCAAAACCAGGACTCGGATACGCGAAACACGCACCGGGACACAGGTAAGGGTTGGTGGAGTCCTATAGAGTTTAAACCAAAAGAATCTATCGAGTAGAATTTAAGATAACTAAATTTGAAAATCAAAATTTTGTAAAAAACACAAATTGTGGGGTATTCAGAAAATAAAGCCGCGATGGTCAATTTTTAGCGTCTGGATAGCAGGAGCTAGCCTGTCTTATAATTACTATGCAAAAAACTAGGTCAAAATCGCGTTCCTGGAAGCTGAGAAATCGATCCGATGGTTTGGTTAGGTTAGGTTAGGTTAGTTTTGCACATTGGGCCAAAAACCAGTTTTTTAATTTAAAGCTGCGATGGCAATTTTTATAGTCGGGATAGCAGGAGCTAACCTGTATTATAATTAATATGCAAAAAACTAGGTAAAAAAGGCTCTCCTGGAGGCAGAAATATCGATGGTTTGGTTAGGTTAGGTTAGGTTAGTTAGGTTAGGTTAGGTTAGCAAGCTCTTACGAAACGTAAAAAAAAGCAATTTTTTGACGTTTCGTGAGATCTAGGCTCACGTGTGGGGTGTCAAAAGATGCGTCTCCGCGCGGGTTAACTAAATGAACTGGAATAAAAATTTCAACGGAACAAAAATTTTGCACAGTGGGCCAAAAACCAGTTTTTTAATATAAAGCTGCGATGGCAATTTTTATAGTTGAGATAGCAGGAGCTAACCTGTATTATAATTAATATGCAAAAAACTAGGTAAAAAAAGCTCTCCTGGAGGCAGAAATATCGATGGTTTGGTTAGGTTAGGTTAGGTTAGTTAGGTTAGGTTAGCAAGCTCTTACGAAACGTAAAAAAAAATCAATTTTTTGACGTTTCGTAAGAGCTAGGCTCACGTGTGGGGTGTCAAAAGATGCGTCTCCGCGCGGGTTAACTAAATGAACTGGAATAAAAATTTCAACGGAACAAAAATTTTGCACAGTGGGCCAAAAACCAGTTTTTTAATATAAAGCTGCGATGGCAATTTTTATAGTCGGGATAGCAGGAGCTAACCTGTATTATAATTAAATGCAAAAAACTAGGTAAAAATAGCTCTCCTGGAGGCAGAAATATCGATGGTTTGGTTAGGTTAGGTTAGGTTAGTTAGGTTAGGTTAGGTTAGCAAGCTCTTATCATGGAAGTCGTACTAGCTCTCACGATCCCCGGTCCAAGTGTGGGACGGAACACCGGGGTGGTTTTTAGTCAGTAAGAGTCTGACAGACCCCTTCGCCCGCCCCGGGCGAAGGACATCCATGAGGATTTTCCACCCCGGCAACAAAAAAAAAAAAAAAAAAAGGTTAGCAAGCTCTTACGAAACGTAAAAAAAAGCAATTTTTTGACGTTTCGTGAGAGCTAGGCTCACGTGTGGGGTGTCAAAAGATGCGTCTCCCCGTGGGTTAACTAAATGAACTGGAATAAAAATTTCAACGGAACAAAAATTTTGCACAGTGGGCCAAAAACTAGTTTTTTAATATAAAGCTGCGATGGCAATTTTTATAGTCGGGATAGCAGGAGCTAACCTGTATTATAATTAATATGCAAAAAACTAAGTAAAAAAAGCTCTCCTGGAGGCAGAAATATCGATGGTTTGGTTAGGTTAGGTTAGGTTAGCAAGCTCTTACGAAACGTAAAAAAAAAGCAATTTTTTGACATTTCGTGAGAGCTAGGCTCACGTGTGGGGTGTCAAAAGATGCGTCTCCGCGCGGTTTAACTAAATGATTTGAAATAAAAATTTCAACGAAACAAAAATTTTGCACAGTGGGCCAAAAACCAGTTTTTTAATATAAAGCTGCGATGGCAATTTTTATAGTCGGGATAGCAGGAGCTAACCTGTATTATAATTAATATGCAAAAAACTAGGTAAAAAAAGCTCTCCTGGAGGCAGAAATATCGATGGTTTGGTTAGGTTAGGTTAGGTTAGTTAGGTTAGGTTAGGTTAGCAAGCTCTTACGAAACATAAAAAAAAGCAATTTTTTGACGTTTCGTGAGAGCTAGACTCACGTGTGGGGTGCCAAAAGATGCGTCTCCGCGCGGGTTAACTAAATGAACTGGAATAAAAATTTCAACGGAACAAAAATTTTGCACAGTGGGCCAAAAACCAGTTTTTTAATATAAAGCTGCGATGGCAATTTTTATAGTCGGGATAGCAGGAGCTAACCTGTATTATAATTAATATGCAAAAAACTAGGTAAAAAAAGCTCTCCTGGAGGCAGAAATATCGATGGTTTGGTTAGGTTAGGTTAGGTTAGTTTTGCACATTGGGCCAAAAACCAGTTTTTTAATATAAAGCTGCGATGGCAATTTTTATAGTCGGGATAGCAGGAGCTAACCTGTATTATAATTAATATGCAAAAAACTAGGTAAAAAAAGCTCTCCTGGAGGCAGAAATATCGATGGTTTGGTTAGGTTAGGTTAGGTTAGTTTTGCACATTGGGCCAAAAACCAGTTTTTTAATATAAAGCTGCGATGGCAATTTTTATAGTCGGGATAGCAGGAGCTAACCTGTATTATAATTAATATGCAAAAAACTAGGTAAAAAAAGCTCTCCTGGAGGCAGAAATATCGATGGTTTGGTTAGGTTAGGTTAGGTTAGTAAGGTTAGGTTAGGTTAGCAAGCTCTTACGAAACGTAAAAAAAAGCAATTTTTTGACGTTTCGTGAGATCTAGGCTCACGTGTGGGGTGTCAAAAGATGCGTCTCCGCGCGGGTTAACTAAATGAACTGGAATAAAAATAACTAAATGAACTGGAATAAAAATTTCAACGGAACAAAAATTTTGCACAGTGGGCCAAAAACCAGTTTTTTAATATAAAGCTGCGATGGCAATTTTTATAGTTGAGATAGCAGGAGCTAACCTGTATTATAATTAATATGCAAAAAACTAGGTAAAAAAAGCTCTCCTGGAGGCAGAAATATCGATGGTTTGGTTAGGTTAGGTTACGAAACGTAAAAAAAAAGCAATTTTTTGACGTTTCGTGAGAGCTAGGCTCACGTGTGGTGTGTCAAAAGATGCGTCTCCGCGCGGGTTAACTAAATGATTTGGAATAAAAATTTCAACGAAACAATAATTTTGCACAGTGGGCCAAAAACCAGTTTTTTAATATAAAGCTGCGATGGCAATTTTTATAGTCGGGATAGCAGGAGCTAACCTGTATTATAATTAATATGCAAAAAACTAGGTAAAAAAAGCTCTTCTGGAGGCAGAAATATCGATGGTTTGGTTAGGTTAGGTTAGGTTAGTTAGGTTAGGTTAGGTTAGCAAGCTCTTACGAAACATAAAAAAAAGCAATTTTTTGACGTTTCGTGAGAGCTAGGCTCACGTGTGGGGTGTCAAAAGATGCGTCTCCGCGCGGGTTAACTAAATGAACTGGAATAAAAATTTCAACGGAACAAAAATTTTGCACAGTGGGCCAAAAACCAGTTTTTTAATATAAAGCTGCGATGGCAATTTTTATAGTCGGGATAGCAGGAGCTAACCTGTATTATAATTAATATGCAAAAAACTAGGTAAAAAAAGCTCTCCTGGAGGCAGAAATATCGATGGTTTGGTTAGGTTAGGTTAGGTTAGTTAGGTTAGGTTAGGTTAGCAAGCTCTTACGAAACGTAAAAAAAAAGCAATTTTTTGACGTTTCGTGAGAGCTAGGCTCACGTGTGGGGTGTCAAAAGATGCGTCTCCGCGCGGGATAACTAAATGAACTGGAATAAAAATTTCAACGGAACAAAAATTTTGCACAGTGGGCCAAAAACCAGTTTTTTAATATAAAGCTGCGATGGCAATTTTTATAGTCGGGATAGCAGAAGCTAACCTGTATTATAATTAATATGCAAAAAACTAGGTAAAAAAGCTCTCCTGGAGGCAGAAATATCGATGGTTTGGTTAGGTTAGGTTAGGTTAGTTAGGTTAGGTTAGCAAGCTCTTACGAAACGTAAAAAAAAAAGCAATTTTTGACGTTTCGTGAGAGCTAGGCTCACGTGTGGGGTGTCAAAAGATGCGTCTCCGCGCGGGATAACTAAATGAACTGGAATAAAAATTTCAACGGAACAAAAATTTTGCACAGTGGGCCAAAAACCAGTTTTTTAATATAAAGCTGCGATGGCAATTTTTGTAGTCGGGATAGCAGGAGCTAACCTGTATTATAATTAATATGCAAAAAACTAGGTAAAAAAAGCTCTCCTGGAGGCAGAAATATCGATGGTTTGGTTAGGTTAGGTTAGGTTAGGTTAGTTAGGTTAGGTTAGGTTAGGTTTCAGCTTGCCTTGAGCAGGGCCACTTCCCCGCTCAGTGGAAGACAGGTCGTCTGGTGCTGCTCAAGAAAGCGGGGCGCCCAGCAGACTCGCCGTCCGCATACCGGCCCATAGTGCTGCTAGACGAGGTGGGTAAGCTTTTTGAGCGGATAATTGCTGCCCGCCTCGACAGCCACTTGTACAGAGAGGGGCCGGATCTGGACGACAGTCAGTTCGGTTTTCGGCATGGGCGCTCCACAATCGACGCCATAATGCGGGTTAGAGTTCTGGCGGAGGAAGCGGTTTCCCGGGGCGGGGTGATGCTGGCGGTGTCCTTGGACATATCCAACGCCTTCTGCCCTGGAGTTGTATTCGGGAGGCACTAAGGTACCACAGGGTGCCCCGCTACCTCCGCCGCATCGTTGGGGCTTATTTGGCGGAAAGGTGTGTCACCTACAGGGGACGCGACGGTGAGGGCCGTCGCGATATGTCGTGCGGTGTTCCGCAGGGCTCGGTCCTAGGCCCACCCCTGTGGAACATCGGTTACGACTGGGTGCTGAGGGGCGAGCTCCAACCGGGAGTGGACCTGACGTGTTACGCAGACGACACGCTGGTCACGGCCCGGGGGAGCTCGTACAGGGAGGCAGCGTTGCTGGCGACATCTGCGGTCTCACAGGTGGTGGGTCGCATACGACGCCTGGGGCTGGAGGTGGCCCTCAACAAGTCGGAGGCCGTAGTTTTTCATGGCCCCCGACGGGCGCCGCCGCCGGGATCACACATCGTGGTCGGGGGAGTCCAAATCGCTGTCGAGTCCACCATGAAGTACCTAGGATTGGTGCTCGACAGCCGGTGGGACTTTGGCCCTCATTTTCGGCGGCTAACACCTAGGTTGATGGGCGCCGCGGGCGCGCTCGCAACGCTGCTTCCCAATCTGGGGGGCCCGAGCACCGCCTGTAGGCGGTTGTACTTGGGGATCGTGCGATCCATGGCTTTGTACGGGGCCCCGGTGTGGGCTTCTGACCTGACGGCCGGCAGCATCGCAATACTGCGAAGACCGCAGAGGGCGATGGCCGTCAGGACTATCAGAGGATATCGCACGATCTCCTACGAGGCGGGTTGTGCACTGGCCGGATCTCCGCCCTGGGATATGGAGGCGAGAGTCCTCGCCTCGCTGTACCGGTGGCGCGAGGAGGTGCGGACGCGGGGCGGTGAACCATTGCAGCGCGAGATCGAGTTGCGTCGGTCACAGCTCCATGAGGGCATGATGGCAGAATGGCGGGATAGGCTTTTGCGCCCTACCGCCGGCCTTGCTACCGTCGACGCGATCCGACCAGTGCTCGACGAATGGCTCGGGAGGAAGCACGGCTCCCTGTCGTTTCGAGCAACGCAGGTGCTCACGGGTCATGGCTGCTTCGGGAAGTACTTGTGTCGCATAAACAGGGAGCCAGACGCTCGGTGCCATCACTGCACCGACTGTCGGGAGGACACGGCGCAGCACACACTGGCAGAGTGTGCCGCATGGGAGGAGCAGCGCCGTGCCCTCGTATCCGAAGTGGGCCCCGACCTGTCGCTGTCGGCCGTCGCTCGTTCGATGGTCGGGAGCGCCGAGTCGTGGGATGCAGTGATCTCCTTCTGTGAAGCCGTAATTTCGCAGAAGGAGGCTGCGGAGAGGGAGAGGGAGGCCGTGGCCACTCTCCCGATCCGCAGCAGGCGTACCGGGCGTCGGAGGAGGGCGGACAACGCCCTCTTCCAGCCCCCCTAAACAGGTCCGGAGGGACGGCGGACTCGGGGTCATCCGCCGCCCCTCATCCAGCAGGACCCGAGGCGGCAGCGCGTATTGTTCCACGCGCGCGCCTATTAGACGTCGCGGGGAGAGGACACCTCACTCTCCCTGCGAGCCAGAGGTGGCCAGCATAGGCGGGCCGGCACTAGCCGGGGATCATGGAAGTCGTATTAGCTCTCACGATCCCCGGTTCAAGTGTGGGAAGGAACACCGGGGTGGTTTTTAGTCAGTAAGAGTCTGACAGACCCCTTCGCCTGCCCCGGGCGAAGGACATCCATGAGGATTTTCCACCCCGGCAACAAAAAAAAAAAAAAAAAACGTTAGGTTAGGTTAGTTAGGTTAGGTTAGGTTAGCAAGCTCTTACGAAACGTAAAAAACAAGCAATTTTTTGACGTTTCATGAGAGCTAGGCTCACGTGTGGGGTGTCAAAAGATGCGTCTCCGCGCGGGTTAACTAAATGAACTGGAATAAAAATTTCAACGGAACAAAAATTTTGCACATTGGGCCAAAAACCAGTTTTTTAATATAAAGCTGCGATGGCAATTTTTATAGTCGGGATAGCAGGAGCTAACCTGTATTATAATTAATATGCAAAAAACTAGGTAAAAAAAGCTCTTCTGGAGGCAGAAATATCGATGGTTTGGTTAGGTTAGGTTAGGTTAGCAAGCTCTTACGAAACGTAAAAAAAAGCAATTTTTTGACGTTTCGTGAGAGCTAGGCTCACGTGTGGGGTGTCAAAAGATTCGACTCCGCGCGGGTTAACTAAATGATTTGGAATAAAAATTTCAACGGAACAAAAATTTTGCACGGTGGGCCAAAAACCAGTTTTTTAATATAAAGCTGCGATGGCAATTTTTATAGTCGGGATAGCAGAAGCTAACCTGTATTATAATTAATATGCAAAAAACTAGGTAAAAAAAGCTCTCCTGGAGGCAGAAATATCGATGGTTTGGTTAGGTTAGGTTAGGTTAGTTAGGTTAGGTTAGGTTAGCAAGCTCTTTCGAAACGTAAAAAAAAGCAATTTTTTGACGTTTCGTGAGAGCTAGGCTCACGTGTGGGGTGTCAAAAGATGCGTCTCCGCGCGGGATAACTAAATGAACTGGAATAAAAATTTCAACGGAAAAAAAATTTTGCACAGTGGGCCAAAAACCAGTTTTTTAATATAAAGCTGCGATGGCAATTTTTGTAGTCGGGATAGCAGGAGCTAACCTGTATTATAATTAATATGCAAAAAACTAGGTAAAAAAAGCTCTCCTGGAGGCAGAAATATCGATGGTTTGGTTAGGTTAGGTTAGGTTAGGTTAGTTAGGTTAGGTTGGGTTAGCTAGCTCTTACGAAACGTAAAAAAAAGCAATTTTTTGACGTTTCGTGAGATGTAGGCTCACGTGTGGGGTGTCAAAAGATGCGTCTCCGCGCGGGTTAACTAAATGAACTGGAATAAAAATTTCAACGGAAAAAAAATTTTGCACAGTGGGCCAAAAACCAGTTTTTTAATATAAAGCTGCGATGGCAATTTATAGTTGAGATAGCAGGAGCTAACCTGTATTATAATTAATATGCAAAAAACTAGGTAAAAAAAGCTCTCCTGGAGGCAGAAATATCGATGGTTTGGTAAGGTTAGGTTAGGTTAGCAAGCTCTTACGAAACGTAAAAAAAAGCAATTTTTTGACGTTTCGTGAGAGCTAGGCTCACGTGTGGGGTGTCAAAAGATTCGACTCCGCGCGGGTTAACTAAATGATTTGGAATAAAAATTTCAACGGAACAAAAATTTTGCACGGTGGGCCAAAAACCAGTTTTTTAAAATAAAGCTGCGATGGCAATTTTTATAGTCGGGATAGCAGAAGCTAACCTGTATTATAATTAATATGCAAAAAACTAGGTAAAAAAAGCTCTCCTGGAGGCAGAAATATCGATGGTTTGATTAGGTTAGGTTAGGTTAGTTAGGTTAGGTTAGGCTAGCAAGCTCTTACGAAACGTAAAAAAAAGCAATTTTTTGACGTTTCGTGAGATCTAGGCTCACGTGTGGGGTGTCAAAAGATGCGTCTCCGCGCGGGTTATTTAAATGATTTGGAATAAAAATTTCAACGGAACAAAAATTTTGCACAGTGGGCCAAAAACCAGTTTTTTAATATAAAGCTGCGATGGCAATTTTTATAGTCGGGATAGCAGGAGCTCACCTGTATTATAATTAATATGCAAAAAACTAGGTAAAAAAAGCTCTCCTGGAGGCAGAAATATCTATGGTTTGGTTAGGTTAGGTTAGGTTAGCAAGCTCTTACGAAACGTAAAAAAAAAGCAATTTTTTGACGTTTCGTGAGAGCTAGGCTCACGTGTGGGGTGTCAAAAGATGCGTCTCCGCGCGGGTTAACTAAATGATTTGGAATAAAAATTTCAACGGAACAAAAATTTTGCACAGTGGGCCAAAAACCAGTTTTTTAATATAAAGCTGCGATGGCAATTTTTATAGTCGGGATAGCAGGAGCTAACCTGTATTATAATTAATATGCAAAAAACTAGGTAAAAAAAGCTCTCCTGGAGGCAGAAATATCGATGGTTTGGTTAGGTTAGGTTAGGTTAGTTAGGTTAGGTTAGGTTAGCAAGCTCTTACGAAACGTAAAAAAAAAGCAATTTTTTGACGTTTCGTGAGAGCTAGGCTCACGTGTGGGGTGTCAAAAGATGCGTCTCCGCGCGGGATAACTAAATGAACTGGAATAAAAATTTCAACGGAACAAAAATTTTGCACAGTGGGCCAAAAACCTGTTTTTTAATATAAAGCTGCGATGGCAATTTTTATAGTCGGGATAGCAGGAGCTAACCTGTATTATAATTAATATGCAAAAAACTAGGTAAAAAAAGCTCTCCTGGAGGCAGAAATATCGATGGTTTGGTTAGGTTAGGTTAGGTTAGTTAGGTTAGGTTAGGTTAGCAAGCTCTTACGAAACGTAAAAAAAAGCAATTTTTTGACGTTTCGTGAGATCTAGGCTCACGTGTGGGGTGTCAAAAGATGCGTCTCCGCGCGGGTTAACTAAATGATTTGGAATAAAAATTTCAACGGAACAAAAATTTTGCACAGTGGGCCAAAAACCAGTTTTTTAATATAAAGCTGCGATGGCAATTTTTATAGTCGGGATAGCAGGAGCTAACCTGTATTATAATTAATATCCAAAAAACTAGGTAAAAAAAGCTCTCCTGGAGGCAGAAATATCGATGGTTTGGTTAGGTTAGGTTAGGTTAGCAAGCTCTTACGAAACGTAAAAAAAAGCAATTTTTTGACGTTTCGTGAGAGCTAGGCTCACGTGTGGGGTGTCAAAAGATGCGTCTCCGCGCGGGTTAACTAAATGATTTGAAATAAAAATTTCAACGGAACAAAAATTTTGCACATTGGGCCAAAAACCAGTTTTTTAATATAAAGCTGCGATGGCAATTTTTATAGTCGGGATAGCAGGAGCTAACCTGTATTATAATTAATATGCAAAAAACTAGGTAAAAAAAGCTCTCCTGGAGGCAGAAATATCGATGGTTTGGTTAGGTTAGGTTAGGTTAGCAAGCTCTTACGAAACGTAAAAAAAAGCAATTTTTTGACGTTTCGTGAGAGCTAGGCTCACGTGTGTGGTGTCAAAAGATTCGACTCCGCGCGGGTTAACTAAATGATTTGGAATAAAAATTTCAACGGAACAAAAATTTTGCACGGTGGGCCAAAAACCAGTTTTTTAATATAAAGCTGCGATGGCAATTTTTATAGTCGGGATAGCAGAAGCTAACCTGTATTATAATTAATATGCAAAAAACTAGGTAAACAAAGCTCTCCTGGAGGCAGAAATATCGATGGTTTGGTTAGGTTAGGTTAGCAAGCTCTTACGAAACGTAAAAAAAAGCAATTTTTTGACGTTTCGTGAGAGCTAGGCTCACGTGTGGGGTGTCAAAAGATGCGTCTCCGCGCGGGATAACTAAATGAACTGGAATAAAAATTTCAACGGAACAAAAATTTTGCACAGTGGGCCAAAAACCAGTTTTTTAATATAAAGCTGCGATGGCAATTTTTGTAGTCGGGATAGCAGGAGCTAACCTGTATTATAATTAATATGCAAAAAACTAGGTAAAAAAAGCTCTCCTGGAGGCAGAAATATCGATGGTTTGGTTAGGTTAGGTTAGGTTAGGTTAGTTAGGTTAGGTTGGGTTAGCTAGCTCTTACGAAACGTAAAAAAAAGCAATTTTTTGACGTTTCGTGAGATCTAGGCTCACGTGTGGGGTGTCAAAAGATGCGTCTCCGCGCGGGTTAACTAAATGAACTGGAATAAGAATTTCAACGGAACAAAAATTTTGCACAGTGGGCCAAAAACCAGTTTTTTAATATAAAGCTGCGATGGCAATTTTTATAGTTGAGATAGCAGGAGCTAACCTGTATTATAATTAATATGCAAAAAACTAGGTAAAAAAAGCTCTCCTGGAGGCAGAAATATCGATGGTTTGGTTAGGTTAGGTTAGGTTAGCAAGCTCTTTCGAAACGTAAAAAAAAAGCAATTTTTTGACGTTTCGTGAGATCTAGGCTCACGTGTGGGGTGTCAAAAGATGCGTCTCCGCGCGGCTTAACTAAATGATTTGGAATAAAAATTTCAACGGAACAAAAATTTTGCACAGTGGGCCAAAAACCAGTTTTTTAATATAAAGCTGCGATGGCAATTTTTATAGTCGGGATAGCAGGAGCTCACCTGTATTATAATTAATATGCAAAAAACTAGGTAAAAAAAGCTCTCCTGGAGGCAGAAATATCGATGGTTTGGTTAGGTTAGGTTAGGTTAGTTAGGTTAGGTTAGGTTAGCAAGCTCTTACGAAACGTAAAAAAAAGCAATTTTTTGACGTTTCGTGAGATCTAGGCTCACGTGTGGGGTGTCAAAAGATGCGTCTCCGCGCGGGTTAACTAAATGATTTGGAATAAAAATTTCAACGGAACAAAAATTTTGCACAGTGGGCCAAAAACCAGTTTTTTAATATAAAGCTGCGATGGCAATTTTTATAGTCGGGATAGCAGGAGCTAACCTGTATTATAATTAATATCCAAAAAACTAGGTAAAAAAAGCTCTCCTGGAGGCAGAAATATCGATGGTTTGGTTAGGTTAGGTTAGGTTAGCAAGCTCTTACGAAACGTAAAAAAAAGCAATTTTTTGACGTTTCGTGAGAGCTAGGCTCACGTGTGGGGTGTCAAAAGATGCGTCTCCGCGCGGGTTAACTAAATGATTTGGAATAAAAATTTCAACGGAACAAAAATTTTGCACATTGGGCCAAAAACCAGTTTTTTAATATAAAGCTGCGATGGCAATTTTTATAGTCGGGATAGCAGGAGCTAACCTGTATTATAATTAATATGCAAAAAACTAGGTAAAAAAAGCTCTCCTGGAGGCAGAAATATCGATGGTTTGGTTAGGTTAGGTTAGGTTAGCAAGCTCTTACGAAACGTAAAAAAAAGCAATTTTTTGACGTTTCGTGAGAGCTAGGCTCACGTGTGTGGTGTCAAAAGATTCGACTCCGCGCGGGTTAACTAAATGATTTGGAATAAAAATTTCAACGGAACAAAAATTTTGCACGGTGGGCCAAAAACCAGTTTTTTAATATAAAGCTGCGATGGCAATTTTTATAGTCGGGATAGCAGAAGCTAACCTGTATTATAATTAATATGCAAAAAACTAGGTAAACAAAGCTCTCCTGGAGGCAGAAATATCGATGGTTTGGTTAGGTTAGGTTAGTAAGGTTAGGTTAGGTTAGCAAGCTCTTACGAAACGTAAAAAAAAGCAATTTTTTGACGTTTCGTGAGAGCTAGGCTCACGTGTGGGGTGTCAAAAGATGCGTCTCCGCGCGGGATAACTAAATGAACTGGAATAAAAATTTCAACGGAACAAAAATTTTGCACAGTGGGCCAAAAACCAGTTTTTTAATATAAAGCTGCGATGGCAATTTTTGTAGTCGGGATAGCAGGAGCTAACCTGTATTATAATTAATATGCAAAAAACTAGGTAAAAAAAGCTCTCCTGGAGGCAGAAATATCGATGGTTTGGTTAGGTTAGGTTAGGTTAGGTTAGTTAGGTTAGGTTGGGTTAGCTAGCTCTTACGAAACGTAAAAAAAAGCAATTTTTTGACGTTTCGTGAGATCTAGGCTCACGTGTGGGGTGTCAAAAGATGCGTCTCCGCGCGGGTTAACTAAATGAACTGGAATAAGAATTTCAACGGAACAAAAATTTTGCACAGTGGGCCAAAAACCAGTTTTTTAATATAAAGCTGCGATGGCAATTTTTATAGTTGAGATAGCAGGAGCTAACCTGTATTATAATTAATATGCAAAAAACTAGGTAAAAAAAGCTCTCCTGGAGGCAGAAATATCGATGGTTTGGTTAGGTTAGGTTAGGTTAGCAAGCTCTTTCGAAACGTAAAAAAAAAGCAATTTTTTGACGTTTCGTGAGATCTAGGCTCACGTGTGGGGTGTCAAAAGATGCGTCTCCGCGCGGCTTAACTAAATGATTTGGAATAAAAATTTCAACGGAACAAAAATTTTGCACAGTGGGCCAAAAACCAGTTTTTTAATATAAAGCTGCGATGGCAATTTTTATAGTCGGGATAGCAGGAGCTCACCTGTATTATAATTAATATGCAAAAAACTAGGTAAATAAAGCTCTCCTGGAGGCAGAAATATCTATGGTTTGGTTAGGTTAGGTTAGGTTAGCAAGCTCTTACGAAACGTAAAAAAAAAGCAATTTTTTGACGTTTCGTGAGAGCTAGGCTCACGTGTGGGGTGTCAAAAGATGCGTCTCCGCGCGGGTTAACTAAATGATTTGGAATAAAAATTTCAACGGAACAAAATTTTTGCACAGTGGGCCAAAAACCAGTTTTTTAATATAAAGCTGCGATGGCAATTTTTATAGTCGGGATAGCAGGAGCTAACCTGTATTATAATTAATATGCAAAAAACTAGGTAAAAAAAGCTCTCCTGGAGGCAGAAATATCGATGGTTTGGTTAGGTTAGGTTAGGTTAGCAAGCTCTTACGAAACGTAAAAAAAAGCAATTTTTTGACGTTTCGTGAGAGCTAGGCTCACGTGTGGGGTGTCAAAAGATTCGACTCCGCGCGGGTTAACTAAATGATTTGGAATAAAAATTTCAACGGAACAAAAATTTTGCACGGTGGGCCAAAAACCAGTTTTTTAATATAAAGCTGCGATGGCAATTTTTATAGTCGGGATAGCAGAAGCTAACCTGTATTATAATTAATATGCAAAAAACTAGGTAAAAAAAGCTCTCCTGGAGGCAGAAATATCGATGGTTTGGTTAGGTTAGGTTAGGTTAGTTAGGTTAGGTTAGGTTAGCAAGCTCTTACGAAACGTAAAAAAAAAGCAATTTTTTAACGTTTTGTGAGAGCTAGGCTCACGTGTGGGGTGTCAAAAGATGCGTCTCCGCGCGGGATAACTAAATGAACTGGAATAAAAATTTCAACGGAACAAAAATTTTGCACAGTGGGCCAAAAACCAGTTTTTTAATATAAAGCTGCGATGGCAATTTTTGTAGTCGGGATAGCAGGAGCTAACCTGTATTATAATTAATATGCAAAAAACTAGGTAAAAAAAGCTCTCCTGGAGGCAGAAATATCGATGGTTTGGTTAGGTTAGGTTAGGTTAGGTTAGTTAGGTTAGGTTAGGTTAGCTAGCTCTTACGAAACGTAAAAAAAAGCAATTTTTTGACGTTTCGTGAGATCTAGGCTCACGTGTGGGGTGTCAAAAGATGCGTCTCCGCGCGGGTTAACTAAATGAACTGGAATAAAAATTTCAACGGAACAAAAATTTTGCACAGTGGGCCAAAAACCAGTTTTTTAATATAAAGCTGCGATGGCAATTTTTATAGTCGGGATAGCAGGAGCTAACCTGTATTATAATTAATATCCAAAAAACTAGGTAAAAAAAGCTCTCCTGGAGGCAGAAATATCGATGGTTTGGTTAGGTTAGGTTAGGTTAGCAAGCTCTTACGAAACGTAAAAAAAAACAATTTTTTGACGTTTCGTGAGAGCTAGGCTCACGTGTGGGGTGTCAAAAGATGCGTCTCCGCGTGGGATAACTAAATGAACTGGAATAAAAATTTCAACGGAACAAAAATTTTGCACAGTGGGCCAAAAACCAGTTTTTTAATATAAAGCTGCGATGGCAATTTTTGTAGTCGGGATAGCAGGAGCTAACCTGTATTATAATTAATATGCAAAAAACTAGGTAAAAAAAGCTCTCCTGGAGGCAGAAATATCGATGGTTTGGTTAGGTTAGGTTAGGTTAGCAAGCTCTTACGAAACGTAAAAAAAAGCAATTTTTTGACGTTTCGTGAGAGCTAGGCTCACGTGTGGGGTGTCAAAAGATTCGACTCCGCGCGGGTTAACTAAATGATTTGGAATAAAAATTTCAACGGAACAAAAATTTTGCACGGTGGGCCAAAAACCAGTTTTTTAATATAAAGCTGCGATGGCAATTTTTATAGTCGGGATAGCAGAAGCTAACCTGTATTATAATTAATATGCAAAAAACTAGGTAAAAAAAGCTCTCCTGGAGGCAGAAATATCGATGGTTTGGTTAGGTTAGGTTAGGTTAGCAAGCTCTTACGAAACGTAAAAAAAAGCAATTTTTTGACGTTTCGTGAGAGCTAGGCTCACGTGTGGGGTGTCAAAAGATTCGACTCCGCGCGGGTTAACTAAATGATTTGGAATAAAAATTTCAACGGAACAAAAATTTTGCACGGTGGGCCAAAAACCAGTTTTTTAATATAAAGCTGCGATGGCAATTTTTATAGTTGAGATAGCAGGAGCTAACCTGTATTATAATTAATATGCAAAAAACTAGGTAAAAAAAGCTCTCCTGGAGGCAGAAATATCGATGGTTTGGTTAGGTTAGGTTAGGTTAGCAAGCTCTTACGAAACGTATAAAAAAGCAATTTTTTGACGTTTCGTGAGAGCTAGGCGCACGTGTGGGGTGTCAAAAGATTCGACTCCGCGCGGGTTAACTAAATGATTTGGAATAAAAATTTCAACGGAACAAAAATTTTGCACGGTGGGCCAAAAACCAGTTTTTTAATATAAAGCTGCGATGGCAATTTTTATAGTCGGGATAGCAGAAGCTAACCTGTATTATAATTAATATGCAAAAAACTAGGTAAAAAAAGCTCTCCTGGAGGCAGAAATATCGATGGTTTGGTTAGGTTAGGTTAGGTTAGGTTAGTTAGGTTAGGTTAGGTTAGCAAGCTCTTACGAAACGTAAAAAAAAAGCAATTTTTTGACGTTTCGTGAGAGCTAGGCTCACGTGTGGGGTGTCAAAAGATGCGTCTCCGCGCGGGATAACTAAATGAACTGGAATAAAAATTTCAACTGAACAAAAATTTTGCACAGTGGGCCAAAAACCAGTTTTTTAATATAAAGCTGCGATGGCAATTTTTGTAGTCGGGATAGCAGGAGCTAACCTGTATTATAATTAATATGCAAAAAACTAGGTAAAAAAAGCTCTCCTGGAGGCA
This sequence comes from Polia nebulosa, assembly GCA_951329385.1. Classification (NCBI taxonomy): domain Eukaryota; kingdom Metazoa; phylum Arthropoda; class Insecta; order Lepidoptera; family Noctuidae; genus Polia; species Polia nebulosa. Next base: position 15,424,283 of record OX589606.1, read on the forward strand.
GAAATATCGATGGTTTGGTTAGGTTAGGTTAGTTAGGTTAGGTTAGGTTAGCTAGCTCTTACGAAACGTAAAAAAAAGCAATTTTTTGACGTTTCGTGAGATCTAGGCTCACGTGTGGGGTGTCAAAAGATGCGTCTCCGCGCGGGTTAACTAAATGAACTGGAATAAAAATTTCAACGGAACAAAAATTTTGCACAGTGGGCCAAAAACCAGTTTTTTAATATAAAGCTGCGATGGCAATTTTTATAGTTGAGATAGCAGGAGCTAACCTGTATTATAATTAATATGCAAAAAACTAGGTAAAAAAAGCTCTCCTGGAGGCAGAAATATCGATGGTTTGGTTAGGTTAGGTTAGGTTAGCAAGCTCTTACGAAACGTAAAAAAAAGCAATTTTTTGACGTTTCGTGAGAGCTAGGCTCACGTGTGGGGTGTCAAAAGATTCGACTCCGCGCGGGTTAACTAAATGATTTGGAATAAAAATTTCAACGGAACAAAAATTTTGCACGGTGGGCCAAAAACCAGTTTTTTAATATAAAGCTGCGATGGCAATTTTTATAGTCGGGATAGCAGAAGCTAACCTGTATTATAATTAATATGCAAAAAACTAGGTAAAAAAAGCTCTCCTGGAGGCAGAAATATCTATGGTTTGGTTAGGTTAGGTTAGGTTAGCAAGCTCTTACGAAACGTAAAAAAAAAGCAATTTTTTGACGTTTCGTGAGAGCTAGGCTCACGTGTGGGGTGTCAAAAGATGCGTCTCCGCGCGGGTTAACTAAATGATTTGGAATAAAAATTTCAACGGAACAAAAATTTTGCACATTGGGCCAAAAACCAGTTTTTTAATATAAAGCTGCGATGGCAATTTTTATAGTCGGGATAGCAGGAGCTAACCTGTATTATAATTAATATGCAAAAAACTAGGTAAAAAAAGCTCTCCTGGAGGCAGAAATATCGATGGTTTGGTTAGGTTAGGTTAGGTTAGGTTAGTTAGGTTAGGTTAGGTTAGCTAGCTCTTACGAAACGTAAAAAAAGCAATTTTTTGACGTTTCGTGAGATCTAGGCTCACGTGTGGGGTGTCAAAAGATGCGTCTCCGCGCGGGTTAACTAAATGAACTGGAATAAAAATTTCAACGGAATAAAAATTTTGCACAGTGGGCCAAAAACCAGTTTTTTAATATAAAGCTGCGATGGCAATTTTTATAGTTGAGATAGCAGGAGCTAACCTGTATTATAATTAATATGCAAAAAACTAGGTAAAAAAAGCTCTCCTGGAGGCAAAAATATCGATGGTTTGGTTAGGTTAGGTTAGGTTAGGTTAGTTAGGTTAGGTTAGGTTAGCTAGCTCTTACGAAACGTAAAAAAAAGCAATTTTTTGACGTTTCGTGAGATCTAGGCTCACGTGTGGGGTGTCAAAAGATGTGTCTCCGCGCGGGTTAACTAAATGAACTGGAATAAAAATTTCAACGGAACAAAAATTTTGCACAGTGGGCCAAAAACCAGTTTTTTAATATAAAGCTGCGATGGCAATTTTTATAGTTGAGATAGCAGGAGCTAACCTGTATTATAATTAATATGCAAAAAACTAGGTAAAAAAAGCTCTCCTGGAGGCAGAAATATCGATGGTTTGGTTAGGTTAGGTTAGGTTAGCAAGCTCTTTCGAAACGTAAAAAAAAAGCAATTTTTTGACGTTTCGTGAGATCTAGGCTCACGTGTGGGGTGTCAAAAGATGCGTCTCCGCGCGGCTTAACTAAATGATTTGGAATAAAAATTTCAACGGAACAAAAATTTTGCACAGTGGGCCAAAAACCAGTTTTTTAATATAAAGCTGCGATGGCAATTTTTATAGTCGGGATAGCAGGAGCTCACCTGTATTATAATTAATATGCAAAAAACTAAGTAAAAAAAGCTCTCCTGGAGGCAGAAATATCGATGGTTTGGTTAGGTTAGGTTAGGTTAGTTAGGTTAGGTTAGGTTAGCAAGCTCTTACGAAACGTAAAAAAAAGCAATTTTTTGACGTTTCGTGAGATCTAGGCTCACGTGTGGGGTGTCAAAAGATGCGTCTCCGCGCGGGTTAACTAAATGATTTGGAATAAAAATTTCAACGGAACAAAAATTTTGCACAGTGGGCCAAAAACCAGTTTTTTAATATAAAGCTGCGATGGCAATTTTTATAGTCGGGATAGCAGGAGCTAACCTGTATTATAATTAATATCCAAAAAACTAGGTAAAAAAAGCTCTCCTGGAGGCAGAAATATCGATGGTTTGGTTAGGTTAGGTTAGGTTAGCAAGCTCTTACGAAACGTAAAAAAAAGCAATTTTTTGACGTTTCGTGAGAGCTAGGCTCACGTGTGGGGTGTCAAAAGATGCGTCTCCGCGCGGGTTAACTAAATGATTTGGAATAAAAATTTCAACGGAACAAAAATTTTGCACATTGGGCCAAAAACCAGTTTTTTAATATAAAGCTGCGATGGCAATTTTTATAGTCGGGATAGCAGGAGCTAACCTGTATTATAATTAATATGCAAAAAACTAGGTAAAAAAAGCTCTCCTGGAGGCAGAAATATCGATGGTTTGGTTAGGTTAGGTTAGGTTAGCAAGCTCTTACGAAACGTAAAAAAAAGCAATTTTTTGACGTTTCGTGAGAGCTAGGCTCACGTGTGTGGTGTCAAAAGATTCGACTCCGCGCGGGTTAACTAAATGATTTGGAATAAAAATTTCAACGGAACAAAAATTTTGCACGGTGGGCCAAAAACCAGTTTTTTAATATAAAGCTGCGATGGCAATTTTTATAGTCGGGATAGCAGAAGCTAACCTGTATTATAATTAATATGCAAAAAACTAGGTAAACAAAGCTCTCCTGGAGGCAGAAATATCGATGGTTTGGTTAGGTTAGGTTAGTAAGGTTAGGTTAGGTTAGCAAGCTCTTACGAAACGTAAAAAAAAGCAATTTTTTGACGTTTCGTGAGAGCTAGGCTCACGTGTGGGGTGTCAAAAGATGCGTCTCCGCGCGGGATAACTAAATGAACTGGAATAAAAATTTCAACGGAACAAAAATTTTGCACAGTGGGCCAAAAACCAGTTTTTTAATATAAAGCTGCGATGGCAATTTTTGTAGTCGGGATAGCAGGAGCTAACCTGTATTATAATTAATATGCAAAAAACTAGGTAAAAAAAGCTCTCCTGGAGGCAGAAATATCGATGGTTTGGTTAGGTTAGGTTAGGTTAGTTAGGTTAGGTTGGGTTAGCTAGCTCTTACGAAACGTAAAAAAAAGCAATTTTTTGACGTTTCGTGAGATCTAGGCTCACGTGTGGGGTGTCAAAAGATGCGTCTCCGCGCGGGTTAACTAAATGAACTGGAATAAGAATATCAACGGAACAAAAATTTTGCACAGTGGGCCAAAAACCAGTTTTTTAATATAAAGCTGCGATGGCAATTTTTATAATTGAGATAGCAGGAGCTAACCTGTATTATAATTAATATGCAAAAAACTAGGTAAAAAAAGCTCTCCTGGAGGCAGAAATATCGATGGTTTGGTTAGGTTAGGTTAGGTTAGCAAGCTCTTTCGAAACGTAAAAAAAAAGCAATTTTTTGACGTTTCGTGAGATCTAGGCTCACGTGTGGGGTGTCAAAAGATGCGTCTCCGCGCGGCTTAACTAAATGATTTGGAATAAAAATTTCAACGGAACAAAAATTTTGCACAGTGGGCCAAAAACCAGTTTTTTAATATAAAGCTGCGATGGCAATTTTTATAGTCGGGATAGCAGGAGCTCACCTGTATTATAATTAATATGCAAAAAACTAGGTAAATAAAGCTCTCCTGGAGGCAGAAATATCTATGGTTTGGTTAGGTTAGGTTAGGTTAGCAAGCTCTTACGAAACGTAAAAAAAAAGCAATTTTTTGACGTTTCGTGAGAGCTAGGCTCACGTGTGGGGTGTCAAAAGATGCGTCTCCGCGCGGGTTAACTAAATGATTTGGAATAAAAATTTCAACGGAACAAAATTTTTGCACAGTGGGCCAAAAACCAGTTTTTTAATATAAAGCTGCGATGGCAATTTTTATAGTCGGGATAGCAGGAGCTAACCTGTATTATAATTAATATGCAAAAAACTAGGTAAAAAAAGCTCTCCTGGAGGCAGAAATATCGATGGTTTGGTTAGGTTAGGTTAGGTTAGCAAGCTCTTACGAAACGTAAAAAAAAGCAATTTTTTGACGTTTCGTGAGAGCTAGGCTCACGTGTGGGGTGTCAAAAGATTCGACTCCGCGCGGGTTAACTAAATGATTTGGAATAAAAATTTCAACGGAACAAAAATTTTGCACGGTGGGCCAAAAACCAGTTTTTTAATATAAAGCTGCGATGGCAATTTTTATAGTCGGGATAGCAGAAGCTAACCTGTATTATAATTAATATGCAAAAAACTAGGTAAAAAAAGCTCTCCTGGAGGCAGAAATATCGATGGTTTGGTTAGGTTAGGTTAGGTTAGCAAGCTCTTACGAAACGTAAAAAAAAGCAATTTTTTGACGTTTCGTGAGAGCTAGGCTCACGTGTGGGGTGTCAAAAGATGCGTCTCCGCGCGGGTTAACTAAATGATTTGGAATAAAAATTTCAACTGAACAAAAATTTTGCACATTGGGCCAAAAACCAGTTTTTTAATATAAAGCTGCGATGGCAATTTTTATAGTCGGGATAGCAGGAGCTAACCTGTATTATAATTAATATGCAAAAAACTAGGTAAAAAAAGCTCTCCTGGAGGCAGAAATATCGATGGTTTGGTTAGGTTAGGTTAGGTTAGCAAGCTCTTACGAAACGTAAAAAAAAGCAATTTTTTGACGTTTCGTGAGAGCTAGGCTCACGTGTGTGGTGTCAAAAGATTCGACTCCGCGCGGGTTAACTAAATGATTTGGAATAAAAATTTCAACGGAACAAAAATTTTGCACGGTGGGCCAAAAACCAGTTTTTTAATATAAAGCTGCGATGGCAATTTTTATAGTCGGGATAGCAGAAGCTAACCTGTATTATAATTAATATGCAAAAAACTAGGTAAACAAAGCTCTCCTGGAGGCAGAAATATCGATGGTTTGGTTAGGTTAGGTTAGTAAGGTTAGGTTAGGTTAGCAAGCTCTTACGAAACGTAAAAAAAAGCAATTTTTTGACGTTTCGTGAGAGCTAGGCTCACGTGTGGGGTGTCAAAAGATGCGTCTCCGCGCGGGATAACTAAATGAACTGGAATAAAAATTTCAACGGAACAAAAATTTTGCACAGTGGGCCAAAAACCAGTTTTTTAATATAAAGCTGCGATGGCAATTTTTGTAGTCGGGATAGCAGGAGCTAACCTGTATTATAATTAATATGCAAAAAACTAGGTAAAAAAAGCTCTCCTGGAGGCAGAAATATCGATGGTTTGGTTAGGTTAGGTTAGGTTAGGTTAGTTAGGTTAGGTTGGGTTAGCTAGCTCTTACGAAACGTAAAAAAAAGCAATTTTTTGACGTTTCGTGAGATCTAGGCTCACGTGTGGGGTGTCAAAAGATGCGTCTCCGCGCGGGTTAACTAAATGAACTGGAATAAGAATTTCAACGGAACAAAAATTTTGCACAGTGGGCCAAAAACCAGTTTTTTAATATAAAGCTGCGATGGCAATTTTTATAGTTGAGATAGCAGGAGCTAACCTGTATTATAATTAATATGCAAAAAACTAGGTAAAAAAAGCTCTCCTGGAGGCAGAAATATCGATGGTTTGGTTAGGTTAGGTTAGGTTAGCAAGCTCTTTCGAAACGTAAAAAAAAGCAATTTTTTGACGTTTCGTGAGATCTAGGCTCACGTGTGGGGTGTCAAAAGATGCGTCTCCGCGCGGCTTAACTAAATGATTTGGAATAAAAATTTCAACGGAACAAAAATTTTGCACAGTGGGCCAAAAACCAGTTTTTTAATATAAAGCTGCGATGGCAATTTTTATAGTCGGGATAGCAGGAGCTCACCTGTATTATAATTAATATGCAAAAAACTAGGTAAATAAAGCTCTCCTGGAGGCAGAAATATCTATGGTTTGGTTAGGTTAGGTTAGGTTAGCAAGCTCTTACGAAACGTAAAAAAAAAGCAATTTTTTGACGTTTCGTGAGAGCTAGGCTCACGTGTGGGGTGTCAAAAGATGCGTCTCCGCGCGGGTTAACTAAATGATTTGGAATAAAAATTTCAACGGAACAAAATTTTTGCACAGTGGGCCAAAAACCAGTTTTTTAATATAAAGCTGCGATGGCAATTTTTATAGTCGGGATAGCAGGAGCTAACCTGTATTATAATTAATATGCAAAAAACTAGGTAAAAAAAGCTCTCCTGGAGGCAGAAATATCGATGGTTTGGTTAGGTTAGGTTAGGTTAGCAAGCTCTTACGAAACGTAAAAAAAAGCAATTTTTTGACGTTTCGTGAGAGCTAGGCTCACGTGTGGGGTGTCAAAAGATTCGACTCCGCGCGGGTTAACTAAATGATTTGGAATAAAAATTTCAACGGAACAAAAATTTTGCACGGTGGGCCAAAAACCAGTTTTTTAATATAAAGCTGCGATGGCAATTTTTATAGTCGGGATAGCAGAAGCTAACCTGTATTATAATTAATATGCAAAAAACTAGGTAAAAAAAGCTCTCCTGGAGGCAGAAATATCGATGGTTTGGTTAGGTTAGGTTAGGTTAGTTAGGTTAGGTTAGGTTAGCAAGCTCTTACGAAACGTAAAAAAAAAGCAATTTTTTAACGTTTTGTGAGAGCTAGGCTCACGTGTGGGGTGTCAAAAGATGCGTCTCCGCGCGGGATAACTAAATGAACTGGAATAAAAATTTCAACGGAACAAAAATTTTGCACAGTGGGCCAAAAACCAGTTTTTTAATATAAAGCTGCGATGGCAATTTTTGTAGTCGGGATAGCAGGAGCTAACCTGTATTATAATTAATATGCAAAAAACTAGGTAAAAAAAGCTCTCCTGGAGGCAGAAATATCGATGGTTTGGTTAGGTTAGGTTAGGTTAGGTTAGTTAGGTTAGGTTAGGTTAGCTAGCTCTTACGAAACGTAAAAAAAAACAATTTTTTGACGTTTCGTGAGAGCTAGGCTCACGTGTGGGGTGTCAAAAGATGCGTCTCCGCGCGGGATAACTAAATGAACTGGAATAAAAATTTCAACGGAACAAAAATTTTGCACAGTGGGCCAAAAACCAGTTTTTTAATATAAAGCTGCGATGGCAATTTTTGTAGTCGGGATAGCAGGAGCTAACCTGTATTATAATTAATATGCAAAAAACTAGGTAAAAAAAGCTCTCCTGGAGGCAGAAATATCGATGGTTTGGTTAGGTTAGGTTAGGTTAGCAAGCTCTTACGAAACGTAAAAAAAAGCAATTTTTTGACGTTTCGTGAGAGCTAGGCTCACGTGTGGGGTGTCAAAAGATTCGACTCCGCGCGGGTTAACTAAATGATTTGGAATAAAAATTTCAACGGAACAAAAATTTTGCACGGTGGGCCAAAAACCAGTTTTTTAATATAAAGCTGCGATGGCAATTTTTATAGTCGGGATAGCAGAAGCTAACCTGTATTATAATTAATATGCAAAAAACTAGGTAAAAAAAGCTCTCCTGGAGGCAGAAATATCGATGGTTTGGTTAGGTTAGGTTAGGTTAGCAAGCTCTTACGAAACGTAAAAAAAAGCAATTTTTTGACGTTTCGTGAGAGCTAGGCTCACGTGTGGGGTGTCAAAAGATTCGACTCCGCGCGGGTTAACTAAATGATTTGGAATAAAAATTTCAACGGAACAAAAATTTTGCACGGTGGGCCAAAAACCAGTTTTTTAATATAAAGCTGCGATGGCAATTTTTATAGTTGAGATAGCAGGAGCTAACCTGTATTATAATTAATATGCAAAAAACTAGGTAAAAAAAGCTCTCCTGGAGGCAGAAATATCGATGGTTTGGTTAGGTTAGGTTAGGTTAGGTTAGTTAGGTTAGGTTAGGTTAGCAAGCTCTTACGAAACGTAAAAAAAAAGCAATTTTTTGACGTTTCGTGAGAGCTAGGCGCACGTGTGGGGTGTCAAAAGATTCGACTCCGCGCGGGTTAACTAAATGATTTGGAATAAAAATTTCAACGGAACAAAAATTTTGCACGGTGGGCCAAAAACCAGTTTTTTAATATAAAGCTGCGATGGCAATTTTTGTAGTCGGGATAGCAGGAGCTAACCTGTATTATAATTAATATGCAAAAAACTAGGTAAAAAAAGCTCTCCTGGAGGCAGAAATATCGATGGTTTGGTTAGGTTAGGTTAGGTTAGGTTAGTTAGGTTAGGTTAGGTTAGCTAGCTCTTACGAAACGTAAAAAAAAGCAATTTTTTGACGTTTCGTGAGATCTAGGCTCACGTGTGGGGTGTCAAAAGATGCGTCTCCGCGCGGGTTAACTAAATGAACTGGAATAAAAATTTCAACGGAACAAAAATTTTGCACAGTGGGCCAAAAACCAGTTTTTTAATATAAAGCTGCGATGGCAATTTTTATAGTCGGGATAGCAGGAGCTAACCTGTATTATAATTAATATGCAAAAAACTATGTAAAAAAAGCTCTCCTGGAGGCAGAAATATCGATGGTTTGGTTAGGTTAGGTTAGGTTAGCAAGCTCTTACGAAACGTAAAAAAAAACAATTTTTTGACGTTTCGTGAGAGCTAGGCTCACGTGTGGGGTGTCAAAAGATGCGTCTCCGCGCGGGATAACTAAATGAACTGGAATAAAAATTTCAACGGAACAAAAATTTTGCACAGTGGGCCAAAAACCAGTTTTTTAATATAAAGCTGCGATGGCAATTTTTGTAGTCGGGATAGCAGGAGCTAACCTGTATTATAATTAATATGCAAAAAACTAGGTAAAAAAAGCTCTCCTGGAGGCAGAAATATCGATGGTTTGGTTAGGTTAGGTTAGGTTAGCAAGCTCTTACGAAACGTAAAAAAAAGCAATTTTTTGACGTTTCGTGAGAGCTAGGCTCACGTGTGGGGTGTCAAAAGATTCGACTCCGCGCGGGTTAACTAAATGATTTGGAATAAAAATTTCAACGGAAAAAAAATTTTGCACGGTGGGCCAAAAACCAGTTTTTTAATATAAAGCTGCGATGGCAATTTTTATAGTCGGGATAGCAGAAGCTAACCTGTATTATAATTAATATGCAAAAAACTAGGTAAAAAAAGCTCTCCTGGAGGCAGAAATATCGATGGTTTGGTTAGGTTAGGTTAGGTTAGCAAGCTCTTACGAAACGTAAAAAAAAGCAATTTTTTGACGTTTCGTGAGAGCTAGGCTCACGTGTGGGGTGTCAAAAGATTCGACTCCGCGCGGGTTAACTAAATGATTTGGAATAAAAATTTCAACGGAACAAAAATTTTGCACGGTGGGCCAAAAACCAGTTTTTTAATATAAAGCTGCGATGGCAATTTTTATAGTTGAGATAGCAGGAGCTAACCTGTATTATAATTAATATGCAAAAAACTAGGTAAAAAAAGCTCTCCTGGAGGCAGAAATATCGATGGTTTGGTTAGGTTAGGTTAGGTTAGCAAGCTCTTACGAAACGTATAAAAAAGCAATTTTTTGACGTTTCGTGAGAGCTAGGCGCACGTGTGGGGTGTCAAAAGATTCGACTCCGCGCGGGTTAACTAAATGATTTGGAATAAAAATTTCAACGGAACAAAAATTTTGCACGGTGGGCCAAAAACCAGTTTTTTAATATAAAGCTGCGATGGCAATTTTTATAGTCGGGATAGCAGAAGCTAACCTGTATTATAATTAATATGCAAAAAACTAGGTAAAAAAAGCTCTCCTGGAGGCAGAAATATCGATGGTTTGGTTAGGTTAGGTTAGGTTAGGTTAGTTAGGTTAGGTTAGGTTAGCAAGCTCTTACGAAACGTAAAAAAAAAGCAATTTTTTGACGTTTCGTGAGAGCTAGGCTCACGTGTGGGGTGTCAAAAGATGCGTCTCCGCGCGGGATAACTAAATGAACTGGAATAAAAATTTCAACTGAACAAAAATTTTGCACAGTGGGCCAAAAACCAGTTTTTTAATATAAAGCTGCGATGGCAATTTTTGTAGTCGGGATAGCAGGAGCTAACCTGTATTATAATTAATATGCAAAAAACAAGGTAAAAAAAGCTCTCCTGGAGGCAGAAATATCGATGGTTTGGTTAGGTTAGGTTAGGTTAGGTTAGTTAGGTTAGGTTAGGTTAGCTAGCTCTTACGAAACGTAAAAAAAAGCAATTTTTTGACGTTTCGTGAGATCTAGGCTCACGTGTGGGGTGTCAAAAGATGCGTCTCCGCGCGGGTTAACTAAATGAACTGGAATAAAAATTTCAACGGAACAAAAATTTTGCACAGTGGGCCAAAAACCAGTTTTTTAATATAAAGCTGCGATGGCAATTTTTATAGTTGAGATAGCAGGAGCTAACCTGTATTATAATTAATATGCAAAAAACTAGGTAAAAAAAGCTCTCCTGGAGGCAGAAATATCGATGGTTTGGTTAGGTTAGGTTAGGTTAGCAAGCTCTTACGAAACGTAAAAAAAAGCAATTTTTTGACGTTTCGTGAGAGCTAGGCTCACGTGTGGGGTGTCAAAAGATTCGACTCCGCGCGGGTTAACTAAATGATTTGGAATAAAAATTTCAACGGAACAAAAATTTTGCACGGTGGGCCAAAAACCAGTTTTTTAATATAAAGCTGCGATGGCAATTTTTATAGTCGGGATAGCAGAAGCTAACCTGTATTATAATTAATATGCAAAAAACTAGGTAAAAAAAGCTCTCCTGGAGGCAGAAATATCTATGGTTTGGTTAGGTTAGGTTAGGTTAGCAAGCTCTTACGAAACGTAAAAAAAAAGCAATTTTTTGACGTTTCGTGAGAGCTAGGCTCACGTGTGGGGTGTCAAAAGATGCGTCTCCGCGCGGGTTAACTAAATGATTTGGAATAAAAATTTCAACGGAACAAAAATTTTGCACATTGGGCCAAAAACCAGTTTTTTAATATAAAGCTGCGATGGCAATTTTTATAGTCGGGATAGCAGGAGCTAACCTGTATTATAATTAATATGCAAAAAACTAGGTAAAAAAAGCTCTCCTGGAGGCAGAAATATCGATGGTTTGGTTAGGTTAGGTTAGGTTAGGTTAGTTAGGTTAGGTTAGGTTAGCTAGCTCTTACGAAACGTAAAAAAAGCAATTTTTTGACGTTTCGTGAGATCTAGGCTCACGTGTGGGGTGTCAAAAGATGCGTCTCCGCGCGGGTTAACTAAATGAACTGGAATAAAAATTTCAACGGAATAAAAATTTTGCACAGTGGGCCAAAAACCAGTTTTTTAATATAAAGCTGCGATGGCAATTTTTATAGTTGAGATAGCAGGAGCTAACCTGTATTATAATTAATATGCAAAAAACTAGGTAAAAAAAGCTCTCCTGGAGGCAGAAATATCGATGGTTTGGTTAGGTTAGGTTAGGTTAGGTTAGTTAGGTTAGGTTAGGTTAGCTAGCTCTTACGAAACGTAAAAAAAAGCAATTTTTTGACGTTTCGTGAGATCTAGGCTCACGTGTGGGGTGTCAAAAGATGCGTCTCCGCGCGGGTTAACTAAATGAACTGGAATAAAAATTTCAACGGAACAAAAATTTTGCACAGTGGGCCAAAAACCAGTTTTTTAATATAAAGCTGCGATTGCAATTTTTATAGTTGAGATAGCAGGAGCTAACCTGTATTATAATTAATATGCAAAAAACTAGGTAAAAAAAGCTCTCCTGGAGGCAGAAATATCGATGGTTTGGTTAGGTTAGGTTAGGTTAGTAAGCTCTTACGAAACGTAAAAAAAAGCAATTTTTTGACGTTTCGTGAGAGCTAGGCTCACGTGTGGGGTGTCAAAAGATTCGACTCCGCGCGGGTTAACTAAATGATTTGGAATAAAAATTTCAACGGAACAAAAATTTTGCACGATGGGCCAAAAACCAGTTTTTTAATATAAAGCTGCGATGGCAATTTTTATAGTTGAGATAGCAGGAGCTAACCTGTATTATAATTAATATGCAAAAAACTAGGTAAAAAAAGCTCTCCTGGAGGCAGAAATATCGATGGTTTGGTTAGGTTAGGTTAGGTTAGCAAGCTCTTACGAAACGTATAAAAAAGCAATTTTTTGACGTTTCGTGAGAGCTAGGCGCACGTGTGGGGTGTCAAAAGATTCGACTCCGCGCGGGTTAACTAAATGATTTGGAATAAAAATTTCAACGGAACAAAAATTTTGCACGGTGGGCCAAAAACCAGTTTTTTAATATAAAGCTGCGATGGCAATTTTTATAGTCGGGATAGCAGAAGCTAACCTGTATTATAATTAATATGCAAAAAACTAGGTAAAAAAAGCTCTCCTGGAGGCAGAAATATCGATGGTTTGGTTAGGTTAGGTTAGGTTAGGTTAGTTAGGTTAGGTTAGGTTAGCAAGCTCTTACGAAACGTAAAAAAAAAGCAATTTTTTGACGTTTCGTGAGAGCTAGGCTCACGTGTGGGGTGTCAAAAGATGCGTCTCCGCGCGGGATAACTAAATGAACTGGAATAAAAATTTCAACTGAACAAAAATTTTGCACAGTGGGCCAAAAACCAGTTTTTTAATATAAAGCTGCGATGGCAATTTTTGTAGTCGGGATAGCAGGAGCTAACCTGTATTATAATTAATATGCAAAAAACTAGGTAAAAAAAGCTCTCCTGGAGAGGTTAGGTTAGGTTAGCAAGCTCTTACGAAACGTAAAAAAAAAGCAATTTTTGACGTTTCGTGAGAGCTAGGCTCACGTGTGTAGTGTCAAAAGATTCGACTCCGCGCGGGTTAACTAAATGATTTGGAATAAAAATTTCAACGGAACAAAAATTTTGCACGGTGGGCCAAAAACCAGTTTTTTAATATAAAGCTGCGATGGCAATTTTTATAGTCGGGATAGCAGGAGCTAACCTGTATTATAATTAATATGCAAAAAACTAGGTAAAAAAAGCTCTCCTGGAGGCAGAAATATCTATGGTTTGGTTAGGTTAGGTTAGGTTAGCAAGCTCTTACGAAACGTAAAAAAAAAGCAATTTTTTGACGTTTCGTGAGAGCTAGGCTCACGTGTGGGGTGTCAAAAGATGCGTCTCCGCGCGGGTTAACTAAATGATTTGGAATAAAAATTTCAACGGAATAAAAATTTTGCACATTGGGCCAAAAACCAGTTTTTTAATATAAAGCTGCGATGGCAATTTTTATAGTCGGGATAGCAGGCGCTAACCTGTATTATAATTAATATGCAAAAAACTAGGTAAAAAAAGCTCTCCTGGAGGCAGAAATATCGATGGTTTGGTTAGGTTAGGTTAGGTTAGCAAGCTCTTACGAAACGTAAAAAAAGCAATTTTTTGACGTTTCGTGAGAGCTAGGCTCACGTGTGGGGTGTCAAAAGATTCGACTCCGCGCGGGTTAACTAAATGATTTGGAATAAAAATTTCAACGGAACAAAAATTTTGCACGGTGGGCCAAAAACCAGTTTTTTAATATAAAGCTACGGTGGCAATTTTTATAGTCGGGATAGCAGGAGCTAACCTGTATTATAATTAATACGCAGAAAACTAGGTAAAAAAAGCTCTCCTGGAGGCAGAAATATCTATGGTTTGGTTAGGTTAGGTTAGGTTAGCAAGCTCTTACGAAACGTAAATAAAAAGCAATTTTTTGACGTTTCGTGAGAGCTAGGCTCACGTGTGGGGTGTCAAAAGATGCGTCTCCGCGCGGGTTAACTAAATGATTTGGAATAAAAATTTCAACGTAACAAAAATTTTGCACATTGGGCCAAAAACCAGTTTTTTAATATAAAGCTGCGATGGCAATTTTTATAGTCGGGATAGCAGGAGCTAACCTGTATTATAATTAATATGCAAAAAACTAGGTAAAAAAAGCTCTCCTGGAGGCAGAAATATCGATGGTTTGGTTAGGTTAGGTTAGGTTAGCAAGCTCTTACGAAACGTAAAAAAAAAACAATTTTTTGACGTTTCGTGAGAGCTAGGCTCACGTGTGGGGTGTCAAAAGATTCGACTCCGCGCGGGTTAACTAAATGATTTGGAATAAAAATTTCAACGGAACAAAAATTTTGCACGGTGGGCCAAAAACCAGTTTTTTAATATAAAGCTGCGATGGCAATTTTTATAGTCGGGATAGCAGAAGCTAACCTGTATTATAATTAATATGCAAAAAACTAGGTAAAAAAAGCTCTCCTGGAGGCAGAAATATCGATGGTTTGGTTAGGTTAGGTTAGGTTAGTTAGGTTAGGTTAGGTTAGCAAGCTCTTACGAAACGTAAAAAAAAAGCAATTTTTTGACGTTTCGTGAGAGCTAGGCTCACGTGTGGGGTGTCAAAAGATGCGTCTCCGCGCGGGATAACTAAACGAACTGGAATAAAAATTTCAACGGAACAAAAATTTTGCACAGTGGGCCAAAAACCAGTTTTATAATATAAAACTGCGATGGCAATTTTTGTAGTCGGGATAGCAGGAGCTAACCTGTATTATAATTAATATGCAAAAAACTAGGTAAAAAAAGCTCTCCTGGAGGCAGAAATATCGATGGTTTGGTTAGGTTAGGTTAGGTTAGTTAGGTTAGGTTAGGTTAGCAAGCTCTTACGAAACGTAAAAAAAAAGCAATTTTTTGACGTTTCGTGAGAGCTAGGCTCATGTGTGGGGTGTCAAAAAATGCGTCTCCGCGCGGGTTAACTAAATGAACTGGAATAAAAATTTCAACGAAATAAAAATTTTGCACAGTGGGCCAAAAACCAGTTTTTTATTATAAAGCTGCGATGGCAATTTTTAAAGTCGGGATAGCAGGAGCTAACCTGTATTATAATTAATATGCAAAAAACTAGGTTAAAAAAGCTCTTCTGGAGGCAGAAATATCGATGGTTTGGTTAGGTTAGGTTAGGTTAGGTTAGTTAGGTTAGGTTAGGTTAGCAAGCTCTTACGAAACGTAAAAAAAAAGTAATTTTTTGAAGTTTCGTGAGAGCTAGGCTCACGTGTGGTGTGTCAAAAGATGCGTCTCCGCGCGGGTTAACTGAATGAACTGGAATAAAAATTTCAACGGAACAAAAATTTTGCACAGTGGGCCAAAAACCAGTTTTTTAATGTAAAGCTGCGTTGGCAATTTTTATAGTCGGTTTAGCAGGAGCTAACCTGTATTATAATTAATATGCAAAAAACTAGGTAAAAAAAGCTCTCCTGTAGGCAGAAATATCGATGGTTTGGTTAGGTTAGGTTAGTTAGGTTAGGTTAGCAAGCTCTTACGAACCGTAAAAAAAAAGCAATTTCTTGACGTTTCGTGAGAGCTAGGCTCACGTGTGGGGTGTCAAAAGATGCGTCTCCGCGCGGGTTAACTAAATGAACTGGAATAAAAATTTCAACGGAACAAAAATTTTGCACAATGGGCCAAAAACCAGTTTTTTAATATAAAGCTGCGATGGCAATTTTTATAGTCGGGATAGCAGGAGCTAACCTGTATTATTATTAATATGCAAAAAACTAGGTAAAAAAAGCTCTCCTGGAGGCAGAAATATCGATGGTTTGGTTAGGTTAGGTTAGGTTAGTTAGGTTAGGTTAGGTTAGCAAGCTCTTACGAAATGTAAAAAAAAAGCAATTTTTTGACGTTTCGTGAGAGCTAGGCTCACGTGTGGGGTGTCAAAAGATGCGTCTCCGCGCGGGTTAACTAAATGAACTGGAATCAAAATTTCAACGGAACAAAAATTTTGCACAGTGGGCCAAAAACCAGTTTTTTAATATAAAGCTGCGATGGCAATTTTTATAGTCGGGATAGCAGGAGCTAACCTGTATTATAATTAATATGCAAAAAACTAGGTAAAAAAAGCTCTCCTGGAGGCAGAAATATCGATGGTTTGGTTAGGTTAGGTTAGGTTAGTTAGGTAAGGTTAGCAAGCTCTTACGAAACGTAAAAAAAAAGCAATTTTTTGACGTTTCGTGAGAGCTAGGCTCACGTGTGGGATGTCAAAAGATGCGTCTCCGCGCGGGTTAACTAAACGAACTGGAATAAAAATTTCAACGGAACAAAAATTTTGCACAGTGGGCCATAAACCAGTTTTTTAATATAAAGCTGCGATGGCAATTTTTATAGTCGGGATAGCAGGAGCTAACCTGTATTATAATTAATATGCAAAAAACTAGGTAAAAAAAGCTCTCCTGGAGGCAGAAATATCGATGGTTTGGTTAGGTTAGGTTAGTTAGGTTAGGTTAGGTTAGCAACCCCCCGAATGTGTCCCCACGTTGTCGTCGTGGTGGGGCTTGCGTGTCTCAATGATCTTTGGGGCTCTGCCGGTAGAGTTTCTCATGCCGGAAAGGTCCAAAGTGAGAGACCAGACTAAGAGGGACACCAGGAGGGGTCGCTCCTGACCGATCGACGGTCGTCGATTGGCGTGGATGCGACTATGCCGCAGCGGTGCAGGCGCACCAATGCGGCGGGCGTTTCTCTCCTTCAGGGAAATCCCTAGGAGAGAACTTTCGACGGGTTCGCTGAGTCGGGTTAGCCGGACAGCGAACGGAGGCATGTATAATGCCGCCGTCGGGGGCTTGGCTTAACCGCCTGGCCCAGAGGAAGGACACCTCTAAGATAAAAAACCACCCAATCCTAAGTTTCGAGGCGCGGCGAGGGGATGAATGGCTGGAGGGAGTCCAGTCGTTAGCGCCTCCCCTGTAGAGCACCTGCCGCACTCTGCAGTATGTAGGCTTACCCAGGTAAAAAGGCTCTGCCTGGGTGGACGTATATTTCCTATTATACTCGTGGGAACAAATATGACAGATTTAAATGAAAATATCTCAAAAAACGGACGTGATGAGGAGGTACCGCTTGCCGGCAACGGCAACAAGAGCCGAGGAGGCTCCCGATCCTCGATAGAGGATCCAACTGTGTCCGACCAGGACTCGCGCGGTCGCTCCAAATTTTGGAGAAAGCGACCGCACGACGAGGTTTTTTCGAACCGAGTGGGGTCGGTAGGTCTCTCCTCAAGCGAGGAGAACTTGCCGGCTGCAAAAGTGGCGACGGCGAGGAGAGGCCGTGGTCGCACGGTGGTGGGCGGAGTTTGTGCTCCTTTGCCCGGGCGCGACGTTCGGGGTCGCTTTAAGCGGCCCGATACGCCGGGAATCGGCGGGGAAAGTGACCCCGGGGTCTCATCCGGGGTCTCAATCGACGAGCCGGGAGGAGCCACCGTCTCTCTTGTGGGCACAAAATCAGATGCCAAAGCCGCGAAGCGTAGCCAGAGCAGAGCGGTCGCGGCCGACGAAGTCGCCGAAATGGCCCGTCAGGCTCGAGAGCGGCGGGCTGCTCAAGCGTCTTTAGGCTCGAGCCTTACGGCAGAGGCCCTAAATCGACAGGTGCTGGACGGCGTGGATGTGGTCTTGAAGGTTGCGACCAAGTCCGGCAACCTCAAGGGCTCGTTCACCCGTGCCCTTAAGGAGGCGGCAGATGGGATTAGGGAGGCTGTGGAGATCCTCCTCGATCGCACGACCTCGGAGGAGACGGCGAAACTATGGGAGGAGAATAGCCGTCTCCGATCCGAACTGGAGGATCTGAAGCGGGAGTTTGCCGCTCAGAGGCAGCGACAGGAAGCTCCCGCGGCCACTGCCTCCCCTCCTGACGCACCATCGTCTGCCCCTGAACCTGCGTCACCGCCTGCGTCTGCACTTGCGATGTCGGATCTCGACATCGAGAGAGTGGCCCGCATCTGTATGATGCAGTGCGGTGGCATGGTGTCTGCCCGATTGGAGGCTCTGGAGTCGAGACTCCTCCCGGCCGAAACCCTCCGCCCGCCGCTTGCGGCAGATAGGCGGAGGAAAGAGGAGTCCGTAAGGACGAAGTCCATGCAGGTGGGCAAAAAGCCTGCAGAGGGGGCTAAAAAGCCCACGGAGGGACCCAAGAAGCCCGCGGCGGATGCTCCCGCATCCCCTCCCCAACTAACCGCGCAGCCGGCGGCCACATCTCCCACCGAGTTACCCTGGACGACGGTGGTTAAACGGCGCCGCAATAAAAAGGCAGCGCAGCCAGCACCTGCTAATTCGGCGGCACCTGCCGGCCCGGCCCCAAAAAAGAGAACCAGGGCTCCCAAGGCTAGGACCCCACGCTCCGAGGCTGTGGTACTGACGCTGCAGCCCGAGGCCTCAGGAAGGGGTGTTACCTTCAAGTCGGTCCTGGCGGAGGTGAAGACAAAGCTGAAACTCAGCGACTTTTCCTCCCCGGCTGGCTTTGGTTTTCGGACAGCAGCCACGGGGGCCAAAATTCTCGAAGTGTCGGGCGCTTCAAGGCATGAGAGGGCGGACAAGTTGGCCGCCAAACTAAGGGAGGTCCTCAAACCGGAGGATGTCCGGGTGTCCAGGCCCACAAAAGCGGCTGAATTGCGCGTGAGTGGGCTAGACGATTCGGTGACCCCGGAGGAGGTAGTGGCGGCCATTGCCCAAAACGGCGGGTGTCCGCCCGAAAGCGTGCAGGCGGGCGAAATTCGCAGCGGTGCTGCCGGGCTAGGCACAGTCTGGGTGCGGTGCCCAGTGGTGGCTGCAAATAAGGTCGCGGATGGCAGAAGGTTGCTGGTAGGCTGGGTGTCAGCGAGTGTCAAACTCCTGCCACCCAGGGAAATGCAGTGCTACCGCTGCCTGGACAAAGGGCATGTCCGGGCACAATGCACAGCAGACACAGACCGCAGCGACCTCTGCTATCGCTGCAGCCAACCCGGCCACAAGTCGGCCCAGTGCTCCGCGGCACCAAACTGCAGCCTTTGTGCAGCTGCAGGGAAGCCTGCGGAGCACCGACTTGGTGGGAAAGCCTGCAAGGCCCCCAAGAAAGGCAGAAAAAATAGGGTTGTCGGAGGACCTGCGCCCCTCCCACAGCTCGGCAGACAAGCAGCTGACTCCCGACCCAGGGAAAGAGGAGATGCCGGGGAAATGGACTATCAGTGATGGCACAATTCCATTTCCTCCAGGCGAACATCAACCACTCTTCCAGAGCTCAGGATCTATTGCTCCAGAGCGTGGCGGAGTGGTTGATAAACGTGGCTGTGGTCGCTGAGCCGTATTTTGTCCCTCCGCGGGATAACTGGGCGGGGGACCTGGACGGTTCGGTGGCCATCATTGGCGAGACTCTTGGCTGTCCCTCCCGAGGACGCGGCTGGGTGGCCGCTCTCGCGGGGGGAATCAACATCATTGGGGCATATTTCTCGCCCAACAAGAGTCTCGCCGACTTCGAGAGGTTCCTTGTCGAGCTGGGTGCAGTCGTAGGCCGGTTCCACCCTCGCCCGGTGCTGTTGCTCGGGGATCTCAACGCCAAGTCTGCGGCGTGGGGATCTCCAGTCACCGATCTTAGGGGTGAGGTGTTGGAGGGGTGGGCCGTTGCGACCGGCCTGACCGTCCTGAATCGGGGCTCGGAGTATACGTGCGTGCGGCAGCGGGGCGGGTCTGTAGTGGACGTCTCGTTCGCTAGCTCCACTGTCGCGGGCCGTGTCCGCGACTGGCGAGTCGCCGTTGAGGTGGAGACGTTGTCAGATCATCGATACATCCGTTTCAGCGTCTCCACCCAGACCGCGGGCGGCGGCCGACCATCGGCCCCGAGAACGGACGGTCCTCGCTGGTCAATTAAACAGATCGACAGGGATCTTCTCGAAGAAGCCGCAATCATCCAGGCCTGGGTCCGGGAGTCAGTGACGAATGAACCCGTCGACGTCGAAGAGGAGGCGCAGTGGTTCCGCGGGGCGATGACGCAAATTTGCGATGCGTCCATGCCCCGTGTCCGCACTCAACCCACAAGGCGCCGGTTGTACTGGTGGACCGCCGAAATTGCGCAGATGCGCAGGACCTGCGTGGAGGTCAGGCGCCAGTACACCCGATACCGGAGGAGACGTCGTCGGGTTCCGGAAGAAGAAGCCGCGCGGTATGAGGTGTACCGTGCGGCGAAGAAGGCTCTGTGGCTGGCCATTGGCGAGTCGAAGACTCGATTCAGGGAAGAGATGTTGGCGACCCTAGATCGAAATCCGTGGGGGCGCCCTTATCGTACAGTCCGAGGGAAACTTCGAGCCTGGGCGCCCCCACTCACTGAGAGCCTCGAGCCTCAGTTGCTGGAGGGAGTGGTCGCTGCTCTCTTCCCTGATAGAGAAGAGCACGTGCCGCCGCCGATGGCTTTGCCCACAGCCACGGAGTTGGAGGACGAGGAGAGCGTCCCTGAGGTGACACAACCAGAGTTGAGGACGGCCGTGATGCGGCTCCGGGCCAAAACCGTGGCCCCGGGACCCGATGGAGTTCCGGGCCGCGCGCTCGTCCTCGCTCTGAAGGAGCTAGAGCCCCAGCTGAGAGGACTCTACTCAGCTTGCCTTGAGCAGGGCCGCTTCCCCGCTCAGTGGAAGACAGGTCGTCTGGTCCTGCTCAAGAAAGCGGGGCGCCCAGCAGACTCGCCGTCCGCATACCGGCCCATAGTGCTGCTAGACGAGGTGGGTAAGCTTTTTGAGCGGATAATTGCTGCCCGCCTCGACAGCCACTTGTACAGAGAGGGGCCGGATCTGGACGACAGTCAGTTCGGTTTTCGGCATGGGCGCTCCACAATCGACGCCATAATGCGGGTTAGAGTCCTGGCGGAGGAAGCGGTTTCCCGGGGCGGGGTGATGCTGGCGGTGTCCTTGGACATATCCAACGCCTTCAACACCCTGCCCTGGAGTTGTATTCGGGAGGCACTAAGGTACCACAGGGTGCCCCGCTACCTCCGCCGCATCGTTGGGGCTTATTTGGCGGAAAGGTGTGTCACCTACAGGGGACGCGACGGTGAGGGCCGTCGTGATATGTCGTGCGGTGTTCCGCAGGGCTCGGTCCTAGGCCCACCCCTGTGGAACATCGGTTACGACTGGGTGCTGAGGGGCGAGCTCCAACCGGGAGTGGACCTGACGTGTTACGCAGACGACACGCTGGTCACGGCCCGGGGGAGCTCGTATAGGGAGGCAGCGTTGCTGGCGACGGCTGCGGTCTCACAGGTGGTGGGTCGCATACGACGCCTGGGGCTGGAGGTGGCCCTCAACAAGTCGGAGGCCATGGTTTTTCACGGCCCCCGACGGGCGCCGCCGCCGGGGTCACACATTGTGGTCGGGGGAGTCCAAATAGCTGTCGAGTCCACCATGAAGTACTTAGGATTGGTGCTCGACAGCCGGTGGGATTTTGGCCCCCACTTTCGACGGTTGACGCCCAGGTTGATGGGCGCCGCGGGTGCGCTCGCAACGCTGCTTCCTAATTTAGGGGGCCCGAGCACCGCCTGTAGGCGGTTGTACTTGGGGATCGTGCGATCCATGGCCTTGTATGGGGCCCCGGTTTGGGCTTCTGACCTGACGGCCGGCAGCATCGCGATATTGCGAAGACCGCAGAGGGCGATGGCCGTCAGGGCTATTAGGGGATATCGCACGATCTCCTACGAGGCGGGTTGTGCACTGGCCGGATCTCCGCCTTGGGACTTGGAGGCGAGAGTCCTCGCCTCGCTGTACCGGTGGCGCGAGGAGGTGCGGACGCGGAGCGGTGAACCGATGCAGCGCGAGATCGAGTTGCGTCGGTCACAGCTCCGCGAGGTCATGGTGGCGGAATGGCGGGATAGGCTTTCGCGCCCTACCGCCGGCCTTGCTACCGTCGACGCGATCCGACCAGTGCTCGACGAATGGCTCGGGAGGAAGCACGGCTCCCTGTCGTTTCGGGCGACGCAGGTGCTCTCGGGGCATGGCTGCTTCGGGAAGTACCTGTATCGCATAAACAGGGAGCCGGACGCTCGGTGCCATCACTGCACCGACTGTCGGGCGGACACGGCGCAGCACACACTGGCAGAGTGTGCCGCATGGGAGGAGCAGCGCCGTGCCCTCGTATCCGAAGTGGGCCCCGACCTGTCGCTGCCGGCCGTCGCACGTTCGATGGTCGGGAGCGCCGAGTCGTGGGATGCAGTGATCTCCTTCTGTGAAACCGTAATTTCACAGAAGGAGGCTGCGGAGAGGGAGAGGGAGGCCGTGGCCACTCTCCCGATCCGCAGCAGGCGTACCGGGCATCGGAGGAGGGCGGACAACGCCCTCTTCCAGCCCCCCTAAACAGGTCCGGAGGGACGGCGGACTCGGGGTCATCCGCCGCCCCTCATCCAGCAGGACCCGAGGCGGCAGCGCGTAGTGTTCCACGCGCGCGCCTATTAGACGTCGCGGGGAGAGGACACCTCACTCTCCCTGCGAGCCAGAGGTGGCCAGCATAGGCGGGCCGGCACTAGCCGGGGATCATGGAAGTCGTACTAGCTCTCACGATCCCCGGTCCAAGTGTGGGATGGAACACCGGGGTGGTTTTTAGTCAGTAAGAGTCTGACAGACCCCTTCGCCTGCCCCAGGCGAAGGACATCCATGAGGATTTTCCACCCCGGCAACAAAAAAAAAAAAAAAAAAAAAGGTTAGGTTAGCAAGCTCTTACGAAACGTAAAAAAAAAGCAATTTCTTGACGTTTCGTGAGAGCTAGGCTCACGTGTGGGGTATCAAAAGATGCGTCTCCGCGCGGGTTAACTAAATGAACTGGAATAAAAATTTCAACGGAACAAAAATTTTGCACAGTGGGCCAAAAACCAGTTTTTTAATATAAAGCTGCGATGGCAATTTTTAAAGTCGGGATAGCAGGAGCTAACCTGTATTATAATTAATATGCAAAAAACTAGGTAAAAAAAGCTCTCCTGGAGGCAGAAATATCGATGGTTTCGTTAGGTTAGGTTAGGTTAGGTTAGCAAGCTCTTACGAAACGTAAAAAAAAGCAATTTTTTTACGTTTCGTGAGAACTAGGCTCACGTGTGGGGTGTCAAAAGATGCGTCTCCGCGCGGGTTAACTAAATGAACTGGAATAAAAATTTCAACGGAACAAAAATTTTGCACAGTGGGCCAAAAACCAGTTTTTTAATGTAAAGCTGCGATGGCAATTTTTATAGTCGGGATAGCTGGAGCTAACCTGTGTTATAATTAATATGCAAAAAACTAGGTAAAAAAAGCTCTCCTGGAGGCAGAAATATCGATGGTTTGGTTAGGTTAGGTTAGGTTAGTTAGGTAAGGTTAGCAAGCTCTTACGTAACGTAAAAAAAAGCAATTTTTTGACGTTTCGTGAGAGCTAGGCTCACGTGTGGGATGTCAAAAGATGCGTCTTCGCGCGGGTTAATTAAATGAACTGGAATAAAAATTTCAACGGAACAAAAATTTTGCACAGTGGGCCATAAACCAGTTTTTTAATATAAAGCTGCGATGGCAATTTTTATAGTCGGGATAGCAGGAGCTAACCTGTATTATAATTAATATGCAAAAAACTAGGTAAAAAAAGCTCTCCTGGAGGCAGAAATATCGATGGTTTGGTTAGGTTAGGTTAGGTTAGTTAGGTTAGGTTAGGTTAGCAAGCTCTTACGAAACGTAAAAAAAAAGCAATTTTTTGACGTTTCGTGAGAGCTAGGCTCACGTGTGGGGTGTCAAAAGATGCGTCTCCGCGCGGGTTAACTAAATGAACTGGAATAAAAATTTCAACGGAACAAAAATTTTGCACAGTGGGCCAAAAACCAGTTTTTTAATGTAAAGCTGCGTTGGCAATTTTTATAGTCGGTTTAGCAGGAGCTAACCTGTATTATAATTAATATGCAAAAAACTAGGTAAAAAAAGCTCTCCTGTAGGCAGAAATATCGATGGTTTGGTTAGGTTAGGTTAGTTAGGTTAGGTTAGCAAGCTCTTACGAACCGTAAAAAAAAGCAATTTCTTGACGTTTCGTGAGAGCTAGGCTCACGTGTGGGGTGTCAAAAGATGCGTCTCCGCGCGGGTTAACTAAATGAACTGGAATAAAAATTTCAACGGAACAAAAATTTTGCACAATGGGCCAAAAACCAGTTTTTTAATATAAAGCTGCGATGGCAATTTTTATAGTCGGGATAGCAGGAGCTAACCTGTATTATAATTAATATGCAAAAAACTAGGTAAAAAAAGCTCTCCTGGAGGCAGAAATATCGATGGTTTGGTTAGGTTAGGTTAGGTTAGTTAGGTTAGGTTAGGTTAGCAAGCTCTTACGAAACGTAAAAAAAAAGCAATTTTTTGACGTTTCGTGAGAGCTAGGCTCACGTGTGGGGTGTCAAAAGATGCGTCTCCGCGCGGGTTAACTAAATGAACTGGAATAAAAATTTCAACGGAACAAAAATTTTGCACAGTGGGCCAAAAACCAGTTTTTTAATATAAAGCTGCGATGGCAATTTTTATAGTCGGGATAGCAGGAGCTAACCTGTATTATAATTAATATGCAAAAAACTAGGTAAAAAAAGCTCTCCTGGAGGCAGAAATATCGATGGTTTGGTTAGGTTAGGTTAGGTTAGTTAGGTTAGGTTAGGTTTGCAAGCTCTTACGAAACGTAAAAAAAAAGCAATTTCTTGACGTTTCGTGAGAGCTAGGCTCACGTGTGGGGTGTCAAAAGATGCGTCTCCGCGCGGGTTAACTAAATGAACTGGAATAAAAATTTCAACGGAACAAAAATTTTGCACAGTGGGCCAAAAACCAGTTTTTTAATATAAAGCTGCGATGGCAATTTTTATAGTCGGGATAGCAGGAGCTAACCTGCATTATTATTAATATGCAAAGAACTAGGTAACAAAAGCTCTCCTGGAGGCAGAAATATCGATGGTTTGGTTAGGTTAGGTTAGGTTAGTTAGGTTAGGTTAGGTTAGCAAGCTCTTACGAAACGTAAAAAAAAAGCAATTTTTTGACGTTTCGTGAGAGCAAGGCTCACGTATGGGGTGTCAATAGATGCGTCTCCGCGCGGGTTAACTAAATGAACTGGAATAAAAATTTCAACGGAACAAATATTTTGCACAGTGGGCCAAAAACCAGTTTATTAATATAAAGCTGCGATGGCAATTTTTATAGTCGGGATAGCAGGAGCTAACCTGTATTATAATTAATTATGCAAAAAACTAGGTAAAAAAGCTCTCCTGGAGGCAGAAATATCGATGGTTTGGTTAGGTTAGGTTAGTTAGGTTAGGTTAGGTTAGGTTAGCAAGCTCTTACGAAACGTAAAAAAAATACATTTTTTGATGTTTCGTGAGAGCTAGGCTCACGTGTGGGGTGTCAAAAGATGCGTTTCCGCGCGGGTTAACTAAATGAACTGGAATAAAAATTTCAACGGAACAAAAATTTTGCACAGTGGGCCAAAAACCAGTTTTTTAATATAAAGCTGCGATGGTCAATTTTTATAGTCGGGATAGCAGGAGCTAACCTGCATTATAATTAATATGCAAAAAACTAGGTAAAAAAAGCTCTCCTGGAGGCAGAAATATCGATGGTTTGGTTAGGTTAGGTTAGGTTAGGTTAGGTTAGTTAGGTTAGGTTAGGTTAGCAAGCTCTTACGAACGTAAAAAAAGCAATTTCTTGACGTATCGTGAGAGCAAGGCTCACGTGTGAGGTGTCAAAAGATGCGTCTCCGCGCGGGTTAACTAAATGAACTGGAATAAAAATTTCAACGGAACAAAAATTTTGCACAGTGGGCCAAAAACCAGTTTTTTAATATAAAGCTGCGATGGCAATTTTTATAGTCGGGATAGCAGGAGCTAACCTGTATTATAATTAATATGCAAAAAACTAGGTAAAAAAAGCTCTCCTGGAGGCAGAAATATCGATGGTTTGGTTAGGTTAGGTTAGGTTAGTTAGGTTAGGTTAGCAAACTCTTACGAAACGTAAAAAAATACATTTTTTGATGTTTCGTGAGAGCTAGGCTCACGTGTGGGGTGTCAAAAGATGCGTCTCCGCGCGTGTTAACTAAATGAACTGGAATAAAAATTTCAACGGAACAAAAATTTTGCACAGTGGGCCAAAAACCAGTTTTTTAATATAAAGCTGCGATGGTCAATTTTTATAGTCGGGATAGCAGGAGCTAACCTGCATTATAATTAATATGCAAAAAACTAGGTAAAAAAAGCTCTCCTGGAGGCAGAAATATCGATGGTTTGGTTAGGTTAGGTTAGGTTAGTTAGGTTAGGTTAGATTAGCAAGCTCTTGCGAACGTAAAAAAAAGCAATTTTTTGACGTTTCGTGAAAGCAAGGCTCACGTGTGAGGTGTCAAAAGATGCGTCTCCGCGCGGGTTAACTAAATGAACTGGAATAAAAATTTCAACGGAACAAAAATTTTGCACAGTGGGCCAAAAACCAGTTTTTTAATATAAAGCTGCGATGGCAATTTTTATAGTCGGGATAGCAGGAGCTAACCTGTATTATAATTAATATGCAAAAAACTAGGTAAAAAAAGCTCTCCTGGAGGCAGAAATATCGATGGTTTGGTTAGGTTAGGTTAGGTTAGTTAGGTTAGGTTAGCAAACTCTTACGAAACGTAAAAAAAAAGCAATTTTTTGACGTTTCGTGAGAGCTAGGCTCACGTGTAGGGTGTCAAAAGATGCGTCTCCGCGCGGGTTAACTAAATGAACTGGATTAAAAATTTCAACGGAACAAAAATTTTGCACAGTGGGCCAAAAACCAGTTTTTTAATATAAAGCTGCGATGGCAATTTTTATAGTCGGGATAGCAGGAGCTAACCTGTATTATAATAAATATGCAAAAAACTAGGTAAAAAAAGCTCTCCTGGAGGCAGAAATATCGATGGTTTGGTTAGGTTAGGTTAGGTTAGTTAGGTTAGGTTAGGTTAGCAAGCTCTTACGAAACGTAAAAAAAAGCAATTTTTTGACGTTTCGTGAGAGCTAGGCTCACGTGTGGGGTGTCAAAAGATGCGTCGGTTAACTAAATGAACTGGAATAAAAATTTCAACGGAACAAAAATTTTGCACAGTGGGCCAAAAACCAGTTTTTTAATATAAAGCTGCGATGATCAATTTTTATAGTCGGGATAGCAGGAGCTAACCTGCATTATAATTAATATGCAAAAAACTAGGTAAAAAAAGCTCTCCTGGAGGCAGAAATATCGACGGTTTGGTTAGGTTAGGTTAGGTTAGTTAGGTTAGGTTAGGTTAGCAAGCTCTTACGAACGTAAAAAAAAGCAATTTTTTGACGTATCGTGAGAGCAAGGCTCACGTGTGGGGTGTCAAAAGATGCGTCTCCGCGCGGGTTAACTAAATGAACTGGAATAAAAATTTCAGCGGTACAAAAATTTTGCACAGTGTGCCAAAAACCACTTTTTTAATATAAAGCAGCGAAGGTCAATTTTTATAGTCGGGATAGCAGGAGCTAACCTGCATTATAATTAATATGCAAAAAACTAGGTAAAAAAAGCTCTCCTGGAGGCAGAAATATCGATGGTTTGGTTAGGTTAGGTTAGGTTAGTTAGGTTAGGTTAGGTTAGCAAGCTCTTACGAACGTAAAAAAAAGCAATTTTTTGACGTTTCGTGAGAGCAAGGCTCACGTGTGGGTTGTCAAAAGATGCGTCTACGCGCGGGTTAACTAAATGAACTGGAATAAAAATTTCAACGGAACAAAAATTTTGCACAGTGGGCCAAAAACCAGTTTTTTAATATAAAGCTGCGATGGTCAATTTTTATAGTCGGGATAGCAGGAGCTAACCTGCATTTTAATTAATATGCAAAGAACTAGGTAACAAAAGCTCTCCTGGAGGCAGAAATATCGATGGTTTGGTTAGGTTAGGTTAGGTTAGTTAGGTTAGGTTAGGTTAGCAAGCTCTTACGAAACGTAAAAAAAAAGCAATTTTTTGACGTTTCATGAGAGCTAGGCTCACGTGTGGGGTGTCAAAAGACGCGTCTCCGCGCGGGTTAACTAAATGAACTGGAATAAAAATTTCAACGGAACAAAAATTTTGCACAGTGGGCCAAAAACCAGTTTTTTAATATAAAGCTGCGATGGCAATTTTTATAGTCGGGATAGCAGGTGCTAACCTGTATTATAATTAATATGCAAAAAACTAGGTAAAAAAAGCTCTCCTGGAGGCAGAAATATCGATGGTTTGGTTAGGTTAGGTTAGGTTAGTTAGGTTAGGTTAGGTTAGCAAGCTCTTACGAAACGTAAAAAAAAAGCAATTTCTTGACGTTTCGTGAGAGCTAGGCTCACGTGTGGGGTGTCAAAAGATGCGTCTCCGCGCGGGTTAACTAAATTAACTGGAATAAAAATTTCAACGGAACAAAAATTTTGCACAGTGGGCCAAAAACCAGTTTTTTAATATAAAGCTGCGATGGTCAATTTTTATAGTCGGGATAGCAGGAGCTAACCTGCATTTTAATTAATATGCAAAGAACTAGGTAACAAAAGCTCTCCTGGAGGCAGAAATATCGATGGTTTGGTTAGGTTAGGTTAGGTTAGTTAGGTTAGGTTAGGTTAGCAAGCTCTTACGAAACGTAAAAAAAAAGCAATTTTTTGACGTTTCATGAGAGCTAGGCTCACGTGTGGGGTGTCAAAAGACGCGTCTCCGCGCGGGTTAACTAAATGAACTGGAATAAAAATTTCAACGGAACAAAAATTTTGCACAGTGGGCCAAAAACCAGTTTTTTAATATAAAGCTGCGATGGCAATTTTTAGAGTCGGGATAGCAGGAGCTAACCTGTATTATAATTAATATGCAAAAAACTAGGTAAAAAAAGCTCTCCTGGAGGCAGAAATATCGATGGTTTGGTTAGGTTAGGTTAGGTTAGGTTAGCAAGCTCTTACGAAACGTAAAAAAAAAGCAATTTTTTGACGTTTCGTGAGAGCTAGGCTCACGCTCTCACGAAACGTCAAAAAATTGCTTTTTTTTTACGTTTCGTAAGAGCTTGCTAACCTAACCTAACCTAACCTAACCAAACCATCGATATTTCTGCCTCCAGGAGAGCTTTTTTTACCTAGTTTTTTGCATATTAATTATAATACAGGTAAGCTCCTGCTATCCCGACTATAAAAATTGCCATCGCAGCTTTATATTAAAAAACTGGTTTTTGGCCCACTGTGCAAAATTTTTGTTGCGTTGAAATTTTTATTCCAGTTCATTTAGTTAACCCGTGCGGAGACGCATCTTTTGACACCCCACACGTGAGCCTAGCTCTCAAGAAACGTCAAAAAATTGCTTTTTTTTTACGTTTCGTAAGAGCTTGCTAACCTACCCTAACCTAACCTAACCAAACCATCGATATTTCTGCCTCCAGGAGAGCTTTTTTTACCTAGTTTTTTGCATATTAATTATAATACAGGTTAGCTCCTGCTATCCCGACTATAAAAATTGCCATCGCAGCTTTATATTAAAAAACTGGTTTTTAGCCCACTGTGCAAAATTTTTATTCCGTTGAAATTTTTATTCCAGTTCATTTAGTTAACCCGCGCGGTGACGCATCGTTTGACACCCCACACGTGAGCCTAGCTCTCACGAAACGTCAAAAAATTGCTTTTTTTTACGTTTCGTAAGAGCTTGCTAACCTAACCTAACCTAACTAACCTAACCTAACCTAACCAAACCATCGATATTTCTGCCTCCAGGAGAGCTTTTTTTACCTAGTTTTTTGCATATTAATTATGATACAGGTTAGCTCCTGCTATCCCGACTATAAAAATTGCCATCGCAGCTTTATATTAAAAAACTGGTTTTTGGCCCACTGTGCAAAATTTTTGTTTCGTTGAAATTTTTATTCCAGTTCATTTAGTTAACCCGCGCGGAGACGCATCTTTTGACACCCCACACGTGAGCCTAGCTCTCACGAAACGTCAAAAAATTGCTTTTTTTTACGTTTCGTAAGAGCTTGCTAACCTAACCTAACCTAACCTAACCAAACCATCGATATTTCTGCCTCCAGGCGAGCTTTTTTAACTAGTTTTTTGCATATTTATTATAATGCAGGTTAGCTCCTGCTATCCCGACTATAAAAATTGACCATCGCAGCTTTATATTATAAAACTGGTTTTTGGCCCACTGTGCAAAATTTTTGTTTCGTTGAAATTTTTATTCCAGTTCATTTAGTTAACCCGCGCGGAGACGCATCTTTTGACACCCCACACGTGAGCCTAGCTCTCACGAAACGTCAAAAAATTGCTTTTTTTTTACGTTTCGTAAGAGCTTGCTAACCTAACCTAACCTAACCTAACCAAACCATCGATATTTCTGCCTCCAGGAGAGCTTTTTTTACCTAGTTTTTTGCATATTAATTATAATACAGGTTAGCTCCTGCTATCCCGACTATAAAAATTTCCATCGCAGCTTTATATTAAAAAACTGGTTTTTGGCCCACTGTGCAAAATTTTTGTTCCGTCGACATTTTTATTCCAGTTCATTTAGTTAACCCGCGCGGAGACGCATCTTTTGACACCCCACACGTGAGCCTAGCTCTCACGAAACGTCAAAAAATTGCTTTTTTTACGTTTCGTAAGAGCTTGCTAACCTTTTTTTTTTTTTTTTTTTTTTGTTGCCGGGGTGGAAAATCCTCATGGATGTCCTTGGAAGGGGTCTGTCAGACTCTTACTGACTAAAAACCACCCCGGTGTTCCGTCCCACACTTGGACCGGGGATCGTGAGAGCTAGTACGACTTCCATGATCCCCGGCTAGTGCCGGCCCGCCTATGCGGGCCACCTCTGGCTCGCGGGGAGAGTGAGGTGTCCTCTTCCCGCGACGTCTAGTAGGGGCGCGCGTGGAACACTACGCGCCGCCGCCTCGGGTCCTGCTGGATTGGGGGCGGCGGACGACCCCGAGTCCGCCAGCCCTCTGGACCTATTTAGGGGGGCTGGAAGAGGGCGTTGTCCGCCCTCCGCCGACGCCCGGTACGTCTGCTGCGGATCGGGAGAGTGGCCACGGCCTCCCTTTCCCTTTCCGCAGCCTCCTTCTGCGAAATTACGAATTCACAGAAGGAGATCACCGCATCCCACGACTCGGCGCTCCCGACCATCGAACGTCGACAGCCGGCAGTGACAGGTCGGGGCCCACTTCGGATACGAGGGCACGGCGCTGCTCCTCCCATGCGGCACACTCTGCCAGTGTGTGCTGCGCCGTGTCCTCCCGACAGTCAGTGCAGTGATGGCACCGAGCGTCCGGCTCCCTGTTTATGCGACACAGGTACTTCCCGATGCAGCCATGCCCCGAGAGCACCTGCGTCGCCCGAAACGACAGGGAGCCGTGCTTCCTCCCGAGCCATTCGTCGAGCACTGGTCGGATCGCGTCGACGGTAGCAAGGCCGGCGGTAGGGCGCTAAAGCCTATCCCGCCATTCCGCCACCATGACCTCGCGGAGCTGTGACCGACGCAACTCGATCTCGCGCTGCATCGGTTCACCGCCCCGCGTCCGCACCTCCTCGCGCCACCGGTACAGCGAGGCGAGGACTCTCGCCTCCAAGTCCCAGGGCGGAGATCCGGCCAGTGCACAACCCGCCTCGTAGGAGATCGTGCGATATCCCCTAATAGCCCTGACGGCCATCGCCCTCTGCGGTCTTCGCAATATCGCGATGCTGCCGGCCGTCAGGTCAGAAGCCCAAACCGGGGCCCCATACAAGGCCATAGATCGCACGATCCCCAAGTACAACCGCCTACAAGCGGTGCTCGGGCCCCCTAGATTAGGAAGCAGCGTTGCGAGCGCACCCGCGGCGCCCATCAACTTGGGCGTCAACCGTCGAAAGTGGGGGCCAAAATCCCACCGGCTGTCGAGCACCAATCCTAAGTACTTCATGGTGGACTCGACAGCGATTTGGACTCCCCCGACCACAATGTGTGACCCCGGCGGCGGCGCCCGTCGGGAGCCGTGAAAAACCATGGCCTCCGACTTGTTGAGGGCCACCTCCAGCCCCAGGCGTCGTATGCGACCCACCACCTGTGAGACCGCAGCCGTCGCCAGCAACGCTGCCTCCCTATACGAGCTCCCCCGGGCCGTGACCAGCGTGTCGTCCGCGTAACACGTCAGGTCCACTCCCGGTTGGAGCTCGCCCCTCAGCACCCAGTCGTAACCGATGTTCCACAGGGGTGGGCCTAGGACCGAGCCCTGCGGAACACCGCACGACATATCGCGACGGCCCTCACCGTCGCGTCCCCTGTAGGTGACACACCTTTCCGCCAAATAAGCCCCAACGATGCGGCGGAGGTAGCGGGGCACCCTGTGGTACCTTAGTGCCTCCCGAATACAACTCCAGGGCAGGGTGTTGAAGGCGTTGGATATGTCCAAGGACACCGCCAGCATCACCCCGCCCCGGGAAACCGCTTCCTCCGCCAGGACTCTAACCCGCATTATGGCGTCGATTGTGGAGCGCCCATGCCGAAAACCGAACTGACTGTCGTCCAGATCCGGCCCCTCTCTGTACAAGTGGCTGTCGAGGCGGGCAGCAATTATCCGCTCAAAAAGCTTACCCACCTCGTCTAGCAGCACTATGGGCCGGTATGCGGACGGCGAGTCTGCTGGGCGCCCCGCTTTCTTGAGCAGGACCAGACGACCTGTCTTCCACTGAGCGGGGAAGCGGCCCTGCTCAAGGCAAGCTGAGTAGAGTCCTCTCAGCTGGGGCTCTAGCTCCTTCAGAGCGAGGACGAGCGCGCGGCCCGGAACTCCATCGGGTCCCGGGGCCACGGTTTTGGCCCGGAGCCGCATCACGGCCGTCCTCAACTCTGGTTGTGTCACCTCAGGGACGCTCTCCTCGTCCTCCGACTCCGTGGCTGTGGGCAAAGCCATCGGCGGCGGCACGTGCTCTTCTCTATCAGGGAAGAGAGCAGCGACCACTCCCTCCAGCAACTGAGGCTCGAGGCTCTCAGTGAGTGGGGGCGCCCAGGCTCGAAGTTTCCCTCGGACTGTACGATAAGGGCGCCCCCACGGATTTCGATCTAGGGTCGCCAACATCTCTTCCCTGAATCGAGTCTTCGACTCGCCAATGGCCAGCCACAGAGCCTTTTTCGCCGCACGGTACACCTCATACCGCGCGGCTTCTTCTTCCGGAACCCGACGACGTCTCCTCCGGTATCGGGTGTACTGGCGCCTGACCTCCACGCAGGTCCTGCGCATCTGCGCGATTTCGGCGGTCCACCAGTACAACCGGCGCCTTGTGGGTTGAGTGCGGACACGGGGCATGGACGCATCGCAAATTTGCGTCATCGCCCCGCGGAACCACTGCGCCTCCTCTTCGACGTCGACGGGTTCATTCGTCACTGACTCCCGGACCCAGGCCTGGATGATTGCGGCTTCTTCGAGAAGATCCCTGTCGATCCGTTTAATCGACCAGCGAGGACCGTCCGTTCTCGGGGCCGATGGTCGGCCGCCGCCCGCGGTCTGGGTGGAGACGCTGAAACGGATGTATCGATGATCTGACAACGTCTCCACCTCAACGGCGACTCGCCAGTCGCGGACACGGCCCGCGACAGTGGAGCTAGCGAACGAGACGTCCACTACAGACCCGCCCCGCTGCCGCACGCACGTATACTCCGAGCCCCGATTCAGGACGGTCAGGCCGGTCGCAACGGCCCACTCCTCCAACACCTCACCCCTAAGATCGGTGACTGGAGATCCCCACGCCGCAGACTTGGCGTTGAGATCCCCGAGCAACACCACCGGGCGAGGGTGGAACCGGCCTACGACTGCACCCAGCTCGACAAGGAACCTCTCGAAGTCGGCGAGACTCTTGTTGGGCGAGAAATATGCCCCAATGATGTTGATTCCCCCCGCGAGAGCGGCCACCCAGCCGCGTCCTCGGGAGGGACAGCCAAGAGTCTCGTCAATGATGGCCACCGAACCGTCCAGGTCCCCCGCCCAGTTATCGCGCGGAGGGACAAAATACGGCTCAGCGACCACAGCCACGTTTATCAACCACTCCGCCACGCTCTGGAGCAATAGATCCTGAGCTCTGGAAGAGTGGTTGATGTTCGCCTGGAGGAAATGGAATTGTGCCATCACTGATAGTCCATTTCCCCGGCATCTCCTCTTTCCCTGGGTCGGGAGTCAACTGCTTGTCTGCCGAGCTGTGGGAGGGGCGCAGGTCCTCCGACAACCCTATTTTTTCTGCCTTTCTTGGGGGCCTTGCAGGCTTTCCCACCAAGTCGGTGCTCCACAGGCTTCCCTGCAGCTGCACAAAGGCTGCAGTTTGGTGCCGCAGAGCACTGGGCCGACTTGTGGCCGGGTTGGCTGCAGCGATAGCAGAGGTCGCTGCGGTCTGTGTCTGCAGTGCATTGTGCCCGGACATGCCCTTTGTCCAGGCAGCGGTAGCACTGCATTTCCCTGGGTGGCAGGAGTTTGACACTCGCTGACACCCAGCCTACCAGCAACCTTCTGCCATCCGCGACCTTATTTGCGGCCACCACTGGGCACCGCACCCAGACTGTGCCTAGCCCGGCAGCACCGCTGCGAATTTCGCCCGCCTGCACGCTTTCGGGCGGACACCCGCCGTTTTGGGCAATGGCCGCCACTACCTCCTCCGGGGTCACCGAATCGTCTAGCCCACTCACGCGCAATTCAGCCGCTTTTGTGGGCCTGGACACCCGGACATCCTCCGGTTTGAGGACCTCCCTTAGTTTGGCGGCCAACTTGTCCGCCCTCTCATGCCTTGAAGCGCCCGACACTTCGAGAATTTTGGCCCCCGTGGCTGTTGTCCGAAAACCAAAGCCGGCCGGGGAGGAAAAGTCGCTGAGTTTCAGCTTTGTCTTCACCTCCGCCAGGACCGACTTGAAGGTAACACCCCTTCCTGAGGCCTCGGGCTGCAGCGTCAGTACCACAGCCTCGGAGCGTGGGGTCCTAGCCTTGGGAGCCCTGAATCTCTTTTTTGGGGCCGGGCCGGCAGGTGCCGCCGAGTTAGCAGGTGCTGGCTGCGCTGCCTTTTTATTGCGGCGCCGTTTAACCACTGTCGTCCAGGGTACCTCGGCGGGAGATGTGGCCGCCGGCTACGCGGTTAGTTGGGGAGGAGGTGCGGGAGCATCCGCCGCGGGCTTCTTGGGTCCCTCCGTGGGCTTTTTAGCCCCCTCTGCAGGCTTTTTGCCCACCTGCATGGACTTCGTCCTTGCGGACTCCTCTTTCCTCCGCCTATCTGCCGCAAGCGGCGGGCGGAGGGTTTCGGCCGGGAGGAGTCTCGACTCCAGAGCCTCTAATCGGGCAGACACCATGCAACCGCACTGCATCATACAGATGCGGGCCACTCTCTCGATGTCGAGATCCGACATCGCAAGTGCAGACGCAGGCGGCGACGCAGGTTCAGGAGCCGACGATGGTGCGTCAGGAGAGGAGGCAGTGGCCGCGGGAGCTTCCTGTCGCTGCCTCTGAGCGGCAAACTCCCGCTTCAGATCCTCAAGTTCGGATCGCAGACGGCTATTCTCCTCCCATAGTTTCGCCGTCTCCTCCGAGGTCGTGCGATCGAGGAGGATCTCCACAGCCTCCCTAATCCCATCTGCCGCCTCCTTAAGGGCACGGGTGAACGAGCCCTTGAGGTTGCCGGACTTGGTCGCAACCTTCAGGACCACATCCACGCCGTCCAGCACCTGTCGATTTAGGGCCTCTGCCGTAAGGCTCGAGCCTAAAGCCGCTTGAGCAGCCCGCCGCTCTCGCCGTCGCTCTCCAGGAGAGCTTTTTTTACCTAGTTTTTTGCATATTAATTATAATACAGGTTAGCTCCTGCTATCCCGACTATAAAAATTGCCATCGCAGCTTTATATTTAAAAACTGGTTTTTGGCCCACTATGCAAAATTTTTGTTCCATTGAAATTTTTATTCCAGTTCATTAAGTTAACCCGTGCGGAGACGCATCTTTTGACACCCCACACGTGAGCCTGGCTCTCAAGAAACGTCAAAAAATTGCTTTTTTTTACGTTTCGTAAGAGCTTGCTAACCTAACCTAACCTCCCCACCGAGTGTTTCCACGTTGCCGTCGTGGTGGGGCTTATGGGTCTCCATGATCCT
The DNA here is from genome assembly GCA_951329385.1 of Polia nebulosa. Taxonomy (NCBI): domain Eukaryota; kingdom Metazoa; phylum Arthropoda; class Insecta; order Lepidoptera; family Noctuidae; genus Polia; species Polia nebulosa. The sequence goes on from OX589606.1 coordinate 15,460,107, forward strand.
GGGGACTTCCGGCTTGAGTGACTAACTTGTGCCGGAAGGCTCCAGGGGAGAGGCCCGACTAAGAGGAACACACCGGGGGTCGCGTCCATTGTCAGTCGATCATCGTCGACTGCCAGTGGATGCGACCTCCACCCAATCCTAAGCTTGGAGGCGTGGCTATGGGATGCGTACCGGAGGGATGTCCGGATGCTAGCGCCTCACAAGAGGGCCGCGCCGTTGGGAGACTTGAGCAAGTTGTTCGAGCCTCCTAGCGGCGTGGAACCAGGGGGAATCTTCGTCGCTGCTCTCTGGTACGCATCTGTTCATCAGATGCGACCTTGAGAGTGGCGCCGAAACTTGGGGGGGGCCCATAAGGGCAGAGTGTGTGAGTGAGTGAGTGAATGAGAGAGAGTGAATGTGTTCATACGATATGCGAGGGAAAGATAGGGAGGTCGAGTTAGGGGAGATAGGGACCTCACCCTTAAAAGGAAAAACAAACATGGACCAAGAGATTAAAGTAAATGATTCCCAGTTTCGCCCCCGTTCGTATGCTGGGGGGGGCGGCCTTAATCTTCCGATCACACACGACGACCTGGATCCGCTTGTCGGGGACAATCCCGACAACAAGAGCCGAGGAGGCTCGAGATCATCTCCTACATTTCAGGAGATGATCTCATTCAGCTATAAGACAAGTCAGTTAACTAAATGAACTGGAATAAAAATTTCAACGGAACAAAAATTTTGCAAAGTGGGCCAAAAACCAGTTTTTTAATATAAAGCTGCGATGGCAATTTTTTTAGTCGGGATAGCAGGAGCTAACCTGTATTATAATTAATATGCAAAAAACTAGGTAAAAAAAGCTCTCCTGGAGGCAGAAATATCGATGGTGTGGTTAGGTTAGGTTAGGTTAGTTAGGTTAGGTTAGGTTAGCAAGCTCTTACGAAACGTAAAAAAAAAGCAATTTCTTGACGTTTCGTGAGAGCTAGGCTCACGTGTGGGGTGTCAAAAGATGCGTCTCCGCGCGGGTTAACTAAATGAACTGGAATAAAAATTTCAACGGAACAAAAATTTTGCACAGTGGGCCAAAAACCAGTTTTTTAATATAAAGCTGCGATGGCAATTTTTATAGTCGGGATAGCAGGAGCTAACCTGTATTATAATTAATATGCAAAAAACTAGGTAAAAAAAGCTCTCCTGGAGGCAGAAATATCGATGGTTTGGTTAGGTTAGGTTAGGTTAGTTAGGTTAGGTTAGGTTAGCAAGCTCTTACGAAACGTAAAAAAAAAGCAATTTCTTGACGTTTCGTGAGAGCTAGGCTCACGTGTGGGGTGTCAAAAGATGCGTCTCCGCGCGGGTTAACTAAATGAACTGGAATAAAAATTTCAACGGAACAAAAATTTTACACAGTGGGCCAAAAACCAGTTTTTTAATATAAAGCTGCGATGGCAATTTTTATAGTCGGGATAGCAGGAGCTAACCTGTATTATAATTAATATGCAAAAAACTAGGTAAAAAAAGCTCTCCTGGAGGCAGAAATATCGATGGTTTGGTTAGGTTAGGTTAGGTTAGTTAGGTTAGGTTAGGTTAGCAAGCTCTTACGAAACGTAAAAAAAAAGCAATTTCTTGACGTTTCGTGAGAGCTAGGCTCACGTGTGGGGTGTCAAAAGATGCGTCTCCGCGCGGGTTAACTAAATGAACTGGAATAAAAATTTCAACGGAACAAAAATTTTGCACAGTGGGCCAAAAACCAGTTTTTTAATATAAAGCTGCGATGGCAATTTTTATAGTCGGGATAGCAGGAGCTAACCTGTATTATAATTAATATGCAAAAAACTAGGTAAAAAAAGCTCTCCTGGAGGCAGAAATATCGATGGTTTGGTTAGGTTAGGTTAGGTTAGTTAGGTTAGGTTAGGTTAGCAAGCTCTTACGAAACGTAAAAAAAAAGCAATTTCTTGACGTTTCGTGAGAGCTAGGCTCACGTGTGGGGTGTCAAAAGATGCGTCTCCGCGCGGGTTAACTAAATGAACTGGAATAAAAATTTCAACGGAACAAAAATTTTGCACAGTGGGCCAAAAACCAGTTTTTTAATATAAAGCTGCGATGGCAATTTTTATAGTCGGGATAGCAGGAGCTAACCTGTATTATAATTAATATGCAAAAAACTAGGTAAAAAAAGCTCTCCTGGAGGCAGAAATATCGATGGTTTGGTTAGGTTAGGTTAGGTTAGTTAGGTTAGGTTAGGTTAGCAAGCTCTTACGAAACGTAAAAAAAAAGCAATTTCTTGACGTTTCGTGAGAGCTAGGCTCACGTGTGGGGTGTCAAAAGATGCGTCTCCGCGCGGGTTAACTAAATTAACTGGAATAAAAATTTCAACGGAACAAAAATTTTGCACAGTGGGCCAAAAACCAGTTTTTTAATATAAAGCTGCGATGGCAATTTTTATAGTCGGGATAGCAGGAGCTAACCTGTATTATAATTAATATGCAAAAAACTAGGTAAAAAAAGCTCTCCTGGAGGCAGAAATATCGATGGTTTGGTTAGGTTAGGTTAGGTTAGTTAGGTTAGGTTAGGTTAGCAAGCTCTTACGAAACGTAAAAAAAAAGCAATTTTTTGACGTTTCGTGAGAGCTAGGCTCACGCTCTCACGAAACGTCAAAAAATTGCTTTTTTTTACGTTTCGTAAGAGCTTGCTAACCTAACCTAACCTAACCTAACCAAACCATCGATATTTCTGCCTCCAGGCGAGCTTTTTTAACTAGTTTTTTGCATATTTATTATAATGCAGGTTAGCTCCTGCTATCCCGACTATAAAAATTGACCATCGCAGCTTTATATTAAAAAACTGGTTTTTGGCCCACTGTGCAAAATTTTTGTTACGTTGAAATTTTTATTCCAGTTCATTTAGTTAACCCGCGCGTAGACGCATCTTTTGACACCCCACACGTGAGCCTAGCTCTCACGAAACGTCAAAAAATTGCTTTTTATTTACGTTTCGTAAGAGCTTGCTAACCTAACCTAACCTAACCTAACCAAACCATCGATATTTCTGCCTCCAGGAGAGCTTTTTTTACCTAGTTTTTTTGCATATTAATTATAATACAGGTTAGCTCCTGCTATCCCGACTATAAAAATTTCCATCGCAGCTTTATATTAAAAAACTGGTTTTTGGCCCACTGTGCAAAATTTTTTTTCCGTCGACATTTCTATTCCAGTTCATTTAGTTAACCCGCGCGGAGACGCATCTTTTGACACCCCACACGTGAGCCTAGCTCTCACGAAACGTCAAAAAATTGCTTTTTTTACGTTACGAAAGAGCTTGCTAACCTAACCTAACCTAACTAACCTAATCTAACCTAACCAAACCATCGATATTTCTGCCTCCAGGAGAGCTTTTTTTACATAGTTTTTTGCATATAAATTATAATACAGGTTAGCTTCTGCTATCCCGACTATAAAAATTGCCATCGCAGCTTTATATTAAAAAACTGGTTTTTGGCCCACTGTGCAAAATTTTTGTCCCGTTGAAATTTTTATTCCAGTTCATTTAGTTAACCCGCGCGGAGACGCATCTTTTGACACCCCACACGTGAGCCTAGCTCTCACGACACGTCAAAAAATTGCTTTTTTTACGTTTCGTAAGAGCTTGCTAACCTAACCTAACCTTACCTAACCAAACCATCGATATTTCTGCCTCCAGGAGAGCTTTTTTTACCTAGTTTTTTGCATATTAATTATAATACAGGTTAGCTCCTGCTATCCCGATTAAAAAAATTGCCATCGCAGCTTTATATTAAAAAACTGGTTTTTGGCCCACTTTGCAAAATTTTTGTTCCGTTGAAATTTTTATTCCAGTTCATTTAGTTAACCCGCGCGGAGACGCATCTTTTGACACCCCACACGTGAGCCTAGCTCTCACGAAACGTCAAAAAATTGCTTTTTTTTTAAGTTTCGTAAGAGCTTGATAACCTAACCTAACCAAACTAACCTAACCTAACCTAACCAAACCATCGATATTACTGCCACCAGGAGAGCATTTTTTTACCTAGTTTTTTGCATATTAATTATAATACAGGTTAGCTCCTGCTATCCCGACTATAAAAATTACCATCGCAGCTTTATATTAAAAAACTGGTTTTTGGCCCACTGTGCAAAATTTTTGTTCCATTGAAATTTTTATTCCAGTTCATTTAGTTAACCCGTGCGGAGACGCATCTTTTGACACCCCACACGTGAGCCTGGCTCTCAAGAAACGTCAAAAAATTGCTTTTTTTTACGTTTCGTAAGAGCTTGCTAACCTAAACTAACCTCCCCACCGAGTGTTTCCACGTTGCCGTCGTGGTGGGGCTTATGGGTCTCCATGATCCTGGGGACTTCCGGCTTGAGTGACTAACTTGTGCCGGAAGGCTCCAGGGGAGAGGCCCGACTAAGAGGAACACACCGGGGGTCGCGTCCATTGTCAGTCGATCATCATCGACTGCCAGTGGATGCGACCTCCACCCAATCCTAAGCTTGGAGGCGTGGCTATGGGATGCGTACCGGAGGGATGTCCGGATGCTAGCGCCTCACAAGAGGACCGCGCCGTTGGGAGACTTGAGCAAGTTGTTCGAGCCTCCTAGCGGCGTGGAACCAGGGGGAATCTTCGTCGCTGCTCTCTGGTACGCATCTGTTCATCAGATGCGACCTTGAGAGTGGCGCCGAAACTTGGGGGGGGCCCATAAGGGCAGAGTGTGTGAGTGAGTGAGTGAATGAGAGAGAGTGAATGTGTTCATACGATATGCGAGGGAAAGATAGGGAGGTCGAGTTAGGGGAGATAGGGACCTCACCCATAAAAGGAAAAACAAACATGGACCAAGAGATTAAAGTAAATGATTCCCAGTTTCGCCCCCGTTCGTATGCTGGGGGGGGCGGCCTTAATCTTCCGATCACACACGACGACCTGGATCCGCTTGTCGGGGACAATCCCGACAACAAGAGCCGAGGAGGCTCGAGATCATCTCCTACATTTCAGGAGATGATCTCATTCAGCTATAAGACAAGTCAGTTAACTAAATGAACTGGAATAAAAATTTCAACAGAACAAAAATTTTGCAAAGTGGGCCAAAAACCAGTTTTTTAATATAAAGCTGCGATGGCAATTTTTTTAGTCGGGATAGCAGGAGCTAACCTGTACTATAATTAATATGCAAAAAAACTAGGTAAAAAAAGCTCTCCTGGAGGCAGAAATATCGATGGTTTGGTTAGGTAAGGTTAGGTTAGTTAGGTTAGGTTAGGTTAGCAAGCTCTTACGAAACGTAAAAAAAAGCAATTTTTTGACGTGTCGTGAGAGCTAGGCTCACGTGTGGGGTGTCAAAAGATGCGTCTCCGCGGATCGGTCCTGGGGCCGCCTTTGTGGAACATCGGATACGACTGGGTGCTGCGCTGCGACCTCCCCATTGGCGTCAGCGTAGTGTGCTACGCTGACGACACGCTAGTCTTCAGCGCAGGGGTGGTCGCACGAGGCGGCGGCCGACCGTATGACACGCGGGGTTGCGACAGTCATAGGGAGGATCCGGCAACTGGGACTCGAGGTGGCATTGCACAAGTCCGAGGCCATGTGCTTTCATGGCTATCGGAACGAGCCACCGGCGGGTTCCCAGATCACGGTAGGAGGGGTTCGCATCGGCGTCGAGGGTACGATGAAGTACCTGGGACTCGTCCTCGACAGCCGGTGGAACTTCGTCGAGCATTTTCGACGTTTGGCTCCCGGATTGGACAGGGCCGGGGCCGCCTTGAAGCGGCTCCTACCCAATCTGAAGGGGCCAAACGCCTCCTGCCGGAGGCTCTACGCGGGGATCGTGCGGTCCATGGCCCTCTACGGGGCACCGGTGTGGGCCCCCCCGCTGACGCAGAGTCTCCGGCCGCAGCTCGTGGAGGGCGTGGTGAGCGCTCTGTTCCCCTCGCGAGGGGAACATACCCCTCCGCCTATGGCTCCGCCTCCTGCGGTACCTGACGCGGACCAACCCGACGACGACGACGTTCCCGAAGTGACCGAGGTAGAGCTGAGAGCGGCGGTGCGTAGGCTGAACGCCAAAAGCACCGCCCCAGGACCCGACGGCTTTCATGGGAAAGCCTGGGTCCTGGCCTTGCAAGAGGCTCTCGGGCCTCGACTCAGAGGGCTTTTAAGCGCATGCTTGGAGAGGGGCCAGTTTCCACGTCGGTGGAAGACGGGGAAGCTGGTCCTGATCAAGAAGGTGGGGCGCCCTGCGGACTCTCCGTCCGCTTACCGGCCCATTGTGCTGCTCGACGAGGTGGGCAAGCTCTTTGAAAGAGTAATTGCAGACCGCCTCGTCGGGCAGATGGTGCGGGTGGGGCCGGATCTGGCGGAGAGCCAGTACGGCTTCCGCAGGGGGCGCTCCACGGTGGACGCCATCATGCGCGTACGAGCCCTCGCGACGGGGGAGGCAGTTGCCCGGGGCAGGATCGTCTTGGCGGTCTCTTTGGACATCTCCAATGCCTTCAACACCCTGCCCTGGAGTTGCATAGTGGAGGCACTCCGGTATCACCGGGTGCCGCCCTACCTCCGTCGCGTAGTCGAGGCGTATTTGACGGACAGAGCCGTCATCTACCCCGGTCATCAGGGAGAATGGAACCGGCGAGAGATGTCGTGCGGTGTTCCACAGGGATCGGTCCTGGGGCCGCCTTTGTGGAACATCGGATACGACTGGGTGCTGCGCTGCGACCTCCCCATTGGCGTCAGCGTAGTGTGCTATGCTGACGACACGCTAGTCTTTAGCGCAGGGGTGGTCGCACGAGGCGGCGGCCGACCGTATGACACGCGGGGTTGCGACAGTCATAGGGAGGATCCGGCAACTGGGACTCGAGGTGGCATTGCACAAGTCCGAGGCCATGTGCTTTCATGGCTATCGGAACGAGCCACCGGCGGGTTCCCAGATCACGGTAGGAGGGGTTCGCATCGGCGTCGAGGGTACGATGAAGTACCTGGGACTCGTCCTCGACAGCCGGTGGAACTTCGTCGAGCATTTTCGACGTTTGGCTCCCGGATTGGACAGGGCCGGGGCCGCCTTGAAGCGGCTCCTACCCAATCTGAAGGGGCCAAACGCCTCCTGCCGGAGGCTCTACGCGGGGATCGTGCGGTCCATGGCCCTCTACGGGGCACCGGTGTGGGCGCGTTCGTTGACGCAGCGGTCAACACGCCAAATGAACGCGGCCCAGAGGGTCATGGCCATCCGCATCATCCGCGGATACTGCACGGTCTCCCGTGAGGCAGCGAGCCTCCTTGCCGGACTGTCACCGTGGGATCTGGAGGCAAAAATCCTCGCGCACCTGTACGAGTGGCGCGAGGAGGCTAAACGCCGGGGCGAAACTCCGCTGCCGCGACAACTCGCGGCTCGGCGGACAGAGCTCCGGCAGGATCTCATGGTGACATGGAGAGAGCGACTGTCGCAACCCAGCGCTGGGCACGCCACCATCGAGGCGGTAGTGCCCCTCTTTGAGGAGTGGCTGGAGAGGCGCCATGGCGCCCTCACCTTCCGCCTGACGCAGGTGCTCACCGGACATGGCTGTTTCGGGAAGTACCTGTGTCGGATCAAGGCGGAGGTGACCCCTGCGTGTTTCCACTGCGAGGATCGCCCCGTGGACACGGTGGAGCATACGGTGGAGGTTTGCCCCGCCTGGGCAGAACACCGCCGTGTCCTCGTGGATGCGATAGGCGGCAGCGACCTCTCGCGCCGTGCCCTGGTTCAGGCCATGGTACGAAGTGAGAGGGAATGGGGGGCCGTCTCCAACTTCTGCGAAGCAGTAATGCTCGCGAAGAGGGAGGCGGCACACGTTAGGGAGACTCAACAGAGACCGAGTCGTCCTAGCGCCCCCAGCAGCAGCCGTCGCAGGAGACGCCAGGGGCTGCGAGACGATCTCCGGCCACCGTAAACCCGGGCCTGCGGACGGCGAGTAGCGGGTAACTCGCCGTCCGATCAGCACCAGGCCCGAGAGTCGACGGCGCGTAGTGTTCCACGCGCGCCTCAAAAAGTTGTCAGCAAAGGACGGGCCTACTCCTATAGCCATACACAGGACTTTCCTAACGAAATTTTCTTCATTCCTCCGTATCACACGCCCTTAACACGACAACCGATTTCCACACAACTTTTCAGTCAGCGGTGCCACTTTCAGACTTCCTCCTATATACTCATTCTTCATTCTATCCATGCGCGTAACACCACACATCGCTCTTAGCATTCTCATCTCAGCTGCATGCAATTGCTTTTTATTCATCCCTTTTGTGGCCCAACATTCTAAACCACACAAGACAGCAGGTCTGACCATCGTTTTATTTACCGTTGGTATGTATATGAGGAATGCGGGAGACGCAGAGATAATATATTTGATTTTGTATTTTAATCATAATTTTGTACATAACAAGACTCTAATGTTTCAGAATATAATAATGTTCATGCGTAATAATTTCTTATAAGTAGGTACCTACGGTAAGTAGATAATTGTTATTAGTTTAGTTCTCGTTTACGTACTGCAATAGATCGAGTTAGTTGCCGTCACTCTTGGACTATGGAAAACCTTTTATAGTCTAACTTTAGATTTATCTCAAATTATTATTAGTTTTTAGGGTTCCGTACCCGAAGGGTCCAAACGGAGCCCGTTTGCTGTCACTCACGTGTCCGTCGTCTGACACAAAATTTTGTTCCGAAGAATTTTTTAACTTCCCATTGACCTATAACCTAACTTGAAATTTGGTGATAACGTTTATAATTACGTATTTTTTAATAACAAATACCCAATGACTCTATACATATACCATTAACCTATTGATTAATTAGATTTTTCTTTGAAAATTCCCCCATTTGGTACGGTACTCTAAATATGCGATGTCCGATACGCACCTGGCCGGTTTTTTATTTGGTGGGAAATCATCAAATAACTTCTCCCGCTCTGGGTGCGGGAGGGCGTGTTAGACTCTTACTGACTGAAAGTCTGAAACCCAACCGTGTGCCTTCAGTTGCCTATACCAGGGCCACGGTGACTCCTTCGATCACTCCAGTGACCTAGGCAGCCATCGGCCCTAGCGGGCTCCGTCACTGCTTGCTTGACATCTCTTTGAGGTGTGCGTGGAACACTACGCGCCGACGACTCGGGCCTGGTCCTCATCGGACGGCGAGCTACCTATTACTTGCCATAGCCCGTGCCTACGGTGGCTGGAAATCGGCTTGCGGCGCGAGGATTGCCTTTCACGCGTCCCGCATCGTCCTTCGCGAGTCTTTCTGCTTCGCAGAAGGGTCTGAACCAGTACCTGCAAATCCACATAAGAAAATCGCTGTAAGGCAGAGCGGTATAAAGATCAACTCACGCCGAGAAAGGAACACATTTCCTTTAGAGAATTCTAATACGGGCTGGGGTGTCGCACTGCACCTCGAGATGCCTGGAGGCGCAGTGCGAAACAGCGATGCTATAGGTACCGGTAGATGCAATGGGCAAGAATCTGCCTAGGGGTTGAGGATAAACTCGCCTCTGGGCATTCAAGACAGGGAAGGAACAGGAGTGGGTTTTAGTCAGTAAGAGTCTGACACGCCCTCCCGCTCCACCCTAGAGCGGGAGATGTCATTGGATGATTTCCCAACCCCCGAAAAAAAATAGGGCAAGAATCAGTGAATGAATAAGTGTCATTCTAATGATTATAATTCATAAATACATACCTTCCTGCTTGGTACGGCTGCGAATCATATTTTGACCAACTTACAACCTGACACTGCAGGGTTGCCCGCGAAATTCAAATTTTCAAACGTTTTTTTGCAATTTGCAGGTCAGTAAACTCAATCATCAATACAACTCTCTCAGTTAGAATCTGTTTTTTCTATTCCGTGGTTAGAATAAAATTGATGTCAAATGTCATGATTTCATGAAATAGTCATTCCATACATCAATTTAACTTAGAAAGTTGTATTGATTATTTTTATGATTACAGCAGGTGTATTCGCTACCTCAGTTAACATCAATTTGATAGGCACATTGCTCGGTGGACATCGATTATAATAGGCACTACGTGATACAATTTTGTTTTCCTATAAAAAAGCAGCAATGTACTGCAAAGTGTCTATCAAATTGATGTTAACTGAGGTAGCGAATACGCCTATAGTTCTGTAAATACCTACTTGCTACGGTCGCGAATCATAATTATTGTTACGTCGACCGTATTACTCTGGAACGTTCGAGAATGTGGTCGAAGTTTCCAGAAGTTTCCACTAGGTTCGAGAACATTCCATTGTGGTACTGTATAGAAGTTCATAGATGTTTCTAGAATATTCCACTATAGGATAGTTCGACAATGTTCTGGAAACTTCCATGACCGTATAAATAGGCCGGACGGCGGGCGAGTGAGTCAGTCTGATTTCGACTACGGATGCGAACGGATGCGAATACAAGCGATTACGAAGAGAATAGTGATTATTAGCGAATTAGTGTTTGTGTTTATAAGTTGTTGAGTTAATAAAGGATATTTAGTTAATGAATTGTAAAATAATTTATCCCATACCCAGCTCGTAACATTATTTTGTTCAACATACAACCTATTACTGACCTGCAAATTGCAAAAAACGTATGAAAATTTGAATTTTGCGGGTTACCCTGGCGCTTAAAGAAACGCTTAGTGAGTCGTTACATGAACTGCTGAATAGTGAGGAGTTTGAGATCTAAATGCAGATTCTCATTCCGAACAAAGTAGGGGGCTCCCACTACTTTGCGGAGGAAGCGGTTCTGGGTCAAAGAACCGCTTAGTGAGTCGTTTCATGAACTGCTGAATGTGGGGAGTTTGAGATCTAAATGCGGATTCTGATTCAGAACAAAGTAGGGGACTCTCACAATATTGCGAAGGAAGCGGTTCCAGAGAGTCTGTCTGCAATCAGTATCTTGATCCAGTGCATAATCTCAGACTACCTACATCAAGTATTCCGTCGCAAAGGGCCGAGTAGGTATTGTTCATGAGGAACTCATAACTGCAGTTGTAGTGTAACGCCCTTCAACACAATTGGAGGATTAATTTATTTCTGAGGGTGTGACCCTATTCGAACTGAAAGGTAGATAGTTTTAAGATCTCAATACGGGCTATTCAAGTTCTTCAAACTTAAAAGACAGATGTGTTGCTGGGGTGTTTGTAGCGTCACTTCTTCTTGCCTGCTAAAACACTAGGAAGTGGTGATGGGCAGGCGTTTTTGGAGGACCGTCTTTATGTGGAACTTGACGTTCAAAAAGTGCTGGCTCTCAGCCAAGTTTGAATAAATTACTTTTGATTTAGAGGTTCTCCACTCCTTCTTCAGAATAATCCTGCCTTTTGTCTTTGCCGTAGTTTGGTATAAAAGTGCAATTCCATGTATGCAACGTTTTACGACACTAGAAGTATCTCATAAGGGGTTTTGTATACGAAAATTTGCCGATTTACGTGATTTTTCAACTAAAATAATGTATTTCTGTAAATTTTAATGCTTATCATGAAAGATCATTTCAATTATGACCTATTGTAGTTGTTTTGTTTTTGTTATAATTACGATTAATCGACCACAAACCAACGACGGTTTTGTGAATTTTTGCTGTAAGAGGTTTAGAATATCACATATTTACGAATCATATTGACGTCAAAACGGAATGAAAGAAATAGAATACGTACGTAATGTTGTGAAAACCGTCTATACAATGTATGCATCACTTTTTACCACAAAAAATTTTGAGTAAAAATAAAAACCTATACTGGCTAGTCAAATTTGCTTTTGTTCAGTTCAAGAATTGTTTTTGATTTTGGCTATTTAAAACACTAGTTCATTATAATTAAAACAGCAAAAAATAAACTTCAGTTCAAAATCAATCAATTTCTGTGAAAAAAAATACAAAAACTTGGCAATAGGTAAAAATCTTTTAAAGCAACCCAAATCTCGACTTACCTATATAACGCTTCGAGTCTCGAGCTCATTCATTATTGATCATAATTGAAATGATCTTTCATGTTGTGCATTAAAACTTTCAGAAATACAATGTTTTAGGGGGGGAGGGGGTTTATTTTCAGAAAAAAGTAGATATACTGTATCGGTAGCCTGTACCCTGAACTATTCCGATCGAGTAGTCGGAATAGTTCAGGGTAAGCAGAAAGTTTGTCAAGGACTTTTTTAGAGACGAGACAGAAAAAGAGTAAAATTTCAGTTTCCTGTTTAGTTTATTATATAATTGAGGACTTTGGAGCAAATAAATCTGTGTAGTGCTGACAAACTTGATCCTTACGCTTTTGGTGATTTCAGTGTAGGGGGTATCTTTGTGTTGCAATAGGACTGTGCTAAGAATATAGAGTTGTCTGACAGAGAGTACCCCACAACACTTACATAATTCCTCCGTCGGGAAGAGTATCGGACGAAAAGTACTCACCTTCAACACAGTTCTTTGAGCTCTTTCCAATTTTAACAATATGGTCTTAGGGCACCACCCACAGAGTACATTATAATATATAGGCACCACCCCAAGCCGAAATTCAATATGACAACAGTGATTGTCAAAGTGCGAGGTAAACCCTTTTGACAATCTGCGCTTGTTGTCAAAGAGAACTAAAAGATACGCCTACCTACTCTTAATACGAAAATTTTATACATTAATATCTAAGTATATTTTAATAAATATGGAGCGTCCAATAAATAACTCACCTTTAGTAATAAATAAAAATAACAATAATTTAAAAATAATTAATTGATATGTCTAAGAACGAATAATCAAAGTGAATAAAACTATAAAATAATAATGGTTTTACACAATGTTAGGTACTAACTTATTAGTACATAATTTAAAAAAAAAAATAATAATAATAATAAAAAACTATTTAATTGTTTAATTGAATTCTATTAATTGTATTAGTAAAACAGTAATTGTCTTCCTCCTCTCTCCTACTTGATCTATGCTGTGCCCGACAGGGTCCATAATTGTGACTAATATAATAATTTCCCTACCAACTATAAACATTATGGTACGCAATAAAGAATTGAGAATTGAGAAATAACTTAAAAATTGGATCATAAAACGTTTTGTCAACTCATTCATTGTGCGTACAGCTAAGGAGTGGAATTCCCTGCCGGAGTCTGTAATTCCTGATAGCTACAACCTGGGATTTTTTGAGTCTTGAGTAAATAAGTTACTTCTGGGTAGGCGTACTCCATCATCGATCAAGCGTGAGCTTATCAATAGTAAAAAAAAACATTTATTTTAAGATTCAATCTTCAAATACCTAACTTTTGAGTTATTTCTCTATAAGATTAGGTAAACGTACAAATAATAAATACATCATACACTGAACACAACAATACCAAGAAAAAAAAAAAATATTGTTGATAGGCACGCGTGGTGGGTTGTAATGTAGTGATAATGACGCGTGATAATGAAGTTCTTGTTTTTGTATTTTTTTTTATATCTACACGTGCATGGATTATGAATATTAAAATTATGAAACTTAAGTTCTGGGTCAGCCATGGAAGTAAATAAAAAAACAGTTTGAATTCCGTATTATTTTATTATTGTTTCATCGCATACAAAAGAGACTATTTGCAAATCATTTTCTCTCACAAGTCAGGTTATAAACATTCACAGTACAACGAAGCTCTCATTTATAACAATACACCTCTATGAATTAAAAAATGGACCCATTCCGAACAAAGTTAGTCACTGGTGTGTCGGGCGTGTCTTGGGCCGGGTTTCCACCTGCAAGCAACTTGCATGCAAGTCGCTAGCAGGTGGAAACGCGGCCTTAGCACGTTAAATCTGCTAAAAAAAATGCAGTTTTGTTGGATTTTTAACCCTCGGTGCTAAACCGTGCGATGAAAATCCAACTCTGGAATATTACATCATCATATATGTCAATATTAATGTGTATGTGTTAGTGAAGCATAGAAGTAATTTAAGAAATTCCTGAGAAATAGGGTCTTGGCAGACGGAAGGACATCGAAGTCGAAATCCTAAAAGGGTTCCTTTTATTCTTTTGAGGTACAGAAACCTAAAAAAATATTATTCAATACAATGCAATGTAAGGAAAATACATATCATTATCAATTATCGAAATCAAGGCCCACTTGCACTACAAATATTGCATTTATTGTTAAAAGTATTTAAACCATCATTCTGTATCTATATCTCGAAACAAATGACAGAAATAGAATGATGATTTAAATTCGTTTAGCAGTCAATACATTCAGATATTTGTGGCGCAAGCAGTCGACCTAACTCCAGACAACAGTGACTACATTTGCGAAACCAACAAATAATTAACTAACCTACACCAAAAACAACAACCATAAGATACGCACATATACAGCCTCATTTATAAAACTCTAACTATGAGCTTAGTTTAAATACTGATTAGCGGATTCTAAATTCAAATTCTCCATAGACAATTTTGAATTAAGAAACCGCTGTCAGTTTTTAAGCCTAATAACATGTTTTTTTTTATTTATTAATAAGGCCTTTTTTAACTTATTAAAAATATAACCGTGATAATAAAAATAAAACTTTGATGTCAAATGCACTTAGGACAGAGATCAACACATACAATACAAAATTATTATTTAATTTTCAACATATAATTTTTCATCATATTTTCCTCTAAACTTTACTTATTATGTATATCAACAACATTTAAAATATAGTGAAAGGCACCAACGTATCATGATAATGTTTTATTTGTACATTATTTAGTTGTTTGAAGGTGAAAACATATTCTATTTCACGAAGGTGGATTAGTCTCGGATATGTGTAGATTCATGTGCAAATTATTGTTGTGTGCGTAAGCTACTTTCTATGACGTACACAGAAACAAAGTGTACGTTAACCAACACACACATCCATGACCAACCCGCCTTGGTGAGATAGAACAACTTTAACAGTACAGTTATATAGACAAGACAAATGTCGCTACAGGAAAGATCAAAATAAATTGAAGTTTAAAGATTGTTTTAACAATTTCCTTAAAGGCACAATACGCCAGAAAAAAAATAAAAAAAATGTTAGAAAATTAAATGCTAAGTTGTTTCATTTCAGCATGGGAATAGGGCTTTCCATTTTCCAAATTTGGTTTCACGACAGATGTCGATTCGGACGGTTTTGTCTTTAATTCCGGGTCCTAACCATTATTACAAACCATAAATTAAGTAATTGGAATATATCCTTAAGTGGTTAAACTGACTATTAATATTATCTGTTTATTAGTTGTAGAAAAAATTAAAAGCTAGCCGTAGCGTTTATATTCTTTAGCCTACTTATTATACAGAGTGTAACGAAAATGGATGGTCATATTTTGCGAGATTCTGCTTTTGCCAATGGAAATGAACCACTTTCTTTACGGTAAATGCTCCAGGGTAGCCCGCGAAATTCAAATTTTCTTATGTTTTTGAATTGATGCCAAATGTCGTGATTTCATGAAATACTTGCATTTGGTATCAATTCCAACTGAGAGAGTTGTATTGATGATTACGAGTATAATTCTATAAATACATACTTGCTAAGGCCGCGAATCAAATTTTGACCAAGATACAACCTGACACTGACCTGTAAATCGCAAGAAACGTAAGAAAATTTGAATTTCGCGGGCTACCCTGGAGCTTCCACCTTAACCCTTAACCACTGACATGTCATTTCATTACACTACCACTAACGTACGAATGAGATTCGTCAATTTATTAAGGAAGCCATAGCCAATAGGTTATTTGACTCAATCTTTTTATTATTTGTATCAAAAAAATTACTTTATCCAAAATCTAAAATCGAAAGAATTTTTCACTTTCAGAACTAAGCAAGTTAGAAACCTTTCAAATCTTATGGAAGGGGAATCTGTCAAAGAACAGAAAAAGAATGCACACACAAGTATGACGTCACCGCCAGTTGCACGCGTACAAAAGAGATAGCAAGATGTCCCCATCACGCTCCCACTCTTCCTTATCGTCATTATATAAAATGATAATTGCTGCTTCATTTAATAACCAATGTTGATGTTGTTTTCAGAAAAAAGATTTCTTTTGCTGGTTCATATAAAATATTGTACAAAAATAAACACAAGAGAATACCTTATTGGACTTTGTAGACAAAATTACCATCAGCTGATCAAAATCAGTATGGCAGGTTCATAACTATTTTTTTGGATTTGACTATAACTTCCTTAAAGGCAGTTGTTCATTTCTATGGTCAGAAATAGTATCTAAATATAACCAACCATTTCTGTATAATATGCAAATAAAATATTGAGAGTTAATAAGGAAGAAATACATTTTTATATTATTTAATCCGTCAGGCCCAGCGCGTCTCCAATCGGAGACGCGATAATAAGTTTTTAATTGTGTCTGCTATTCCGGGGCCTGACGGGATTGTTGTTTCATTCATAAGAGCACTGTCTATATTCCTATACATGCTAGTTTTTTATTAATATTAGCAACCAATGCATAAGTACCATTTGTTATGTAAAATAACACTATGAAACATACTGGTATCTTTATAAAACTATAACAACACTTATATGCACCATTAAATTAAGTTCCTTAATATCCTTACACTATAAACTTTGAAATAATTATTTTGGTGTCGACATAATTTAAATGCTAAACTGGGTTGCAGTTCTTTCTACACTAAAAAAAATAATAATATTAACTAAGTGCGCACCGTAATACTTAATACCATTTTAATATTTAGAAAACACAATAAGAAATGTTCATTATACTATCCTGAACCGAAAACTTAATACATAGAAATAAATCAAATATTTATTGATAGTTCATAGAGCCATACAGTCGTTTTTCCGTTTATAATAATTTTATAACTATTTTGATAATGTACTTGTACCCTTTTGTTCTTATCGTGAATTATTCAAGTGTCTGTCAAAATGACTCTTACGAACACTAGCATAAGGATCAAAATAAAGCGAACCTTAATGCACGTATAATGCAAGAACAATAGTGTACTTTCTTCTTTCCATGAACGATTCCCTTAAAAATCTGAACAAAAATAACAGTCATAAATAAAATGGTAGTTGTACAAATAGTACGCTTGTAAATAAACTTATTACTCCTTAATTCTATTAAAATATATTATTTTTATAAGCTTTATAAAGCGTCTTTGGGTGTATTCGATAGTACCGCGTTTTTATTAAATATTACTGAACATTAGTTGTGTCGCGACTAATTATAACTGCCTTTGGAATTTCAGATAATTTATGTTGAAAAAAAAAAGAAATGGCTAGAAAAGTAATTGCGCTCATCAAAGTTCTATCTTTCTTATCTTAAGGCTGTACCTTACCGTCGGCGTTGCCACCGGGCAAACCGCGGTGTACCCGGCGGCTTATAAACCCACTTTGCCGCACAAAAGAGCCGCCGGCATGGCCGTCCGGGGCCGCCGCGTTTCGCGCGCTTTGCGAAAGTATCTGCGGGCAAGTGCGACGCCCGGGAAAAGCCGGCGGCACTCACACACGCTTTTATTTAAAGACTCCTACACATAGGAGCTTTTAAATAAAAATGTTGCCCCTAAATAAGAATTACTCCTGTGTCGTGGATGCGTTCATAAACTCACATACACAAGACACCCAGACCCGGAACAACTATCTGCATTCTGCAGGCCATACAAATATTTGTTTCGTGCGTAAAAACATGTCGATTAAAAACACGATGAAGCTCAAGGCGTAAACTAGTTTGACATCTCTTACTTAGTTCATAGCTATAGCCGTCCTTTTCTCGCACTGCCTTTTAGTAAAAGATAGTGATTCTCTAATTTTAGTTTAGTTATTGAACAAGAGAATCGGCATCAATTACATTAATGAGGGTTCTCTGAAATGACGTCCACCAGATGGCAGCACTGATGCGTCAGGTCCAGGCACCTGTCAAAACGCATTAGATACTGTCAAAAACTGACAGTAGTCAAATTGACGTCGACGTCATGTTTACGTCATTATGTTTCTTTTTCAAAGTAAAACACCTCTCGCTTAAGTGTAAAGCTATCTGTTAGCGTAAATTTTCCTGAAAACCCTCATTTTATGTAATTTAAAAGAGAATTTGTTTTTACATTTTTTGTTTGATCATGTTTCAGTTTTTTCTTAGAGTAGTCCTAGTCAGCCAGGGAACACCGGCCTCATCTAGTTTGAATTTTCATAAAATATCATTGTGTAAAATTTGTATTTTTAACCAATTTACAAAATAAATAACATTTTTAACTGCCAAAATGACACTGATGGAAAACATTTCAATTTCTTTTTTTTTAAAGTTTTTTTTTAATCATTTACCAGAAATTCCAATGGCAAGTATAGTCGTAGTGCGATTCGACCATCGACTAAATAACAGTCGGCATTAATAACTATTTCACTAACTAACAATGTGCAATAATAATGTACATTATGATATGGTTAATATTTTTCGTTATTATTATTTTCTATTAAATATTAAGACAACTTTAGGCCACACGTGGAATCGGCGGCAAAATCTTTTTAGAATCGATTCGGGCTTTCTGAGATATAACCACATATGAGAGAAACAAGACTCGATATAATCCTCAGAGATGCACGATAAATATATAAGGTCTAATTAGAATACTTGGCGAAACTTCACATCTGTCATAACATAACATCAAGCTTGTATCCCCCAAAGGGTACGGCAGAGGTGAATCTAAACACTAAGTTCCCATGTTTAATAGGAGGTGAGCCTTTTGCCATCAACCGGGCATAAATCTAGTTTTCGGGTTGCTATTGAGAAATTCCAGATGGAAAAACCTAATAACATTTTCTCCGACCCGGGAGTTGTACACAGAACTATGATAAGCCACGCTCGCTTGTTACAACATGACGAAGCAGTCACAAGCTAATGTACTTGTAAAGTTTTACGAGCTACTTTAATTTGAACTTGCAAAGTATACAGGTGTGCCGGAAATGGGTGGTCATGTTTAAGATACTGTTTCTGCCCATGGAAATGAACAACTGTCTTCAACGAAGCCGTGGACAATTCCCAAAATAAAAACTTTTTTATAAAAAAATAGAACGGACTTCCAAAAAAAGATCAAAATAACTTTAATTTCGGAAGTCAGTGTTTCTGGTTTTATGCCCGAACATATATACATAACAAAAAAAAATATACAAACCTTCGAATTGAAGACCTCTTTCTTTTTGAAGTCGGTTAAAAATGGGCCTTACTAAGTGATCAAAATTAGTATGGGATATCAAATTCGTTTTTGCGAATTTCATATTACTTTCTTATACTTACATAGTTGTTCATGTCTATGGGCCGAAGTGGTATTTAAAATATTACCACCAATTTCCGTTACGCTCTGAATGTCATTACAAAATTTCAAACACCTTCCTGTAGAATATAATTATACATATCTCTTGGTCACCCATAAACTCTTAGAGATAGCCCCTCAGGACCCGCGCGCGTCCGGTGTCGGCATCTGTCAGTCCCCGTTGACAGTCGGCCATCGTGTAACTACAGACTTTGTCAGGTTCCGGGTGTATGAACCTTGCCACAGGTCTGTGAAATGCAGTATATTTATGTTCCTTAATAACTCGACAAAATGTAGGAATAAGCTATTTTTTTCAAGATTCGGGGTTAGTTCTTTGCATGCTTTCTGCGGTTAAACTGATCATCACCACCATAATTTCCTATATTTAAAATAAAGCGATTTGTCGATGCAATAATTATTATTTTAACCTAATTTCATAATTTTAATAAGACAAGTTATGCGCGCGTGTGTTTCAGGCACTAATTTATCTTTATCATTATTCTTTATGCTAATAAAGAGAAGAATAGCTTAAGAGGCCTCTTACAGTCCACTAGCGCCGCCAATCGAAAAAATGTCATAACTCGTAAATAGAATCAAAAATACAAAATATGTTCTATTATTACTATGGAAAAGGCAATAACGTAATTGTATAACACCTTATCAACACTTGAAATATAGCTGTTTAGCTAAATCGTGCATTCAAAACATAAACGGCCGTTTTTGTTACAAATGCACGATTAAGAAGAGGATTATAAAAACCTTTTTTTTTTTGTTTTCGCCATTTAATGTCACTAATACAGGATGTAACGGAATGCCTAGGGGTAGCGGATAAATTCTGAAAATGAGTTACCGCACCCCTGGGCACTCAGGCAGGGAAGGAACAGGGGTGGGTTTTAGTCAGTAAGAGTCTGACACGCCCTCCAGAGTGGGAGAAGTCACTGGATGATTTCCCAACCCCCCTCCCCCAAAAAAAAGAGGGTGTAACGGAAATGTGAGGTC
Organism: Polia nebulosa; assembly: GCA_951329385.1. Lineage (NCBI taxonomy): Eukaryota > Metazoa > Arthropoda > Insecta > Lepidoptera > Noctuidae > Polia > Polia nebulosa. The sequence goes on from OX589606.1 coordinate 15,480,350, forward strand.
ATATTTCAAATACTGAATCTGTCCTTAGAAACGAACAACTTTCTTCAAGTTAGTCATAATCAATAAGGTCTTGTCCTGGATATAAAAATAATAATTCTATTTAGTCCATAAGTTAGATTAACAAAAAATATTGGACACGTAGTTTTTGCTTTACTTATCCAATAAAAAAATGACAAAGATAGAATAGAATAAACATTTATTCGACACAGACACAACACAACAGCAACAAACAAAAGGTAAATAAAATAATAGTAGGTACACAGAGATACAATAAAATTGTGCTGAGCGTGCCCATACCGAAAGGGTTACCATCTCAGCATTTGCTGGGTGTTGGACACCCAGCGCTGGTTTTCAGTTGGCACCCCGCAGTGACGCACGGACGAGGGTAAATAAAATAATAACTGTATTAAATATCAATATTTATGTATGTAATAGGTAATATTGTTGGGCAAAAGTGACAGCAACTACTGTTGAGAATCTGTGGCATCAAGTGCCAATTATGCCTATAAAAGGAAACGTCAAACGGATGACAGCCTTTTTTTGCTCGCCTGTCGTCGAAGCGTTCATACGTCTCAGCTGTGTCGGAATTCTAATTCTCTTTAGTTATATTTATAAATCATTCGGTCATAATTAGTGTTTTAAGTGGTAATTGTTGATCCGTTAAAATTATTTGTTTTCATTAAACCCTCTTTAGCCATCTTTGTCATTTTTTTTAATAAAACCCGCTTCTGATTCCTAAAAATATTGTAATTAAAATACGTAAATAAATAGTGTAAAGTAATAAGAAAATATTAAATAATATATACTCGTATGTGCCACGCTGGTTACAAATTATAATTTAGATAAAACGCCTCAGTTCACGAGTGGGGGCTTGTTACGTCACCTATAATTACAAAGTATATTGAACACGATACGAGATGTGACGTCACGCGAAATTTCGACGCACTTTATCGTATTAATTTTTGGTTTACGTGACCAAAAAAAAATACGTGTCTAATATTTTTTTGGTAATCTAACGGACGGACTAATTAGATTTTTTTAGGGCAAGAGCCTATTCCGAACATAAAATTAAACCCCCATACTAATTTTTTAGGGCAAGAGCCTATTCCGAACATAATATTAGACCTACCATACAATTTTTTTAGGGCAAGAGCCTATTCCGAACATAAAATTAAACCCCCATACTAATTTTATAGGGCAAGAGCCTATTCCGAACATAATATTAGACCTCCCATACTAATTTTTTAGGGCAAGAGCCTATTTCGAACATAAAATTAGACCTCCCATACTAATTTTTTAGGGCCTTGCCCTAGGCAAGAGCCTATTCCGAACATAATATTAGACCTACCATACAATTTTTTTAGGGCAAGAGCCTATTCCGAACATAAAATTAAACCCCCATACTAATTTTATAGGGCAAGAGCCTATTCCGAACATAATATTAGACCTCCCATACTAATTTTTTAGGGCAAGAGCCTATTCCGAACATAAAAGTAGACCTCCCATACTAATTTTGATCATCTGATGATAGGTACTATTGTACGGAAAGTATTTTTTGGGTACTCAATGACTCCTTTCATCATCACTTCAGCCGAAAGACGTCCACTGCTGGACATAGTCGCCTCCCCCAAGTGTCGCCACAATGATCAGTCCTGTGCGTCTCGCATACATCGGCTACCCGTGACCTTCACCAGGTCATCGGTCCACCTTGTGGGAGGCCTTCCAACGCTGCGTCTTCCGGTACGCGGTCACCACTCCAGAACTTTTCGGCCCCATCGACCATCTGTTCTGCGAGCAATGTGCCCTGCCCACCACTTCAGTTTGGCGATTCTGCGGGCTATGTCGGTAACCTTAGTTCTCTTGCGGATATCATCATTTCTGATTCTATCACGCAAGGAAACTCCGAGCATTGGCGTCTCCATTGCCCTTTGGGTGACTGTAAGCCTTCTGATGAGGCCCATTGTGACTCCTTTGGAGAAAGTTGTAAATTTCTTTAAGCAGATACAGTATCTAAAATTTTTTTTTTTTTTTTTATGTTTGATAGGCTCGCGTTTGACCACTATCTCACCTGATGGTAAGCGATGATGTGGTCGAAGATGGAGCACGCTTGCCTAGAAGTAACCTATTCACTCTTGAGTTAAAGACTCGCAGGCTGTTGCTTACAGGAAACACAGACTCCGGTAGAGAATTCGGAATAATAATATGGACTACCTACTTCCGTTACAGCCTTTATAATAGTGGACTATAGAAAATATGTATACATTTATATTAGTCGCGCTGTATATATAAAATTCAAAGTCCTGACTGACTGATATATTAACGCGACAATTGTATATCATGACATGAAATTTGGTGGGTGTGTTTTTTGTGAAGAGTCGGTATCCACTAAGAAAGGGTTTTTTTGAAATTCCATCCCTGAGAGAGTGAAATGGGGGGTTGAAAGTTTATGACGGAGGAAGTACTAATTGCACACAGGCGAAGTCGCTGATAGAAGCTACTTCAACTTATATAATCGAACATTGATGCAATACAAAATCATCCTCATTTTCGTGCCTCTGTCTCTGTCTCATGTTGCAGCGTTTTCTATCTCTTTACAGTTTACAATATTGTATAAATATTAAAATTTGGTAAACATAATACTCTAATACACAATATTATGATATGATTAAACAATATCATGCATTCGATTTTTTCACTCGCATTTTCTGTTTTCTTTTAGTCTTTATCTGGCAGAGTGTGGCCTACCAAAATATTTATTACGCATTCTAATTCCGTTTTATTTAGACGTGTGAACAGTTCAAATGCCAGTATATATTTTAATTTCTATCTCCAGATAGTATTTTATCATGATTTCACTAACACAATTTTAACAGGGGAACTTCTTTTTATTATCGATCTCGTAGAATTTACTTGAATATGTAGCTTCAGACTGGGCTGTTGATTTTAAATATTTTAGCAACACGAATGTAAATAATACTTTAAACTTAATAATGTATCATTTGGATTAAAGGGTACGAGTAACAAATAAATTAACTAATTTAACCAACACGCTTTTTCTACAATGCCCGGCTAATCTTAATATTTTAGGCAAAGTGGATACTGTCCATATAATAAATCAATATGATCCAACTGCCTGGTCCCCCAATACCCAATAAATAGCACACTTACAGCTATTATAATTATGTATTTTCAATGTATACTAAGCTTAACAAATTTTAGCTATTTTAAACAATCACCTTTCGCTTGCCAAAGCACGAACATTACACGATTTAAGTATTCTTAAATATTGTAAAAATAGTACCAATTATTCATTATTATTAGCGACCTAAATAAGTATTGTGACTTTGAGAATGGCAACAAAGAATTAAGATTTTATTGCATTAAGATAAAGTTTTATATGCAATGTTGTCAAAACGATACAGTAGAAAGTAACGGACTTTGGCTTAAATGAATAGTAATACAGCAAGAACTATAAGTAGGTACATTTTTATTACATAGACCGATTTTACGAAGTGGGGTTTTCCCGAAATCTAGAAGCAATTAATTAATATGCAACGTGACGTGATTAATATTTTTTTTTTATAAGTAAGGCTCATATAATCACCTTTAAACACTGATTAGCAGGTTCGTAATTTAAAATGCTCTATGGAGAATTTGGAATTCGCTAATTAGTAGTTAAACTAAGCATGTGGTTAGTGAATTTCATAAATACGGGTGTATATATTGATACAGAGAAGCTCGTGGCTAAAGTAATAACAGCCGCACGGGTCGATCCATCAGGTTAAGCTACGCTTGCCGAGTTTGGTCCATGGATGAGTGACTATCTTTACTTACCGAGACTACTCGGTAAGTAAAGATGAAGAGAAGAGACTTTGACCTCTGAGTTTGTTTCGGTGTTTCTTCTCAGGGTAGTCAGCTAGGAAACACCGGCCTCATCTAGCTTAAACTGACAAAAACCATTGACGTGTAAAAGTGTTCCTTGTTACCTTTTTACTGAATAAACATCATTTATCATTTACTCCGTGCCTCAGAAAGCACGTTAAGCCGTTGGTCCCGGCTGTCAATCGTGTATCTTTGACAGTCGTTAAGGGGTCGTCAGAAGCCCGAAAGTCTGACATCCAGTCTTACCAAGGGGTATCGTATTACCCAGTGGGCTGTGGAGGTCAGATAGGCAGTCCCTCCATGTAAAATACTGGTATTCAGCTGCATCCGGTTAGACTGGAAGCCGACCCCAAGATAGTTGGGAAAAGGCTAGGCAGATTGATTGGGTGTATATTGATACCTACAGCCTTATTTTTATAAAACTCTGTAACCATTTGCTTAGTTTAAATATCGATTAGAGGATTCTAAATTCAAATTCTCCATTGAAAATTTTGAAATTAAGATAGCTAATCAATGTTTTAACCAAATAAATGCTTTTTTTTTAATAAATAAAGCCCGTAATGCCTGTAAAAAAATGGGATGAGGATTAAAAAATCAAGCGGTGATTTTGATTTAAACCAATGCCACCTAGACTTCAGACCTTAAAAGTGGTCTTTATAAACACCTTATTTACATTAAAAACAACTGTTTTATAATTTTGATATGTCACTTTTATGGTTAAAAGGAGAAGAAAAAAAACAAGAATCATACTATATTGACATACAGAGTAATGGAAAGGTGTGGTCATATTTTACAAACAACTTTCTTCAAAGAAATCATAGACAATTCTCAAAAATAAAATTTTGCCTCTAATACAAATTTTGACCAGCTGATGATAACTTTGTATGGTAAGCTCAATATTTTTCGCAATTGACTATGACTTCCATTAAAAAAGTTGTTTATTTCCATGGGCAGAAGCAAATTTTTAGGGTTCCATACCCAAAGGGTCCAAACGGAACCCTGCTATGCTATTGTTGTCACTCACGTGTTCGTCTGTCTGTCCGACGTCTGTCATAAAATATTGTTCCGAAGAATTTTTTAACTTCCCATTGACTTATGAGCTTGAAAGGACATGGTCCAAAATGTATGGACCAAAATCGAAACTTAGGTCAAACTGTGTGAACTATCTTAATAAATGTAACCAAGTTGCAACATCCTAATCCATGGGATATTGGAGCTATGGGCTGTCAAAGTATGCAAAAAAATAACTTTTTGACTTGGATTTTCACAGCTGTGGTGCCAAAATAGTCATACTGTCGATTGTACTCGTATTATGTACCAACGACGTCATAGATGCTATTAAAGTTAATAAACTAAGAATAATACCGATGTACAGTTGACAAAAAAGCTATTCATTGATATAAAAGAGAGAATCAAAAACAGACGTAATCTGTTAACCGATTTTGTCTAACGACATCGCCGTTTGGACCGACAGAGAGCTGCTTCCATCAGAATGAATACAAAACACCCCGAACTTGTTGATTTCCCACGTATGAATTATGATCAGCTGGTTGTGTTTGCTATTGGCACATACCATGTCAAAATAGCGAAACCATACTGCAGGGAACACGTTAGAGGAACTGGAATCTTTTAATTTGAAGTATACAGGGTGTATTAAGAACCGGTTCTGCCCATGGAAATTAACAACTTTCTCTAATAAAAAATAAAAAATTTCATAAAAGAAATTTTTTTACAATCATTCGCTGATCAATATTTTTGTGCGGGAGATATTTTTTTTTTAAATTTCTTCAAGAAAACTGTTCATATCGATGGGCAGACGTAGTTCTTAAAATATGACCCACACACCCAACCAGAGCTATGGGCTGTCAAAGTATGCAATGAATTCATTTTTTTACTTGGAATTTTCACAGCTGTGGTGCCAAAATAGTCATGCTGACGATTGTATTATGTACCAACAACGTCATACATAGAAGTTATTAACGTTAATACATTAAGTATAATATCAATGTACAGTTGACAAAATAATAATAAAATAAGTAATTGACTTGGCTCGCGAGGTTGTCGACATGTGGGATGTGGACTCAGCGATCATTGTACCGATAGTCGTGTCAGCCAATGGCTTAATAGCCACGAGCCTCGACCAACATCTCAGGAGGCTCTCGTTAGGCGGTTGGATCAAGGGCTTGATTCAGAAAGCAGTACTTCTGGACACGGCTCGCATTGTCAGGCGGTTCCTCTCTCTGGAGCCCTAACCGCCGGTAGCTTGGACCCTGTTCCCGATACCGGTGGGATACTATTTTTTATATTTTTAAATGTTTTTTTTACTTTTTTTTAATTGAAATATTTAAAAATATAATGTAATATGAAAGAAATGAATAATCGAAATAAGTAAAAATAGTTGTAGTTCTCATTGATGGTATTATATTGTCATTGACAGTATTAAGGTATTCATTTTTTTTCAATTATAAACTCTGCAATTCAAAATACCTCTTCCAAGCAACCTAGGTTTAGTTAATGTTAATAGAATAAATGATGTTGATATACTTGTTACTTATCTTGTTGTTTCTTAGGGCATTCCATATGTCTGAATGTGTCGAAATACCTCTTCCAAGCAACCTAGACTTAGTTAATATTAATAGAAGAAATTATGGTGATATACTTGTTACTTATCTTGTTGTTTCTTAGGGCATTCCATATGGCTGAATGTGTCAAAATACCTCTTCCAAGCAACCTAGATTTAGTTAATGTTAATAGAAGAAATTATGTCGATATACTTGTTACTTATCTTGTTGTTTCTTAGGGCATTCCATATGGCTGAATGTGTCAAAATACCTCTTCCAAGCAACCTAGATTTAGTAAATATTAATAGAAGAAATTATGTTGATATACTTGTTACTTATCTTGTTGTTTCTTAGGGCATTCCATATGGCTGAATGTGTTAAAAGCTGTCAAACGCTTTGGAGTAATCCACGAATGCTATGTAGAGTGGTTTGCGGAACTCTTGATACTTTTCTATGACTTGTTCTATGACATGTATGTGGTCTATTGTTGAGTAATGTGGCCTGAAGCCTGCTTGTTCAATAGGCTGGTTTTTGTCGATTTCTGGTGCTATTCTACTCAGTATCATTGACGAGAAAAGTTTGTTGATTGATGACAGTAAGCTTATTGGCCTGTAATTGCCGATGTCTAGAGGGTTTCCTTTTTTGTAGAGTAAAATGATGTTTGATTGGCACCATTGTGTTGGTACTTGTTCTGTTTCCAATACTAGGTTGTAAAGTTTGGCTAGATACTCTACTAATAAGGGTGCTCCTAATCTTAATGCATCGTTTGTGATTTGATCTGGACCTGGGCTCTTCTCAGGTTTTAGTTTTATAATATGGCTCATAATTTCGTCTACCGTTAGTGGATTTGGGGCTGGTTGTTGATCTGTGTCCTCAGTTTCAGTATTATTTTGTTCCTAAGTTTCAGTATTATGTGGTCTTTTATATAGACCTGAATGAAAAGCTGTTGCGTGTTTGATTATATTTTCTCTCTCACGTGTTTCGCCTCTTTTTTCATTCAGCCCTTGTATCCAGTTCGTGTGAGATGATAGTTCCTTAAATGCTCTTTATGAGCTACGATACTTGGTCATATGTCTTTCATCTACTGATCTTCTATAGGTTTCGTAATCTTCTCTAATTGCTCTGTTTGTTTCTTTATACAGCTGTTTTAATTCACTTTTCAGTTCCTTAGACTTATGTTTTGTGGCCAATAGCTCTGTTCGTCTATGACTTAGGTTTAGTGTTTGTTCACTTATTATTTTGTGTTTCTTATTACTGTTTGTCGTTGTTTAGTCTAATTTCATGCTTTTAGTTACTGTTTCTTCTAATTTGTTACAAATAGTTTGTATATGTTCGATGCCTTCAGTGGATTCGTATAGCATCTCTAGGTTGTTTTTCAGGTCTAGTATATATATCTCCTTCTCTTGAGTAGACTTTAACGCATTAGGTAGAGATTTAAAGGATCTACGACTAATTTTATGTTCTTGAATTTTCAGGGAGCATCTTATCATTCTATGGTCTGATGGAAAGTTTATCCTGTTGAGTATTTCTATATTTATCACAGATTTTGGGTTTGGACTGAGTATAAAGTCTGTTTTATTAATTGTTTTCTGGTCCGGCGATCTCCTTGTCCATTTGCGTGAGTCCTTCTTCTTGAAGTAAGTATTCATTATTGAGAGTTTGTTCTCGCACGCATATTTTATTAGGCGCTCTCCTCTTCTATTCCGTTGCCCATATCCGTAGATGCCCATTATTGTGTATTCATGTCGTTTTGGCTGTCCAATTTTTGCGTTAAAATCGCCCATGATTAGCAAGCTTTTATCTGCCATTGATGACACATTGATGCACTACAGTTTAGCCTGAGACAGAAGTGGCGTTGGGCCGGACATGTAGTAAGATATAAGGACAAGAGGTGGACTCTTCTAACAACTGAATAGCCATTCGGGTGGTCATATGGTCCGCTGGGTAAAAGGAGCGTGGGAAGACAAAGAAAAAGATGGACCGACGATATCATAGAGATTGCAGGGAAGAATTGGATCAATGTTGTCACAGACAAATGCAAATGGAGAAAGATGGAGGAGGCTTTTACCAACAAGGGATCACACATAGTAAAATAGTAACTTTTCATTTAAAATATCAATTTTTATGTATTTGTGAGAAATAAAGCTATAAATTGTAGCGACATCTATGACGCCGCACACGAACTAAAAATAGCAAGAATTCTACATCGCGCAAGCAGAGTTCTCCGGGCGATTTGAACATATACAACAGTCTGAAATCAACCATTGGGCAGTTGCCCGGACCAGACACAACACCCGTCTGGTCGGAGGATCCTCCCTTTTCAATGGAGGTTGTGGAACTTTACACCCTGTTCCGCATACCTCTAAATAAAAAAAAAAGAAGAAATACGTTGTATTGCCACTATCAATAGGTATGATAATGAGAAAAAAACAAGAGACTTTTTAAAAAATATGTTAATTTATGTTTTTTTTTCTACACAAAGTAATTAATTATTAATAAAATCTAAAAGTTGAGCAGGCTGGGTCAGATTTGCATCGTACCTAGCCCAAGCTAAATAATAAACAATGGAATGCAGCGCAACGTATTTCTTCTATCAACATTAACTAAACCTAGCAATCTAGATTCCTTGGAAGAGGTATTTTGCATTGCAGAGTATTCAATAGAAATACTGTAGTCTACTGTCCGTGTCCTGCCGGAGTCTGGTCAACACATTCGACCCGTTCCTGTTTCCCTCCATAATATCAATAAATAGTTTTTTTTTTTTTTTTTGCCAACTGTACATCGGTATTATTCTTAGTGTAATAACGTTAATAGCAGCTATGGCGTCGTTGGTACATAATACAATCGACAGTATGACTATTTTGGCACCACAGCTGTGAAAATCCCAAGTCAATAAGTTGATTTTTTGCAAACTTTGACAGCCCATATCTCGGATATCCTAGGGATTTGACCGTATCGATTGCACTTAGATTTTTGGGCGAATTATGATACTATCTCCTTTGGTGATAATTTTTATTACTAAGTATATTTTACTAACAAATACCAATATATTGATAAATCAGATTTTTTCTGGGAAAATTCCCTCATTTGGCACGGAACCTTAAATGTGCGAAGTCCGATACACGCTTGGCCAGTTTTTAAAAGATAACCACACCTCCTCATTGCACCTGTAGATTAACAAAATTGCTATATTGGCAAAGAATACCTTACCACAAGTAAGTACTGTAACTGACTTCAGTTATTATGAAATAAATGCTTATTTAAACGTAGACGATAGTTTTCAGGAATTTGTGACATTTAAGTTTTCAGCACCATCATATTTTTTGGTATCCCATAAAACCACCACCATTTTTAGAAAATAGTTGTTTTCATTTGATATTTTTGTAAATAAATGTTCAGTTCACAAAATGGAGTCTAAATTAAAATTGTCAATTACACAGAGCGTGGTGAATACATATTAAAGCACTTTCAATGTTTGGTATTACTTATTACTAAAGTACCTTTTTAATCAACATTTTGTAAATCTTTTATTTTGCACAAGCAATAAATCTTTTATTTTAATGAATACTAGGAATCTAAATTAGATTTTATACTTTTAAGAACACCATACAGTTAAATAAAAAAGTTAACTTAGAAATAAGTAAATCTAATTCTGATTCCTAATATGCACGAGTCATAACAATAATTATGAACTTTTCGTAGAGATGTTATCATATTTATCGACACTGGATCGAGTGTCATCATTGTATCAAATAAATAATAATGATATCGATTAACTGTTGATAACTATGTACGCATCTTTAATCCGAGTATACGTCTATGAATACTTAGAAATCTCACGTGTTATTATAATACGGACTTAGACAAAGTTCCATTCACTCACGAATGAACGAACAACACAAGAGGACGAAGATTTTGGGGCCACATTACTGAACTATTTTGTGCTTGTTTATATTTATAACGTTATCAATTCCGTTTCTGTATTATAATAATCATTAGCCACATAATAAAATAACATTATTTGAATCATAACTTGTGCTTGATAGATTAATAATATGTTATGCAATAGGGATGTGCCATCAACAATCAACACTTATTTAAGTGTCTACTACATTTGTAGTAGATTCTGTTCGCGACCTAGGTGTTATTATGCACTCGCGTTTGCACTTCAACTTGAACATTAATAGGGTAAATAAGGTTTTTCAAATGTATGGCTTCGTCATCAGATCCTCAAAGGACTATGTGCGACCTTCTACTTTTTGATGTTGTATAGATGTTTAATAAACTAGAGTACACTGTACTTATTCGGAATCCGCTGTACCATTTCCGCTAATTTGGTACAGAAAAATTTTTGCGTGACATAAAATACAAATGTTTCATTTGAAAATTCCCTACCCATATTCATTACATAAGTACAACATTCTGAGTCTAGAATCAAGGCGATTACTTTTAGATGTAATGATGCTGCATGGTTTGTGCCACAATAGATGTGATTGTACTGAAAATACAAATAAAATATCTTATACGGATATAGAAATGTAATCAACCGTGCCGGGGGACTCGCGTGCCCCGCATTTTCCACATGAACTACCAGTACGAGTACCTCTTTGACGCCTTGTGGAAACTTATAACGCACACTTCATGGACAAAGACATTTTCTCTTTCCAATAAAAAATTTCGCTATAAGTTCATACGCATCTAAATTCAAAATTAATACTTCATTCAAATAACTTTTAACAATAATTCTTAAAATTCGCTTCTGTTTTTCATTTATTTGATTAATCCGTGGACAATGGTGTGGGTTATATATTAACGTATTTGTCGTAAGAATCTTATTGTATCACCTTAACATGTAACTGTTTTTCTATTCCTAATAAATAAAATTAAAATAAATCTAACCGAAGAGGCCCTGCTCTTAACAGTAAAACGCGTAAATGTGGCCCCTTATTAACACTAGTGATATATTATTTTCTAGTTACAACCTCGTAACGTGGAGTGTAGTCTTATGTGGCCGCCGGGGGAGCCACGGATGCTGAGTTGGCGTGGGCGGACGGCCCGTCCCTATGTCTCTCTGGAAAGATGGAGTTAGAGTTTGAGATGATTGAATGTTCGGTGGCAGTAAGGCCACGGAGTGGTTAGTCAATGGAGTGTTAAGGTAACCAGGCGTAATTTGCGTCGATCAAAATGAGTTGAGCTGTAATGGGCTTCTTTCGTAAGGATTTCATTTTGTCATTACGTCACATTTTTATACGATTAACGCACCATGTTTTCGGTGGCTTATTTTGAACAACGTAAAACACGCCAGGTTAAGTTTGTCTGGCCCCACCCTCAATGTAGAATGTCAATAATGATGTTTTTACAAACACTGAATTGTCACCCAAACAGTGTTCAAAAGTCCTCAATCTAAAAAGCGGCCTCATTACTCCAACACCCAATTCAAAACGTCATGCTTTCGATTTCAGAATTAAAGTCATCAAAAACCAAACGCAAAGCCCGTAAAAATAAAACTCCATCTTTACATCGCAACGGCATCAATGACTTAAAACTAGCACGCATTAGTATAGGCCTGGTTAAAAAAATCACTGATTTCAGTCATATTCTGTTTTAGACTTGCTGCAATTAATGCAAGTTTAAAAGCGCAAAGCCTTCACCGATGGAAAATTAAATAAAATTATAAAAAATAAGTCTGAATCGGGCAAACGCCATTAATATTAACCGCAGGGTCAGAATGTGCCCAAATGAAATAGGCCAAACGGGAATCATAGCCGTTAAAATAGCGACATGCATGCAGGTTCAGGGAAATATTTGTGGGTCATTTGACCGTAAACCGGGCAAACCTTAGATCAATACCCGGCTAGACCGGGCATTTAAACATGTTCAAGTCACTTGCTCGGCTATCACCGGGCATAGAGACCTTTCCCTAAGACTTGGTGGTCGACGAATGAGTAATGTCCCATCTGCGTTTCTTGTATATCTGCCGAGTCTTCTTCTGAGGAGAAATGTGTGTGTTAGCATTCCTAGCATTCCATTTGTTTATTACTCTTTGGTACCCAAACTGGGCTCGACTACATTTCTTCTACGAGCTGACTAAAAAATACAGCTAAGTAGTGAGACTCCTTGACGGGGGGTGATTTCCGTGAGTTTTTAACTGAGTCTTCAAGACAGGTTTCTAGGAGCATAATTTTCTCTAGTTCCCTAGACCGCATAATCATTAGAAATCAATACATATGTATAAAAATATCTCTCTTGCAGTAAAAATAGTCGGTCGGTACGTATTGTACTGATTGAAGGTGTTTAAGCAAAGCAAGAACGTAATCAACTTACTTTTTATTATTGACACGATTCGGCGTGCTGTGGTTCGATTGGTGCGAACTGTCACTTATTTCTGAACTCGAGCTTCTGATATCACCTTCCATCTGAAAATTATCCAAAATGAATTTTTACACCTGGCAAGAATGAGTGACACCAAAGCTGTTAACGCGTCAAGCCCCTCATTAGTAGACACAATTAAAAACCTATTGTTGCGTTACCTTATGGTAACGCGAGGGGCCTGACGCGTAATCAGGTTCGAGTGGACTCCGCAGCAGAAGACCCAGAAAGCGTTGGAAGGATTGTGTGTCGAGGAAGACTTGAGGAAAATATGCAGGAAAACATCTTGGCGACGAGAGGCCAGAGACAGTGAAATGGAAGAAGATCGTTGAGGAGGTCAAGACCACCAAAGAGTTGTAAAGTCGAAGTAAGTAATAAGTAAAATAATATGAGTTAAGTATAAAATTACTGTAAAGAAACTAAAACCTTGTTTTGTCTGGCAAATAATTTGTATAGAGAGGTTTTTGAATGCAGTGTTTGGAATTCATCATCATCATCATCAGCCGTTTAATGTGCTGGGGCACAGGCCTCCTCTCTGTGAGAGGGCGTGGGCCGGAATCCACCACGCGGGCCCAATGCGGGTTGGTGGATAAGATAAGATAATTTATTTGCTAAAAACATGGTATAAAAGATGGTAATGGTATAAAATAGTGTGAACAAACATGTTTTGTTTACTAAATATAAGCGTGCAAATATTACATGCATAATACAATCAATCATCATGCGATTTTATGCTCCAGGAACTCTCTAACACTATAAAAACTGTTAGCAGATAGCCATTTGTATAATTTAATTTTGAACAGTCTTGTATTTAATGTTTTTAACACATTTGGTATTCTATTGTATACCCGGACACATAAACATGCAGATTTTATTATATTTCGGAAGCCTTGGGAGGACATCCAACTCGAGCCTGTAGGGGTCGCGCCTGCTGCGAGAATTTACATCGCTTGCTTTCGCAAAGTCGATGTCTCATGTCTTCGAATTTTTGGTTCTAGTACATGCCGGTTTCCTTCACCGTTTTGAGAGCAGTGATGATGAAATAATTTTACACAAAGTAAAGCGCGTTTGGAATTAATAACGTCTTTTTTTTTTGTGGGGTGGGAAATCATCCAATGACTTCTCCCGCTCTGGGTGGAGCGGAAGGGCGTGTCAGACACTTACTGACTAAAACCCACCCCTGTTCCTTCCCTGCCTGAGTGCCCAGGGGTGCGGTAACTCATTTTCAGAATATATCCGCTAAAAAAAAAAAAAAAAAAACCCCTAGGCATGCAGGAACCGGCCACGATGGGCCCCGTCAGGAGTTAATAACGTGCTAAACTCGACTTTAAGACAGGTTTTCAGACTAAAGTTTGATAAATATTCAACTTCAAATTCTTAATTCAGAAATCAGGGGTGACGCAGAGTGGGTCGCGGGAGTGTTCGAAAGTCACTGAAGCCCCAAAAAAAAATAGTGCAGAATGAGAGTTTGCACAAGAGGGTTCGACATGATAACCACTTAAAGATTATGGATAATCTTCTTTGGGTGATAATCATGTTCAAACGGCGCGTTCGGCGACGCAGCCAGCACTAAATTAGTGCAGAATGAGAGTTTGCACAAGTGAACCAAAGGGTTCGACATGATAACCACTTAAAGACTATGGATAATCGTCTTTGAGTGATAATGATGTCCAAACGGCGCGTTCGGTGACGCAGCCAGCACTAAATTAGTGCAGAATGAGAGTTTGCACAAGTGAACCAAAGGGTTCGACATGATAACCACTTAAAGATTATGAATAATCTTCTTTGAGTGATAATGATGTCCAAATGGCGCGTTCGGCGACGCAGCCAGCACTAAATTAGTGCAGAATGAGAGTTTGCACAAGTGAACCAAAGGGTTCGACATGATAGATAACCACTTAAAGACTATGGAAAAAATCTTCTTTGGGTGATAATCATGTCCAAGCGGCGCGTTCGGCGACGCGGCCAGCACTAAATTCAAACATATGGCGTTCTATGAGAGAGTGAGAGAGACGAGAGACGCGACGCGCGACGCCCCGCGTCTCCGTAAACGGAACCTTAGAGATTATTCTCTCTTGGGTTGTAAATTGAATACCATTATTTTTGAGTTGTTTTATTTTTAGCCTCATTTGTGTTTCATTGCTTGGCAAAAGCTTCCCCTTTTGCCTTCCAAAGTTCTCTACCTCGCTATTCTGCGCGAGTTTCTGTCTCCAGCCAAATTTGACCCGCATAAACGATCAAACCGAATCAAAATCAAAGGTTATTAAATTAATAAAATCTTACGCTTAGAGAGCAATTAAAAAAGCACTTTATTTATGAAGTTATAGTTATACTAACCAAACCTCTCTGTCTTGTAAGTATGAAGTCAAATAGGTTTAAATGTTGTTTCTTCTTGGTTCTCACCTGTCCAGCGCTAATAGCTTTATACGCGACCTGCAGTATAAGCCAGGTCCACACCATATGAAGACCCAGTAGCACGCACAGCAGCGAGTTGAAGATGTAGTAGGCGGGGAACATTGGCACCAGCATCGGCGCGCGGATCGTCGTACTGGAAACAGTGATACATATTATTAGACATCTGCTTGTACCCTGCTTCAAGTTACATGGTCAAGAGCATTTAGTAGGTTTAGGTATCAGAAGGTTGCGTGTTCAAATCACATCGGAGTCACCAGTTTAGAGGTATGCGGAATATGGTGTCAAGTCCTGCGAACCTCCATTGAATAGGGAGGATCCTCTGACCAGACGGGTGTTGTGTCTGGTCCGGGCAACTGCCTGATGGTTAATTTCAGACTATTTGTGATCGCACGGAGAACTCTCCTTGCGCGATGCAGGATTTGTGTGTTTAGTTCGTATGTGGCGTCATAGATGTCGCTACAAGCAGGATCAATCTGCCTAGCCTTTTCTCAACTATGTTAGCGATCGCCTTCCAATCTAACCGGATGCAAATGAATACCAGTACTTTACACGGAGCGTCTGCCTATGTGACCTCCACAACCCAATAGCCGGGTAACACAAAACCCTTGGGCAAAACAGGTATCAGATTTTCTGGCTTCATATTACACGTAACGTCTGAGAAATATGAACTATAGATGGCAGCACAGAAATGTCAATGTCAAGTATTTATAGGGCAAAAGTTTTCTAATTTCGCCAATAGATGGCAGATTCCACGCTGTGTGCTTTCCTTATACACGAAAATGAGAATAGTTAGTGTAAATGCAAGGCCAAGTACAATTTATACTAATCTTCTGACTGCGGCTTTGCCAGTCGCAAGTGAAAAATCTGGCAAAAGTTGACAGCGAAATAGGACTAAAATTCAAGTTTTTATTCGTCACAATGTGCAATGACATAAAAGCCAAGATAATGAGAAAAGTCACAAACATCAAACTCACCTCCAAAAAATGTAGAACGGGAAAATACCAAGTCTTGTTACAATCCACAGTACTGTAAAAACTGTGAATATGATATCACACAAGCGTTGGTAGTTGGCATACTTCGCCGCTTTGGCTGCATCCAAGAATATATCTGCACAGTCGTGGAGCAAGAGTACTAAAGTGCCGACCCTGTGCAGATTGCAGACCCAGCTGAAGGACAGCAGTAGTATTGTGGCGACATGGTGCACGAACATCTGCCAGAAGTCCTTGCGTCTGACGTCCCAGAACTGCGAGAATGTCAGCGACCAATAAAAGGCGGCGGAGATCATGTAGTGCCACCAGATGTCGTCTGTGGAGCCCTGTAATGTTATAGAATTATATCATTTGTGTATGTGAAAAATATGTTTCAGTGTTAGTATGGGATTTTAAAGGTATGCAGAATAGGGAGTACAGTCCCGCAAACCTCCACTGAAGAGGGTGGATCCTCTGACCAGACGGGTGTTCCGTCTGGTCCGGGCAAACGCCCAATGGTTGATTTTGGTCTGCTGTTAACTCTGTCTGAGCGATGCAGGATTTGTGTTTTAGTTCACATCTGGCGTCATAGATGTCGCTACAGGATCGGACTTAAATGTAACTGGCTTAATGGGGTGTACTGCTAGTAACCTTTCAGAGATTACGGGCGTCAGATTGTGTAAGGACAAAAAGCCTGTTGCATTCGCTGGTTATTTTTGAAGTGAAAACCTTTAGGGTATGGATGTAGATAAAAACATATTACACCAGTGTCCCAAGTTCCAAGCACGTCCAGGGCAACAGTGTCCCAAGTTCCAAGCACGTCCAGGGCAACAGTGTCCAAAGTTCCAAGCACGTTCAGGGCAACAGTGTCCCAAGTTCCAAGCACGTCCAGGGCAACAGTGTCCCAAGTTCCAAGCACGTTCAGGACAACAGTGTCCCAAGTTCCAAGCACGTCCAGGGCAACAGTGTCCCAAGTTCCAAGCACGTCCAGGGCAACAGCGTCCCAAGTTCCAAGCACGTCCAGGGCAACAGCGTCCCAAGTTCCAAGCACGTCCAGGGCAACAGTGTCCCAAGTCCCAAGAACGTCTAGGGCAACAGTGACCCAAATTCCAAGCACGTCCAGGGCAACAGTGTCCCAAATTACAAGCACGTTCAGGGCAACAGTGTCCCAAGTTCAAAGCACCTCCAGCAACAGTGTCCCAAGTTCCAAGCACGTCCACGGCAACAGTGTCCCAAGTTCCAAGCACCTCCAGGGCAACAGTGTCCCAAGTTCCAAGCACGTCCAGGGCAATAGAGTCTGACACGTACGCCTGTTTCATCCAGAGCGGCAGAAGTTATTTGATGATTTTGAGTAAAAAAAAGGGTAACAGTCTCCTTCCCTATCCTTGATCAACATTTTTGCCACAAAACATTGAAAATGTCGGCAACATTTTTGATCAAATATTAATTTAACGCAATGCCTATAATACCTTCAACTAAACTTTGTTTGGGTGTTAGTGATAACATCTATCTTGATGATAAGTTGCACCTGTTCTGATAACCATGGCCTGATGATATCTTGTACCTGTTGTGATAGCAGTGGCCTAGTCAACATACCTAGTTTATTGCTATACCTTTGCTACGGTTTAAACTTTACCTATCTAAAAAGACATATTGTGAGGCCTAGAATACGCTATAGTAGGCGCCAGATAAATGTGGAATAAAGTACATTGACCTTTCCCTAATAAAGTAATAACTCTTCATAGGTACCTGAGCAATTAAAATGAATCGTTTTTCATTATACGACGATGTTAAGGATCACGAGAGATGTTGATTCGTGACAGCTTTTTGTCAACATTATTTCCGTTTTTCAAATTAAAAATTTCAATAAATGTAGGTGCACGTTTATCTGGCGCCTAGTTTAGCCTAATTACTTGAAGTAGTTTGCGGGAGAAGGCCGTGGGGTGACCATTGCCCAGCAGTAGGACCAACGTGGGCTGAGAGAAAAAAATAAACAGACGAAGGTGAATATATCAATATATCAGCAATATGGTGAGCAGACTGCCAAGGGAACGTACAGCTTACGTAGCTTACGGATACAAGGATTTTTTTGAATTTTCTAGCAAATTCGGTGTATCGTCTTTCACGCTCCGCGGACTGCAACGCTGTGTGAGTGCAGCGCGCATTGTTCTAAGCGTGCGTATCTGTTGTACCTAAGTACCTAATCATTAGAAAACGGCTTTTGGCGGGGACGAATCTCTTTTTTTATCGTATATTCTTTACCAGCCTGTACTATAATATTTTAATACCTACGTTTATCGAATAAAGCGACAAATACTATACATTTTTTTTTTACAATTTAACTATAATAGGAAATTTACCTACCAATATTTTTATTTATTTTCTTATCTGAAATTGTAAAAGTACACATTTACTCATTTTTATTACTAAAGATTTTTATATCTGTTTATTTTATAATGTTGAAATCTTTTTTGTTTTTGTTTTTGGGTGGTGGGAAATCATCTAATCACTTCTCCCGCTCAAGGGTAGAGCGGAAGGGCGCGTCAGACTCTTACTGACTAAAACCCACCCCTGTTCCTCCCTGCCCTGAATGCCCAGGGGCGAGGTAACTCTTTCGAATTTATCCTAAACCCCTAGGCAGGCATCGGCCATGACTGGCCCCGTCATGTATGCTGACAACTCTTTGAGGCGCGCGTGGAACACTACGCGCCGTCGACTCTCGGGCCTGGTGCTGATCAGACGGCGAGCTACCTCTCACTCGCCGTCCGCAGGCCCGGGTATGTTGAAACTATTTGCTCCATCACTCGTCACTCAAGGTTCGTTAGAAGACCAGCGTCAGACAGCATCTGTCTGGCAATATTGCTGAAATGAAACTTTTTGGCGCAGCCGTGAGGCACACGCTATGTTACTTTTTTTACGATTGTATTTTTTTTAGTTTTAGTTCATTTGCTTGAACCTTACCTACTATAGCCAAATAAATATTTTTTTCTTTTTTTAATTACTTGAACCCCCTTAGAAAATAAATTAAAAGTTTTTTTTAACCCTCGTCATTATGGCTAATGGAAAGTTCTCATGATATCGAAACATACTAGGTCAAATTCAACTGTCTTACCATTTGCCATCAGGGAGTTTCAGTACCTACATTCCGGCGCCATCATCATATCAGCTCGATGGTGTCATAATATTGCATTGTCTACATAAGTCTGCCAAAGGAGATGGTATCATAGTTCACCCAAAAATCTAAGTGCAATCGATACGGCTAAACTGTGTGCACGAGAATTCCTTAGAACTATCTAAATAAATGTACCCAAGTTGCAATATCCTAATCCGTGGGATATCAGAGATATGGGCTGTCAAAGTTTGCAAAAAATCAATATTGACTTTGGATTTTCACAGCCAAAATAGTCATGCTGTCGATTGTACCAACGACGCCATAGATGCTATTAACGTTATTAGGTACACTGAATAATATCGATATACAGTTGACAAAAAAAAAAACAGAATTATTTATTGATATTATAGAGAACAACAGGAACAGGCCTAATCTGTTGACCAGACTCCGGCATGACAGTAGACGACAGTATAACATTTCGTCGCCAACGTCGCAAAGGGGCGAACCTCATACAAACGGTCAAAAATTAGTTTAGTATACAAAAAAGCTCCATTTGTCGAACTCTACGTCGTCACAAAAGAGCAAAGCTCTAAGAATAATAGAAACGAAAAAAGATTGACGGCGTATCTCAAAATCAGTTCTAATGAAATTTAACGAAAAGACGAAATTCGAAGTTCGCCTTTCAGCGCCTCTTGCGAGTAATGCAGAAAGCGCTAGTTCAGTTTCGCCCTTTCACTGGTTTTTTACTTTCTTCACTGGTTTCAGCAGTGGAGGTAGTGAGGGGCGGCAGAAGGTGGCAGAAGTTCGATTCAACTGACTTATCCAGGGACCAAAACGCCTTACTACCAGCTGGGTAAGAAGCAAGTTTGTTCCCAATTCGGCTAATGTGGTCAAACCGAGCCCTCCACAACACCTTCTTGAAGGACTTTGCAGCCCTGTTGAAGGCTCTCTTCTTCTGACTCACGACATTTGATTTGCGCGTCCGAGCGTCGACCCATGCCAGGTAGGCCGCGTTTTTAAGCGGATCAGCGCGATTGCACTCGGCACCAAACCATGGACGAGCTTCGCCAGACATTGTTACGTCAGAGAACGGAATGTAGTTCTCCATCCTGCCGCAACACATCCGTCACGGCGTCCGCGCACGACGAAACATCAGTCGAAGGTAAGCAAGTGGGCTGCCAAGGATAGCATGCGAAAAAAGATCGCATGCCATCCCAATCTGCTTGCGCCCGGCCCTGGTTCAGGCCATGGTACGGAGCGAGAGGGAATGGGAAGCAGTCTCCGCCTTCTGCGAAGCAGTAATGCTCGCGAAGGCGGAGGCGGGACGCGTGAGGGAAGCTCAACGGAGTGCCCCTCACGGCCCCGGCCGCTACCACCGCAGGAGAGGTACTGGGCGTACTGGGCGTAGGACGTCGCGAGACGATCTCCGGCCACCGTAGACTCGGGCCTGCGGACGGCGAGCAGTGAGTAGCTCGCTGTCCGATTAGCACCAGGCCCGTGAGTAGACAGCGCGTAGTGTTCCACGCGCGCCTCAAAAAGATTAGTGTCAGCCACCACTGACGGGGCCCATCGTGGCCGGTGCCTGCATGCCTAGGTGTAGCGGATAAATTCTGAAAATGAGTTACCGCACCCCTGGGCACTCAGGCGGAACAGGGGTGGGTTTTAGTCAGTAAGAGTCTGACACGCCCTCCCGCTCCACCCAGGAAGCGGGAGAAGTCATTGGATGATTTCCCAACCCCCCAAAAAAAAAATCCCAATCTGCTGACCTGTATCGCGAAACCCACCTGGTGCCTCTAGGGCTAAGATCGGGCGGGGAGTAGATGGATACAAACTTCACTAGACAGTGGTCGGAAGTACCTAATGGTGAATAAATCGACACCGAGTAACGGTCTGGATCTGTTGTCAGCAGAAGGTCCAAGCAATTGGACTGGGTGAGATTTAACGCAAGCGCTAGCTTACGCGTCTCTCGTCCAGCATGGTCTGTGCACTGGTATGAGAAGAGCCACTCCTGATGGTACACAACACAACAATTGGGCAGAAGGGTACCTCACTGAGGTGTTGTGTGAGCCTAGTTGTCTCCAAATCACCGCTGTGCGAACGGTAGACACAGGCGTAAACAATGTTATCTAGGCTCTCTTGCTCTTTGCTCTCTTCTCTCTTGCTCACTTCTCTAACTCTTTGGGTCCGGAAGGAAGTGAAAGAGTTGAGAAACTGGAATCCTCAAGGTTGCGGAGACGCCGATAGCAGATGTCGTCCCGGGCGTACATGCATATACCGGCACGTAGCTTAAAGATGTGCTCCAGGGTAAACACTGGGTAAGATAGGTACGCCACGTCTGACGGACCTCCAATCTGCTTCTCCGAAAGGAACAAGAGAGCTGGTTTCTCAGTCTCCAGGTGGTGGTGGACTGCGGCGAGATTTGAGTGCAGACCTCGAATGTTTGTAAGGTTTACTTTGAGAGAGAGGGAGTGCTACCACTGTACAGCTTTTCTATTTTTTGTTCCTTTTGTTCATAATTTATTGGGTGAAGGAGGTAGAGGAGAAGGAAGTGAAATAAGGTTCCATGCTGCCAACCTTCAAGCGCGCACTGACAGGACGCTATCATATCACGCCCGAGCACCCCGGGAATGTCCATCGGGCCCTCTTGTCTGGTCGCCAACGAGCACGATGGTGCATTCCGGGATTTTTCGATAGTTGGCGGGGCAGCCTTTCATGTGCTGCTAGCACGTGAGGTTCGGCCCCCAACTACCTGCGGTCGGCCAGCTGCGCGCCGTGTCTTTGATCCCGTTACCATCCGCGACTAATCTCCCGATACACCGAAATCTGCGCGAGCCTGGTTGGTCTGCCTGCATTGGAACAACTATTTCGACCCAACTCCTATGAATTGGCGACACTGAGCATCTTTAAATAATGCATCAGTTACCATAATGCATCGAGGCGTAACTCGAGAATATTGGATAAACGGTATGTCTTGGTGATAAAGTGGCGCGACGAAAAGGCGTATATATTTTCTCGGCTTTTCCTCGGAAAAGCCCAGCATTGTAAAATGTTATATTTGTATTAATTTTGTAGTCTTGTTTCCAGTGCACCGTAGCATTTGATTTTTCTCATTATTACAATGTATTTTTTAAATATCATCAAAATAAACGCGTCATTGGGAGAAAAAAAAACGTTTTCAGGCTCTCCTGTAAAATTTACTCATTTTTGGTTCGCCCTTTTGCGGTGTAGGCAGTGTAGGTGACGCATTGTATACTCTGCAATTCAAAATACCTCTTCCAAGCAAACTAGATTGCTAGGTTTAGTTAATGTTGATAGAAAAAAACTTTTTAACAAAAAATTCAACCGACGAAAAAGAACTAAAAAGCAAAAAATAAATAAACATTTTAAGTCTTGAGTATTGAGCTTATTTACCTACACAAAATATCAAATTTTATATAAACTAATTTTGAGTCGGCGCCAAACAACAATCTGATTATTAAATATCTAAACTTTATACGTGAAGAAGGCTTTAAGTAGGTACTTAATCATTTTATTATTTGGCGCCGACTGTATATTATATTTTTTTTACCTATAATTTATTTTAAACTTTTTAGTGGTATTTTAGACTAGGCGTGATGTTTTAAAATATTCTACGGATATAATGATGTGATGTAAAGTGCTCCTCAAGACGATTCAATCGAGCCCAAACTCGATGAGGTTATGTTTTCTTATCACAGGGACGCTGGGGCCACTTCCCAACTTCATCATCAGACCCTGGATATCATCTAGGTGTAAAGTGCTTCTCAAGACGAATCAATCGAGCCCAAAATCGGTGGGCTTATGTTGTTTTATCACAGAGATGCTGTGACCACTTTCCAGCTTCATCATCAGACCCTGGATATCATATAGGTGTAAAGTGCTTCTCAAGACGAATCAATCAAGCCCAAAATCGGTAGGCTTATGTAGTTTTATCACAGAGATTCTGTGGCCACCTTCCAGCTTCATCATCAGACCCTGAATATCGTCTAGGCGTAAAATGCTCCTCAAGACGAATCAATCGAGCCCAAACTAGACGAGTTTAAATTTGAGTCCAATCGGACATCGGGAAGTGGGTCTAATTTGTGTTGCAAGATTCCACCCGAACAAACATAGTTACATACAATACATAAAAGCAAGTCAAAAGCTTGTAAAAAATACGGGTCCAGTCTTTCCAATCGCAGAGGTTTTTTTAATGTATCCATTTATCCTTATTGTAGACTGATAAATGTCCTTGATTTCTCGTGAGCTTCAAATGTCGAAACAATAGTCAGGCACTCCTCTTGCAACTGTGTAGTATCTACTCGTTAAATCTTACAACATAAATGAGAAGATTCGTCATCCATTAGTACTATTCGTGCAGTGCTATTTAAAGCGCTCTAAGTTAGGTAGGTACGTTGCGCTGCAGTGCAGAGCAGGGGTAATAGTCTAGCGATTCGGAGAAAAAGATGTCATAATGTACTTCAAAATAATACAAATAGCTTTGGTTGTGGAGAGGACTGCCTTACTGAATAATTTAGAATCCTTGTATTGCATATAAACCATTCACAATCGTGTACTAGGGTAGGTAGTTCACTCAATTTTATTTGTATCAAAAAGTAACTCTCTCCAAAATCGAAAATAGAAAGAATTATCTTTTAAATGTGGTGAAAGGGGAAAGCTATCAAGTAACAGAAAAAGGATGCACACACTGACGTATGACGTCACCGACATTAGGTTACGCGTGTACAAAAGAGATAGCCAGATGTCCCCACCACGTCCCCACTCTTCCTCATATCAATATTTTAAATGCTAATTGCAATTTCATTTAATAACCAATTTTGATACTGTTTTTCAGAAAAAGATTTATTTTTAGTGTTATTTGTTGTTTCATACAAAATATTGTACAAAAATAAACACCCAATTTTTTCTGCATGGCATTTTAAATGTCTTTTTTTAGGATCTGCCTACCTTACCTGGCTCTTAGAATAATTGATAACCTCAGATATCCAAAGATCTTCATTATTATACTCCTAAATGGCAAAATCGAGAACCAACCTTACATTGTAAGGCAATTTATTAAGTACAACTATTACAATTACATAAAAAGGAATAAAACTAACCTGATGAGGATACCCAATGTAAGCCTGATCAATGTCCCACAGCCACTCCTTTTCCCACAGTATGAACAACCCATAGGAGAAGTTATACAAGTAAAATGTGGTCCTCCACATGTTCTCGCAGAACTTCACCAGGGTTGACGGCTTGTCCTGACTTCTTCGTAGCCGCCACCAGCGTTCCACCTGCCTTTCTGTCATGTCGAGTTGCTTTGCTAACCCACATATCTGGAAAAGGTATTTCTTGGTCACGGTTTGAAAGAGCAATTAAGATAAGAGCAAGCAAAGATTGGTACGGCGAAAAGATAGGATTGTGAATATTGTGATGTTAGTATTTATAGTATAATTAGATACATGATAAATATGTAAGTAAAAAGCTTTCTAGGAATGTCATAGTAATAATTTATACAACACCAAAGCGCACATCATGCCATGCAATATCAAAAACTAGTGCTAAAAAGAAGACGGAAAAAAAACGAAGAAGAGATCGCGGAATGCGATAAGGCAGCCCATTGTATTTGTTTAGTTTTAAGTTTCTCTTTATTTAATGTATCATGGTGTACAATAAAAAATATAATAAATAATAATTTATTATATTTTATAATAATAATTTATCATTATGAAGAGAAGGAATAAGACAAAACAGTGTATTTATTTTGAAGAAAACTGTAAAATAATTACTTCTCTTTAAAAACTGATAGTCGATTAAGTAAAGATGTCTATACTCTACAAATCAAACGCAACCTTGTTTCAAGGCCAAAAAATGTACAAAATGTATTTAATTAGACTTGTCATTTCATGGCCCAGTGCTTCACGAGTCTTGCTTGAACCTTCCGTAGCGAGAGACTATAAATAGAGTCAACATGCCATAATCTGTGGTTCGAAGATCTAAGCCTCCAGCATTCGGCCATTAGGTGTGGTCTTCCTAGCCACACGGTTGTTTCTTGTCTTCTTTCTTACGAAGGTAGCCCAGTCCCTGTATAGAGCAGTGGTGGCCCAGTGGTAACGGCCGCGACTTACAAATTGTAGGTCATGAGTTCAAAGCCAGGCAGGTTCTTTACTTTGTGTAAATTATTTCATCACCACTGCTCTCAAAAACGGTGAAGGAAAACATCGTGAGGAAACCGGCATGTCTTAGAACCAAAAATTCCAAGACGTGACATCCACCAACCCGCATTGGTGGATTACGACCCACACCCTCTCACAGAGAGGAGGCCTGTGCCCCAGCAGTGGGGACATTAAAAGGCTGATGATGATGATGATAGCCTAGTCCCACAAAGTGCAAAGGGCTACCTCTCCCTTCTCCACACAGTAGGGTAGATGACTAACAAATTATATTTGGTCCGTCAGTTCAGTCCGTAGATGACCAAAAACTATTGGATACGTATTTTTTTCTTTTATCACGTAAACCAATAAAAAATTGAATATTTTCAAAAAACCCGACTGTCAAAAACCACTCAAAACCTCCAAACAAGTCACTTTTCAAGCAGTCTGATGCAGTTTGTGGCAGTTATTTTAGTTTAATTACTGATTTCATGCCACCCTTGAAAAGTGACTTGTTTGGAACTTTTTAGTGGTTTTCGACAGTCGGGTTTATTGAAAATATTAAAAAAAATATTTTCTACATTTTAGTGAGATACATTTTTGGAATCGCCTCCTCGAACCCTTTATTTTGATACCCTACTTAATATAGTTCGTCGACTTTATTTTTTTTCTTTCTCGCAATATGGCGTCTGGTTGTCGTCATAATGTATTTTGATTACTGCCATGTCTTTAGTAGCACTCGCAAGGTTAAGACAAATCAATTGACGTAAGAATTATCAAAATCGGCCCACGCGTTTAGTCTCTATAGTGTCACAAAGGAACAAACATACATACATAGGCTGATAAACACATTACCCTCTTGCGTCACGCAGTCGGGTAAAAAAGAGGTTGATACAGTGCATTGAAATTTCACGTGACGTCACGCCTACGTAAAATATGTACCACTTTTCACCTACAAGTGACGTAACAAGCTCCTGAACTTTGAAGCGTCTTATCCTTGTATTTTTTTTGGTTTAGTAAACCAATTTTTTTTTTGTAATAATCTAACTTAGGGATTAAAATAATTATTATTTTTGTACCCGGGTATAATCCCTATTCTGTCTTCTGCTAGTACGGGCCAGTCTTTTCGGCCGGAATCGACCTTGTCTCAGCATCTTCGCTTTGGTAGTAACGAAAACATATTCCGAATCTTATGTTGTGTAACAATTACACCCAATCACGAAAGTGCTCATCACTTCGTCTAGGATTTGATTCAATCTATTAGTAAATGTGCGCTTGCGACGTGCTCGTGCCACATTGAATGAACATTGTTTTTGTGATTTGAAACAAAAGAAATTTGTTATTCACGTGAATGAAGATCAGAGGGCAATTTCTGTATTTTTAGGGAACGTTTTCATTTCCATCGCAGTCCATCAAGCTGTGAGAAAAATAAGAGGTGTTTTGACCGAATCTGACTAAGATGCGAAAGCGAACGTTGGTCCTCCTCTGACAAGCTTGAGTCCTCATAGGGAAATGGCAATTGAAACTCGTCACTTCCATTTTTTTTTACTAATACCCGACTGCAAAAAATCGCGTCCTGAAAAGTATGAAACAAGAAAATATTCTTTGACATAGTGCTGTTTACAGGATAGCCGTGGTCGTATGACATGAGTTTTTGAATTTATTGTTTTATTTTTATTATTTTTGGGTTATATTTTACGAGATAACGTCTTTTTAAATGTGCTTACTAAGCCCTTTCATTTGATACGAGACCTATCCAAAAAAGCTTTGTTTTTATTCATGTCTTCTAGAGCGCCATATTGATTTTTTATGACGTTACTTTATTATGACGTCACATAGCGTATAACTAGCGGACGATCAAGACGCTTACCAACGATACCTCATTTGTCAAATTATGATAAGCAGTTTAGAAGTTATGAGGGAACAGATGAACATACATAGGTACACACTGGTCAAAATCAAACAAACCAAACCCTCATTTTGGATTCGCTGTAGTCGGGTAAAAAGAGCGTGGTCGAAAAGTTTTTTTGAAAATTTAGAGACTTGTATCTTCTATGCGTGAGTCTACCTCAAGTCTAGACCCATGCTAATAGAATAAAGTAAAGGACAACAACGACTCCAAATCTGGAATCTATCAGAAAAATTTACTTGAAGCATAGTTTCCGACAAGATAGGGTCGCTTGCTCCAAGGTTTGCTGCATAATTTATATTTATGCGACAACGCTAGGGGTCACTAGTATACGGCATAAGGTCGATAGTATTCTGCCGTAAACACTGAGTTATGCAGCAGGGATAGTGGCCTTGGGAACAGAACTCGCATCTACACAGGCATTCGTTTGGCAGGGAATCTGCAGCCTTATTATGTAACCCAATACTTTGTGTAATTTTGAAAGAAAAAAAAAATATTGCCAACATTGTGTAAACATAACATAGACACAAAAATAAACAGAGACATGACATACTGGATTACATGTTTTATTTTGACATTATCCCTTATAGAGGCGGATGAGGCGGAATATTTTTACCACCATATTAAAATCGCGTTCCCAATAGATATTATAATGTTTTACCATGACTATTTGAAGACATTTCATTTCTTCAATAAACACTAAGATGATTTAAAAAACAAAAGTTTCATCTTCCACAAATAAATCCTCCATACGTAAGTTTGTGTGTCAGTTTTTGCAGATTTCCAAATTGTTCTGCCCATATTCATTGACAGTTGACAATTATTTACGTTGTCGGGCTGATAAACCAAATGATATATGAAGCAATGGATAATGACTTTTCTACAAAATCGAAATTGATATATTAATAGGAATAGAAATTGGGGTGTTGCATGTACAAAGCTTTTTTTTGGGAGGGGAAGGGAGGGGGGGGGGGGGCATCCAATGACTTCTCCCGCTCTGAGTGGAGCGGGAGGGCGTGTCAGACTCTTACTGACTAAAACCCACCCCTATTCCTCCCTGCCATGAATGCCCAGGGGCGAGGTAACTCTTTCGAATTTATCCTCAACCCCCGGGCAGGCATGGGCCATGACGGGCCCCGTCCTGTTTGCTGACAACTCTTTGAGGCGCGCGTGGAACACTACGCGCCGTCGACTCTCGGACCTGGTGCTGATTGGACGGTGAGCTACCCATTACTCGCCGTACGCAGGCCCGGGTGTATGTACAAGGCTGGGCATTCTTTTCGACACCTACTAGTACATAAACTTGGCGATCTGTTAAGAGAAGTCATTCATCATTATTATCTTTTCAGCCGAAAGACGTCCACAGCTGCAAATTTTCCTCCCCCAAGTGTCGCCACAAGACCACAACAACTGGTTCTATGCGACTCGCATCAATCGGATTCCCGTGACCCTCACCAGGTCATCGGTCCACTTTATGGGAGGCCTTCCAAAGCTCCAACGCTGCGTCTTCCGTTACGCAGTCGCCACTCCAGAACTTTTCGGCCCTATTGACCATCTGTTCTGCGAGCAATGTGGGACTGCCCACTGCCACTGCTATGTCGGTAACCTTGGTTCTCTTACGGATATCATCATTACTTATTCGATCACGCAAGGAAAAAACATATAGTTACCTCCTAGGTAACTAAATTTATTATTTCATTATAACTTAAAATATAGTTACCTCTTATGTAGCTAAATTTTAAACTGTATTTGGGTTATGTTTTAAATCTATTTTTTGTTTTGTTTTTCCTAAAATAAAGTACCTATTATTAAATCCTACTGGTAATAGTAATATTAGGAAGGTAGGTACTTAATAAAAATACCTACTTCAAATAAACATAAAAATAAATTACCTACTTCGAGCATTATCCCTTTCCTGGTAACAACGCACCATACAAACACGTATTGATATAACAGTACATAACATTTAACCTATATAGAAAAACCTCACGATTTTATCACTTGGGGGCGCGTCTACAACGGTTACGGAAGGAAAACTGCAGAAAATATTGTTTCTGTCGATAAAAAGCTCTCGTAAATAGCTTGAAGCCAATAGATAGATGTAATATCATTATTTCAGCCAAAAGCCGTCCACTGCTGGACATAAGCCTTCCCCAAGTTTCGCCACAACGACCGGTCATGTGCGTCTGACATCCATCGGATTCCCGCATTCAAAAACTCTTTTACAAAAAATAGAACCGACTTCCAAAAAAAAGTGCAAATAACTTTAATTTCGGAAGTCGGTGTTTCTGGTTTTGTGTCTTCGTTTTTTGACACCGACTTCCGAAATTAAAATTATTTTACACTTTTTTTGGAAGTCAGTTCTATTTTTTGTAAAAAAGTTTTTATTTTTCACTTTTTAGTTGTGGTTACCCATTAAGGCGTATATAGCCGCCAAGTGGCGCCCTCATTGAATAAAAAATCGTAGCAAAGCGTAGAAAATAAAGATTAAAAAATCCTATGTTGCGATTGTTACAAAGAGCTTAAGGTATTTTTACGTTGTTGAAACAGAGCCTTTAGACAAAATACTTTTCTGGCTACGACATTTTGCACGAAGCGTTAGACAGAGAACTGTCACGTGACTCACGCCCAGTAATGTCTTTGCTATACATTTTGCACGAAGCGTTAGCGTTAACGTTAACAGAAAAGTATTTTGTCTAACCCCCCTGGACGTAAAGTGTTTCGTATCCAAAGTAGTAAGCAAAAGTACCAATAACGGCCGTTTTTGTCACTTTTGCTTACTACTTTGGATACGAGGGCGCTACTTATGCGGAGGTAGGCCCTTAAAGGCCCTTAAGGGCCTACCTCCCCGTAAGTGGCACCCTCATTGAATAAAAATTCGTATCTTAGCATAGAAAATAAAGATTAAAGAATCCTATGTTGCGTTTGTTACAAATAGGATAAGGTGTTTTTACGTTGTTAAAACAGGACTCAGTGTTTCGTATCCAAAGTAGTAAGCAAAAGTAGCAATAACGGCCGTTTTTGACACTATTGCTTACTACTTTGGATACGAAACACTTTCTACGCTTTGCTACGATTTTTTATTCAATGAGGGCGCCACTTGGCGGATATATACGCCTTAAATTGTTTTAACACTACATAAACATACGATCGCAGCAATCGCAGTTGATTTACTGTAATTTTTTGAAGAGTTCCATTGTCTGTTGCCGAAACTCATCTTCAGATCTACATGAAATTTAAATGGGACCTTTTTGGAATTAAGCCCATTCGAACAAAAAAAAAAAATTTTGCAAATCCGTCTATATTTCTATATATGACGGAGTTATGCCCGAACATACATAAAAAAAAATACAAACATCCGAATTGACAACCTCCTCCTTTTGGAAGTCGGTTAATAAAAGTCTCTAAACTGTTTTACACCTGTTAAACAGATTCTTAATTAAATTTTTCAATAGAGAATTTCTGCTAATCAATTGCTTTACAGGTATTAAACAATTCAAAAGATAATGAATGAGACTGCCAATCTAAAACTCATCTAAAACACCAAAACCCATCTCTATCCATAAAACTATATTTACTTTTCAACTATATCCACTACCGGTATTAAATTATATTTTGCGTACCTATAACGCAATCACAAACTGGGCTAATTAGCAATATTACTCCACCAATGTAAACTGAACCTAACTACTATACGCTATGCGAGACTTCGTAAATATTTATCACCTATTAAAACGGTAGCCCCGTCTAAGAAATGAAGCAGCAATATAGCGGCTACTCATCTCTAGCTAGCAATAATATCTGCCTAGCCGTTTTATCTGACTGTCCCAGGAGCGTAATGTTTTCGAGAGTATGTATGTTTGTATGTTGAGGAGTTAGAGGCTAAAGTAACAACAGCCGCACGGGTCGATCCATCAGGTTAAGCTACGCTTGCCGGAGTTGGTCTATGGATCCATCCAACCATCTTTACATACCGAGACTCCTCCGTGCCTCGGAAAGAAGCCGTTGGTCCCGGCTGTCAATCGTGGATCTTTGACAGTCGTTACGGGTCGTCAGAAGCCCGAAAGTCTGACATCCAGTCTTACCAAAGGGTATTACCCAGTAACTGGGTTGTGGAGGTCAGATAGGCAGTCGCTCCATGTAAAATACTGGTATTCAGCTGCATCCGGTTAGACTGGAAACCGACCCCAAGATAGTTGGGAAAAGGCGCGGGCAGATTGATTGATTGTATGTTTCTGTCTATTTCTTAGGCACGCCCAGTATCCTAAACGGCTGGATGGGTTTTAACAAAATAAGTATCCAAATGTATCATTATCATTAGATTAGTCTTGACTGTCGAAGTGACATAGGTGTTATAAACTTTAAAAATTAACTGTCCCAACTATGTTAGGGTCGGCTTCCAGTCTAACCAGATGTAGCTGAATACCAGTATTTTACATGAAGCGACTGCCTATCTGACCTGCACATTTGCACAACTCAGAAGCTGGGCAAACACGTTTTTTTATACAAAGTTGATACGACAGAGGGGCTTTCCTTTAAACTGCCTATACTAGGTACTATTTTCAAGCTCTGTACCAAAAATCAATTAAATCGGAGCAGTAGTTTAGTCACAAACGATTTTTTAAGTTTTGGCCTCGTTTGAACACGATGTATCTTTCCTAACAGCTGATTATGTCTATACGCACAGGTCATGCACCTTAAAACGATAAATCTGAGTATAACCTACGATACGACGCGTTGTTGCCGTTCTCACGCAAGTCACAAGTACATTTTCGCTATAAGATGGCAATGCAAACAAGGATAATGGGTATAAAGTATGGTATAAAGGGTGGTTGCGTTTTACTCTGAAATGTAAGCTATTTAGTTTGTTTGAAAAAAAAAAAACCTCATTTATTATTATTTTTATTTTTATACCGTATCGAATTAATACTAAACACGTATAGTATACGTAGTTTAATTTAATGCCCCTCTGTCACATCAACGTTGTATATAGGAAATCATCAAATAAGAGCGTGTCAGACTCTTACTGACTAAAACCCACCAGTGTTCCTTCAGTTGCCTATGCCAGGGCCGCGGTGACTCCTTCGATCATTCGCGAGACCGTGCCAGCAGGTGTATTCGCTAACTCAGTGGACATCAATTTGATAGGCACTTTGGAGTACATTGCTCTGTGGACATCGATTATAATAGGCACTACGGTTTCCTATACGTCAAAGCAGCAATGTACGGCAAAGTACCATTCAAATTGATGTCAACTGAGTTAGCGAATACGCCTGCAGGTACCCCTTCGCAAGACTTGTCAGATTTTCTAGTATCTGACTACCCGTAACGACTGTCAAAGTTCTACGAATGACAGCCGAGGTACACGGCTTATCGTGTTTTCCGATTCACGAAGGAGTCTCGGTACGTATTATATCACTAGCTCTAGCAAATATATCGATAAAACTATCGATAACCATGCACTTATAGAGTTGGTTTTGTGAATCATGGAAAAGGTTGATGACACTACACGTGCATTCCACATTGTGTGTGATCGTGATTACTTTGAAATACATCGATTCAATTTAAATTAATACAACTTTATAAGGCAAGCTGTGTATGCCATTGAAGTCTAGAATATGCTTTGAGAATAATTCAGGATCAAGCATAAAAAACTGTGTCCTTGTAAAGCTTTTAGAAGTCGTGAATCTTCATTTTAAAAAGTCGTTAATGTTTATTATAGTTTGTTTAGTACCTAATATAAATCACTTATGGAATAGTACCTACAACTCTGGGTTTTTGAGGGACATTAAATTTTTTTTAGGTAATTCAATCAGATGGTAAAGAAGAAGAATTTGATGGCAGACCAAACTCAACCGATAAACCTTTGAAGATTCTTACGCGACTCTATAAAATAATATTTTATGGCATAATTATATAGCATAGCATAAGCATAATTAATCAGCCTTATATTGTTCCCACTGCTGGGACTCTCCTCTTCTCTAGGAAAGGGAATGGGCCGTAATCCACGACGCGGGCCCAGTGCGGGTTGGTGAATGTCACATGTCTTCGAAATTTTGGTTCTAGGACATGCCGGTTTCCTCACAATGTTTTTCTTCACAGTTCTGAGAGCGGTTGTGATGAAATAAATATTACAAAGTAAAGCGGCGCCTGGGTTTTGAACCCACGCACGATATACAAATTGTAAGTGGGTGGCCCAATGGTAACGGGCCCTCCGTTACCATTAGGCCACCACTCTACATTCAAAGAATATATCTATATATATATAAATTAATTCCTATTTCCCTTGGTCACGACATCACGCGTGAACGGCTGGACCGATATCGCTAATTCTTTTTTGTTGTGTTTTTTATTGTCAGGAGAAGGTTCTTATGAAAGAAAAAAAACTTTTTACAAAAAAAATACAACCGACTTCCTTAAATAATACTAAAAAATGCAAAATAACTTTAATTTCGGAAGTCGGTGTTTCTAGTTTGGTTTCTTCGTTATTTGACACCGACTTCCGAAATTAAAGTTATTTTGCATTTTTTAGTATTATTTAAGGAAGTCGGTTGTATTTTTTTTGTAAAAAGTTTTTTATTTTTCACTTTTTAGTTGTTTTACCCCATTCTAAAACTAAATTAATAGTAAAGTTATGCCCGAATTGATAGCCTCAAAAATAGGGAATTTGAACGTAGTTGGTGAAATTAGGGTGTATCAGGGTGAACTGTACAAATCTGTATACCCCTTCACAGCGCATCAGCGTGATGTAATGTTGTGAAGTGGTGAAAACAATGTACAGACATGCGATTGCAGCAATTCTGGAAGGTTTGCTATCATTTATTGAAGAGTTCCATTGTGTATCTCCGAAGTCCTTCATCAGATCTTCACCAAATTAAAATGGGACCAAATGTGAAGCAACAGCTTTCAAATAAAAAAAAAATCTTCAAAATCGGTTCACGTTGTCAGAAGTTATGAGGTAACACACATAAAAAAAAAAAAAAAAAAAAAAAAAAAAAAAAAAATACAGTCGAATTGAGAACCTCCTCCTTTTTTTGAAGTCGGTTAAAAAATGAAGAAAGTTGCGCGGAAAATTATAAAATTTCAGAAAACTTAACGACTAAAACTTCGCGTGCTTGACAGTTCCCGGGTCAGGACAACGTCTGTCGGGTCAGCTAGTTCTTAATAGATTCGAGATAATCCACAGTCACCGCTTGGTCTGAAAGCATACACTAGCGCCAATTAGCACTGCAGTTCCTAAAGGCAACGAACGTAAACGGACGAACGGACGGAACGGAACGGTTCGTAGTAGGAAATGATTTTTGGAAATTCATCTCCTAAAAGGAGTTGCCCGATGGTTGATTTCGGACTGTTGTATATGTTCAAATCGCGCGGAGAACTTTGATAGCGCGATGCAGGCTGATTCGTGTGTTCAGTTCGTATGTGGCGACATAGATGCAGCTACAATTGAATAGGGATCTGTATGGAAAATCGTAACCGTTATAAAATCCCACCGGGCACTGGTCTTGCATCCATATCATCGGAATGCTGTCTTTAACTGAACTGATGCTACAACGAACCGAAGCGCGACGCCATAGTCGATCGCAACGTAGTATTAAAATGATACAATGAATATAATCACAGTCACAATACTGTAATCTACTGGACCTACGCCAACAGTAACTCATTAGAGCGAATGAAATATTGAAATGAAAAACATTTTCAATTATAATGAGTACTTCACTTCACACTCTTGACTTCAAAACAGAAAGTGCTTATTGCAAACCATAAACTGTAGAAGCGTGGAAGTGAGGTGTCTACACTTACTCCCATGTTCGCTCAAAGTAAATAATTAAGATAGTGTAGTCATAATAAAAAAAATCGACTCACCCAGTTTTTGTACAATATTTTTCGATTGTTTCACAGATAAGCTCTTTCACACGTTCGTTTCTTATTTTAAGAGTCACTTAAGATTTTTGAAGTCCTGTTTCTTGTAAATCTTATTGGTAGGTAGGTACTTCAAATTACTTGACAAGTTTTATACAGAAATAGTGTTGAGTGCTGATTTTATGATTTTTTGTCGGGATAAATTTGTCTCGTTCTTCCGTTCCGAAATCGACTTTTCTAGGGACTTGTAGGTACTAACGTTTAGTTTATTTACAGAGACTATTGTTTTAATAAATCCAGTCTAAAAATAATGGATACCTACTAATGAAGCTTTAGCGGCCCAAGTTACGGTTTTGCTGCAACAAGGCGTAAGTCAACTTATTGAGGACATGAGGTAAAGTCGAAGCTCTTCAGCAGTTTGGTAACTTGGCCAAAGGTTTTTGGAGACAAAGAAGGCAGTATCGAATATAACTTGAATCTGGAAGACATAGGGAGCTAACTCCAAGAGACGACCGCTTTATAGTGGTATCAGCTCTACGGAATCGACACTTTTCTAGTGTTGATCTCCAGAGTCGCTTACGTGAAGGTCTGGCTATAAGTCACAGTACTGTTAAAAGAAGACTTCGTGAGCAGAATTTACGACCACGCAAGCAGTATCGTAGCCACAATTGCCCATAGCTCATCGACAAGCAAAACTTCAAATTTGCGTTGTCACCTCAACTGGACTAACAGGCGATGGGAGTCAGTTCTCTTTAGTGACTCCATGCGGTTAAGATAGTGCAGTTAACGTCACCACCGTAACCAGTTAAAGGTTAAGCTAAGTGCTGGGTAAGAGAAACATTCAGTTATGATGGGCTTTATGTTTTGGGCTGGGATATCTTTGACTGGATGCACGGAGCTGGTTTTCATACGAAGAAGTACTTTAACTGCTTTACAGTACGTTATGCCGGCTGTACACGCTTGTCGAGACACCACGAGAAAACCTGAAATCACCATAAGGGAAAAAAGGGACCGAATTCTTCTAGTGACCATCAAAATCTTGATAAAGACACTAAAAACGGCGAATTCAGGCGGTCATTCGTGCAAGAGGAGGGAATACCCAGAATTAAATTGCAACAATTGCGTTCATAACATTTCAAATTGAAAAATAAACAACCCAAAAACGCGTTAAAACTTACGCAATGTTGTTTACTACAACCTACGCAAAGATTACAAATAATTAAATAAATCAATAAGTTTGTAAAATCGAAGCAGTTATCAACGATTTACAGATTCCTTAGTAGATAACATTATCAATAATGATATAAATTATTTAGATTTTCTAAATCGGTCACTGTTGTTACCGTGATTATCTGTAAGTAGATATCAAAATTTTAAATGCGAAGTGCGAAGTCAGTCTGGCTATTTTAAAGGCTAAACCAACTAATGTGTCCAATGACTAACACTTCATTGGCTAAACCGTTGAATTTATACTGTATGGTATGGAAGAAGAAGATATTGTGAGAAACCCCAAGACCACACACATAGGAGTACACACCACAGAGCTACACGCCCCCAGAAACTACAATTTGTTGCACAACCCCAATTAAATTGGGATAAGAGCAAGACAAATTATGATGCTGATATTGACAGAGGCATTATCCATCACCCCCTAAAGGGGAACATGGGTGTTGCAGTTGGTATGGGAATTCCAAAATCTACGTAGACGAATTCGTGGGCAACGCAATAGTTCAGTATGAAAATTACTGGTTACTCCAATACAGTTCAGGTCAACTAAACTGTTGATAAAAGGTCGAAAAGGGGTGTGAGCGTTCTGATGAGGAACGCGCGAGGAATTGATGGACGGCAGCCAACTAATAACTGTAACTGTCCCATTCCAATACCATTCGTCCGTTACATTAGAGACGATATTACGGACAGCTTGCCACATATTTCTTGGGATCTATCAGCTTGTTCAAACTCAAGATTTGCCAAAGGGCAATGTTGTGTATGACACGGCGTCTTAAACTGAGTGAAAACGTACGTGTTACTACAATAGGCTCAAGAGAACCAAGGTTACCGACATTGCCTGAAGAATCGCTAAACTTCAGTGGCATAGGCAGGGAATATCTTGCAGAACAACTGGTCGGTGGGGCCGAAAAGTTCTGGAGTGGCGATCGCATACCAGAAGACACAGCGTTGGAAGGACTCCCACAAGGTGGACCGATGACCTGGTGAGGGTTACAGGTGGCCGGTGGATGCGAGATCCACAGAACCGGTCGTTGTGGCGATACTTGGAGGAGGCCTATTTCCAGCAGTGGACGTCTGTCGGCTGAAATGATGATTATTATGATAATGAAATTAGGCTTCAGAACAAAATTAGTAAGTTGTATGGACCTGGTCATGATGTCCAAGGTGGATGTACCGGAGTCGTCATGCAGTTGGAGAAAGAAAGAAAGAAGAAAGAAAGAAATCTCACCTAATGGTAAGTAGTGATGTGGACGACATTGGAGCACGCTTGCCTTGAAGTACCTAACCTATTCACTCTTGATTTAAATACCTCCAGGTTGTGGCTATCAAGAACTACAGACTCCGGCAGGGAATTCCACTCCTTAGCTGTACGCATAATGAATGCATTCCGAAAACGTTTTGTACGTGTAGGTGGGATATCCACCATGTACGGGTGGCGCATCGCATGAGAAAAGGAATCCAAATTTTAAGGGTGGACTAGTACAAAGCAGAAGACCGAAAGTTATAGCGCAACACGACAAGCATCACATTTACTGATAACACATAAATGCCGGGAAACCCTGTTCGACATAAAACTGAATTACGACCCATAATAACATGTTTGCTCCAACAAGACTAATCCCTTGCAAGAGATAACTGATATTAACACCTAGGATGACTGTTACTAACCCTAATGAGCATCTTACAACTTAATCCTTTAATACCGTTATCTATTTGCTGATAGTGACGAAGGAATAGTGATTAAGCACGTGGATAACAAACCGGTGTTCTAGCGTGACACCTGATAAGGTGTGGTATATAATGCTTTGGGGCAAGTCAAAGTACAAGGTTCGTTTCGAAAAGCGAAAATATTTTAACGTGTCGACCGTATTACGAGACCGTTCCAGAATGTGGTCGAAGTTTCCACATGATTCCACTTCGTTCGAGAACATTCCACTTTGGTACTGCGTAGAAGTTCAAGGATGTTTCTGGAACATTCCACTATAGTCTAGTTCGGCAATGTTCTGGCAAGTTCTTCCGTGTATAAATAGGC
Source organism: Polia nebulosa (assembly GCA_951329385.1). Classification (NCBI taxonomy): domain Eukaryota; kingdom Metazoa; phylum Arthropoda; class Insecta; order Lepidoptera; family Noctuidae; genus Polia; species Polia nebulosa. The sequence goes on from OX589606.1 coordinate 15,518,849, forward strand.
CGGGCGTGGAGTCAGTCTGTTTTCGACTACGGATGGGAACGCAAGCGATTACGAAGAGAATTATAGTGATCATTCGAGAATTAGTGTTTGTGTAAATAAATTGAGTTAATAAAGGATATTTGGGTAATCAATCGGTGTAAATAAATTGATCCCATACCCAGCTCGTAACAATATGTATGTAATTGTTTTTTCTGATTGGTGGTGATGATATGATGTTATAAGCCACATGGCAATCTATGATAAGGCCTCGATATCGTATATTAATACTTAAATTTTGTTGCCAACTTTCAGTCACACCACACACACATTCAATCACTGGCTACAGAGTAGAACCAACCGGAGATGGTGGCTACAACAAGAGATCTATCTAAAGAAAACAAGAGAAGGATGAAGTTATTAGACTTCTTGAGCTTCTGGATTGACCTCAGATTGCAATAGAAGTTACAATCACAGTATCGTAACATCATGCAAATTAATGGGCCTCATCAGAAGGCTTAAAGTCACCCAAAGGGCAATGAAGAAGGCTATGCTCGGAGTTTCCTTGCGTGATCGAATTAGAAATAAAGATATCCGCAAGAGAACCAAGGTTACCAACATAGCTCGAAGAATCACCAAACTTAAGTGACAGTGGCCAGAGCACATTGCTCGCAGAACAGATAGTCGATGGAGCCGAAAAGTTCTGGAGTGGCGACCGCTTATCTGAAGACGCAGTGTTGGAAGGCCTCCTACGACCGATGACCTGGTGATGGTCGCGGATAGCCGATGGATGCGAGACGCACAGGTCTGGTCGTTGTGGGAGGCCTATGTTCAGCAGTGGACGTCTTTCGGCTGAAATGACGATGAACATAACATCACGCTTGTGGGTTTGGCAGAGGTGCACTTATAGTTGTACACCCTAATTTCGCAAGTTAATTTTAAGTTCCCTATGAAAGAGGGGGCGGCCAATTGCCACCAACTGGGCACCCAGACTGTTACTAAGAAATTCCCGATGAAAAACCCAATATAACTTTGGTCGACCCGAGAATCGAACCAAGATTCTCATGCTCAACTGTGTCCTTTGCGACCACTATACCAATGAGACAATCACAGTATTACCATTAAAAAGTCTATCTAAAACGTCCATGCCAAACGAAGACAAGACTAAATCTATACTAGGTAGTATAGGTATAAATCTATTTATTAACCACATGGAAGAATTCCAGTTCACGTCACTGACTCAGTCCTTATTATTATTTTGATATCGTTTAATAACGGAATAGGCGATGTCATTTATTTTATAGGAAAAACAGTAGGTATTTACTTTGCATGGTATTCCAGCAAGCATCTTGCATTAACGTATTACAGTATTTTTAATAACATGACTCTACAGTGAATAAAGTTATTATATACAAAAAGAAACTATAATTACAAAATAGAGATATATACTAAATATTAGATTACTTAATATTAGAGGAGCTCGTGGCTAAAGTAATAACAGCCGCACGGGTCGATCCATCAGGTTAAACTACGCTTGCCGGGGTTGATTCATGGATGGGTGACCATCTTTACATACCGAGACTCCTCCGTGCCTCGGAAAGCACGTTAAGCCGTTTTGGTCCCGGCTGTCAATCGTGGATCTTTGACAGTCGTTACGGGTCGTCAGAAGCCCGAAAGCCTGACAACCAGTCTTACCAAGGGATATCGTATTACCCAGTTACTGGGTTGTGGAGGTCAGATAGGCAGTCGCTCCATGTAAAATATTGGTATTCAGCTGCATCCGGTAAGACTGGAAGCCGACCCCAAGATAGTTGGGAAAAGGCGCGGGCAGAACACACTAAATATTAGATTACATTTTCCTGACCTTCACCCATTGATCGGAATCGACTAAGTGTTTATGAAAAAAGAATAGAAGTGAACATACCGAAAAAAACGTCAGTGTTTCAGGCAAAGGAAACTGGGTCGTGCGGCCAGCCCAAGGCTCATTTTAGAGCTCAGGCCGTAGGCGCTAATTGCGTACTCAATGAACGTTTATTGTCTCAAACGTACAGTGATTGCTGTATACGTATGTTCGCCTATCTAGAACATAGGGCTGTCCGCAATTTTGTTGGATTTTTTTTTTTGCCATGGTCAGCTGCAACGACCAAAGTAACGATGGATGTATTTTGTGAAAGATGCATAAGAGCATAACATTGCTGCTATGTCATAGCATAATCAGCTGTTCCTACTGGGACACAAGCCTCCACTCTGCGAGAGAGAGTGAGCTGTAATCCACAATGTGGGCCCACTGCGGATTGGGAGATGTCACATGTCTTCAAATTTTTGGTTCTAGGACAGGCCAGTTTCTTCACTGTTATCGTTCACCGTTTTAAGAGCAATGATGATGAAACATTTTACACTAAGTAAAGCGTTTGGCTGGGTTCGAAACCACGACCTACACTCATAAGTCTCGGCTATTACCACTGGGCAATCTCACTGTGAAAGATAACCGAAAATAAATTGGGATAAGAGCAGTAGGATTAAGATGATGTTGGAGAAATAAAAAGAACAACAAAGGTGGTGCTGATAGCAAAAGCGGGCGCTTAGTGCGGTATCGGATAGTTTTGACATGCAGCACACTTATGTCATGAATCAGAACCGGATATATTTAGCAATTACATATAAATATATCATTCTAAGATAAGATATTAGCGATGATTAATAACACGGTAGCTACGTAAAACGTAGTAAGCAGATAGGCATAGCAGATATATGTATACAAGGTGGAGACGGCAATGCAACAGTAAATGAAAACATTGGCAATACTCATCATTATGAACAACCAAAACTACAAGAAAATAAATGAGCTGCCCTATACATTATGCGTAACTCAACAAAATGTATCGAATAGTTGATTTTTTTGTTCGCGATTCCAGCGTTGGTCCCATAGTTAAAGTTGTTCATAAATAATGATGAGTATCGTCTGTTTCCATTAATTGATGTACCTATTGTCGTCTCGATCTTGTGTATTCAGATTATTTCTTAAAATTTAAGTAAACAAACTTCGATATCTCGAGCCTAAACTTTATGGCGAAATGCTCAAAATAAATCCTAGACACCTGAAGCAGATGCATGAAGAGAACACACACTATATACCTAACCCATAAGCATCAAAAAGATATAAAGCTCCATGAAGAGAAAAGAATCGAATCAAAACATGTGTAGGAGAAAGTACGTATCAAAAACACGCAAAGGTACAATTACTTCAGGAGGAGTCGTTGACATTTACAGTCAGCCCTTCAATTTCTATGATAACAAGGTCATAAGTTCATTGGTTGGTAATACAAAATTTGATTCCAAAGGGGACATAATAGAGATGTACCCTGATATGATTTAACTACGATAAGGAGTGGTGGATTGTGCTGGGGGTGAACGAATCAACTAATAGATTGAAGAAAAAGCCTGATAGAGTCTTATGAATAGCCAAAGAAAATTTCAAACTGTGTTGACTCAGAAATTAAATTCTGAAAGATGTTTTGAAACAACACATGAACAAAACATGACCCCAGAAATGACATCTAAGAAGCACTGTTATGAAGCGAAGACTACGTCCAATTAAATAGCGATATTTTAATAAAGATGCTGTCAAAACTGCCAACCCTGAAGGCGTTTAATGATCTTTATATAACCAGAGTAATGAAAACGGGTCGAAACCGCGACTCGCAGACGCGTGCCTCAAAGAGATCTTTCATTCATACCAGCTAAAGTTGAGGTAACTTCTCGTAATGAGTCGTTAGTCTTTGAGCTTGCGGCGGCAATACAATTTTAGTGATGCAGTAAATGATATATTAGCTTGGCAAACATCGAGATGTTTACTGCAATAAATTCCTGTGCATTCAGTGTTTTGAAATGTTTGACAACAAGTCAAACATTTTTGAAACGGGATGGTATTGATGTTAAATAGTGCACAGCTACAGCAGAAATGGTGAAAATTGAGACACAAAGAAGCGGAAGGTCAAGTTCTAGTGGACTAGTAAAACATAACCGTCTAGCTAGAAGTCTAAAAATTCTACTAATATTATAAATGCGAAAGTTTGGATGGATCCATGTTTGTTACTCAATCACGTCAGAACGGCTGAACGGATCAGAATGAAATTTGACACAAAAATAGATTGTAGTCTAAAATAGCACATAGGCTAATTTATAGTGTGGGAACTACACGCGGGCGGGGGGTAAACTAATGTTGGATATATCCAAGAAACAACGAAGATTCTTCATTCTTTGATACTTACGTTTACATTGTTACTTCTTTCCTCACCGACCGTATTCATTACTGCTTTTCATTAATCAACTAAAGAGTAAGGAAACGAATATAAACAAAGCATAAAACTTGGATGTTAAACTCAGCCCCCAGGGAGAGGCTGTCAGAAAAAGTATAGTAACTATAACTATGGTAAGGCCATTGGCTAAATACGGGGGCGTTAGGGGCGCGGCGACCTGTCGCAAAGGCACATTAGTTCGGGCTGCGGAGCTGTTATTGTGCTCGGATTGCTTTCCATGTAAATACACACAAAGCTTTATAATTTGGGCATACGATACATTAGACGTACAATACAGACCTATAGCCGTAGGCGTAGATGATGATGTAAATGGATATCAAACGATAATTATATCATAATATCATGTATGTTTGTTTCTATGAAAGGAATCATTTAGTTCATAGGCAATTATATACTCGTTAATACAACATTGAGAAATGACGACGAGGCCGATTTGAAAAACATGGATGAATTGACAAAGAATATTGATTAAATGAAGCGCACGACAAAACGTCAATATCAAATCATATTCTCCTGAATAGTTACGTAAGGGACTTTTGTAAATAAATTAATGATACATTTTGAGCGGGCTACCAACTGTGGCCACTTAAGAAGACAATGCAACGATGGTGTGATAAATTCTTTGTCCTATTTAGTCAATTAACGGGTTACTAGCATACGGGTGCAGACGAGAGTATTTTACTTTATAAAAATACAAGCTTTTTATAGGACAGACAGCTAAATTATTCCACCCATCTGGACTTTTGTTGTTAAGGTGGAAGCGCCAGTGTAGCCCGCGAAATTTAAATTTTCTTACGTTTTTTGCAATTTGCAGGTCAGTGTCAGGTTGTATTTAGGTCAAAATTTGATTCGCGGCCGTAGCAAGTATGTATTTACAGAATTATAATCATTAAAATCATCAATACAACTGTTTCATTTAGATTTGATGCCAAATGTCAAGATTTCATGAAATACTCACATTTGGCATCAATTGTTGAAAGAGTTGTATTGAAGATTTTAATGATTATAATTCTATGAATACATAGGTGATACAACTGTCTCATTTAGATTTGATGCCAAATGTCAAGATTTCATGAAATACTTACATTTGGCATCAATTGTTGAAAGAGTTGTATTGAAGATTTTAATGATTATAATTCTATGAATACATAGGTACTTGCTACGGTCGCGAATCAAATTTTGACCAAGATACAACCTGACACTGATCTGCAAATTTCAAAAAACGTAAGAAAATTTGAATTTCGCGGGCTACCCTGGAGCTTCCACCTTAACAGACATAAATATTTCATGCCTACGAGAAAGGCAGGGTGTTTTGTTAGAATATTTGATCACTGCCGTATAAGCAAAATTTTTGGAAGCATTTGGACAAGCATTATGATGAAATATATCGTAGCAGTGGAACGTGTTTCCTCAGAAAGGAATTTGAACATTTTCACGGGAGCGAATTGCACTGAATTCGTGTTTTCGAGAGAAAACCTTTTTCATTTTGTACAAAAATTATTTGAAGAACCGTTGTTAAATATTGGAGTTAAACAAAACCAGAAACACCGACTTCGGAAACTAAAGTAGGTAATTTTGCAAATTGTTTTTTATTTGGAAGTCGTTTGTATTCTTTTCTGGTATAAAAATAAGTGCTGATTTAGAAGCGCTAGATATCTACTGCTGTAGGAAAGTGCTAGACATAAAATTATAAGATTGACCAGAAACTCTCCAGAGATTGAGCCCACGCCTCGCCCAAATGTTTTGCGCACAGGTAAGGAAAGTTTTGAATATGACTGACAGAAACGATGGATGTATTGGCTAGCAAGAGCCAAAGACTAGATGACGGCTGATAGAGATATACCTATGTATGGAAGATAAAAAAAAAAAATTAGGGTAGGAAATCATCCAATAATTTCTTCTCCCGCTCTGGGTGGGGCAGGAGGGCGTGTCAGACTCTTACTGACTAAAACCCACCCCCTGTGCCAGGGCCGCGGTGACTCTTTCAAACACTCCCGCGACCTTTTTTTTTTTTTGGTCTATGGGAAATCATCCTATGACTCCTCCCGCTCTTCGTGTCAGACTTTTACTGACTAAAACCCACCCCTGTTCCTTCCTTGCCTGAGTGCCCAGTGGCGCGGTAACTCTGTTACAGATTTATCCGCGCCCACTCCCGTGAGCCGATGAGATGAGACCCGTGACGTGATAACATACTACGCCGAACGCAAATACATTTTGTAAGGTGCAGCTGATAGATGATGAGTGATGACTATTTATCATCATCAGTTCAGCCGAAAGACAACCACTGCTTGACAAAGGCCTCCCCCAAGCGTGGCCACAACGATTGGTCCTGTGCATCTCGCATCCATCGGAATACCGCGACCCTCACCAGGTGATGAGTCCACCTTGTGGGAGGCCTTCCAACGCCTTTCAGAAGACGCGGCGTTGGATGATGACTATTAGGAGCTAAAATAATAAGATGACTAATGGCTAAAAACACCACCTGAAACTGAATCATGAAATATCGAAATCTCTTGATCAGATAAGTAGATAACAAACGAAAACACAGGCATTGAATCCATGAGAATGATTGTGTGTCATGTCAATGTTATTTAGTTTGTAACTGTCACCATAATCTTTATAAATTAGAGTCGTTTTATCATATTTGTTAGTACGTGCTTACAAGATACGACCTTTCATAATAATCTTTGTTGTACTACAATTTGAATACAAAACCTGTTAAGGGATTAACATGTCAGAAATTATGTAAGTAATATTCTTGTAGGCTCACAGTATTTGGTTGGCTATACGAATTTTGCTGCAAAGATGCTGCAACATATTCTCTACATACATAGATAATTTAATGTAGTATTGTTTGTTTTTTTTTACCGTTGATAGGCACGTGTTGGTAAGCGATGATGAGGTCGAAGATGGGGCACGCTTGCCTATAAGCAACTTATTCACTCTCAGGTTGTAATTATCAGGAAACACACGACTCCGGCAGGGAATTCCACTCCCTAGCTGTAGGCACAACGAATGTGTTCTTAAAACGTTTTGTGCGTGTGGATGGGATGACCACCATGTACCGGTGACGTATCGCCGTACGTCTTGTGGTCCGATGATGGGACAGGCTTGGCGGAATTAAATTATGCAACTCCGTCGCACACTCGCCAAAATGCAACCGATAGAAAACCGACAGGCTAGCAACTCGGCGTTGATGCTCAAGACTTTGGAGCTTTGACTTGACGAACTTATCATTGTCGATGATCCTCTTGGCGCGCCTCTCAATTGCCTCAAGTGCATCAAGCCGGTATCTGGCAGACCTGTCCCAAAGATGAGAGCAGTACTCCATACACGATCGAACTTGCGCTTGATAAAGTTAGAGCAGCTTTTCCGACGTGAAGTACCGCCTCACCTTTGCTAGGATCCCCAATTTTTGGCAGCCACTTAATACTACTTGGTAGTTTTAAACAAAGTCTCCTGCCACGTCTGTCTGTCTGTTTGCGATAAAAACAAAAACTGCTGTTCGGATTTTCATCCAGTGTTCACCAATAGACAGTGATTCATGATTCATGAGGAAGGTTTAGATTTATAATTTGTACCCGTGTGAAGCTGGGACGGGTCGCTGTAAAGGCTCATTCGAGCTCTTCAGTATTTTGGGAGTCATAGTTATATTTTTGACGAACTGCAACTCTTCATTGTAGCCTCTTTTCGAATTGAGGCAAAGCTTTATAGAGGTATAAAGAATAGTGTGTAAAGTCTCTCGTGCTACATCGAAGAGGGCCAGACACAACACCCGTCTGGCCGGAGGATAGAGGTCCTTTCTTTTCTATGGAGGATGAAGAACTTCCACCCTGTTCCTGTTGTATAATGTTACCTGATAATTGCAAACACCGTAAGATTATAATAAACGCGGAAGAGTGAATTTAAAAAAAATCTTTTTTACAAAAAACAACCGACTTCCAATAAAGAAAATACACTAAAAATTTAAAAATAACTTTACTTTCGGAAGTCGGTGTTTCTAGTTTTGTTTCTTCGTTATTTGACACCGACTTCCGAAATTAAAATTATTTTTAAAATTTTAGTTTTTTTTCTTTTTTGGAAGTAGTTTGTTTTTTTTTGTTAATAGTTTTTTATTTTTCCCTTTTTAGTTGTTATACCTCAGAACTCAAAACCCCAACAACATGCAACGTAGAATTTAAACATACTCGTAATTGGAGCAAACCAAAACGTCGTCGAAATTGCTTCAGCAGTTTTTCAAAAAGCGCTGAAGCAATTTCGATAAAATTTATATGGGACCACCTCGGGAGTATATTCTTTCGGATAAAATAGAATTTTGAAAATCGGTCCACAACTGACAGAGAAATCGGTGGACATACATAAAAAATATATATATATGTATACATACATACAGTCGAATTATTTATTTCGGTTAAAAATAAATCAACAAATCATTTCAAATACAATAAATCTCATCCGAATTCGATAATTTACAATGTATCGGAATAAAAAGTTTACAATTTTACGTGAGTTTTCATAAATTAGCGGTGTTTCCAATTATACGGTGACATACATAAGTATTTCGTTCTTTCTTTCCTGATTTTAAATGAGAACAAAGCTTCAATCGTTGAATCATCTCAGGCCCTCCAATATTTCTTGGTTCCAAGATTTGGAAATAAGGAAAAGCCAAAACCGTCCAATAAATTGCAACATTTTTTTTTCTATCTCTACAATGTCAGTCAGATTAAAGTTTAGTACCTAATCACAAAATAGGTTGAGTAGTTTTCAAGAATGGCTTACTCATTATTTGCTTAGATAAGATATTGGAGTTATAACTGTGATTGTCTTTTGAAGAAGCCTTGAATGACGCGTTTATAGCTATGGTCGCATTTTTTTATGAAATTCCTTGTAATTTTATTATGACGTAAGTTATACTAAGTATTTTTGGTATAAATATAAGGAATAACGGCGCAAAAATTATTTTAATGAAATGAAGGTGAGTCAGACTTTTCTTTCCTAAATGCACCAGAGCGGGTCGAGTCTTTGAAAAACTCACCTTGAAATCTTAGGTGAAGTGAGCTGTCCTTCCACCAAATCTAAGAATTGTCAGCTCACCTCACCTTACGTTTCACAGCGAGAATTTTACAGAATAGAAATACTTTCTTTTTATAATGGAATTTCTGAATCGATTTTAAGTATGTGTGTAAACGATCTTACGATCGCCCGCGACGATGAAATTCGCAAACACTCAAAAATTGCTAGTTTTCTACAACATTTCTTACCCAAATCTATTTAGTTTGAATATGCAGAAAAAAAATATATGTTATTCCTACTAATATTATAAATGCGAAAGTTTGTATGTTTGTGTTTTAATAACGCAAACTCGGGTGAAGGGATTTGAATGAAATTTTGCACACAGATAGATTATAACCTGGATTAAAACATAGGCTACTATTTACCATGCGGGCGAAGCCGCTGGCAGAAGCTAGTTATTTCTGAGAGCTTTGTTGTTTCCGAAACACGTTAAAAATAAAATCCTCGATAGAAATGATCGTCAAACTTACCTATCTTTGATCTTTCAATTGTTTTTCCTGTAGTCAACGTACGTCCGTAAAGAAGGATGGCCAAATCGTACCCGACAACGAAACGATGGCCTCCCAATACGCCATATTTATGAAAAATACCCTTATTTTTTAAGATCCTAAAAAACACAAGAAATATCTCAATAAGTAGCCACAAAAAAAAGTTATCCAATTTTTTTGTTTTTGTAACTTTTTCTAAATTATTTAGAATAATAGTTTCAGAACGCACCTCTTGACGATTCATTTCGCGTTTGAAATGACTTGGTATTCAAACACTGTAATTATTCACGTTTTTCTGAAAAGTTTTAACTGTAATTCTATTCAATTAGTTTAGAGGCATCAAATCAACGAATATGCTGATATTATGTATTGGATTCTTGTCATAAAAAATAATTATGTTGGTCTAGTAAGTAGTTTTGTTCAAATGCGTACAACGGAACGTCATTTGTCATTGACAAGTTACTTAATCTGTCTGTGGTCATCGTTCATCGACCCGCGCCATTTATATGGCAATATACTACGACAATATCAGAGCCAGCAGCATTCCTCGATGGTGTAGTGATAAGAGAGGATGATGAATAAAAAGTATTTTTGTCAAGCCTATTTCTTTCATTTAAGTACTCTACCAATTATACTTCATTTACTCCTGTTAACAACCATTTCTCAATTTGTCAATATCTATGCAACTTGAGCATTGAAGACTGAAAGGCAGTAGGTATCTAGTGACTAACTCTTCAGCCAGAATTGAAGTGGTCAAACCACAAAAAAGGCTTGGAAGTCTTTCAAGAACCACTTCACGTGTGATGTTATACCAGCTTTGTTGTCTACACTATACATTGTGCAAGTTAGAGCAATATAGGTGTAGTTTTCATTGAATGATCGATGGACAAACAAAGAGTTGGTGCGCTTTGCTACAAGTCCTATTTTTTGGGTAATTCTCTGAGAGAAATCGAAATAAATAGAAACGAGATCGCTAATTACCCTTCTCGCTTATCGCTAACTAGACTCATAAGCTACGCCGCAGTCGGGCAGAAGGTAGTTGTAGATTCTAACCTCAAAAGTATTGTTGACGTTATTATAAAAAATCGTGGTTATTTAGAAATAATTTTCAAACTGGATAGTGTTTACGACATAAAAACAAACCAATCTAGCTATAGTTTATTTTGGGACATGAAAAATAATAGTCGAGTCCAGCTCCTATAGAAATTTGGCCATTCTTCTTTTATTAAAAACTAGCACTTCGCACGCGACTTAAGGATGATTCACGTTACACCGTGTCGCCACCGGGCCGTGCCCCGGCCGTGGCACGGTCAATGATTGTTGCATACTTTTTGTATGAAGTGATTCATGCTAGACCGGGCCGCGGCCGTGCCCCGGCCGGGGCGACACGGTGTAACATGAACGTGTGCACCGAGCTCGGACGTGCCCCGGCCGGGAAACAATTGCACGGGCAAATATCTGTAGTATACTTTTTGTATGAACTGATCCATGCTTGGCCGTGCCCCGGACGTGCCCCGGCCGTGCCTCGGCCGTGCCCCGGCCGGGGCCCGGTGGCGGCACGGTGACAGCCCGGTGTAGCATGAAAGAGCAGCCCGGTGGACGTGCCCCGGCCGGGGCACGGCCGAGGCTCGGTGGCCGCACGGTGTAACGTGAATCATCCTTTAGTCCAATAACTTTAAATCACTCACAAATAACGTGGCTTTCTATTGGTAAAATATTTTTTTAAATCGGTTCAGTTGATCCAGAGATTACCCCCTACTACCTCACAAACTTTACCTCTCTATAATATTATTATAGAAGTATAAATTAAATGTGCTCGTTGGGGTTATGTTGTTTTATCACAGAGAGGCCGTGGCCACCTTCCAGCTTCATCATAAGACACATTTTTTTTTCTAGGTGTAAAATGCTGCCCAAGACGAATCAATCGAGCCCAAACTCGGTGGGGTTATGTTGTTTTATCACAGAGATGCAGTGGCCACCTTCCAGCTTCATCATCAGACCCTGGATATTGTCTAGGCGTAAAATGCTTCTCAAGACAAATCAATCGAGCCCAGACTCGATGGGTTTATCTTGTTTAGTTCAGAAGTTACTATGGCCATCTTCCGTCTCCATCATTAGACCAGTTTCATGGTACCATATCATTGTATTGTCACCGAAGATACATATATACACCAAAGTTGAGTCCAATCGGACATCGGGAAGTGGGTCTAATTTGAGTTGGAAGATTCCACCCCTTTTTTTTTAACTAACTTAGTTACATACATAAATAAATTGCAAGTTAAATAAAAGATTGCAAACATAGAGATGTCTTATGGTACCTATTTAAACTTTATGTAACACAAATGCGGAAAAAATGTTTAAATAAATAAATAAACTATGTTCAACTGTGGTTTAGCATCATTTTCCTGGAACCAACCCGGAAGTTACGTTCATTAATACGTTTATAAAATAATAAAAAATAGGTTTAATTCGCCGATCTTCTATTGACTTTGAAGGCTGAAGAATGGCTTATTATTAATTTGTAAAAAAAAGTTACATTTTATCGTAAATATTATACCTGATTTTATTATTCTTCAGCTTATAAATTCATAATCTTACGTTTTGAGGTTCTTTGTTTGACGATGAGGAATAGGATACAACTAATAACATTATTCTATAATTTGTATGAAAGAAGTTAAGTAAATCCAGCACATGATATTTTTTCATGCAAGCATTGTTGTCCTACGGGATCCTCAAAGTTAGGTAGTAGGTACCTATATGACATCCAAACCTTTTTGGCAGACAGGCATCTTGAGCAATTAATATACGTTTAAAGGGATATGCAAAACTAGAATAATCATTTGAATGTAGTAACACTTATTTGTTTTGTTTGGAAAGCAGTCCATATGGGAACCTCCGATGTAGTCACTCACTCGTATCAATATAATATTTCAAGTATTGCGTTCCGGTGTTTCAGTTATCACACTCCTCACGTGAGAACACTCTAAGGGAAGTACCCAAGACACGAGCTACATGCCGCTGAGCTACTCTACACGCCCCCCCCCCAGTCTTTACAGTACTTAACAGGCCTAAACCCTTGACCGAAATTTTAGGATAATTCCAACGCCTGAATAGTTTTAGTCTTCTGCTAGTTAGCTAAAACCATTCCTAGACAAAATTGACTACAAGATAACCAACATAATTATATACCCTTTTGTTATAACGCTTTTAAACTAAGCGCCGCCGATCAGCGTTTTCAGTGCAACTCGATTCAGTGAAGACGTGAGGAGAATAATTTCTCGATAATCGAAGGTTGCACTGCGCTAGAAGACCTGCGGACGACCTCTGAATCTGATGGAATTATACAAAAATCTATTGTGTGGAACTGTAAAATTTTACACAAGGTTGCGTGATATTAGTTTCGGTAAAAAACCGACGGATTATTTAGGTATAATGGTAGGTACTTGGAGGACTTAGAGCATGAACGCTCTAAGTTGGAGGATTAAGGCTGTCTTGTAATTTTTGCGTAATGGAAATAGTGACAGACAGGAACGTTGATGAGGAGTTTGATGCACCTCTTCTTCCCGGAACTAGAAACCTTATATCTAAAAAAATTACCTTATGATTACTTTAAACACTGAATAGCAGGTTCTTATTTCAAATATTTTCTACCCGGAAGAAGGTAAAGTGCTGATTGATCATTGAAAGGAGGTTTTATCCTGCATACAGTTGAATTTAATGCATGAGACTTACGTTTTCTTGAGCTTAGAATCCACTAATCAGTGTTTAAACTAAGAATATAGTTAGTGAGTCTTATAAAAAAGGTTGTAGGACCGGTGTGGTGAAGACCCGTAAAGAGTCTTGAGGGCTTTCTTTTGTATTTTTGCGTTTAAAAATCTCAGATACTGCTTAATTAGTACAAGAAGTAGAATATGAAAAATGCGTTGATTAAGCTTATAATTTCCGAAATTTTGTTTCGTCTTCTCTGAAATTGGCTGTGGCAGCTAGACAATAAAATAACAAACACATTAAAAACCTCGCCCAAAACATACTGCTATTGACAAGGAGGTCGTTTCAATAATGACTGATTGGTTAGGCTGCCTTAGTCGCTATTGCCTGTAAAAAAATCATGCACTATCTACAATCTACAACTACTATAGTTTATCTGTGGGTGAAAGTACTGACAATTACTACAAAGAATTGTGCACTATGGCAATCAAGTTTTGCAGGTCTAAATGTCTGACAGAGGCTTCAAAAAGTTTTCTAATTTTGAATTTTATGTAAAAAAAAAAACTGTTGGAGCCTTTTCTATAGCCCCACGCTACAGTCGGGGAACTAGCACACGTAATTAATTAATCAAATTGAATGAAAGTTTAAAAATACTACCATACACTTTCGTTGATTAAATAGTGAAAAAGCCGTGCAATATTATGAGATTTACCGCTTCAATAGCGCAGAAGTGGTAGTTTCATCATTACTTTTGCATGAAATATCTTGGAAAAGAATTTATGTATCGAAATTGGTGTTTAGGGCACGCATGGAAACAGACACATCCAATTTTCATGCCCGTAGTATCGTAATCGAGACACAATCGCAGGTGTGTTACCGTGTGTTGGTTCCGGCTCAAGCTATGGTCGAAAATTTTTGGGGAGCGTTTATCGTTGATTCTCAGTAACGCTTCTGCCTATCGCCGACTTTCAAACCTCACCTTAAATGTGCATGCTCTAGAACTAAACTAACACTTGTTATTATACGTGCTGATGTGCAACTGTATTATAATGTGCAACATTTACCTCATCCTTGTTCAAAAAGAACTGAAAAGAAAGGAAGCACGGTTAAGGTTTAAAAAGCTTCATTAGCGTTATAATAATTAACGTTAATTTGGGTTACTTATGTATTATTTACGATAGAGGACACAAGTGATAAGCAGTGACAGTTGTTGAGACTTCCATATTTAATTTTCGCGCGAAACGGAACAGCTGTGTCCGTTCTGGGGGGAAAATCGATAGTGTGTCATTGGATAGTCCATTTTTTGTGCGGAGACTATCTAGAGTTCCGTTTGCGTTTGTCGCTGCCCCTAGTCTCAATACCGTCACTGCTTCGGGATTTTAATTATGTCATTTCAAGCAGCATTTTTTTATATCTTTGGCTGTGAATCACTGTAATTAATGGTCTAAACAAGCAGTGGTATCGGAATTTAATACAGAACATAAAATAAAAAAATGTCCATTACTTTTTACCACTATCGATTTAGATTTAAATGACAAAATTCGGAGACAGTTTATTTGCCAATAGGTGTTATTTATATTTTTGGAAATGTCTCGCATAAATATTTATATTGAGCTACACTACGATGATATAAATACATAAGTAGAATAATCTAGGAGAATCTGTCAAAAATGACATAAACATCTAACCTTGAGATTCAGTACTACCGTGTTCTCTATTTTTATGACATCCTATTGCCGCCGATTTTCCTCCCACTGAATGCAGCGTACTACTAATAATTCTAATTTTATAACGTCTAAGAGAATTTTATTAATTTACCAAACCCGCTTGTAAAACGAGACGATGGCTGACACGATTAAAGAATCATTCCTCTCAATGCAAAAACTTCGCGCTCAATTTTAGCGCGAAAATTGTTTTAGTTAATTTCCTTATCACTAAAACCACGTTCTCCTTACTTTTTAAGTATATGATAAGTAATTCGGACGACCATTTATAAATAAACACATTTGATTATCTTATCGATTAGTGAACCATTGCGGATTCTGATAAAGTATTTTCAATTCTAATATTAGCGTAGTGCCGACGTAATAAACATAATATAAAGATGAGATAAGGCTTAAACTATTATGAACGTTTTTAAATCAAGTTCAATTAAAATGCATTGAGAGGCTGTAATAAACATTTTGATTTCTAGCCGTTATTTTAACGCGGGTATTCGATAAAACTGCATTTAATCTGCATCATCCCCATAAAAATGTACTGTGTTGCTAACTAACAAAAATACCTTTAAATTTTATTTCAAGCACACCACACACACATGCAATATTACACACCGAAAACCATCAATGCATTATTTATTAGCAATAATTATAAAATATAATAATGGGACATCCTAAGCGCACATAAATACCTAACTTTATAGTAGATTTAATTACTATTTTATGATGGCATGAGAAGTACTGCACTGATGGTGGAAGCGCCAGGGTCGTTGAATATTCATTATATCATCAATACAAGTCTTTTAGTTAGAATTGATGTCAAATGTAGTATTTCATGAAATCATGACATTTGGTATCAATTCTAACTGAAAAAGTTGTATTGATTTTAAATGATTACAGTTCTGTAAATACGTACTTGCTACGGCCACGAATAATATTTTGACCAAGATACAACCTGACACTGACCTACAAATTGCAAAAAAACGGAAGAAAATTTGAAATTCGCGGGCGCTTCCACTTTTATGTGTTAATTTAATTAATTCGTGACTTGATTAATGTGTGCATAGTTTTATTCTTACCTGCTTATGCTTAATTTTTGGTGATGCTTGATATGCACTTTCCAACTTAGGATTGATTGGAGCTTTCTTTGGTCTTGTGTTCTTAATGCCTAATGATTTGCCGAATGGAGCAAACCAGTACCTGTAACAAAGATTTTTTTTTTAATAATGTATATTCAAAATGAGTTTCCAATTTCTTCTGTATTTTTCTGTGTGGGAGAGAGCCATACTCCACCACGAGGGCCCAGTGCAGACCGATGGAAGCATCTGATTTTTTAGTTCTAGGACATGCTAGTTTTCTCATTATGTTTTCTTTAGTTTTTGTCTGCCTTTATTTTCTGGAATTTATTAGGGGTTAGCTTGACATAGGCAGTTTTTCTCATTTTAAGGGTTCTGTACGCGATGGGTAACCAACGGGACACTATTACTAAGCCTTCGCTGTCTGTCTGTCTGACAGCGGGCTGTTTCTCATGATCCATAATAGGTAGACAGTTGAAATTTTCACGTACTTCTGTTGCCGCTATAACAACAAATAATAAACAAAAATTTAAAATTAAAGGGGAGCTCTCCCTACTAGAAACATGTATTTTTTGTTTTTTTTTTGCTCGATCTTAATAATGGCAACAAGTAGACGCGTACAATCTTGTACGATGGTACGGAACCCTTCATGCGCGACTCGCACTTGGCCAGTTTTTTTTTTATTTCTCGTAAACCATTTATTTCCGTGCAAAAAAAAAAACTTTACGTGGACTTTATTAGAAAATAATATGATCTTTCTGTGAAAAAATATGGACTAACAACTGCACGTCAGATTAAATAAATCTTAGCCATTACCATCAGCACATGGAAGGGCTCCGAGGTTCCAAAGTCCTCGCCTGCATTAAAAAGGTGCAGGCGGAGTTTCGGCGTATCAGGCGCCAAGGCGGTTGCCTCCCCGACGCCTTCAGGTCTTAGCACACATATCAACTCGGAAATGGATCGCCATCATCACCGTATCGCCTTTCGCCTTGTTGTCAAACAGGCGTCAAACTAACGTAAGCACATAACCAAAGCGGATCACCAGCTCCGGTATGTCGATTCGACTACGGCTAGGCGAGGCCGCGGTTATGGCTCGCCGACCGCTGGTTGACCTGGCTTTATTTTATTTTTTGGGTTGGGCAATTATCCTATGATTTCTCCCGCTCTGGGTGGAGCGGGAAAGCGTGTCAGACTCTTAGTGACTAAAACCCACCCCTGTTCCTTCCCTGCCCTTAGTGCCCAAGGGCGAGGTAACTCTGTTTCGAATTTATCCTCAACCCCTGGGCAGATCCACGACCCCTGGGGAGTGGTTGACCTGCAGCTCTACCATGACGTCTTAAAACCATCATCTTTTCGGTGAGAGAAAGGGATAGTGCTATTCGTCCTGTATAACGACGTCTCTCTCTCTCACCGAAAAGATGATGGTTTCAAGACGTCATGGTAGGGCTGCTGGCTGGCACACAGTTTGAATTTGTTTGTTTGTCTGAAATCTAACCAACAAATTTAATAAAACACGCGCGCAGCACGACTGGAAGTTACCTTGTGAATGACATGACAGCACGTTCAGAAACAGTAGTGTGCTGGAAGCGCGAGGACGACGAGCCATAAGCGCGGGGACAACGAGCCGTAAGCGCGAGGATGACGAGCCGTAAGCGCGAGGACGACGAGCCGTAAGCGCGAGGACGACGAGCCGTAAGCGCGAGGACGACGAGCCGTAAGTGCGAGAACTGCAAGTTGACCACGCACCGCACCGCAGTTCGTGAGCTTGTCCCGAGGCGAGGCGATTACGTTACGATTCCGATTAGTGTGCATTGCAGTAGGGAGTTTCATACAAAGAATACTGCACGGCTCGAGTTGATACGGTGACGATCCCTTCCCGAGTTGATATGTATGCTATGACCGGGATCAGCCCTCTCATGATCCCGCTCGTTGGCCTCCTTCTGCATCATCACGATCTCACAGAAGGAGGCCATTTCCATCCAGTCAGCTGGTAAAGTCAGATCTTACCCAATTCTGGTGACCTGGATCCGCCGTTCGGAGGCCCAGGCAGGGCACTCCTCGAGCGTATGCTGTGCGCAATAAACGTCGAAATAACCCTCCTAGCCCATCAATTATTCAGGTCCTCACCGGACATAGCTGTTTCGGGAGGTACCTGTGTCGGATCAAGGCGGAGGTGACCCCTGCGTGTTTCCACTACGAGGATCGCCCAGAGGACACGGTGGAGCATACGGTGGAGGTTTGCCCCGCCTGGGCAGAACACCGCCGTGTCCTCGTGGATGCGATAGGCGGCAGCGACCTCTCGCACCGTGCCCTGGTTCAGGCCATGGTACGGAGCGAGAGGGAATGGGGGGCCGTCTCCTCCTTCTGCGAAGCAGTAATGCTCGCGAAGAGGGAGGCGGCACACGTTAGGGAGACTCAACAGAGGCAGAGTCGCCCTAGCGCCCTCAGCAGCAGCCGCCGCAGGAGACGCCAGGGGCTGCGAGACGATCTCCGGCCACCGTAGACCCGGGCCCGCGGACGGCGAGTAGTGGGGCACGTAGGGCAGGGAGGAACAGGGGTGGGTTTTAGTCAGTAAGAGTCTGACACGCCCTTCCGCTCCACCCTAGAGCGGAAGAAGTCATAAGATGATTTCCCACCCTCCAAAAAAAAAAAAAGCCCATCAATTATTGCTGCCATCTCTTAAAGGCGCGCGTGGAACACAACGCGCCGTCGACCCGGGCCTGGTCTTTATCGGACGGCGCGCAAGCCCGCGCCTCTGGTGGCCGGGAATCGCCATGCAACTGGCGACGCCCAGTTCGTATCCTGCGGCGGCCAGGGGCTTTAGGACAAAAGGATTGCCTCTCCCTCACGCGTTAGCCTCCTCCTCCGCTTGCATTACTGCTTCATGGAAGGAGGTGACAGCTTCCCATACCCTCTCACTCCGCACCATGGAGTGGTCCCAGGCCGGAAGCGAGAGGTTGCAACCACTGATCGCTTCTACGAGGACACGGCGCTGCTCCGCCCAAGCGGGGCAAACCTCCAAATGCTACCGTGCCCGGGTGTATATTACTATATTTCTTCCATATGTGTTACTAAACTCTAACTAAACCACAGGAACGAGTTATAACCTTTTTTGTATTTACATTATGGAATATGTTTGTTACTTTGACACTTATTTTTTCATCACCACCGGCATTATGCAGAATGATACGTTTTGAGTTTACGTTTAGTTTCATCAAAAACATGCAACAAAAAAAGCTTTTTTACAAAAAAAATTACCGACTTCCAAAAAAGAACATAAGTACACTAAAAATTTAAAAATAACTTTAATTTCGGAAGTTGGTGTTTGTATTTTATTTCTTGGTTATTTGACACCAACTTCCGAAATGAAAGTTATTTTTTAATGTATTTTCTTTTTTGGAAGTCGGTTGTTTTTATTGTAAAAAACTTTTTTATTTTTCACTTTTTAGGTGTTACACCCCAGAACTAAAAACCCCAATAACATGGAACGTGGAATTTAAACATACTCGTAATTGGAGCAAACCAAAACGTCATCTACGTGTTTTTCGTTTTTGTTCAGTTTTTCAAAAAGCGCTGAAGTAATTTCAATAATATTTATATGGGACCACCTCGGGAGTATATTTTCCCGGATAAAAAAAGAATTTTGAAAATCGGTCCACAACTGACAGAAATCGGTGGACATACATAAAAATAAAAAAATAAAAGAAACATACAGTTGAACATAAAACCTCCTCCTTTTTCGAAGTTGATTAATAAAATAAGGAAATGTACAATATGTGATGAATTAAAAAAACAAATAAGTACACCACATTGTTTACTTTCTATGGTCCAAAACAGTGAATAATTAAAAAATAAAAAGTTTTGAATTACTTGCATATTCCCTATCTATGGAACCCGGTGGATGGCACTGTTAACCTGTTTTAGAATTATTATTTTTATGAAAAGGTAATGTTCAGGCAGGAAAGCAGGATGGCTAGTTAAATTATAAATTACAATAAAATACTAAGGGTTTACACTTTACAGTTTTATTTAAAAAAAACAACTTACATACCTAATCAACACTCAAAATGATAATACAAACTATTTTTATGACCATCAACAATATTTTATTTATTTATGTGCATATTTTCACATACTTTAGAGGCACTTTCGTTGGCGCAGAAAGAGCAAATGCAGCAAATATACACATGTAGGAAAAAAATAGACTGAGCGAGAGTATGAACCTGAAACCTGTATTCTTCGCTTACAATGCACTGAAAGTGCAGTACTTTCGCCAAATTCATATCTAATGACTCACTGAGTGCATCATTATACTTAATTTCATCCGTGAGAAGCAATGACATACATTCTGAAACCTAGCGACAGAAAGTAGGTTAACTCACTTCTCTAGAGTGCGCCGCAGGAATATCAGCACCAGTGCCAAGGGCAGAGGGTACAGCAGGTGCATGTAGTCATTGTAAATCACATCCTTGTCTGGACCCGGTGTTATATCTTCCCAAGTAGTGTTCGGCGGCAACCAAACATCTTCATCCCAAAATTTGTCTAACAGAGCTCGCAACATTATTCACACTATTTGTCAAAAAATCAAGACAGCTTTTAACCACACTACTACAGTCTTTAAATATTTATTTATCACGCTATAAACACACCCAGAAATATTTAGCAACACGACCATTCAATACGACAACCGACATAACACAGATTAATAAAATTCAGAAGAAATTCTCAGATTCAGACTTATTTGACACTGACAGTAAAGTTTAATATCTTTACTGTCAGTGTCAAATAAGGTATTTTTTTTTAATTAGGTAGGCGTATTTACTAGATCACGTATGCGTACTAGGTATTTGTTTGGACCAATACCTAGTACGCATACTTGTTCTAATACTACCTAGTACGATAAATGAAGTACGAAATGCATCAACATTGGCTTCTAAGTAGTATGCTCTCTAGTAGCATGCTCTCAGAGTGTCTATATTTGCTTATCTTGTATAAGCAAATATAGACACTCTGAGAGCATACTAACATACTTATTAAGAGCATACTCTTTTGTACCACGTCTGAGACACACATACTTATTATTTAGTTAGCATTTAAAATGGACGGTCCTTTACGGAATGAATTCAATTCAGTAATATTATTACTTTCAACACATTTAATTTCTATAGAAATATAAAATTTAAAGTTTTGTAATCGCCCCATCGAGCCATCGTGACGACGCAAACAATTCAAGAAGCATGCTCGCATAGAACGCGTTCAGACTTGCTTTTTTTAGCCAGCCCCCTCTCTTCCGCGCCACACACCCTGTGCTAGTAAACCCGAAAAAATAGACCGGTTTGCGATTAGTAGTGTCATTCATAAGCATGCTCTTTTGGTATACACATGCTTATTGTATGCTACTGCGTAGCATTTTCTCGAAAGTAGGGTGCTCTTGTGCTACTAGGTAGCATGTATATTCTGGACTTTAAAGCCTGGAATACACATGTTACTAGAAGAGCACGTTAGTTTGATACTAGGTAGTATGCTTATTTGTAGCATGCTCTCAGAGGGTCTACATTTGCTCATGAAGGCACAGACCTCAATAACATTCTTATTAAAGCAACTCCTTTGTAGCACAGCTGAAATGCACATGTTCATTATTTCGCATTCAAAATAGACGTTTCTTTGCGGAATTAATTAAATTCAGTAATATTATTACTTTCAACATATTTTATTATACATTCCCAAAACATTTATAATTTCTGTTTAGAAATCTAAAATTTAAAGTGTTGTCATCGCTCCATCGAGCCATAGTCAATTCGTGACTACGCAAATAACGCAAACAAATCAAGTAGCATGCTCGCATAGAACGTGTTCAGAGTTCAGACTTGCTTTGGAGCCACCCCCTCTCACCCGCGCCTCACACCATAACATGTGCTAGTAAGCACGAAAAAATAGACCGGCTTGCGATTAAGTAGCGTACGCATTCACAAGCATGCTCTTTTCGTATAGACGTGCTTATTGTATGCTACTACGTAGCATTTGCTCGAAACTAGCGTGCTTATGGGCTACTACGTAGCATGTGTATTCCGAACTCTACCCTTTAGTTTGGAGCTCGATGCTACATAATGAGATGAATCAGCCATCGCGTTATGTAGCATTGTGGCAAAGCAGAATGAATTTTAAACATCGGGAAAATTAACGAAAAAAAAGCTAATTTTTGTCTGTTAGCAAGAGGATTGCGGACAAAGACTTGTTGGTCAGGGCTATATTCTTTCTCGTGCTCGCGATCTTTATTCCTATTTTCAGTTATATCAGTCCTATGGTGGAGGGAAGTTTCGTTTATTATTTCATAGACCTGAGTTAATCGTTTTTTATGGTCTTGTAAGTATTGTTGTAGTAAGTGTTCAGATAGGTTTAAGTTTAAAGAATCACGAGGGTCGAAGTGTCCTGTGATCAAATCTATAGGTCTGCATTTGGTAAAGCTGTGTATGGAGCTGTTATAGCCTAAAACTGCGTAAGGCATGAGATTTATAGCAGGTTCGTTATGTTTTTCTAATTTCAGGATTCTTAGATGTTCAAGAATGTTAGAGTGAAAGCGCTCTACTATGCCGTTATCGTTAGGGGTGTGTGCAAGTATCTTATGATGCTGTATTTTATGTAAACGAGTAGATTCTGAAAATAGTGCGTTAGTAAATTCAGGTCCTTGGTCCGTTACTATAGTATAGGGAACGCCATGATGGGTGCAAAACGTTAGAAGAGCTTGAACGACACTTAACGCTGTACCATCTCTGAGATGATTTGCTTGCGCATATTTCGAGAAAGCGTCAACTAGGGTGAGGTAAATTTAACGTTTTATACTTTTGAATTATAATACCCATTTGTTAATTAAAGTAAAATAATGGTTCAAATTATAATGATTCAACCCTAATAACTTGTTTTGTATTTATTTATTACATGTACTTAAGTAGTATAAATTAACTATCTCGTCACTTCACCGACCACATTTCCTTTTTTTTTCACTTTATTTAATATTTTATTTTTATTCTCGTCGCCAAATGTAGTATCCACGCAATGTGTATAATAATAGTATTGTACTTGGCTTGCCAATGCACCACCGCACTGGCCGACAGTCCGACCTCAACTGCCGTCCCCACCATTCGGAACTTTATTTATACCTAGATCTTTTCATGATGATCATTCACGCGCCTTACCAAAAACTCCCCCCGAAAATACTCCAGTGCTTTCCAATCTTGATCCGTGTTCTGCCACTGAAATAACAACAATTATAACAAAACTTGACCCTAACTGCAGTACAGGATTAGATGGTATTAGTACTAAAGCAATAACATGCATAAATAATATAATAGCGAACAACTTGAGCAAATGCTTCAACAAACTGCTGAGTGATGGCAATTTTCCCGATACCCTTAAAATGGCTAAGGTAACTCCCATTTACAAAGCAGGATCGAAGACGGAACCAGGCAACTATCGGCCAATCTCAGTTTTAGCTGTATTGTCAAAAGTATTAGAAAAAATTTTACACAGCCGATTAGATAAACATTTAAATTCTTGCAACTTTCTTTCAGATCGACAATACGGGTTTAGGCCAAAAAGTAGCACTCTTACTGCAACAGTCGACCTTGTTTCCAAAATTCAGAAAAATGTAAATAGTAAAAACATAGTTCTTGGCATTTTTATTGATCTCAAAAAAGCGTTCGACACCGTTAGTCATGAATTGCTACTTAAAAAGCTGGAAAAAATCAAAATCACTGGTAGTGCCTTAAACATGTTCAAATCCTATCTTAAAAACAGATCACAATTAGTCAAAATGGATAATAATTGTCAAAGCGATGCTTTACCAATAACGTTTGGAGTACCTCAGGGATCCATTCTAGGTCCCCTGCTCTTTTTAATATATATAAATAACATACAAGAACTTGAACTACATGGTCATCTCACCTTATATGCGGATGACACTTGTTTATTTTATTTCGGATCATCCATTCATGATCTAATTTTCCAAGCTCAAGAAGACTTAAACACCCTATTCTCGTGGTTTCAGTATAATTTATTAACTATAAATATCTCTAAAACATGCTATATCTTATTCAAAGCTAAAAATAAAATAATACCTTCACATAAACCCTTAAATATTAATAATATTCCTTTACAGCAAAAAACTTGCGAAAAATATCTTGGCTTAAGATTAGATAGTTCACTATCGTGGAATGCTTACCTAGAACATATAGAAACCAAGCTTTCGTCACTACTTGGATCTCTTAGAAATATAGTTCGATGTATTCCACATAGATTGCGCCACACCATCTATAACGCCCTAGTAAAACCACACCCGCTGTATCTGGTTGAAGTTTGGGGCAGTGCGGCCAAAACGAAGCTAGATAAGCTCCAAGTTGCACAAAACAAATTAATAAAAATTATTTTCAATTATCCTTATCTAACACCAACAAGCACAATTTACGAAGAAACAAAAATTATGAACATTAGACAGCTATATATCTACAATACCTGTATTTTTATCCGAAAAGCTCTTAACAAAAGTATACAGACAAACCTATCGTTTACAAAAGTAAAGCAAGTAACCCCACGTAGCACTCGTCGAGCTAGCTTGCTTATCTTACGAAAGATGAGAACTAAGTTCGGCAAGAAAAATTTAACATTTGAAGGAGCACAGTTGTATAACAAAATACCGTCATGCATAAAAAAATGTACACTCATTCAATGCATTCAAGAAGCAATTAGCCCAATATTTATTAAATAAATAATAACATATTTCCTAAGATGCGGGAATGCATTGGATCAGTGATAAATTTAACTTATTGACGAACTCGATCTATTTAGTATTTAGCATAAGGTAAACAAATTGTTCTCATGTAAGTGACTTTGTGTCTTTTTTGAGAATAAATATCTTTAAACCTATTTATAACCACCGACGGCGACGTTTGCGCTCATGACAAGTCATAAGTATATCTACATACACTACAGTTACTTAGATGAATTTATGATCTACCTCACGAAGTAAATATGTTTTACTTCGTATTCAACCATTCTTGGTAAATATAAATTCTGTGAACTTAAAGTTTTTTAAATTACCCACCCGTTATATCCTATACCCGTTATAAATAAATAAGAAACTGATGTATAGGTGGACTGTGTTTTCGAACCCACATGCTGTTCGTCGTCAATCCAGCATCAAACCGCTAAGCCACAAGAACTTGTTGGGAATACGCGAAATTAAAGATTGGGTTGTAATTATGTAGTGTGACTTAAAAGCTTTTCAACTTTAATGTTAACGAGATAATGATTAAAATAGCTTAACAAAAACATATATAATGCCGGTGACTCCGACTATGTTGGGTGGGTTTACCTTAACGTTACGTGTTAAAGATCAAATTTGCGTGTCTGTGTTATTATTGTATTTTTGTTCATCGAGTCCTCGAGCACTTGTCTGATAAGCTCATATAAATTAAATAAACCTTAATGTTACAGGCAGAAGGTCCAAAGTCGTTTGATTTTAGGGTGGGTTAGATAATGTTGACAACAGTCTGTACGAGGTTCGAAAGTCAAATTCCGAGATTTTTAACTGCTTACGTACGAGAAAAAAAAAAACTAAGGATGGTCCCAAGCGCTCCCCAAAGAGAATATAATTTGGCGCCCCCAAGCAATTTTAGCTAGCAGAGCTGCGTCGAAATACTATAAATTATTATTTTTTTTAATTGGTGAACTCAACACCACCCCCCATCTCCCTTCACCACGACCACCACGGGTTCATATTCGGGCGACCAAATTCTAAACTAAAAGCTTTTTTTGTTATTGTTAATAGGCACGCGTTTGATCACTATCCCACCTGATGATAAGTAAAGGTGTGACTAATATATTAGTATTAGGAGATTAGTAATATTATATGGATTCACATATTAGTAATCCGACGAACTCTCATATCCTAATATTTAATAGTCACATAATCTGGGCTTCATTTCACTTGGCACGGATCGGATTAACTCTGTTGTTCTTTGTGTTCTCTCAGAACACTATTACTCCTTGACTGTTCTGTTCCTTCGACAAGGGAACGAAAAATGCCGAATTATTGTATAGGTAATATCCATCTCCTTCGTATGTTTTTTTTCCCGACCGGCGTACTCGGTGGCTATCATCAGACAAAGTAAAAAAAATTATGTCTCTAAACGTAAATAAAAAGTTTTATTGTAGTTATTTTTTATTTATTCCAATCCCACACCTCGACTCGATGTGTTAAATTAATGTTGTATTATTCATTAGTAAAAGTATAAAACATTGGACATTCATAATTCACTTAGCAATAACAAATACCGAGATGATACAGTCAATTGAACACTAATATTAAATATCACTGATCTCAAATATTAGTTAAGATATTATAATATTACTAGACTAATATATTCATATTAGCTAGTAAGGGTGGTATGGTATTACATTTATCCTAGATCTTTGTCCAATGTGAGTTTGATCAAAGAATATTGATTGACATTTAAGCGATGATGTGGTCGAAGATGGAGCACGCTTGCTTAGAAGTAACCTATTCACTCTTGACTGCCGGCTGACAGTCTCTGTCAGCCCGGCTTGATAATAAAAATATTTTTTTTACTTTTTGAACAAGATTTGGATTTGGATTTACCTTCTAAAAATAAATACTTCATACATACTCGGAGTAGGTATTTGAATTTAGTTTATTTCGATCCTCTTACATGTTTGCACCGGGGTGAGCGCACGCAAGATAAAGGTCATTGCTAATTAGAACCACCCGACACGCGACCAGCACCGCCTCACCTCGAGCGGTTAATATTCTTTGTATGGAGTACTATGGGTATACGCTCACTACATCAACTCCGGAGCGCCTCGCCCGCGGGCTGACCAGTTGACCACTCATGGACGGCGAGTGGACTACTCGATGACCACCCGTTGCTCGCACGATTGCCACGTTATAATTTTATAATAAAATTATGCTAATGAAAATAACATAAGATACGAGTAATACTAGTTAATTCTTTCAATCACAATTTGAGTCACGTTATATCGTTTAGTTTAATGAAGGAAAATCGACTTGGGCTTGCAATTTGACAATTTGAAGCAGCGCCACCAGTGCAGACTCTTGCGCGTACTCTAGTACAAAAATAAATTACTTTGTTAGTGCCTTATTCAGAGGATGGAAAAAAGTATAAATATACTACGTAAGACGAAGCAATATGGTCAAAAGACTTTCGCCTTCCCTTCAGGGATAATAAAAAAAAACCAATCGTTATTTATTATCTATATAATTTTGGAAACAGATAGAGATGGCAAAATTGGCAAATAACCTTTGTTTTTAATTTGTAAGACTGAAGAAGAGTGCATATTGCGTGTTTATTTTTTTTAAGTAAAAACCAATAATATAAGCTGCATTAATGTACTGGCGTATTGTTCCTAAGCTTTTAGTGATCACATGGATATGTGAGTTAAGGACTTGCTAGAAGTCAATAATGTTATTTTGCCCGACGTGTGCCAACGTTCTTATGGTGGAGGAAGGTCCAGAGTCTGGACTGCGGTACGCCTGTAACACTTGTCCTTACATTTTCAATGTGAGAAGGAAAGTGTCTTCGCGCACATTCCCTAAACTGAAGGTAACGTAACTCATTTGAAATATTATAAAGATTGCATCATACCATCATATTCCTTCTAATGCATGTTATGGATTCATCCATCCAGCCTTTTGGAACCACTGTACTTTAGCGTCGGTCGCGTTTTTATAGTAGGTATTTTTTTTTGGGTAGAGGATACCCTTTTTAGCGACCCACACCCTCTCACGGAAAGGAGGCCTGTGCCCCAGCAGCGGGGACATTAAAAGGCTACAGTGGAGCCAGCCTTTTAATGTCCCCGCTGCTGGGGCACAGGCCTCCTTTCCGTGAGAGGGTGTGGGTCGCAATTCACCACGCGGGTCAAATGTGGGTTGGTGGATGTCATATCTTCGAATTTTGGTTCGAGGACATGGCGATTTCCTCACGACGTTTTCCTTCACCGTTTTGAGAGCAGTGGTGACGAAATAATTTACACAAAGTAAAGCGTCTGCCAGGGTTTGAACTCATGAACTACATCTTGTAAGTCGCGGCCGTTACCACTGGGCTACCATTGCTCGCTACCCTATTGCATCTAAAATGAGGCACATAACACATCCATCTTTACATTTTGTATCTTTTCAGGAACTTGACTATATTATGGGTGGTGCTGCCGCCTGGGAGAATGTAGACTCCACAGATGCTGTATGCCCTAAGTGTGGACATGGTAAAGCTTTCTTCATGCAACTGCAAACGCGCTCAGCTGATGAACCTATGACTACATTCTATCGCTGCTGCAACCACAAGTGTGCACATAACTGGCGAGATTAGCAAATGAAATGTGACAGACTTAAAAACATTGTGAAATAATATTAAATACACTCCTAGTATTTAATACAAGACTTGTGATACATTGAGTATGAATTTATTCGAAAAACTCAATTTAGTTCATAGTTATCTAGTTAGATGTAAATGTGTTTCACCTAAAATGAAGATAGACAAAATGGCTCCAGTAATATCAAGCTCAGAAGACTATGCTTGTGCAAAGGCTGCAGAATTTCTGAGCAAAGGACAAGTCATAGCAGTGCCAACCGATACAATATATGGACTGGCATGTAGTGCCAACTGTCCAGAAGCAATAAAAAAGTTATATGCAGTCAAAGGCAGGGATTCAGCCAAGCCAGTAGCAATATGTGTCACATACATAGCAGATGTCAGAAAATGGGGAGAAGCCAATCATCTTTCTGATGACCTGCTCAACAGTTTACTACCAGGACCAGTGACAGTTGTTCTAGAAAAGACTAAATATCTTGACAATCCGTTTCTCAACCCTACAGCTACAAAAATAGGTGTCAGAATACCTGAGCATGAGTTTGTCAATAGAGTTACAAAGATCTTGGATAAGCCTGTTGCACTGACAAGCGCAAACTTTAGCAATGAACCTTCTACTTTGTCTATAAAAGAGTTTGAACATCTTTATCGTCATTTAGGAGCTGTTTTTGATGGGGGAGTGTTAAGTCAAGGACTGGAGCAGAATAGGACTGGATCTACAGTGGTAGACTTATCTCAAACGGGTACTTATAATATCATAAGAAGAGGTATCTCTTATGAGAGGGTAGTCAAAATTGTTGAAAGTTTTGGTTTAAAAAGTATTGTATAAGTGATTATGTGAACCCTGCAATAGATTTGTGTGGAATAAAATATTATATTTTGAATAATTTGTTATTATTTCTGAGAATTAACATGGAACGGTTATGTGTAAGTTATAGTAATTTCTCTTTTGATAGGTTCAGAAGGCCTCAAAAAGAAAACTATCCTCTTCTACATATATAGTTTTTAGTAAAAAATATTTTTTTCTATAATTAAACAATGTTTACTTTCAGAACTATAACAAGAACAAGCATTACAATCTTATAAATTAAAATTTTGGCTAATTTCCATTAACTCGTCTTAATAAAGTCATTTTAACATTTACACATAAATCTTGATGCAATTTACAATATCTTTTGACATAAATATAGTGGCAGTATTAGGAATAAGTACAACATAATAAGAAGGAGAGATAGGAAACAAGCTTATTTATTGAGATACATCTTGGAGTTGTCAGAACAACAATCTATGATTGTGCTCTTACATAATAGGTACTTACAGCAATAAATATAAGAACTAAATATTACTATTACTAAATTTCACCAAGATTATTGAGATGCCATCAAAATTAATAATTAACATGGTTTTTTCTAGCACTATTTTTCACTAAAAATGGACTTATTTACTGTATTCTAAAAAAGGTTTTCTATTTTCTGGCAACTTGGCTTCTAGTTTTTGCCATCTACTTGGTGGCCAGACAATGTATGCTGCTCTGGCGTTAACCAAGCCCAATGAGACAGGCCCGAAGGTGTTGCTATCAAGTGTGTGGCCAGTGTGATCGCCTTCCACCCAACAATGTCCTTCAGGAACTCTCACATACTGCGTCTTGTAGCCGAGAGTACTTACAACGTCACCCTGCAGTCCAACAATGCGTTTAATTATTTTTTGATTTGGATCTTTTGGAGATACCAACGATATCACGTCACCTCTCCGCACATCATAGTCTCTGACCGACCACCTCGACAGGAACACGTAGTCGGTGTTTTTAGAATCCGGATTGAGCACCGGCTGCATGGATATACCTTCCACTCTGGCCACATAGCCTATCGTGTCAAGAAAGGTTATACCGATCGGTACACCTAAGAGCACGGACTTGCAAACACTTCTCAACCACATGAATATATCGTTACGTGATTTTGTAACAGAGACGTATGCGGCATAGTAGGTTAGGACATCGGTTTTATTATTTATTGGGTAGTAACATTTTAAAATTATGTTTTATTGTAATCTATTGTAATGAGGTAGATAGGATTAAGAATTTTGCGACATTTGACAAAGAATGAAGGGCCCTGACGGCTGTCAATGTCAAGTTTGTTAGTTTTTTTTTGTTCCTTTTGGAACAGGCTAAGGTCAGTGACCATGCTGCCTAGTCATTACTAGTGTATTTTATTTTTTTTCCATAATGCAGATGTAACACATATGTTTTATTATGTAATATATATGTCTTAAGCAGTCGCTAGCTCACTTGGCCTTTCCAGCAAACTTCGCCGTGGTAGTCAATATTAGAATAAAATTCTCAGCTACATTTTATCGAGATCGCGCCTGTTTCAATGATTCCACATATGATCCAGTTGCATAGCCACTTGAGACACCAAACTACACCAATTTTACATCACAATATCCACTAGGAATCAAGAAGCGAATAATTAAAACAGCCACTGAACTTCACACGAGAAAATCCCGCCAAAAACTCTGTTAGACAAACCAACAGGTAAAAAAGAAATACAGAGAATGTTAAAATCATGATGAAGTTTTATTATCTGTGAAGAAAGCATTTTATTTGAAGTGGTTATCGAGAATATCTTCCTTGTCACGTCACGCTCATTCACCAGTGAATGACCATAGAGATACTTTCGGTCTTTACAAATACTCAAAAAAGTGTTGATGCTTTCTATAGTAAATTACAACCAACCAAACAGAAATTTTGGACATTTTATTTATGTGTAGCGAGTATAATATCAATTGAATTAAGTTGGATAAACACATGTTTCTATTGATGTGAACCTGACGAGTGATCTGAAAACAATCCTTGGTAGATGGAAGTGTTCCGTGGTCGAGAAAAACTTACAATCTGCATAATCAGCTGTCAGTGAGATAGATCATCTGTCCCTGTAAATATAAAAGCTAAGACAATCACAACACGTTTTAAGTTGATATGTGTGTATAATGAAGTAAACAATCGAGGTACGATGTGACCCTGGTTGCGCTCGCGACTGGCAGCGATCTTGAAGCAGATATGGGGTAATAACCTAACAGTGGAGTGAGGCTGGTTACGGTATGGCTGGACTCCCGTAAGGCGGGCGCTCGAGTTTCAAGATCGGATCATTGGTGAATGCAGAAACATGTCCGGTGACTACCCGTTCGCGGCGAAGATCGTGAGCCCGGTTAAGTGCAATGAGAAGCCCTGGGATCTGTGGGTCACTGAAATAGGGCATCTGTCGCCGCGGCGGGACGATGACGCCACGTTCACGTCTCCGGCGGCCGTGGACGCCAAGGGCGGCGCGTCCGTGCGGCGAGTGCACGACGCGCACCCCTACAAGCAGGCGCGCGCGCGCCGCGCCGGCCTCAATCGCCTGAAGCGCGACAGCATGAACCTTCACGGACTGTTCCCTCAAATGGACAACTTGAATGCTGCAGTGTGCCACATGTGCGGTGTGATAGTGAAGTGCAGTGCAGCGTACAGACACTTGCTCGAGTCCCATACAGGGACTGAGCCCCTCCCCCCGCCACCACCACCTGTCATCACACACAAAAGCCGCAGCCGACATAAAAAGGAACCTCCACCACCCCCCATCCCTGTAGATATACTTCCTGTGAAAATGGATTCTTCCCCAGTCCACACAGCCACACCACCGTTATCAAGGCTAATGTTACCACCGCAGCCTGATCTACAGTACCTGGATGAGGCCAGCGCATCTTCCACCGTGTCAGGGGAGGTGAAGGTGAGCATGGAGTGTGGAGAGTTACCAGTTGTCAGTATACAGGATACCGAGGATCTGCCCCTTGGTGAAAACTTAACAGATGATATTTTTGCAATAATGAATTCTGAAGGCATTCAAAGTGCAGATGACATCACAAATGCAGCTGACTGGAAGAATATTATCAGGGATATTGGAAACATGGGGGAAATTAACTTTCCCCAAGCTACAGACAATGTTCCAACACAGGATTTGTATGCACCAATTCATACATCATCACTTTCAGCATATGCAATATCAGATTCAGATCTATCCAATATTCAATTTGCGCCCAGCACATCCCCCATGTTGTCGACGGTGATGGAAGCCAATGTACTGAACCCACCACCCTTGAAGCCGGCGACAACGCCGACCACACCGTCAACAAAATCCTCATCTAGGTCGAAAACTAGTAAAACGAAGTTTAATTTACGAGAATATGATCCGAACAAGCACTGCGGGGTGATGACAGCCGAGAACCCCAAACCGTGCACGAGGTCGCTGACGTGCAAGGCGCACGCGCTGTCGCTGCGGAGGACGGTCGAGGGGCGCTCCAAGCCCTTCGACACGCTGCTGGCGGAGCACCGAGCGGCGCGGGACGCGGGCGCGGCCGCGGCACAGGCGGCGGCGGCCGCGCCCGCTCCCGTGCCGCCGCAGCCGCCAGCCCCTGCGCCGCCGCAGCCCGCCGCCCCCCTCAACCTCCCACCGCTCCTAGTCAATAACTCGATAGACCTCAGCACCTTCAACGGCCTCACCGCCGAACAGCAGGTTAACGACATCTACGCGAGTCTGCTCAGCGTGGAAGATCCCAACTCGGTGCTACCGGATACGTCGAGCATCACGTCCCTGCTGAGCCAACCCCTGGCGCCGGAGGCGTTCCTGCTGCCGGACGACGCGGAGCTCCAGCCCGACGTGCCCATCCTGAGCAACGCGTCGCCACCGCCGCAGCCCACGGCGCGACTGGACGACGCGCCGGACGAGGCGCCGCCGCCGCTGGTGCCAGCGGACGTGTGTTGGTACTCGTCGTGCCCGCGCCCGCTAGCGCTCTGCACCTTCAACGCGTCGCACGCCGGCGGTGCCATCACTTTAGGTAAAAAATTTGCGACGGTCCGGAGCAATATAAAGTCTTCGCTATCCCGGTCGCAGTGTAAGTCCTCGGGCAGCTCGAACAATTACTATTATAATCCGAATGCCTTGTCGTTATCGAAAACTGTACATATGAACGCTAGT
The DNA here is from genome assembly GCA_951329385.1 of Polia nebulosa. Classification (NCBI taxonomy): domain Eukaryota; kingdom Metazoa; phylum Arthropoda; class Insecta; order Lepidoptera; family Noctuidae; genus Polia; species Polia nebulosa. Next base: position 15,552,611 of record OX589606.1, read on the forward strand.
AAAACGAATAAGCCCGAAGTGCGTAAACTAATAGTGACGTGTAGTAGTGGAGTGAGTTCGGGCGTTGCTGGCCCGGCCGGCAAGGAGGTGCAGCAGACACTGAGCGAGCTTTTCGGCGGCGAGGTGCGCGCACTCAACGGGCACGCAGGGCTAGCGGGGCTGGGCGGGCTGGCCGGGCTGGCGGGGCTGGGCGGGCCGGCGGGGCTAGGGCTGGCGGCGCTGCCCGAGCGCCGGCGCGCCCCGCTCAAGCAGGCGGGCAAGCGGCCACCCGCGCCCGTGCTGGACCTCGGCTTCTCGCTCGACCCTCTGCTCGCCGACGAGAAGTGCTGAGCACTAATAAGCAATCATCGGTTGTGTAGTCACATAATAATTGTATATTTATTTTTCTGTAAAGAATCGAATCGGATTCACTATGTAAAATGTAAAATAATCACGAATTTTCCCGAAAGGAATTTAATGTTATGATAATGTTAAATCTCATTTTTTTTTCGTCGACAAGCGAACTAATGTTTGTATTATTTTGTATATTATTTTATAAGATTTTTTTAATCCTTCTCCGATAAGAGAATCGGTATGTGTCAATGAAGAATTAAAAATAGATTATTACAGAATGGTTGTATTTTTTCGAAATGACATATTACTCATTGTTGATACTGAATTGAATACTGATAAATGGCCTAGGATTAATAATGGTTTAATGTGATGAAAATTTCCATGTAAAAATATAAATACTATTAAAATAAGTATATCCGTAATAGTAAATCGCCTCCTTTGGAAAATAAAGGCAAATACCTCAATAACTAAAATAACTTGTTTTAATTGACCGGTTCGCACCTAAAAATCTATTGATGTATATAAATCGAGCGCGGTAACAGGTTCCCCATTAGTTCCTATGAGTGCTTGCTGGCAGTGCTACCTGCGCTTGCGGCGTTCTGCTTGTGTGAGATTTGTTAATAGCATCGTGTGAGTTTACCTTTGTAGATAAATAGAATAAATAATGAACACTGATTCATGTTCTTTATTCACTTCCCGCGATTTAGGCGAGGACACGCGAAGGTCTTTAGACAAACATTCGGTTCTTGTTTGTCTACAAACTAGTTAACAATTGGCATGTCCACGCAAGCGTGGGTCTAGGGGCGCGCGTCTCCTTGCTGGTAGCGTAGCGATGCATCTGTTATTATAATGGACGTGAACGATGCTAGCGCAGTAATCAAATCAAAGTCACTACTTACGTTGCATCCGTTTGATATGTTATTTTTGCACACAATAGGCTTGACTGTAACATGTGGTTTCCGGTGATACTGACGTCTTTTAGCTCCTGATTGTCGGTTTATCCAATAAAAAGCTTCTATTGTAGTGTCTAGAACTAGAATTTTCTAGATTAGGTATTTATGTGGAGTTGCACGGTAAGTACTGATGATACAGCTAATAACATTACTATACATACTAAACATACCTACCGAGTCCATGGCCTCCTCAAAAATCAACTGTTGACCGGGTTGGTAGGTAACAACTCCACGATACTGTCGTTAGTCGTAATAATGCTTATCCTTTTGACGCAATCACTTACCTACTCACCTCTTATGACATACAAACACACATTACCCAACAGTAACAGTGGCATAAGAAAGTTTTTGACCTACTCAGCACAAAAACAACACACTGTTACCAATCAATTTGAACTATATCGTAGTGCACTTGTATATAATGGGTTATTTCCTAGGTGCACCTCGATGTCACGCTACAGGTGTCTCCATTACACTCAAACACCTGTACGAAGGACTAATACAATGTGGCAACTTCTCACGCCACAGGTGGCTGTGTATTCCCTAGTGTGCTTACAGTAAACCCACGTTTCGTAAGTCATACTGAAGGCACGAGCAGTGGTCGCCCAGTGGTGACGGTTCCGACTTAGGTAGGTACGTGTCGTAGATTGTGGGTTCGAAACCCACGCAGGTGCTTTACTTTGCGTAATTTATTTCATCATCAACGCTCTCAAAACGGTAAAGGAAAACATTGTGAGGAAACTGGCATGTCCTAGAACCCATAATTCGAAGACATGTGATATCAATCAAAAAACTGGGCTCGCATGGTGGATTCAGACCCATTCCCTCTCACAGAAAGGAGGCCTATGCTCTAGCAGTGGGAACGTTAAAAGCTTACGCTATTGCCATCATCAAGTGGCACAAATCTAGACTCCGGGCTGCCACTAACGATATTATAGATGAAAACACCCACTGCCCGACCCGGGAATCGTACCCAGACCTGAGTAGGTAACACTTACGTACGACCACTGAACCAATGCGGAAGTCAACCATTTAAACATTTCTAAATAAACCATACCTACTTATTCGTCTCTTGTAAATAGCTATCGCTACGAATTACATACTTACCCGTTTGAGAATATAGCCCCTCTCTTATCCTGCGTAATAAAACATTAGCCAACCAGCCAGGTATTGTAAGGACGTCGTCATCGGCGTTTCGTTACCTGCCAAAGCTTGGCAATAAACCATTGTCTTGATGAATTAATTATCTAATTGTGTTGACGGATAAATCCAAATTGCGCTCTCTTTGTATACAGGGATCACCTCTCCAGAATCAGGTAGTACCCCAGTCTTTATAGTCTTTGATACTCGTAGCCCGTAGGTATAAACTTTAGCACTTTCTTAGCGTGTCTTTGAGTAGATAGGTAGTATTATAAAGACGATCATTCGATTCTGTCACGAAAGGTCTGGACGGGTCGCTTAGAGTCATGTCAAAAAAAATCTAGTTGGCTGTTTTGTTAGTAATGTTTTTCTACTCCAAAATACCTATATAAACTATTAACATATTTGGAAGTATAAAGTCTCACTAAGGGTGTTATTACACCAATCGATCGATCGATTGTTTGTCTGCTGTGCTGGCTGATCGACGGATACCGATCGACACAATCGATCGATGGTCGATCGTCGATCTCGATTGGTGTTATTACACCCTAATCCGGCACTTCAGTACATCCATTAGTCTGGCACCCTCCATCCGGCCCTAACCCCCCCCCCCCTCCCCACTTCCTGCATGGTACCTAAATTAGGACATTCTAAAATGCTTTATTTTAATGTTTAGGGTTCCGAAAGTCCGAATGAAAAAATGGAACCCTTGTAGGATCACTCGTGTGTCTGTCTGTCTGACTGTCTGTATGTCCGTCTGTCACAGTCAATTTTCTCCGAATCTGCTGGACCAATAGAGTTGAAATTTGGTACACACATGAATAAAACACGGACGTGTAGGTACCCTAAATAAATTAATTTGGAATATGGGGGTCACTTCTGGGGTGAAATACGGAAAATTTAAAATCAAAGTTTTTCAAACTGTGTCGTGCGACTTATCATATGAAAGGGCACATTGTGAGGGTCTCGAATATATTTTTTTCATAATTTTAAAATATATAATTTTGAAGTTAATTAAGAAAATAGATAAAAAATTACCATTCCACCGCCCCCCCCCCTTATCTCCGAAACCACCTTGCCTAAAAATTTGAAAAAAAAAATACATAAATTAGTTCTTTACTTATAGATTACAGGAAAACCTATAAGGTGAAGGCAGTTCAGGTGCAGAGCAGGCAAAGGGATAACTCTTTCCGCGAGTGATTTTGAAACCGCTGCTGTTACGAATGAAAAAGAAAAAGTAATAGTTGTGACAAAGTGTTGAAAAAACAGAAACTAGAATTCGTCGAAAACACGGTTTTCCTGGGAATTACTCTCGACTCAAGGTGACAATGGGGTCCTCATTTAACATCTCTGGCCGGACGGTTAAGTCACAGTATAAATATGGACAGTATGGAAACTAAGCCTATTTGTTCAGATAATTACCTACGCTCCATTAGAGAGCTAGGGTTGTCAGTGTTAATGTTTGGAAAAAAATTCTATGGAAGATGCTTCAAAGTTGCCGCGCAATTTGAAAAACATTAAGATATCCCACAAAGGCCCGTACCCTTTTTGTTTTTTTTTCACGTCACGCAAAAATTTTCATGGTTTTCGAGTGTTAAAGTGAAGACAAAATGCGCGGCGCTCGGCCGATAGCTAGTTAACCCTGCGGCAGCGCACCTTACCGCGTTTCAACCTAAAAACGCGTGTGATGTAAATGAAAAACCATTAACATTTTAAAAAACGTCTTTATTTTTCATAATTAAATCAAACAGTATACCTTTCAAGATCAGTAGTGAGTTTAAAAAACGAAAGCCCCGGATTTGAAGAAGCTGAGTTCATACAAAAGGACACTGCGCAATACGCTCGTGGCGTTTTAATACGGTCCGTGGCTCAGGAGATAACACGACCACTCGTTACGACAGCCGCCACAGCGCGCACCGCGGCTATCGCTTAGGGCTAGCGTAGATGCGCGCGTCTGTGTGAGTGTGCCGTTTCAAACGTTTGTACGTAGTTTCCGTACTGTCTATATTTATACTGAGGTTAAGTTCAGGAGCATATGCTGTCAGAAAAATCCGCCAATTTACTGATGTAGCTAACGCAAGGCTGATCTATTTTAGTTACTTTCTTAATATCATGTTTTACGGTATTTTGCTATGGGGACGGGCTGCCGACATTGAGTCTATTTTATTCTACAGAAAAGAGCTATCAGAGCCATATATGTATAATCTTCTGAGGCGCGATTCTGTTATGGAGCTGTTTAAGGATATAAGCATCACGCCTGTGTTTCATGAAACACAGGCGTGATGTGAATAAAACTGGTTAATAACCCAAAAAGAGCCATGATACTGCACTTTTTTTTAAAATTTAATCGTGAGGGTACTTCGTCGCCACTGTTAAGTACGTGAGACAGGGACGAGTGAAACACTTAGCGGTTGAATACGCACTGATGTTTATTAACGAATGAATGGTGGCGTAGCGACTGCATGTATAGCTACACATATACAACAGCGGTGGACGGTAGACAGGCATAATTTTAATACTAGAAATAGGAACAATTTAGATCAACCTCAGTTCAGATTGGCTAAAGTAGGTACTGTGGCGATTGTAGACACAGCCTAAACTCAGCGGATCTGTACCAGCCTTCAGGTGGCTGTTGAGATTATTGAAGAGCCGTTTGAATATTGAATGAGTAGGCATCACATTTGTTTTAGGGATGAGTTCTGCTTGCCTGGCCGAAGGGGGCACTTGTATTTTTCTGTTTACTAGCAATATAGTTATTTAGAGTGCTCTATTCCTCTTTCCTTTCTTACACTGCACATATAAGCCAGTCACTCTCGTACACCATACTTTCGCAAGCAGCGGGTGTGACCACTATCCTGTAGCTACTAGAGAACCCCTGGAGCCCTGCAGGCCTTACTGGAGCCTTGGGGTCCTACATTTGTTTGAGGTCAGACTGGAGGTTCATCCGTTTGAAGTGGGCAGATGTCTCTATTTTCCAATTAATATAATAATCCTCAGTCTATCCCTCTTTCTTTCATCACACTCCTCATATTAGCCATTCACTCTCATACACCACATTCTCGCGTAGCCAGCGAGTGAGACATTCCCCCAAATTATAGAGCACCCTAGTGCTAAAGTACCTACACAATTCTTTTATGATGCTTTGAATTTAAATTTGCTAAATCCCAACATTCGTATATCATCACACTCTTGCTCTTATCCAAATTTATTTGGCGCCTTTTTAGGGTTCCGTACCTAAAGGGTAACCTATTACTAAGACTCCGCTGTCCGTCTGTTTGTCAGCGGGCTGTATAAAAAACATGTTTTTTTTTTGGTTGTATTTTCAGTTTATGGTACGGAACCCTTCGTGTGCGAGTCCGACTCGCACTTGGCTGGTTTTTATTTTTATTGATAGGCTCGCGTTTGACCACCATCTCACCTGATGGTAAGCGACCCGCAGTATTTAGCTATCAGAATCTTTTTAAGGCGCTATTAGCTGACAATGACCTTGAGTGGTTAGCTTGCGTGTTCTGCGCTGAGCTCACGTAACGCGTCGTATGTCCACTCAGTAATAGGACTCGCCCATCAAGGAGCGCTGTCCGAAATTAGACGCATTATTAATTTATTACACATAAAACAACAGGTATTAAACTAAAACACTGAGACTAAATTATAAATAATTAAATGATCTTAAAAATGGTGAAGGTTTCATAAAAATACGCTTTATAGTTTTTGCGTGATTCTCATTTTTTATCCGCGTTAGACATAACTTTACAAATTAATTACACGATGTTATAAAAATATAATTTTAAATATTCTGAGATCAAATTACGACGGAAATTGTCTAGAGTAACATATATTTTTTTCAAAGAAATAAGACTAGTCGTTAAGACGTGATGTTCAATTAAAAAACATTATAAGTCGTATAATTGCGCCTTAAATATCACAGACTCCGGCAGGGAATTTCACTTCTTAACTGTACGCACAATGAAAGTGTTCCCAAAACATTTTGTGCGTGTGGGTGGGAGTTCCACCATGTACCTACCTATCGGTAGCGCATCGCCGTAGGTACGTTTAGTATTACTGGTCAGGCAACATGTCTTCTTCTTCTATAGATAAGTACCTAATTTTCTATTAGTTATTAGGATCAATATGTTCTCAGTATTACTTACTTATTCATCCCTATGTATCTAACAGTACATACATAGGTTACGTAGGTTCTGCAAACCAGGGACATGCATAGCAACGTACTCAATAGATGTAACAATCCCACAATGATTGAATACGGAGCGCATTCAACGGCTTGTTACTCGTGCAAATTACGCGACAACTCAATCTAATTGGCTGATATGCGCTGCTGGAGCGATGGGCTGACAACCTACCATTATTTAATCATCAGTACACTGCATGGTAGGTACCTTCTTTGTGGTGAATCTGTTTTTGTAATACTGCGGAACAGCTTAGTTCACAGTGCTCGGCAGAGAAGATTTTGAACTACTTGAAGATTCGTTAAACAAATGAGGTAAAAATGACGGTCAAAATGGGCGATACATCTCATATATTCTTCATAGAAACCTCAGCTCACCTGAGCCTCAGCAGAAAAAATACTTTCATCAAAAGATGACCTAAATAAGTAGGTATTTTAGGACGCCTTTTGATGGAAAGCAGTTGGTATTTTCTTTAAATTCGCTACTTTAAACTTCCTACAATCTTGGTAACGTTAAAAGCGTTAAAGTGCAAATAATCCAAAAAACCCCGAATGACGTAGGACTAACGGACATCTTACGAGTTGAAGATGCAAGCATATGACATATTGTATTGTTCCTGCACTGCCTTTTCCTTTTTTTTTTGCGTGCATGGCATGGAATATTACATATAATATGCACTCTAAACTCGTAAAGGTTAGATGGTTGTCTGAATGCCATACATACATCTATATCTTTATTTGTTCCGAGCGAGAATCCAATTCGCGACGAGTGGCGCAAAAGCCGATCGAACAGCCATCGTGGCTTCGTGGACTCTGTTCTATAATACTTACCAATAGGTAATAGTAGATTGTCACCAAAGGGGTAAAGCAGTATCTTACGTCACCGGCGGCATATTGAACCCTGAGCGTAACGAGGCATTCAATTAACTCCCGAGTGAAGCAAGGGGGCTATGCAGAGTCCTGACTTCCTGAGTAAAACGAGGGGTTCAAGCTGCCCAAGACGAAGACAGGCGTTATCCCAGAGGAGCATAGGTACTCTACATTTCACACCTGCGCCTCCTGCGAGACAATAAAAAGCCAGGGGGCTTAGACAAAGTAACAATTTAAAAACGATAACGAAGTTAGAAAAGACTAAAATGTATGAGATTGACATAAACCGCGCTAAGTCACGTGGTCAGTCGACTGTCGACATCGTTATCGTAAGTTGGTAGACAATGTTATAATTCGTAATGAAACCATAAAGAAACGAATTGCTATTGTGTTTATCCCATACAAATGCGTAGACAAGCAGCGCTTTCAGAGTTCGCCTTCGCCTCTATCGTGATCGCCAAAAAAGATAACGAAGGAACGCTAACGCTAGGAAATGTTTATCGATATCTCAGAGACGATGACGAATTTAGATATCGTTTCGCTACGAAGCGATGTTACTTTGTCTACAGGGCCAGGGCCAAAGAGTATAATAATAATATGGCCAGGGCTCACTGAAAATCACAGCACCAAACATCGTCTTTTGTTTCACATTATTTGAAATCGCGCCCTTTTTCTTTTTTTAGGGTTCCGTACCCGAAGGGTCCAAACGGGCTTCGTTTATTGTTGTCACTCACGCGTGTCCGTCTATCCGTCTGTCTGTCCGTCGTCTGTCACACAGGTTTTACAGCCAAACGGTTGGAGCTACAGTCTTCAAATTTTCTCAGTACCTGTATGCATCTTGTTGACACAATAAAGCCATACAAATAATCAAAAATTGGTACGGAACCCTAAATGTGCGAATTCAACACGCACTGGGCCGGTTTTTTTTGAGTTTTGATTATGATGGCCAGTTCGATTTTCAAACAAACCTCTTGTTGCCATACGGGCATTTTTTTACTTAGTTTTCCACGAATTTAACATTCCAAATTCAAATCACTTTACTCCTTATGGAGTTTCAAAGAACATTAACCTCCTTGGGAGGTAATCAAAGACTACAATAATACACCTACATTTGGGAGCGAATAAATCGAGCCGCTTCCTTTTTTCACGCATTATGGAGCATTATTTTCAGTATTATGGAACGCAGCGATTCGAAACATATAGGTATCGCTAAGGTATTAGACTATGAAAGGTTTCATAATCTAAGGCTAAGGTTATATAATAGCCATTACAATGAGGGTAGTTAGTTGTAAAAATTTCATTATAATTAAAGTTTAATAAAATTATCGCATTAAATTTGCATATGACATTTTAATTTTCTTGTGTTCTATTGTTTATTACTTAAAGTCTTTATACACCCGTATTTATAAAGAAGTAAACTAGATGTTTTTAAAGTATAAAGTAATCCCAATAAAATCATTATTTATTTGATCAAATGGGAATTACAAGCTTTTAGTATAAATATATACAAACTTATAAAATAATTAACTAACTGTATTATCAACAAAAACTCTTAACTAAATAAAACTTACAATCTGGCGTCAAAAAATTCCTCCGCATCGCTGTCTACTGGAAGTGTGCCCAAAAGACTGGCGGCATTGCCACGTTTTATGGCAATGCTTAACCTCTGGCCGAGGAAAAAGCCAGGCCTTGGGTCACGCGAAGTGTCAATAAGGCGTTTAGAAAGATCTTTAAATACTAAATGTGCACTTGGACCTCACGGCCCAAGGGTTTCAACCCCAAACGGCTCGAAAATGTAGCTACCGACGAGGTTGTTATATTTCCGCCGCTTGAGGTTCTCCGCAGCCGCAGCGGCAACACCAGCACAGCACGACGAACTAGGAAGATGAGATGGCGCAAGAGTATCGACACATGTAGCGTCCCACACTAAAGGCCTACCCAACTTCCACGGAAATAGCGACATACCGTCCGGTCTTTTACCATCGTCGCGAGCCAGACCATGTGGTTCTAATACAGCCGGAACGCCGCCGCGCCGGCGGTGACAAGAGCTCGTCGGATGACGTCGTTGATATTCGCGTGCCGCGCTATGCGACCAGCGCTTCGGCTGCATAGCAGGCCGTGGTGTCCAAGGCTGTTGACATCTTGGCCACAATGGCAGCGATGAGGAGAACAACAGGGAGCGCCTAGACGTAGGGCAACAGCGAGGCGAAAAGTAGTATCGTCGAACAAGATGCCTATGTTCAAAGACGGTAGTGCGTGAAGCCAGAGACCGACTCTTCCACAGCCAGCAGGCGGGCACGCTCCGCAGTAGTAGCAGATGTAGCAATTAGGTTTTCCTGAACTACTCTGCAGAGCGGCTCATCCCACCGTCTCTGGGAAGATGGGTAGTCGGGCGGATTTGTATTCGGGCAAGCGAGTCTCCAGGCATCCATAGCCTCGGTGCCACGGCACATCAAAATCAATAGAAGAAGCTAAGATATTCCTGATTAAATTCTCAGTGCCGTGAACCGAGGATATGAAAGCCGGTAAACTATTACTGGTAATTCTGCGGAAATTAAATTTTGTTAATTATACTCATATTGACGTATTATTGTTGTCTTTATCTGTGTCTGTAAAATCAAATAACTTTATAAAATGGATACTAAACCGACGGAAGCTGCCAAAGTTGTAGCTTTACTTGAGGCAGGACACGGACAACGTGAAGTGGCACGCAGACTTCATTTGAGTCGTTCAAAGGTACAGCGGGTATACCGCAGGTATCTAGAGACTCTTGTTTTGTTCGGTGACCTGGAACCGGCAGACTACAGAACGTGACTACAAATTAAGAACGTGACGACCGCTTTATTGCAACTAGGACAAAGACTAAAAGAACGAAATTTAACATCACAGAAACCGGCAACGCCCAAAATTAACTGTAGCTCATTGCCGATCTCGCCTGGAGTTTGCTCGAGAACACATTAATTGGAATTTAGAAGACTGGAGGTCAGTTTTGTTTTCTGACGAGTCGAGAATCTGTCTTTTAGCAATGACCGAAGTTTCTCTTTCTTTCACCAGGTCGTCATAGACGAACTGGTGAAAGATTTGCCCAATATGTTGCATTCGAGAAAACTGTAAGTTTTGGTGGTGGTTCTTGTATGGTGTGGGGAGAAATATCTCTAAACGGAAAAACGGAACTTGTCTTCGTCGACCCCGCTACCTATCGATAGGATTATTTTGCAGGATAAAATCTATCTAATAAACATTTGGTCTTAGATCATGAAATCTAGCATTAATTTTATTTTATCATCCATTCTAATATGAAAGACACGTAACGTTTTATTTTTATAGTTTTCGTCAGAACGCCTCGTCTCGGAAGGAAATGTGTATAGAACTATTATTACCAATAGGGATGTTTCCTGGGTATGAAAATAATAATTCTATTTAGTCCGAAAGTTAGATTATCAAAACAAAAAATATTGGACACTTAATTTTTTACTTTACCAAATCAATAAAAAATGCTAAAGATACAGATGAAAAAACTTTTTTACAAAAAAATAGAACCGACCAGAAACACCGACTTCCGAAATTAAAGTTATTTTGCTCTTTTTTTGGAAGTCGGTTCTATTTTTTTGTAAAAAAGTTTTTTATTTTTCACTTTTTAGTTGTGGTTCCCCATTAAACTGTGTTAACAATTCATAGACATACTGTCTCCAAAACCCATCATCAGATTTATATGAAATGTAAATGCGACCATTACGGAACGAACCCCTTTCGAACAAAAAAAAAAAAAAAGCAAATCCGTCAATATATGACGGAGTTATACCCGAATATACATATATATATCACCTCCTTCTTTTTGAAGTCGGTTAAAAATAAATAAAGCTTGCAAAAACTCATCAAAGTTCAGGAGTGGGGGCTCGTTACGCCACTTAGTGGTTTAAGTTGTCGCAGATCGTGACGTCACGCGAAATTTCAACGCACTGTATCGTCCTCATGTTTTGCTTACGTGACAGAAGTAAAAATACGTACTTATCCAATATTTTTTGTTATTCTACTTACGGACTAATTAGATCTTTTTAGGAAACTATCAAACTACCCTATTAAACGATTTTCTTATTCAAGTCTTCAACAAGGTACTTAGAGATAAATTAACAAACTTGTAGTTCATAACACTGATAACACATGTCTTTGGACGTTAGAGTTATAAGAAAATTATAACGTGTCTTTTAGTTGTTGAAAGTGAACAGTTCTAGTCTAGGTAACGTTGATTAAAACCCTTATGTGTACTAAACATCACACAATCATATATCTTGACAGACGAGTGTAAAACCTAATGTTTCTTAGCTGACGGACAGAGCCGTCATCTGAGATATCGTGCGGTGTTCCACAGGGATCGGCCCTGGGACCGCCTCTGTCGAACATCGGGTACGACTGGGTGCTGCGCGCCGACCTCCATAGCGGCGTCAGCGTAGTTTGCTACGTTGACGTCACGCTGGTCCTGGCGCAGGGGAGGTCGTACCAGGCGGCGGTTGACTTGATGTCACGCGGGGTTGCGACAGTCGTTGAGAGGATCCGGCAACTGGGACTCGAGGTGGCATTGCACAAGTCCGAGGCCATGCCGTCGGGTTCCCGGATAACGGTAGGAGATGTTCACATCGGCGTCGAGGGAACGATGAGGTACCTGTTTTTCGTCCTCGATAGCCGGTGGAACTTCGTCGAGCATTTCCGCCGTTTGACTCCCAGACTGGAGCGCCCCTAGTGTTGCTCTGAAGCGGCTCCTGCCCAATCGGGGGGGTCCAAACGCCTCCTGCCGGAGGCTCTACGCGGGGATCGTGCGGTCCCTGAGGCGGCGACCAGCTCGCCGGTTGAACGCGTCCCAAAGGGTCATGGCCATTCGGCCCCAGGATACCGCACGGTCTCCTGTGAGGTGGCGAGGCTCCTTGCCGGACTGTCGCCATGGGATCTGGAGGCCAAGATCCTTGCACTGCTCTGGGAGTGACGCGAGGAGGCCAAACGCCGGGGCGAAACTCTGCTGCCGCGACAGCTCGCGGCTCGGTGTACGGAGCTCCGGCAGGACCTCATGGCGACATGGAGACAGCGACAGTCGCAATCCAGCGCTGGGCACGCCACCATTGCGGCGGTAGTGCCCCTCTTTGAGGAGTGGCTGGAGAGGCGTCACGACCTTCGGCCTGACGCAGGTCCTCACCGGACACGGTTGTTTCGGGAGGTTCCTGCATCAGATCGGGCGGTTGGAAACGCCCGGGTGTTACCACTGCGTGGATCGCTCAGAGGGCACGGTGGAGCATACGGTGGAGGTCTGCCCCGCTTGGGCGGAGCACCGCCGTGTCCTCGTGGATGCGACAGGTGGCGGCGACCTCAGGCAGTCTCCGCCTTCTGCGAAGCAGTAGTGCTCGCGAAGGCGAGGCGGGACGCGTGAGGGAAAGCTCAACGGAGTGGCCCTAACGGCCCCGGCCGCTACCACTGCAGGAGAGGTACTGGGCGTACTGGGCGTAGGACGTCGCGAGACGATTTCCGGTCACCGTAGACCCGGGCTTGCGGACGGCGAGCAGTGGGTAGCTCGCCGTCCGATCAGCACCAGGCCCGTGAGTCGACGGCGCGTAGTGTTCCACGCGCGCCTCAAAGAGATGATTGTCATTGAGATGATTGTCAACCACCACTGACGGGGCCCATCGTGGCCGGTGCCTGCATGCCTAGCGGATAAATTCTGAAAATGAGTTACCGCACCCCTGGGCACTCAGGCAGGGAAGGAACATGGGTGGGTTTTAGTCAGTAAGAGTCTGACACGCCCTCCCGCTCCGCCTAGAGCGGGAGAAGTCATTTGATGATTTCCCGCCCCCCAAAAAAGAAAAAAAATGTTTCTTAGAGAAACTTTATCTTTAACATTGACTGTATCGACTAATAGTGAAATAAAATAGCGAGTTTATTAAAAAAAATAAACATTAACTTTAATTTTAAGCAGGTTCGATTCCCGGTTTAGGTAAGTTTTTCGAGAAATCTGTGAATGCAGCTTTGTTTCTTTTTGAATTTAAAGTGGTTTCCCATCAGGGCCTATTGATATTTTCATCAATACAACTCTTTCAGTTAGACTTGATGTCAAATGTATTTCATGAAATCATGACATTTGGCATCAATTCTAACTGAAAGAGTTGTATTGATGATTTTAATGATTACAGTTCTGTAAATACGTACTTGCTACGGCCGCGAATCATATTTTGACCAACATACCCCAGTAGTTACCCCAGTAGGTACTGGGCGTAGGACGTCGCGAGACGATTTCCGGTCACCGTAGACCCGGGCTTGCGGACGGCGAGCAGTGGGTAGCTCGCCGTCCGATCAGCACCAGGCCCGTGAGTCGACGGCGCGTAGTGTTCCACGCGCGCCTCAAAGAGATGATTGTCATTGAGATGATTGTCAACCACCACTGACGGGGCCCATCGTGGCCGGTGCCTGCATGCCTAGCGGATAAATTCTGAAAATGAGTTACCGCACCCCTGGGCACTCAGGCAGGGAAGGAACATGGGTGGGTTTTAGTCAGTAAGAGTCTGACACGCCCTCCCGCTCCGCCTAGAGCGGGAGAAGTCATTTGATGATTTCCCGCCCCCCAAAAAAGAAAAAAAATGTTTCTTAGAGAAACTTTATCTTTAACATTGACTGTATCGACTAATAGTGAAATAAAATAGCGAGTTTATTAAAAAAAATAAACATTAACTTTAATTTTAAGCAGGTTCGATTCCCGGTTTAGGTAAGTTTTTCGAGAAATCTGTGAATGCAGCTTTGTTTCTTTTTGAATTTAAAGTGGTTTCCCATCAGGGCCTATTGATATTTTCATCAATACAACTCTTTCAGTTAGACTTGATGTCAAATGTATGTATTTCATGAAATCATGACATTTGGCATCAATTCTAACTGAAAGAGTTGTATTGATGATTTTAATGATTACAGTTCTGTAAATACGTACTTGCTACGGCCGCGAATCATATTTTGACCAACATACCCCAGTAGTTACGGTGAAGCTTGTTAGAAATTAAGTCTGTGTCCAACTAAGGTCATCTATCAGCTTCAATTAACAATGATCGAAGTCTATGAAAATAAATCCATATTAAAAATGATTAATTTTAAAGGCAAATTAAGACAAATTGCAAAAAACGTAACAAAATATGAATTTCGCGGGCTACCCTGGAGCTTTCACCTTAAGGAAAATAATCTATCTTATGGATTGAAAGTGGTTTCCCTTCAGAGCCCATTGATATTTTCCACCCTGTATATATATATTATATTTATAATTTGGGTTTATGCCAGCCGAGGGACAATGGCTCAACCATTGTCCCTCGGCTGGCATAAACCCAAATTAGTAGTAGTGGTGGCCCAGTGGTAACGGACTTACAAGTTGTAGGTCGTCGTGAGTTCAAACCCAGGCAGGCGCTTTACTTTGTGTAAATTCATCACCACTGCTCTCAAAACGGTGAAGAAAAACATCGCGAGGAAACCGGCATATCCTAGAACCAAAAATTTAAATATATGTGACATCCACCAACTTGCAAAGGGCCCGCGTGGTGGATTACGGCCCACACCCTCTCACAGAGAGGATTCCGTGCCTCAGCAGTGAGGACATTAAAAGGCTGATGATGAGGGAAATTAGGACGCCACCTTTGCTCTCCGTCAATTGTGCGAGAAGTACAGACGTGTGCACAAGAACTTGCACATGGTGTTCATTGATCTTGAGAAAGCGTAAGATAGGGTACCTCGGGATGTGTTGTGGTGGGCCTTGAAAGGGAAAGGTTTGCCTGGGAAGTATGTAGAGTTGATTCGTACATTATGTACAGTAAATCTAGTACCTACGTCCGGTCGGCTGTTGGCAACACCGACGAGTTCTGTGTGACTGTAGGCTTGCATCAAGGGTTGACTCTAAGTCCTTACCTCTTCCTGTTGATTATGGACGCTCTTACGTCGGAAATACAGGAGGAGGCACCCTGGTGCATGCTGGTTGCCGACGACATTGTTCTTGTCGGTGAAGATGGACCTGAGATCCAGAGCAGATTGGAGAAATGACAACAGAAGCTGGCGAAAGTTGGCTTGAAAATCAGCAGAACTAAAACTGAATACATATGTTCTGCGATTTCAGCGGTCTCTCCAGTTCTGAAGCTATAGTGCTAAATGGCGCACTTCTCCCAGTCTGCTCCGATTTTCGGTATTTCGGTTCACTCGTGCAAAGCGATGGTGAAACAGATCGGACTGTTAAGCACAGAATTAACACTGGATGTATGAAATAGCGGCAGATCACCGGGACTATCTGCGACATCCCGCATTCCCCTTAAACTTAAGGGAAAGATTTATAAAACAATGGTCAGACCTGCTGTCTTGTATGGTTCAGAATGTTGGACCACAAAAGGGATGAAAAGCAATTGCATGCAGCTGAGATGAGAACGCTAAGAGCGTTATGTGGTGTTACGCGCATGGACAAAATTAGGAATGAGTATATAAGAGGAAGTCTGAAAGTGGCACTGACTGAAAAGTTGTGTGGAAATCGGTTGTCGTGGTATGGGCATGTGATGCGGAGGAATGAAGAAAATGTCGTATGGATGTGGATGGCTATAGGAGTAAGGGAAGATCAAAGAAACGATTGATGGACTGTGTGAAAGGGGATATGGGTTAAATGGGGGTGACTACAGAGGTGACGACTAATAGAGAAGTATGGAAGAAAAAGACATGCTGCACCGACCTCAAATAAATCGGGATAAGGGCAGGAAAATGATGATATATTATATTTATAGGTATTTATTATATTAAAGACCTTTATAGGTATGTATGTTTATTATTACTATATATTTATTTTTGTACCCGTTTTTTACTTTGTTTTTTTTTATGCACCTTTTTTATTTTAGATGGGTTTGCTCTTGACTCTAGTCTAGGTCAGAGGTGACAGAGACAAAGTCGACGATGGAGCGAGCTTACCCAGAAGAAGCCTGTTCACTCTAACTTTAAAGAGATTAGGGTTGTATGCATTCGGAAATACAGACGCAGGTAGAGAGTCCCACTTTTTTACTGTGCGCAAAATGAAAGACGTTCGGAAAAGCTTAGTGCGAAATCGTGGAATAGCAACAAGGTAGGGATGGTAACTTGCAGTGTGTCTAGATGTCCGTTGGTAGAAGAGGGCCGGTGTACATTTTGTAGAAGACCGACAAGCAGGCAACCTTGCGGCGATGCGCCAAGGTGTGAAGGTTGGCCACCAGTTTTTACGTCGCCAATGAGCCTCTTAGCTTTGCGTTCGACTTAGTCAAGCGCAGCAAGTTGGTATTTAGCTGAACCATCCCAGAGGTGGCCGCAATACTCCATGCAGTATCGGACTTGTGCTTTGTACAGGGTTAAAAGCTGTCCAGGCGTGAAGTATCGCTTCACTCTGTTTAGGATGCCAAGTTTTTTTGCCGCAGTTTGGGCTTTGTACTCAATGGTGGCGCCGTAGTTGAGACTAGATGTCAACTGCATGCCTAGGAGCTCGAGCCGATCTATAAGAGGAATAGATATACCCTGAAAAGTAGGAGTTTGATCGAAGCGACTCCTTTTTGCGGTAAAAAGACACGCCTGTGTTTTGGAAGCGTTAAAAGAGACCAGATTGTCATCACCCCATTTGGAGACAAGGCTTAAGGTCAAATTTGTTTTCTTTAACATGCATGGCCTCTCTCAAGGAAAAAACTTCATCCACGCCGGTTTTTGCGCCGGACAAGTATCTCTCTGAAACCGTACTGTCATCTGTGAACACAACAATACCTGGCTGAAGTAGGTCATTGATGTGCAGCAGGAAAAGAGTTGCAGAGAGAACAGACCCCTGAGGAACTACGGCATCAATAGCCATGAGGTCAGAGGAGCAGCCGTCAACGACTACTCGGATCGAACGTTCACTACGGAAGTCTGATATCCAGGTACATAAATCAGCTGGGATGCCATAAGCACGAAGCTTGCTGAGTAGACTCGCGTGCCAGATCCTATCAAAGGCCTTCGAGATATCAAGCGATACAGCTGTGTTTCTCAATGGCTTCGCCCCAGCAGTGCGTGGCATACACAAGAAGATCACCAGTTGACCGTCCCCGGCGAAAGCCATATTGACGGTCACTGAGGAGATAATTGTCTTCAAGGTATGTTAGCAGCTTACTGTTAAGTACCCTTTCCATAACCTTGCACTGAATGGAGGTAATGGCGATCGAACGGTAATGAACAGGGTCTGCACGGTTGCCCTTTTTGGGCACAGGTACAATTTGCAAGCTTCCAGCATTTTGTCACTGTCTTTTTATCAAGAGAGAGGCGGCACTAGCGTGTCAGCACAGCACGAGACAGTTCAGGTGCACACTGCCTCAACACTCTCGCTGGAATGCCGTCAGGCCCGCTGGCCTTGTTCACGTCAAGATAGCACAATACTCTTCGGACCTCTTTAATGTGGACTGCGACCTCCGGCATCGAAGAGTCACAGCGCGGTACAGTTGGTGGTTGCTTCGAGCCAGCGTATAAACGTGAATTGTTTGCAAAGAGATACGCAAATAAATTTGCTTTCTCACTTGCAGAGTGAGAAACCAAATTTATTCTCCTCCCACCACCCTTGGTGGACTGGTAGAGAATGCCTAAGGCAGTAAGTCCGCCTTTGTACCTACTTTTGTTGCATAAAGTGTTAATAAATAAAATAATTAAAATAGCGAAATGCAATATTTTTACCCAACTTTACAAAACTGCGTATATTTCGGAAACTAAATGCCCCTAACTGGACCCTTTTTGCTTGAGTGCCCAGATTTAGCACCAATGACGACACGGTTAGCGCCACAGAACGGCGGGGCTTAACTGCACTTGCCTGGGTTCGCGTTACATTGCGCGCAATAAAACATAGTCTTTTTTTTCAGACCTAAAAATAAAAGTCGTTTCCTTGCAATATTTTTTGCGCAAAACTACTTTGTTAGATGTACCTACAGTATGCGTAGTTGACGGCTATGTGATGTCTTTTTACACCCTGTATGTGTGATTTTGGGTACGCTGGTTCCGGTACTAATGAAGCGCTATGCGATTTGTACTATTTTTTCTATTCTGTGGTTGGTGCAGTGGTTTGATTCCCGCAGAGAACAAATATTTGTATGTCCTACAGATATGAAGTTGCCTATGTGATTTTAATGTTTGTAACCGCACCCACGATACAGAAGTAATTCCAAGAGTGAGGCAACGTTTTTAAAAAAAAGGGCCACGCACAGTGTAGGGTTCCGTAGTCGCCCAATATAACGCTTTAACATTTTAACGGCTTTGGGGCTTTATGTTTATTACTATGAAGATGTGAATTGAGTTCACGGTTTTACGGACATTAGGCACTGTCCGTTCAAATTAAAAACGAAAAAAAAAGATTTAATTTTTCCAAAATTTTACATGTAAACGTACGTAGTAAGCCCGTTTTAAATTTAAATAAGTAACTTACAAGTTCACCTAAGTATTTTTTTTTCAGAGGATTTTGTGATTTGTACGAAATCCAAGTACTTACCTACGTACATTTTATAAGTTGGGTGACTATATGTCTTCTTAAACTAATATAGAAACCGCAGTTAGCCGTGATGGTGTTCCTTCAAAGTTCGTTACCTTATCAATGACTATAATTCTCTTTGTTCGTTATATTATTATATAGTTTATAATACTACCATCACGAATGTTGACAGATTTTCAAGCCAACGCGGCTGGTTTAGCTTTTAGTGAAGGGGGAACTCGAACAAAAAATATCACTTTAAAGTTTAATATTTCGCAAACGAATCACTGAATCGAAAAATAGTCTCGAAAACCTCGCAATGATTTTGAAAGACCTCTCCAACGATACCTATCCTACAATATAGGATTATAGGATAAAAGTGAGGAAAAAAAATCATCCCCACTTTAGGTGCATGTACGGGAGCTACCATAAAAAAATCTTTTTCAAAAACTTATTTTTCGGCGTGTAAGTCTAAATAATTATTATAAGTACCTACTCATACAAAATTGCAGCTTTCTTGTACTAACAGTCGGACGGACAGACCGAAACTATAAGACTTTCCTTGTTAGGACTAAAAATGGTACTTATCTACGTACTATGCATAGTTTCCGGCAATAAAGCAAATGCTAGTAACTTTTCCATTAAGTATAAAGACGTAACCTGCTGTCGTAAAAGGCTGGATCATATAAGAGCACATCCTGCGCGCTAACTGATTATAACATAATTAAGTTACACTAAACCTTAGTATAAATATGGACAGAACGGAAACTACGAACAAACGTTCGAAACGGCACACTCACACAGACGCGCGCATCTACGCTAGCCCTAAGCGATAGTCGCGGTGCGCGCAGTTGCGGCTGCCGTGTCGAGACGAGTGCCCGTGTTATCTCCTGAGCCACGAACCGTTTTAAAATGCCACGAGCATATTGCGCAGTGTACTGTTGTATGAATTCGGCTTCTTCAAATCCGGGGTTTTGTTTTTTAAACTCCCTGCTGATCTTGAAAGGTACCTAATAATGATTATGATATTATGAAAAATAAAGACGTTTTTTAAAATGTTAATGGTTTTTCATTTACATCACACGCATTTTCAGGTTGAAACGCGGTAAGGTGCGCTGCCGCAGGGTTAACTAGTTATCGGCTGAGCGCCGCGCATTTTGACTTCACTTTAACACCCTCGAAAACCATGAAAATTTTTGCGTGACGTGAAAAAAAAAGGGTACGGGCCTTTGTGGGATATCTTAAAGTTTTTCAAATTGCGCGGCAACTTTGAAGCATCTTCCATAGAATTTTTTTCCAAACATTAACAGTGACAACCCTAGCTCTCTAATGGAGCATAGGTAATTATCTCAACAAATAGGCTTAGTTTCCATACTGTCCATATTTATACTGTGACTAAACTTTCCATTATCACCGATCTGTTAGTGTACGTACGCGCAGCGGAATGTTGTTGAATTTAAAGATTTTAATTATGCAGATATTTAGTGTATGACGTCGTATAATTGTGTATGGTAAAAAAAAATTTGTGCACGCAACCATTGTGGAGAAATTCACCAAAAACTGATTCCGCTGGGCGAACGTTGTCCTGGCGGAACTTTTTTTAATCCATTGACTTTAGAAGAAAAGAGATGTGTCCAAAAATTAGTGTGTATTTGTGTGTAATTGTGTATGTATGAATAAAACTAGTGCATGCATAAACTTCGGAGAAATTCAAGTTTCCGCTACGCGAACGTTTGGCCATTAGCTAGTTTTCATATAAAGCGCTTACATAGAGAACTGTAGATTTTTATATACGTTGTTTTGAATTTGTTTATATTTGTTTAAAAAACAGATTTAGAAAAAATCGTAGGGCTTAAAAGATAAAAATATAAACGTAAAATACGCTTATTAGGTCTTAGTTCTTAAAGTATGCACTTTGGGGTCTAGATTTTCACGTTAATACAAACCTTGTAAGTGTCTGCAACATGTTGCCAAGTATCAATGATGTTCCGTTAGTAACTAAAGAGTTATAGGATAAATTTACCATGAACAGATCACTGTTTACAAAGCAGTCAAATATCACGACGTTCTGAAGGAATTGCATGGTAATATGTATGTCAATAATTAGTGTATTCATTCAACTATTCTTATGCAAAATTTCATGTCATTAAATTCAGTAATTAAAGAAAAACAATTATAATACTGACGAAGCATCGAAAACCTACATAACCCGACCAAGTTCGGATGGCTACCAAAAAGCGGCCGTGCCATATATCTAAGAAACGTTCTTAACCTTCCAATATAGTATTTATTAATATGGTACAGTTGCGTACACAAGCGTTAGGAAAAAGTAAAACAATTGCATTTCTTGAATGAAAAATATTTTTTTAATAATAACCATAAGACATTATTATATCGACGCCATGCGTCAAGTTAATGTGACCGAGTTGTACTAACACACACAAAATTTCAATTCAAAAACCGATTAGGTACACAAATTAAACTCTATATCAATAGACCTAAGGTCTAATTTACAACAAAATTGCAACTAAATGAGCAAGTTCCTGTTACTCGGTTTATCCTTACCCAGGAAGGTGGTGATCTTGTTCTGGAAGTTGTTCCAGGTTGCCGAGGAGTTGACGATCTGTGAGAGGCCCACATACGTATATCATTACATGTAGGTAATAAACATAAGGTGATTATTTAATAACAATATTTCTTTTCAACATTTCGTTATAATGTGGTCGGTCGTTTAGTAGTTTAGATCTATTCAGTAGTTTGTCTTTAACCAGGAAAAACATCTACTTTGTTACGATTATATTATAATATATGTCTTGTATAATTTATTATTATAAATTTAAGTAAATAGATATAGAATAAGATCAATCAGTAGATATTAACTTGGGTTTATGGTGTCTGTCCAATGTTAACATAACACAATTATTATAATTTATCTGCCTTATAAACTACCTACGTAAATGAATAAGTCTATAGCTATTAATTTATTATAAAATCTTACCTTATATCTGTTATCAGCTTCTCACTATCATTCACTCAATATTCCTACTACATAATTATGTTATGCTTCACTGTTACACTATAACATTAATAACACACTTTGTCAATATTATTATTACAGAGAATTGGCGATGCATAGCAAAACAACAGCGCATACGCACATTGTCCTTGACTGCACATTTATTTGTTTGTGACTGGGGATGAAACAAAATCAGGTTCAAGTTCAACAGTAAACGAATACGCGCGAAAACATATTGCCCTCTCTTTTCTTCAAGGATGACAGTACCGTTTCAAGCGGGAAGCCGCCTATCGCTCGTTGCGCGCAGCGCGTTGTCTATTTTTTCACACAAGAATATTTTTGATCAATTCATAACTACAATACTTAGACTATTTAACTAAAGGATTAAGCGTACCGAACTTCGAACAAAATAATTCTGCATATTTTGGTGGGGTGCGGGGGAACACGCTTACATACATAAGAAAAAAAAAACGATTCAAGAAGTAGTTTTTTTTAAGTTATTAGATTGTTTGATCCACTAAAGTTGCAAAGGGGAACGCTCGTGCATGCCTAGTCTATTGGTTAAATAGTGTAATAAGCTACAATATGATAAATATTTACCTAAACAGTAGTACATACTTACATGTGGTAAATATTTAATTTCCCTAAGGGGTCTATAGTTAGAATCCTGATCCGTGAAATCTTCAATAGAAATTAGCTGTATGAATTTATTTATTTATTTAACACTTCACACACATACAAGTACAGAGGCGGACTTAATGCCTCAGGAATGAATTTAAGGATGAATTTTATTTGTCTTAAATAATATATTTAGATTATATCTCAAGTCTCAAGCGCATACTTAAATAAAGTACCTACGTAAATAGTACCTACTTTCTGTCATAGTCAAATACATTTAAAAAAGTAGGTGTACAAAAATAAATGCCCTATAAATTATATCGAAACAACAATTGTGTTATCACCTATACCAATTAAATACCGGTATTATACTGTAAATTTTGGGATGTTACCTAAATATATTGCACGGCCGCTTTTTTGTAGCCATCCGAACTTGGTCGGGTTATGTAGGTTTTCGATGCTTCGTCAGTATTATAATTGTTTTTCTTTAATTACTGAATTTAATGACATGAAATTTTGCATAAGAATAGTTGAATGAATACACTAATTATTGACATACATATTACCATGCAATTCCTTCAGAACGTCGTGATATTTGACTACTTTGTAAACAGTGATCTGTTCATGGTAAATTTGTCCTATAACTCTTTAGTTACTAACGGAACATCATTGATACTTGGCAACATGTTGCAGACACTTACAAGGTTTGTATTAACGTGAAAATCTAGACCCCAAAGTGCATACTTTAAGAACTAAGACCTATTAAGCGTATTTTACGTTTATATTTTTATCTTTTAAGCCCTACGATTTTTTCTAAATCTGTTTTTTAAACAAATATAAACAAATTCAAAACAACGTATGTAAAAATCTACAGTTCTCTATGTAAGCGCTTTATATGAAAACTAGCTAATGGCCAAACGTTCGCGTAGCGGAAACTTGAATTTCTCCGCAGTTTATGCATGCACTAGTTTTATTCATACATACACAATTACACACAAATACACACTAATTTTTGGACACATCTCTTTTCTTCTAAAGTCTATGGATTAAAAAAAGTTCCGCCAGGACAACGTTCGCCCAGCGGAATCAGTTTTTGGTGAATTTCTCCACAATGGTTGCGTGCACAATTTTTTTTTTACCATACACAATTATACGACGTCATACACTAAATATCTGCATAATTAAAATCTTTAAATTCAACAACATTCCGCTGCGCGTACGTACACGATCTGTTAACGAAGCCAAGCGTTTTAAACAGTGCAAAAATTCACGATGAATCTCTTCGTATTTGATCGGTGGTAACTCAGAACTGGTTAGCCAGGAACCAACTCTCTTCTAATTCCTAAGGTTTAACGGAATCACTAACGAGCTGCTTCTAGGCGACTCTATCTTCGGCTCTTTTCAGGCCAATGGTAGCTGTGTGTCCCATTACCTCTTTACTGGTCTGACCAGCGAGTAGGTGAACGCCCGAGCGGTCTTTTTAACCGACTTCGAAAAAGGAGAAGGTTCTATGTTCGGCTGTACCTATATATGTTTTTTTTCAAATGTATGTCCACCGATTTCTCTGTCATTTGTGGACCGATTTTCAAAATTAGTTTTGTATCCGAAAGAACGAAATTGCTTCAGCACTTTTTGAAAAACTGAACAAAAACGAAAAATATGTATAGTTAGATGACGTTTTGGGTTTCTCCAATTACGAGTATGTTTAAATTTCACGTTCCATTTTATTGGGGTTTTTAGTTCTGGAATATAACAACTAAAAAGTGAAAAATAAAAAACTTTTTATAAACAAAAAACAACCGACTTCCAAAAAAGAAAATACACTAAAAATTAAAAAATAAGTTTATATTCGGCAGTCGGTGTCAAAAAACGAAGAAATAAAATACAAACACCGACTTCCGAAATTAAAGTTATTTTTTAATTTTTAGTGTATTTTCTTTTTTGGAAGTCGGTTGTTTTTTTGTAAAAAAGTTTTTTTTTTCAGCCAGGTAACAATCTCAGTTTATTGTTGTTAGTTAGGAGGATTAATCAGCCTTATATTATAAAACTCGCTAATAATATGCCTACTTTAACTACTGAGTATCGTACTCTAAATTAAAATTCTCCATAGATTTTTTTTTTAAATTAAGAACCTGCTAATCAGTGTACTAATCGCATGCTTAATCCTTCTTCTCTCACGGGATAGGTGCGGTGTGAAAAAACAGAACGCCGACAGAGCACGTGCTAGAACTTTTAGCTGGTGCATGTTGTTGTTTATGGATTTATTTCAGTTTTGAGTGCTTGAAAGGAATTGAATTTTATTATTATGTATGTCGTACTCTCCCTGATTAAAAATATTGATTGAAAAGTATTGGGAATCAGTCAGTCACCCCATGTAAACTGTATATCTATATATACATGAAAAAGAATTGAAAGTATTCAAAAGTATTCAAACTTCATCATTTTTAATCCTTTTCAATCGATATTTTTAACCAGGGCTAAGACACAGAGTTCAATAAAAATATTAGTTGGAGACTTAGTCTACTTTTATTATTTTCCATTATCATTCCAATTTTCCAAGTATAAAATTAAGATTGAAAACGCGATTTTTATACCCTTAATGGAATATTATTCCAAAAATTTTTAGTTAAATGTCTATAATGTGAAAAAAAGTTTCACTTTTACCGTGGTTTCATGAAACCACACAATCCTTTTTTATTTGAATATATTATAATAACAATGACGATTCAGGAGGCTCTCGTTCCAAACGCCTCCTGCCGTAGGATCTACGCGGGAACGTGCGGTCCATGGCCCTTTACGGGGCACCGGTGTGGACGCGCTCCATGACGCGGCGACCAGCTCGCCGGTTGAGCGCGTCCTAAAGGGTCATGGCTATCCGGCTGGTGCGGGGATACCGCACGGTCTCCAGTGAGGCGGCGAGCCTCCTTGTCATGACATGGAGAGAGCGATTGTCGCAACCCAGCGCTGGGCGCCGTCGCGGCGTCGGTGGCGTCACCATTGCGGCGGTAGTGTCCCTCTTTGAGGAGTCGCTGGAGAGGCGCCACGGCGTCCTTTTTTTTTTGTACACTTATCCTCAAAGGCGTAGACAGGATTGTGTTAAAGGGGGGCAGGCGACGAAAAATCAAGAATATATAGATTCATGCTACACATGCAGTGGGACAACATTCAACCGGATAAGAATGTCACCGACAGTCTAGAGTCCCAATGTTCACCAGCTCTCATATAGTAGACAAAGCTCACCTCGACGTTGTGGATGCTTAAATCGAACGTAGAGCTTCCCCCCACCCTTCGAAGATCCTGATGATCCCCTGCCCTGTCACTCCAAACGAGGTTCGAAGGTACCTATCACCAACAGGTGTCCAAATTTTTCCCCATCCAACTCAGTTTACTAATTTTCCACGATAAAAACTACGAGAGGCTTATTATAAAGAGTTATATTCACAACGAGTCAACGAGCAATTTGGTTTTGGCTCGTACACTTATGCATCCAACAAGTTCACCGCATCGTAGAGCACCTAAGCGCTGGTTTCCAGCGTAACGCAGTGACGAGCGTCTTGTTCTTTGACATAGTGAAAGCTTTCGACAAAGTCTGGCACAAGCCATCGTACCAATTTATAAACTTTAACTTCTGCCAGTAGCTTCGCCCGCGTGAGGATGCAACAGCGAGCAATAGATACAAGCTCGACAATTTTAGCACCCTATGTGCTAAAATTCAGCTCATCGAAAGACGTCCACTACTGGACATAGGCCTCCCCCAAGTGTCTCCACAACGACCGGCCCTGTACGTCTCGCATCCATCGGATTCCTGTGACTCTCAACAGGTCATCGTTCCACCTTGTGGGAGGTCATACAACGCTGCGTATTTCGCTACGCGGTCGCCACTCCGGATTCTTTCAGCCCATCGACCATCTGTTCTGCGAGCGATGTGTCCTGCCAACTACCACTTAAGTTTGGCGATTCTTCGGGCTATATCGGCAACCTTGGTTGTCCTGCGGATATATCAATTCCTGATTCGATCACGCAAGGAAACTCCAAGCATCCGATCCAGGAGGATAAGTTTCGAGGTCTGGACTGAAGTCGGACCGACATGGTGGCGTTTTCGTACAAACACATTAGCCAATTAGTGATGAGGCCAAGCGTTTATACAGGAAGCGGCCCACTGAGGAAAACTGGGACCTTTATAAGAAGATGCGAACTTCAATCCAACACAAGTATGGCAATTTTTAAAGACTCTTGGTATTAGCAAAGTCTCTAGCAAGAGTTCTCCTGATAAAATAGACCTCAATGTACTTAATGCGCACTTTCCTACGTCACCATTTTACTCGAAAACGATTTAATCTTCAACTCTCAAAGATCTTTCCAATATTCCTTTGCCAGCAAATACATCTTCCTCTTTCCACGTAATTACTGAGCTGCCAATCCATCTCCACTTTAACCCCATGACGATGGCGTTCAGCTCCAAATCTTGCTACCTATTTTGAGAGAAATAGTTCCTTTTGTAACTAACATAGTAAATTTTTCTCTACTGGCTATGGAAAACAAATGTCTGACAGTGTGGTTTTACTGGACTTCAGCAGTGCCTGTAACTCGGTTGACTTTGACATCCTCTTAGGAATCCTTTCCTGCATTAATGTCTCTGCACCAGTAATTGAGTAGTTGTAATCTTATTTTCGGGGCCGCTCGCAGTCTGTTCGGTTTGATGAAGATTCCTCTGAATGGTGTCATTTGACTGCGGGTGTACCTCAGGGTGGCATCCTCTCTCCTCTTCTTTTCTCAGTTTTTATAAACGCTATCACTAAGGTCCTAACTATCATCTCTTTGCAAACGACTTCCAGTTATATCGTCACTTTAAAGTTGGTGAACTCGCTGGGGCTGTGGATGCTATCAATGATAACCTTGAAAATATCAACAAGTTAGCTAAATCCTTTGGACTCTTACTGAACTCAACTTAGTTACGAGCGCTCATTATTGGTGGCAGATACATGCTCAGCCTTTTAGATCACCAGTCTCTTCCGTCAGTAGTGTACGAATCGGTGCCCATGTTGTACTCTAAAAAAACAAGCGACTTCCAAAAAGAAAATACACTTAAAATTTAAAAATAACTTTAATTTCGACAGTCGGTGTTTGTATTTTATTACTTCGATAATTGCCACCGAATTCCGAATTTAAAGCTATTTTTAAATTTTTAGTGTAGGTAAGTATTTTCTTTTTTGGAAGTCGATTTTTTTGTAAAAAAAAGTTTTTTATTTTTCACTTTTTAGTTGTCCCAGAACTAAAAACCCCAACAACATGGAACTACTCGTAATTAGAGGAAACCAAAACGTCATCTATGAATACACATTTCGTTTTTGTTCAGTTTTTCAAAAAGCGCTGAAGCAATTGCGATAAAAAATTATATGGGACCACCTAGGAAGTATAACCCTTTTAAACAAAAAAAAAATCCAAATCGGTCCAGCCATCTTTGAGTACTCGGGGAACATAAGTAGGTATAAATAGTAGTAAAAAAAAATATTAAAAAAAAGGTTCCGACGAATTGAGAACCTCATCCTTTTTGAGGTCGGTTAAAAAGCGCTAAAAACCTAGGCGTTCATAAATAGACACTAACCTCTCTTGGGAGGTTTATATTGCTGATGTTAGTAAAAGGGTCTTCTACTCTTTTCAGTCTCTTAGTCTCCATTTCTTACCATTTCACACTAAGGTCACTCTTGGTCAATCTCTTCTCCTACCGCTAATAGACTATGCGGATCTTTCTAGATGCAACGGAGGTATTCCTAAAGAAACTAGAACGACTGCAGAACTTGTGCATCCGCTTCATTTTTGGCTGCCGCAAATACGACCATGTGTCGGAGTTTCGGACCAGATTGGGATGGCTGCCAATTCGGCGTCGGCGAGATATCTATATCCTGTCTCTTCTCTATACTATCCTGCACAATCTTAATACCTCTCAATACCTGCGTAAACGGTTTGAGTACTTCATTCCGAGGGGTAAAGCCTGTCGCACTGCCAATTCTCTTCTCCTACATACTCTGCGTCACACTTTTTGCCGCTATCTTGGCTCCTTTTCTGTAACTGCAGCGCGTCTTTGGAACTCTCTCCCACATTCCCTACGCGACAGTCCTTCAGTTCAGTCTTCTATTGTACACTGGGTCCTACCCTCAAAAATGTGATCTCTTTCTGCTTAAGAAAAAGTATGGACTTCTCTAGTAACATTAGTAATTACGAATGCGTTCAAAGTTAGATATTTTAAACTGCGTTCTATTAATTAAAGTAGTATTTTTTAAAGGATTATCTTGATTTCCCTGCTTTTAAAAATAAAGTGATAGTATCCAATAATTACATTAACAATGCACATATTGATGACAGTCTCATCTTGCGACTAATTACTGTTTTTTCTTAGTCCAAAGTTACCATTTTTCTTTAGCGAACGAAAATTTAGCTAGGAATAATATTATAATAGGCTTTCTTTTTTACTTATTTTTTTATTGTGTTCTGTATTGCATTGAATGCCAGCGGGGTGTAATTGCACCCCCTTGCACCCCTCTCTCGGCCACATGAGCCTACACAAGTAAAGAATGGAACCATTTGGCACACTGGGTATCAGACTATTGGGCTTCTCACTTAAGGCCTACGCACAGCGGGACGGAATGGCAGAGGGTTTTGCCACCAGTCAACGTACACTAGCCGCTTAGATACTGTAGCATTCCGGCGACCTACCAAGACATCCCACGACGTGCCGCGTCAAGCCGAAGTATGCCTCAAAATAAATACGTGTGAAGTGGGTGGCACTGCCTTATCCCGCGGCATGTCACGGCGTCCTTCGGCGTGCCGTTGTATACTGCAGTGCGCTGTGGCATCCCGCCGCGGGATCCCTTAGCGCGCTCTCCAATGCCGTGTCAAAAAAGAAGTTATTTTGCGTTTTTTTTTATAGTAAAGTTATGCCCGAATTGATAGCCCCAAAAACATGGAATTTGAACATAATTGGTGAAATTAGGGTGTATCAGAGTAAATTGTACAAGTCTGTGTCATGCATCAGAGCGTACCTATCTGCGTGATGTTAGGTTATGAAGTGGTGTAAACAATAAACAGACATGCGATTGCAGCAATTCCGGAAGGTTTACAATCATTTATTGAAGAGACCCACTGACTATCTATGAAGCTGTTCATCAGATCTTCACCAAATTTAAATGAGACCCTTTCAAACAAAAAAAGAATTTTTCAAATCGGGCATGGCGTCTTCGAGTAATCGAGGAACATACATAAAAAAATACAAAAAAAAATGTTTTTTTTTTTTTTATCAAAATTGTATTTTTTTAATTTCGGTTAAAAATGCCTTTCGATGCCACTTAATCAATTTAAAACATTGGCATTTATGTCGTATTCCTACTAGATAAGTTTGAATGTCCTTTGGTAAAAATTTAAATCCTCTGCCATTTCGTCCAGGGCCGGTGTGCGTAGCCCTTTAGCGTAACCTTTTCAGAAATAAAACAATCCAATATCTCATATTGATTTATTAATATACGAGTATACTTTAAAGATTCAACATTTCATAAATCAATAAAGACGTTCTGAGCCGAACGTAATCGAACCAGGTTCAACCACAGAGTATATTTTTTTTTTTTTAAATAACTAACTTATTCGGGCAACGAAAACTTTTGTCACATTTGAAATTAGGTTCTTATATAGCTGTTTGCAGTTCATTTTGATGGTTAAAGCGTTTATCGTTTTGGTTTTTTATCATAATTTCACAAAGATAATCATGTTCAGAGACTTTCTCTTGTGGCTAGATGTAAGCTAATGTTAGTAAGTTGAAAAATAATTTTCTTAGGCCTCTGTTTTTATTATGTATCAAGTAATGCATTTATTATTATTATTATGATAAATCCAAACTTTTGACATACAAAATGAACTGTGTAAGAGATACAATATTATCTAAATAGTACATATAAATTACAACTAATTAGCTAAAGTTAGGAATCATTTCAACTTCTTTACCCTTCCTCCTTTAGTTTTTGATTTGACGACTCCTTTGAACTGTTTCGATGTTACAACCTTTTTCCTGTAAAAAAAAAACAGTTGTATTAATTGCAAGATGTTTGTAATGCAAGACGAACAGAGAAATATTTTAATCTAAGTAAAATTCATCGCACGCGTACAACAAAAACAACAATATTATGCTTCTCCATTGATATTTTTGAGTTAAGAACTAATCACATGGTTTTTTTTCTTTAGTTTTGGCTTCGCACGGTTTTTGCATTTAGCCAGTGTCAAGTTAAGAAAATATTTAGTTTTAGATACAGAATACTGTCACTTCTTTCCCGTTCGAATGCAGATATGATGTAACATATTCTAATATTTTTGCAGTATTTGGCAGCAAATGAGTCTCGAGTCGGCCTTCTCGGCAAGCTTCGCTAAGGTACTCAATACTACTACTACTAAACTACTCAGCTTTATTTTACCAAGATCGCGCCTGTTTCAATGATTCCTTATTGTCTAGTTGCGTAGACACTTGAGACACAAAACTACACCAATTTTACATCACAATATCCACTAGGAATCAATTTGCGAATAATTAAAACAGCAACTGAACTTCACTCGAAAAAATTCCGCCAAAAACCCCCCCACATGGTTATTATTTAGAAGAAGAGTTCCTGGAAGGACTTGGGGTTTGCCCAACAGTGGGACAGTGAAGGCTAGATAAAAAAAAATAGGCCATATGTAGTTTTTATCCTTAAACAGGAGAAGGTTCTATGTTCTACTGTATGTATCTTTTTTATGTCTGTTCACCAATTTCTTTGCCAACTCTCGAGCGATTTTCAAAGTTCTTAACTTTTATTCGAAGAAGAGTAAAATGTTCTCGTGAGGTGGTGGAATTTGGTGAGGATGTGATGAAAAACGTCGGATATAGACAATGGAATTCTTCAATAAATCATACTAAATCTTCCGGGATTGCTGCAATTGCATTACTGTATTAGAAAAACGCTTTGATGAGTTATTTAACAAATTTAACACATTCTCAAAGATTGGACATTTTGGGAGTTGGACATTTAGACCCTGAACGAATCTAGAGTACGGAACCCTAAAAAAGTGGGGACTTTTTTAAGGTTCCGTACTCGAAGGGCCAAACGGAGCCTTATTGCTGTCACTCGCATGACCGTCTGTCCGTCGTCTGTCACACAAGTTTTACAGCCAAACGGTTGAAGCTACAGTCTTCAAAATTTCGCAGTATAAGCATCTTGTTGACCCAAAACCATACAAATAGTCAAAAATACATTTGGTATGGAACCCTAAATTTGCGAAGTCCGACAGGTACTTGGCTGGTTTTTTTGGTGTATGTAGTGATACCACATATTACCACGCATTTCAGAGAAAAAAAGCCTAGCAGAAAAATCCGAAAGCATTTCTAAATGGGAATAAAACTTTGGACCCCTCACGCAACAGCTGCCTTCCAGCCATTATTAGCCAACGAACCAAACTAAAACATTAGTAAAATAACAGTGTTATGTGAATGTCAATGATTTATGTCATTATTCCACAACGGAATGATGTTTTTCTACTCCACTTGGCACAGTGCCAAGCCAAACTAGACGAAGTTCATGAAAATCGGCTCAGTATTTCCGGAGAATCCGACGCGACATACAACTTAATGGTGTTATTTTTGTATCTATGTTTGTGTGAATGGGACCTTTACAGCGACCTAGTTTTAGCTGTGTGGATTTGGGGCAATAGGCTAATAAAATCTATTTAGTCCATCGGTACCAAAAACCGGCCAAGTGCGTGTCGGACTTCGCACATTTAGGGTTCCGTACCAATTGAGGGAATATCAATGAAAAAATCTGATTTATCAATATAAACATATAACATGGTTTAAAAGAGTGTCCATGGAGTTTCATGCACGTTCTTCTCCATAGAGATCTACGCCTTGGAATTTGCAATTAGCTTCATCTTTCTTACTGATCGACTTATTGACAATTCAAAAGTGCCTGTACTTGGTTTATTTGAAATATGCTCTGAATTAGAATTATCATTTGTTAGTCAAATATAATAATAATAAACATTATCACCAAATTTCAAGTTCATAGGTCAATGAGAAGTTAAAAAATCCTCGGAACAAGATGATTCTTTCGATAACAATAGTACTGTAAAGTTTCATCAAAATCCGTTCAGTAGTTTTTGCGTGAAAGAGTAACAAACATACATCCTCACAAACTTCCACATTTATAATATTATTTATTTAACAACAATTTATGTACACACAGAACAGACAGGAATGAAACCGAAAAAAAAAAAGTTATTATGTACAAAGGTAATGCTTATTTCTAATGAAATCTCTTCCAGCATACCTGCGAAAGGAGAGTTGAAAAAAAAAGGGAAGTAGACACCGTGTGGTAAAGTAATAGGAAAAAAAGAATACATAAAACAAAAAAAAAAAGTTAACAATGAAATAAAATAACATAAATGCAAACATATACCATAATATAATAGATACAAATACATATATAGGCCAAAATATTAGTAGGTGGCACTAGTCGATATTTTGTCCATACAAAGAAGGATGGCCAAATCGTACCCGACAACGAAACGATGGCCTCCCAATACGCCATATTTATGAAAAATACCCTTATTTTTTAAGGTCATAGAAAACACAAGAAATATCTCAATAAGTAGCCACAAAAAAAAGTTATCCAATTTTTTTGTTTTTGTAACTTTTTCTAAATTATTTAGAAGAAATAGTTTCAGAACGCACCTCTTTTTTTTTTTTTTTTTTTGGGGGGTGGGAAATCATCCAATGACTTCTTCCGCTCTAGGGTGGAGCGGAAGGGTGTGTCAGACTCTTACTGACTAAAACCCACCCCTGTTCCTCCCTGCCTCGAGTGCCCGGGGGCGAGGTAACTCTTTCGAATTTATCCTCCACCCCCGGGCAGGCACCGGCCTTGGCAGGCCCCTACACTTTGCTGACAACTCTTTGAGGCGCGCGTGGAACACTACGCGCCGTCGACTCTCGGGCCTGGTGCTGATCGGGCGGCGAGTTACCCACTACTCGCCGTCCGCAGGCCCGGGTCTACGGTGGCCGGAGATCGTCTCGCGGCCCCTGGCGTCTCCTGCGGCGGTCGCGGCTGGGGGCGCTAGGGCGACTCTGCCTCTGTTGAGTCTCCCTAACGTGTGCCGCCTCCCTCTTCGCGAGCATTACTGCTTCGCAGAAGGAGGAGACGGCCTCCCATTCCCTCTCGCTCCGCACCATGGCCTGAACCAGGGCACGGCGCGAGAGGTCGCTGTCGCCTATCGCATCCACGAGGACACGGCGGTGTTCTGCCCAAGCGGGGCAAACCTCCACCGTATGCTCCACCGTGTCCTCTGGGCGATCCTCGCAGTGGAAACACTCAGGGAGAACGCACCTCTCGACGATTCATTTCGCGTTTGAAATGACTTGGTATTCAAAGACTGTAATTATTCACGTTGTTCTGAAAAATTTTAACTGTAATTCTATTCAATTAGTTTAAAGGCATCAAATCAACGAATATGCTGATATTATGTATTGGATTCTTGTCATAAAAAAATAATTATGTTGGTGTATAGTAAGTAGTTTTGTTCAAATGCGTACAACGGAACGTCATTTGTCATCGACAAGTTATTTAATCTGTCTGTGGTCATCGTTCATCGACCCGCGCCATTGATTGACACCCGGCAATGAAATTATATTCTCTTTGCCGGCAATCATTCGTATTCGCATCCTATTCGATTTACTTGTTGTGAATTGTGATAAGCACTTGTGCTATTTTGGATTTCCTTCTGTTGTTTTGACCTTGGCATTGTTTTACGGACTGATAACTACCACTTGTGACGATTATTCTGTGCTTTTGATTTCTGGACACCGATTTTGTTTCTTGGATATTTGTGAGAGAAATCATGCAGACGCCACAACTAGCCCTGCGATTGCTATGTGTTAATTGTAACATACGCATTGATACACTTTGCCGCCATCTCGTTTTTGATCTTGATACGAGAGTAATTTGTAAGATCTGCGAGAGGAATTCTTCAATAATAGTACGTATTTATGCCTACTCATTTTAGTACATATACCAACATAAACCATCACACAATCATACATCATATAACAACTCTAATTTTTATTTTAGATCACTGAAGAAGACTACATATTATGTGATGCCTGTAAACAATTGGCAATGCAGCATGTCAACTCCGAATTAAGTAATGAACCTGGTGCCTCATCTTCCCGTGGCCACATGCATGTTTGCACACTTTGTGGAAGTTCTCTGCGGAGCCGTAAACGTGATCTTATTGTGAGAGAGAATCCATCTCAGTTGCTACAAGCAATACACATTGAACTTAAAAATAGCATTGCCCCACGGCAGGTAATTATGATCTTTTTTATTGTTGTCCTATGTTATAGTGAATTGATCACTGCAATCTAATATTGTTTTGTAACAATGTTTTTATTTCCTTATGCTTAATAAATAATGAGCCCAAAGATTTATAATAAGACAATGCTGTATGGTTGTTTCAGGCAACTTCTTCAGACCATTTTTGTCAACCCTGTTGGCTGAGACTCAAGAGAGTTGCAATGCATAATATGTAGCAAAATATTGAGCAGCAGGCAGAGCGGGAGCCAGAGCCTGAGCCGGACCCAGAGCCAGAGCCGGAACCAGAGCTGAAGCTAGAGCCTCAACCCCAAGGGTCGGTGTTTGGAGACACCGACCAGCAAGCTGACGAAGTACCCAGGGTGATTAGTTTATCGCAGTATGGACGAGCGGCTAATACTGCAGCACATTGTGTTTTTCTGGTTGCCGAAACAGAGATTTGCATAGAATTTCTGACCCTCTAAGAGCAATAACTCTAAGCAAAAACAAATATTACTACACTACATTGGACAATATACTACGACAATATCAGAGCCAGCAGCATTCCTCGATGGTGTAGTGATAAGGGAGGATGATGAATAAAAAGTATTTTTGTCAAGCCTATTTCTTTCATTTAAGTACTCTACCAATTACACTTCATTTACTCCTGTTAACAACCATTACTCAATTTATCAATATCTATGCAACTTGAGCATTGAAGACTGAAAGGCAGTAGGTATCTAGTGACTAACTCTTCAGCCAGAATTGAAGTGGTCAAACCACAAAAAAGGCTTAGAAGTCTTTCAATGGAGTTTTCATTTAATGATAGATGGACAAACAAAGAGTTGGTGCGCTTTGCTACAAGTCCTATTTTTTGGGTAATTCTCTGAGAGAAATCGAAATAAATAGAAACGAGATCGCTAATTACCCTTCTCGCTTATCGCTAACTAGACTCATAAGCTACGCCGCTGTCGGGTAGAAGGTAGTTGTAGATTCTAACCTCAAAAGTATTGTTGACGTTATTATAAAAAATCGTGGTTATTTAGAAATAATTTTCAAACGGGATAGTGTTTACGACATAAAAACAAACCAATCTAGCTATAGTTTATTTTGGGACATAAAAGAGAGAAGACATAAAAGTCGAGTCCAGCTCCTATAGAAATTTGGCCATTCTTCTTTCGGGAGGGTATTACTTCACTGTTTGACATTGTACATCCAAAGTTAAACATGATATCGTTTTGTCTCGTTATTAATTTTGTCTGCGTGGAAACCATTAAAGCCATTAAAAAGTTATAAGCCAACAAAGATTCGTTTTGCTTGCTAATTTTAACGCAACTATGGGCGTAAATAAGTAATAAAAGAAGTACAAAATCTCCAAAACAAAGTCGGCACCGACAAACCTCAACTATAGAAGAGTTCAATAAACTTTATTTGTAATTGATTTATGCAGTGGTTTTTTCATTAAACTCAATTTTCCAAAGGACTTTTCGTAATTTTTTGCGCGGTTGTTTTAGGTCGGAACGGTGCAGCGGTGTTTGTGTGCGTGCAAACTAAACAATGGTGTTGATTCTGTTGTGCACAAACTAAACTTAATTTAGGCTATTGCTATCTTTTTCTCTCTAATAATACAAGAAAGAGACGGACGTAAATTAGAGCTTTCAAATTTAGTTTGAACTAATATTTCTATACAAATTAAGGTTACACGTAAAAACATGTCGTCTAAAAACACGCTGAAGCGCAAGGCGTAAAATAGTTTGACATCTCTAACTTAGTGCATAGCTATAGCCGTCCTTTTCTCGCACTGCCTTTTAGTAAAAGATAGCAATTCTCTAATTTTAGTTTAGTTATTGAACAAGAGAATCCACACCATTGTGTACGTAGACTAGCGTCTAACTGCTCATCACTAATATTTGCTCTGTCGGACACGATGCCAGGTGAGACAGGGGGTTTTTTGGCCACGCCCACCAGTGAGTTCGAGCCCGTAATTCAACCTTAATCCCAAATGTTTGTGGAGAAATGGAAAAAGAAGAAAGAAATAAAAGATATATTTCATAAAAGGATGGGTTTTTGACATCAGGGAGAATTATAAAACTTCTATCTTATTCCCGTGGCTCTACTGCCATCTTCTTTCTCACAAAAACTTGAATTTATTATCCAGGATAAAAGTAGTCTATGAGACTCTGTGGTACTGTAATCTTCATAATCTGGTAGCTTCCTGCGATTAATCTTTTAGAAACATGTAAATAAACAAGCATTTTTACCCCTTCATAATATTAGTTTAGAAGTTCAGATGAAAAGAGGAAAAAAGATCGTCAACTCAATCCCAATTTCAGAGAAATTTTACCAGATTTTAAGAAGAAAGTAAAGAAAGGCCTCAATATCTATGAAACTCACTATGACAAAAATTTAACAAAAAATAATTGAAAAGATCCAATGAAGTCTTTTCAATAGCAGTCTGGTGCAGTTGCTCGAATTTTTAGTTCAATCACAGATTTGATGCCAAAAACTGCAACAGACTGCTTACAAAGCGACTTGTTTGAAACTTTTTAACCGACTTCAAAAAGAAGGAGGTTATCAATTCGGACGTTTGTATTTTTTTTTTCGGATTTGCAAAATTCTTTTTTTGTTCGAAGGGGGTTTGTTCCGAAATGGTCCCATTTAAATTTCACTTAGTTCTGATGGTGAGTTTCGGAGACAGACTACGGAACTCTTCAAAAATTGACAGCAAATCAACCGCGATTGCTGCGATCTAATGTCTATGTTTTGTTAACACAATTTAATGGGGAACTACAACTAAAAAGTGAAAAATAAAAAACTTTTTTACAAAAAAATAAAACAGACTTCCAAAAAAAGTGCGAAATAACTTTAATTTCGGGTAGGTGTCAAAAAACGAAGACACAAAACCAGAAACACCGACTTTCGAAATTAAAGTTATTTCGCACTTTTTTTGGAAGTCTGTTTTATTTTTTTGTAAATAAGTTTTTTTTTTAGTTTCTTTTTGTCAGTCGAGGTTTTTGAAAATTTTTCAAAGACGACGTTAAATAAGACTAAAAAAAAAGCAAAATTCATATAGCCATATGTCACTTCCAATCTAATAATAGCACATTTGTTGAAATCTATCCAGCCGTTTAGGCTTTAAGGCTTGCCAAAGAAATAGGCATACGAACATACAAAACATTACCCTCCTTCTGAGCCAGTTGTGTTAAAAGAGCTTTATTAAATGCTTAACTAATTACTTCTTAGCAGGAGTTTGCTACTTAAAGCTTCATTCATTTATGATTTAGAGAGTGTAACTCGTGGACAGATAAACAAAAACTTTTTTACAAATAAAAAATATATACAGGGTGTAACGGAAAGGTGTGGTCATATATTAAGAACCGGTTCTGGCCATGGAAATGAACAACTTTCTTTAACAAAAACTAGAAAATTCCCAAAAAAAAAAATTGGATTTTCCATACAAAGTTATCATCAGCTGATCAATATTTTCCATACAAAGTTATCATCAGCTGATCAATATTTTCCATACAAAGTTATCATCAGCTGATCAATATTTTCCATACAAAGTTATCATCAGCTGATCAATATTTTCCATACAAAGTTATCATCAGCTGATCAATATTTTCCATACAAAGTTATCATCAGCTGATCAATATTTGTTTGGGGGTTAAAAAAAAAATTGAGTATTTCCTCAGGTTTTCTTGAAGAAAGTTGTTCATATCGATGGGCAGATGCAGTTCTTAAAACATGACCACACCTTTCTGTTACATCCTGTATACGGTCGAATTGAGAACCTCCTCCTTTTTTTTCGTCGGTTAAAAATACAACCGACTTCTAAAAATTACAAAATAACTTTAATTTCGGAAGTTGGTGTTTGTATTTTTTTGTTTCTTCGTTATTTGACACAGACTGCCGAAATTAAAGTTATTTTGCAATTTTTAGAAGTCGATTGTATTTTTTGTATTTTTTTTTTTATATTTCACTTTTTAGTTGTTATACCCCAGAAGTAAAACTAAATATTAAAGTTATGTTCGAATGGATAACCCTAATAACATGGCATTTGAACATTTGGAGATAACCCAAACGTCATTTGTGTATACATATTTTTATGTTGATTTTTTCATAAAATGCTGAATCAATTTCGATAAAATTTACATGGGATCACCTCTGAAGTACGACCTACCAAACAAGAAAAGAATCATCAAAATCTAATTACAAATGGCGGAGATATCGCGTAACAAACATACAAAAAAAAAACATACAGACGAATTGAGAACCTCCTCTTTTTTGAAGTCGGTTAAAAATACACTTTATTGTTGACCATTTTGAATTTCAGTTGGAATCTAAGAACAAAGTGGTCCAATACGGGGCTTATCGCTAAAATCAATCTCTTTCGAGACAGTTCGAAAAAGGACGAAGCAGGTAGTAACTTACCTCTTATTCAAATTCTTCCTGGACAGCGGTAGGTACGCGTAGGGGTCGTGTTTTCCTTGCGTTTTGATGTCTCCCTTCGCTTTCTTAGACTTGTATTCCGTGCCCGCACCAGACGCAACGGAGGCGGCAGATCCGAGGGGTCTGAAATACAATATTTCATTAGTGTCATTGACAATACTGAATCTAATGGTCGCTGTTGTTTTTAACCATTTATGTTTAA
Organism: Polia nebulosa; assembly: GCA_951329385.1. NCBI lineage: Eukaryota > Metazoa > Arthropoda > Insecta > Lepidoptera > Noctuidae > Polia > Polia nebulosa. The sequence continues at coordinate 15,592,219 of OX589606.1, forward strand.
AAAAATGGTCACACTAAGGGTTCCGTACCATAAACAAAAAAGGAAACACTTTTCTTGTTTGGTTTCCCTTTATTTAGCGGCGGCAGCTTTTAGTAGCGGCAATAGAAATACGCAGTCTATAATGACAATAAGGTCCTTAATCAATAAAGTTGTGGTTGTAATGGAATTCGAACTCTGTCATATATGAAATTGAGTTTGTTGTTGCAAAACTTGATAAAGTTGTATCATTTAAAAAATGATTACATAGTTAATGAAGAGGTTGCAGCGACATCTAGTAGAAAGTAATGCACTATTGCAAATGTCAAATCAATAGAAAATTTAATGACACTAGATGGTGTTAATCAAATAAATCCATACCAAATATTAAATTTAATTCAGTAACAAAGTGGAATGCCAATCTGCCATACAAAAAAATGCCTGAAATGGACAGAAACTACTAATAGTCCTTAATTCTATTCAGAATAAAATATAGTGAAATAACAAAAAAAAAAGCTCTACTCCTGTCCGACTTGCCACTCGTTCACGCTCAGGCGTCGTCCTAATAGAACGCAATCATCAGAATACGGAAAAACCGGAAAGCGCCCTCTGTCGACGCGACAACGCGATCAGGTTTGCCATACAAATAAGCACGATGATCGCGTATTCGCGTGATGGTCGCTTTATATTAGGACGACGTCTCAGGATGACGTTATAGCAGCGGCGTTTAGCGCCAGGTTTGAGGATGTTTGAAGGTTCAATAAACACAGTTTAACTCACCTATGAATACCCTTCCCTCCTGCTTTATACTTGGAGCCCACAGTGACCGTGGAGGCTCTACTCCTGCCTGACTTGCCGCTCTTCACGCTCAGGATGTCGTCGTAGCGGCGTTTGGCGCCAGGTTTGAGGAGTTTTGAAGGCTTTGAGGGTTTCGTGTCTTCATCTTCTGCATCTAGAAAAATATTATTATTATTGGTGGCTGGTATACAATTTGAAGGTAGTGGTCTGAACTAACGTCCAGTTCAATAAGTCGCTGAATTTTCATCAGTGCCATGTTAAGAAGCTTAAATTTTGGCAAAGAACAGCTATTGCATGGTGAAAAAGTACTAAAGAAACATGGTTCAAGCAGTGCAGCAAAGGCTTTTTTTTGAACAATTTTCTATAATTTTTTTGTTTTCAAACAAAATGCATTAAGTATAATACAGCTAGTTATTAGGGATGATTCGGTACAAATATAATAATTTTATTTAGTCCGTAAGTTACATTACCAATTGGACACGTATTTTTAGCTTTACCAAACCAATAAAAAATGACAATGAAATGACAATGATAAAAGGCATCAAAGTTCAGGAGTGAGGTTTGTAATACGTCACTTCTAGGTAAAAAGTGGTATATTTTTGACGAAGGTGTGGCGTTACGCGAAATTTAAATGTACTGCTGTATCGTCCTCATTTTTTGTTTACGTGACAAAAGATAAAACACGTTGGTGAAGCGTCAATGACCTTTTTAAATATTTATTACGAATAAAATTGTATTGGAATTAAGATTTTTCCGTACAATCCTACCTCCTATCCTACCTTTATAAAAAAGGGGACATAATTGAGTGTCTATTTAATGATTTCTTTCACCTATTCCAATATCGGTAACGCCCTTTTGTCCTTGTTTCGCTCGCCAGATGGCTTCCGCGGATAGTTTTGCTCAGTATTCCTACCGCTTCGCGAGCATCAATTGAGTATGCTCATTACCGCTTTTGAAAATTATTTTTCGGATGGAAAACCTGAACATCCTCTTAAAATAAATGGGCCAGCTTTTGTGAGACATTGTGAACTTATAGTGTAGTGTGATTTTTGGAGTTTAAAACCATTAATGACATCGGTGAATTATCCAAGAACAACTCCACGCCGGCCGGCAGTTAGCGGATAAATTCTTAACAGAGTTACCGCACCCCTGGGCACTCAGGCAGGGAAGGAACAGGGGTGGGTATTAGTTAGTAAGAGTCTGACACGCCCTCCCGCTCAACCCAGAGCGTGAGATATCATTGGAAGATTTCCCAACGCGCAAAAAAAAAATCGCTGGCCGGCAGTGTTGCTAATGCTTCACGGACCTTCCCGACCTGGGTTTGACCTGTGATTCCAGGGAGATACAAGGTACGCGGGATTTGTTATCAATAAGACATCGGAATGTGTGGTTCAGGGATTTCATCAATAGACATTCGATTTTCATTTCATATTATTTTATTCCGCCATATTTGGCAGTTCCTAAAAACACCAACAAGTAAGGTGCAAGCTAGTTACAAGCTACACCACACGGGTTCAATATTTTTTGGTAATCTGAGTGACCTAATATATTTTTTTAGTCATCTAATCTATTATGTATCCCGGTAGTTATCCAAATATGCCTAACCATTAAGAGGGAACAGGGGCTACGATTCTCCATACAAATGTATTCCCCTTTTTTTTTCCTGAATAATGCCTCTAGAGGAATAGTTTTTTTTATAAAGTCAAGGTCTGCTGTAGACACGTCCCTGTCATTTCCTTTTAAAAAAAAAAACCAATAAATTAAGAAAATATGACCCGCCAAAAATGACAAAAAATGGCCCATTTTTACCGCCGTGATAAGAGGATTACCAGAAAAATTCGAAGAGTTTTTAACATAAAACATTTAATAGGAACCTAGACATACCCTATCTTAAAATTTTAGTGCCAAAAATAATAGAATCGGCTCAGTTTTCGAGAAGAAAAAAGGGGAATACGAAACGTCAATCTCGTCAATAAATTTTGTGATAAAATTGGTCTGAGCTGCAGCTGTCTCTATCGCACTCTACGGGCCTAGGCTTGAGGAAGCACGACAGCAATAGTTTCTTCAAATACCTATTTTTCAAATTCCTCGCAGGCCTTGTTCCCTCGTAAGGCAACAGTCACTACCAGTTATTGTTTATATAACTTACCAGTATCATCTGTATCTGTGTCAATATCCCCACTAGGTCTGGGCTCATAATCATCATCACCAAAAGCGTCATCAGTGATAATGAGTCTTCCGTCAGTCGCGGTCTTGAAGCCGCCGTCCTTCTTCTTCTGGGCTTTCATTTCTGAAACCTTCTGTTTGCGGGATGGGTCGGTTGCTGTAAGAAAATGGTGAGTTTAATGATCGATGATGATAACGTTATTGTTACGCAAAATACGCGCTTTGGACGTGGAGTTGCGGACACCAGCCCGACATACAATACAAAACAAATAATCTGTTGAAACGTTGTATTTTTGGCATCAAACTTCAGGATGCAGAAAATTTTATTGAACCATCTTGTTGATGGCATGACTTAAAGTGTGAGTGAGTGAAAAATAAAAAACTTTTTTACAAAAAAAAAAACAACCGACTTCCAAAAAAGAAAATACGCTAAAAATAAAAAATAAAAACTTTAATTTCGGAAGTCGGTGTTTGTATTTTATTTCTTCGTTATTTGACACCGACTTCCGAAATTAAAGTTACTTTTTTAATTTTTAGTGTATTTTCTGTTTTGGAAGTTGGTTGTTTTTTTTTTGTAAAAAAGTTTTTTATTTTTCACTTTTTAGTTGTATATATACCCCAGAACTAACAACTCCAATAACATGGAACGTGGAATTTAAACATACTCGTAATTGGAGAAAACAAAAACGTCATCTAGGTATACCTAAGTATTTTTCGTTTTTGTTCAGTTTCTTAAAAAGCGCTGAAGCAATTTCGATAAAATTTATATGGGACCAGACCACCTCGGGAGTATATTCTTTCGGATAAAAAAACATACAGTCGAACATAGAACCTTCTCCTTTTTCGAAAGTCGGTTAAAAACAACCCACCAACCCCATCAACTACAAGTGCTATACTAATCAAGATTACTTCAAGATTGTTGTCAAGCCCTCTTGCTTCACTGCATTATGATGCAGGCTTACTAATCGACAACATATAGGAAAGAAAGTTTAGAGAAATTTTGTCTTTTATTGCGTTTTCGTCATTAAAACTGAGTGGTAAAATAAATTACATTAATACTTTGTAACTTTAACAGTGCAATATATTTAATTTTGAATGATTTTAACAGCCAGCAATAAAATATAAAGTTTATAACATTTTGTTCGTGTAAGTGGTACGAGTATGTATTACAGATTGTAATCCTTACTAATATTATAAATGCGAAAGTTTGTATGTTTGTTTGTTTGTATGTTTGGCTGAAGGTATCGCAAAAACGGCTGAAGGGATTACAATGAAATTTTGCACACACGTAGGTCATAACCTGGATTAACACATAGGCTACTTTTTATCCCGGTAAATGACAAGACTTAGCGAAGGCTGAGGTGGAAGTAGAAATCCAAAGTCAGGCTGAACGAACGCACACGCTCAAAAAGTACTAGGACACCAGAAACATGAGAATTATTTCCAGGGCTGAAATCATGAGAGATAAAGACTCACAAAGTACCAGGAGACCAGAATCATGAATAGGTGTTTTCGGGGATACAATCCTAAGCTATATAGCTTCACAAACCACCAGGATACCAAAATCAAGAAGAAGTGTTTCCGGAGCTATAATCCTAAACGGTGTAGATTCACAAACTACCAGGAGATCAGAATCACAAAACATATTCCGAAGCTGGTATTAGGAGAGGTAGAGATTTACAAATTACCAGGAGACCAGAAAAATGAGAAGTATTTCCAGTGCTGAAATCATGACCGGTAAAGACTCACAAAGTACCAGGAGACCAGAATCATGAATACGTATTTTCGGGGCTATTTTAGCGAAGGCTGAGGTGGAAGTAGAAATCCAAAGTCAGGCTGAACGAGCGCACACGTTAAAAAAGTACTAGGACACCAGAAACATGAGAATTATTTCCAGTGCTGAAATTATGACCGGTCAAAGTACCAGGAGACCAGAATCATGAATACGTATTTTCGGGGCTACAATCCTAAGCTGTATAGCTTCACACACCCCACCAGGAGCCCAGAATCAAGAAGAAATGTTTCCGGGGCTTGAATCCTGAGCGGTATAGATTCACAACCTACTTAGAGATCAGAATCACAAAATAGTTAGCGTATCCTTACTAATATTATAAATGCGAACTATGGATTTTGATTTCTACAGTGTTTTTTTAACGTGCTACTCTCAGGAAATAGCACTCAAATTTATAACCCTACTTTCACGCGGGCGAAGCCGCGGGCGGAAGCTAGTGTAGCTATAAAATAAAAAAAAAACAGGGCAAGTGTGTGTCGGACTTCGTACGTTTAGGGTTTCATACCAACTTTTGACAATTTGTATGGCTTTGGTTCAACAAGATGCTTATACTGTGAAAATTTCAAGACTGTAGCTCCAACCGTTTAGCAGTACAGATTGTGCGACAGACGACGGACAAACGGACAGACAGCAATAGGGCTCTGTTTAGACCCTTCGGGTACGAACCCCTTATAAATTGGCGGTCGTAGGACTGCCGACAGAAGTACAAAAATCGCTCAACACGGCTAAATAAGTTTTCACTTAAAAACACAGGTACCTGTAATCTTCCTCGAAGCCGACACATCTGCCAGATCTACAATATTCTCCGGGTCGTCCTGAATCCAAGCCTGGCTCCTTCCCTTCATGGTCTTCTTCACCTTAGGCTTCGGCCTGTCCTCCTCTTCATCCATAAACTCCATGTCGGAGTCAGAGTCTTTGAGAATGTCTTCCAAAGTCTTTGACGTGCCCTTGATTGGCATGTCAGTGTCCGAGTCGTTGTTAGATTGGTCTCTGAAAGGCGATGTAAGGTTAAGAACATAACACTCTTTGCTTTCTTGTTGTCGGGTAAAAATATGGTCAGGTATTGAATCCTGTGGACTTTTTTTTAATTTTCGCTTCGCACGGTTTGTACATTTAGTCAGTGTTAGAAAGTGTTTAGTTATAAGATACAGAATACTGTCACTTTTTTCCATTAGAATGTAGAGGTAACACATTCTAACGTTTTTGCAGTAGTTGGCAGCAAATGTATCGAGTCAAGTCAGCCTTCTGGGCAAGCTTCGCTGAGGTAGTCTATCATCTGCCTAGCCTATTCCCAATTATCTTGGGGTCGGCTTCCAGTCTAACCGGATGCAGCTGAATATCAGTATTGCAAAAAAACGTAAGAAAATTTGAATTTCGCGGGCTACCCTGGCGCTTCCACCTTGAGGTGGATGTGCCATGGTAGCCCGCGAAATTTTCTTACGGTTTCTGCAATTTGCAGGTCAGTGTCAGGTTGTATCTTGGTCAAAATTTGATTCGCGGCCGGGGCAAGTACGTTATTATAGAATTATAATCATTAGTGTTGATCGCGGCGGTCCCTGCTCTCACGCGCGCGCGAATTTCAAACTGTTGTTGTTGTGAAAAAAGTGAATACGTATATAAAAAAAAAGTTTCTTTGGGAAAGTTGTTTGTAATCATGAGTACAATCACGTGTTTAAGTATCGGTCACTAATTACCAGTCACCCTATATAATGTTCTAGAAGCAGTATTTAAAATATAACCACCCATTTCCGTTACACCTTGTATAAGGCTCATAAAAACGAATACCTGTATAAGTAGTCGTAAAATAATAACCAACACGTTTGTTTTAAGATCCTTGCTAAAGTGTTTTGAAAATGCCGGTCGATTGTAAGTTCATTTAAAAAGGTAGTATTTAAGAAAAATATACCCTCTTGTGAACCATTTTCATTAAATAATCAAGCACTTCAAATTTATTTCTGAATATATTGCTCCCGTTTTCAGAAATAAATCTGAAATGATTGGTTGCAGTTATTTTATTCGACCGATTTTTTTTAATAATAAGTTAGATTTGCTAATCCAAGACTTTTTCAGGTTTTCAGAAATAATACGGTTTAAGAAAATTTATTTCGCTCAAAAAGAATACAATTATTCACTCCTATGAGGAAAAACACAATGATTAAGATAAGCGACGTTTTCGCTTAGTACAGACTGTTGTCAACATTACTTGACCCACCCTAAAATCAAACGACTTTGGACCCTCTGCATGTAACATTAAGGTTTATTTAATTTATATGAGCTTATCAGACAACTGCTCGAGGATTTGATGAACCAATACAATAATAATATAGACACGCAAATTTGATCTTTAAAACGTTAGCATTAGGTTATATTTTATAACTATTTGTTATAATATGATAAGTGTAATAGCTTATTTTAATGATTGAGTTCAAGTAATTCTGGTCTCGTGGTCTGTGTGTAAGACTGAGAAAAACAAGGTTCGAGATCAAATCCTGCGACAAAGATATTGTTTTGCTTTCAATATAGAATTTATATTCCAAAACTATTTCTTGTATTATTGTAAAGAACTACAGGCTATACATAAACGTTTGATTTTAGGGTGGGTCAGGTAATGTTGACAACAGTCTGTACTTAAAACTAAAATTATTTTTAAAATATTAAAAATAGGTAAAAACTTACATTTCATTCATTAATTAATCATGTGGTGCTTTAATAGCCTTTTAAACGTTGGAAGTGATTTCGATTCCTTTATTACTTTAGGTAAAGAGTTATAGAGTTCAGCCCCCTCATATACGACAGTCCTTCTACCGTAATTTGTCCTCGGTGCTCTTAGAATTATATGGTTAGCCTGCCTCGTTATGCGTTTTTGAATTTGCATTCTTTTTGTAAATGTTATTTGTGTATGTATATCTCTATTAATTATTTTGCGTATAAGTATGCAGGTGTTATATTTATAAATTTGGTCAATACTCATTAATTTTGTTTCTTTTAAAACTTTTTGAGTAGATGTTAAATAATCATAATTGAATAAGACTTTAATGACTTTATTTTGAGATGTTTGTAGTTTTTTAAGGTGAGTTTTGGCAGCACATCCCCATATTTCAATTAAGTAATCGAGATGTGGTTTAACCCTAGAGTTATAAATAATGTGTCTGACCCGTAGTGGGAGACATCGGACAATTCCTCTAAGTGCACCAGTCAATGATGATATCTTTTTTCTTACTTTCTCAATGTGAGGTTTCATTGTCAGTTTATCGTCAAGAGTAAGACCCACATATTTTTCGGTATTTGTTTTTAATAAGGGTTAACCATTTATATTTAATTCAACATGTGTATGAAGTTTTTTTTATTTTTAGCACAAAATATCATGTATTTGGTTTTACTAGCATTTATAGTAAGCAGATAGAGAATAATATATTGATTTATCTAACAATAAAAGAAGTCTTTGAAAAGAAAACTTAACATCTGTTTCTGGTTATAATTCGATTCAAAGTTAATGACACGTGTGAAGTTCGGGTTTCGCTGCGCACACACATGAATTCGCTGCTGTGCAGCGATCCGGGGAGTGTTCCCCTCCACCACAAGCTTTAATTATCAACCTGTATATTATCTAAAAACCCTCACCTCTGATCCTCCTTCTGCCTTTTATTCCTATTATCCACCTTCCGTATATTTCTCAATCTCTTGAGCATCACATCATCGGTCTGCGGTATCAACTTCTGCACGGTATCAGCGCCGAACTTCCGCATCATCTTGGTTAGGAAGTAGCCTATCTCCAGGCGAGAGTGTCTCTTGCAGTCCTCAGGTATTGAGGACAGGGACTTGAAGATTAGAGGAAGGGAACCTGCTAGAACGTCGTTGGGTAAGACTTTTGTGTATACCTAGAAATAAAATGACAAATTAAAAAAAAAAAAAACTTTAAAATATAACTTCTTTAGATTTCGTATTCTTCTGAGACATCAAGGTACCAATTTACGTCGACAACGTGCCTCTCCCATATACGGAAAAATACATTTACCTAGGCAAACAAATTAGCTTCGACAGACTAAACAACTATCAGGAGATTGAGCGCAGAGCCCAGTTGACATGGAATAAATACTGGAGCTTTAAAGAAATATTTAAGAGCAACATGCCAATCAAACTGAAGACTAAGGTTATGAATTCCTGCCTTATACCATGCCTAACCTATGCTTGTCAGACATGGAAGTTTAACAAAAATGTCAAAGAAAAAATTATAACATGCCAACGAGGAATGGAGCGGAGTATGCTAAACATAAAGAGAATAAACAAAATAAGACATACAAAAATACGCAACATCACAAAAGCAACAGACGGTTTAGCACAAGCTCTGGCGTTAAAATGGAAGTGGGCCGGACACATAGCACGCCTGCAAGATCACAGATGGACAAGAAAAGTGTCAGAATGGAGGGGGCCAGTGGGCATAAGAAAGAAAGGGAGACCTTGCAACAGATGGGAGGACGAGATAAAACGAATAGCGGGTCCAAACTGGATGCAAATAGCGCAATCCAGAGAAAATTGGCTACATTTGGAGGAGGCCTTTACCTGCAGAGGGGTTCCTACAGAATAATATACTTAATATTTAGTATTAAAAACTTGCATAAAACAACGGGAACTATTAACTTAAAAACTTATTAACTTATCTAACTTTTTAAATTAAAACTTTCATTTGTATAATTAAAACCTTTGATACTAAAAAAAAACAATTAATTTTTGTAAGCGTGAATTTTTCTGGAGGAAATAAAAGGCTTTTTTATTTTTATTTTTATTTTTATTTATTCTTCTGAGAAAACCCTTTCATTTAAGTTCCATATCATGGTGATAGATAAGTAGGAGCTCTTGGCTAAAGGCACGGGTCGTTCCATCAGGTTAAGCTACGCTTGTCGGGGTTGGTCCATGGATGGGTGATCATCTTTACATACTGTGACTCCTCCGTGCCTCGGAAAGCACGTTAAGCCGTTGGTCCTGGCTATCAATCGTGGATCTTTGACAGTCGTTACGGGTCGTCAGAAGCCCGAAAGTCTGACAACCAGTCTTACCAAGGAGTATCGTATTACCCAGCAACTGGGTTATGGAGGTCAGATAGGCAGTCGCTCCTTGTAAAATACTGGTATTCAGCTGCATCCGGTTAGAATGGGAGCCGACCCCATGATAGTTGGCAAAAGGCGCGGGCAGATTGATCATGGTGATAGATAAGAAAATTTTGTCCGCCATATTGCGTTTAGAGTGATTATTTTATTCGTATATCCCTCAGCAAACCCTTTCATTGGATAGCCACATCATGAGAGCGCATTAAAACAGAATTGGTCGGCCATATTCGATTTTTAATAATGTCACTTAAGGCCGCCAAGTGGCGCCCTCATTGAATAAAAATTCGTATCTTAGCATAGAAAATAAAGAAAAAAGAGAAACCAAAAACGGCCGTTTTTGACACTTTTGCCTACTACTTTGGATAAGAAACTTTGAGTCCTGTTCTAACAACGTCATCATCATTCTCCTGCCCTTATCCCGTAACCGCCCTTAACAACGTAAAATACCTTATTCTATTTGTAACAAACGCAACATAGGATTCTTTAATCTTTATTTTCTATGCTAAGATACGAATTTTTATTCAATGAGGGCGCCACTTATGGGGAGGTAGGCCCTTAACTTACCGTGCAACATAGACGTTTGGTTTCGATGACAATCATCCAAACCAAACATGTATGCAAAATTAATTAAGCCAAGTCTCATCTGAAATAGTTGTGTAGATTCTGTTTGACCACAGAGAACCAGGACTTACCTTCAAGAAGCTCATAGCCGCAGCGACGACCTGTCTGTCGGTATTAGTCATGTGTTCGACCACGGTCTCTAGCAGTCCCTGCACTGTGCTCAGACCCATGTCTTCAGAATAGTTGAAGAGTGCAGAGGCAATCGCGCGGAGAGTCGCACTTATGATGCGAGGGAGAGGCGCGGAGAGGCCAGAGGTTAGCATGTTTATGAATGCTTGCATGCCTGTGGAACGAATTTAGTATTTAGTAACAAGAAACATAATGTATGAAATAGATTCGTATTTACACAAGTGAATAGAATGTGTGCCGACATTTATAAAAGCAATGCGACAACGCAAAGTTTTTTTTAAAGACCCCCAGCCCCCGTAGCATGACCATTTCTATCTCTATTCTACCAAGAAAAGACAAAGTTCTTTCTATCCAATTTTGTCGAGTTCGATTTGTCTTCTGCCCGAGCATGGCGCGCCGGGCGACCCGTAGACTGGTGTTTCTATGAAGACAAAGACATGTATTCATTCTTTCAATAATTATTAAAATATATTACTATTTATCGTCTGTCCGTCTGTCCATCTGTCTGTCTGTCCGTCGTCTGAAAAAAAAATTATTGCGTCTAATCGGAGCCTGTCTGTACGTCTGGCCGTTTGTCTGTCGTCCGTCTGTCCATCTGTACATCTTTTCGGCTGTCCGTCTGTCTCTCTGTCCATCTGTCCGTCGCCCGTCTGTCCGTCTGTCAGTCTGATCTGTCCGTCTTCCGTCTGTCCGTCTGTCAGTCTTTTGTCTGTCCGCCGTCCATCTGTCCGTATGTCCGTCGGTCCATCTGTCCGTCTGTCTGTCTGTCCGTCTGTCCGTCGTCCGTGTGTCCGCCTGTTGTCTGTCCATCTGTCCGTCTGTCAGTCTGTGAGACTGTCCGTCTGTCAGTCTGTGTGACTGTCCGTCTGTCAGTCTGTGAGACTGTCCATCTATCAGTCTGTGAGACTGTCCGTCTGTCAGTCAGTGAGACTGTCCGTCTGTCAGTCTGATCTGTCCATCTTCCGTCTGTCCGTCTGTCAGTCTGTCTGTCTGTCCGCCGTCCATCTGTCCGTCGTCCGTGTGTCCGTCTGTCTGTCTGTCCGTCTGTCCATCGTTCGTCTGTCCGTCTGTCAGTCTGTGAGACTGTCCGTCTGTCAGTCTGTGAGACTGTCCGTCTGTCCGTCTGTTATCTGTCCAGCTGTCCGTCTGTCTGGCTGTCCTTCGTCCGTCTGTCCGTTCGTCCGTGTGTCCGTCTGTCTGTCTGTCCATCTATCCATCTGTCCGTCATCCGCTGTCCGTCTGTCCGTCTGTGCGTCTGTTCGTCTGTCCGTCTGTCTGTCTGTCCGTCTTTCCATCTGTCCGTCTGTCCGTCAAAGTTATTCTGCGTCTCGTACCTTTGAAACCCTCGAGACGCTACGCTCAGGTTTCTACATTAGAACCACTCGGTTCGCTCATGGTTCAATCCTAGAATTCTTCGCTAGCTCAGGCTTCAATATAAGTACTCGCGCCAGCAAACAACTTTGCAGCCTTGCATGACAAATAACAATTTTTTGAAAAGGTATAATGTTGGCTACATTAAAACTTTTCTAAAAAACCTAACATGTTTAAAAACGAAGTTTAAAAAAAAAAAAGAAAAAAAAAATGATGAAGATGGTGACTTCAACTCTTAATTTAATGGCTTTTGTGGAAGATTCACCACAATTTTCAAGTATGTAATGAGTCACAAAATTGTTTTTTTTTAAATCAGTAGAGAACTTGTCTACGTCTAATGTGATGTAGACTATTTGTCCCTATTGAGAAGAAATGTTTCTTCTTTTTCTGTGTTTATGTGGTCATGCTACGCCGTGAGTAAGGATAGACTAGATAGTTGGATACAAGTTCTTTCTATCCAACTATGTCGAGTTCGAGTTTTCTTCTGCCCGAGCACGGGAAGACCCGTAGACTCGCGTTTCTATGAAGACAAAGACATATTCATTCTTTCAATTTCGTCTGTCCATCGTCTGTCACAAAATTTTGTGCGACTAATCGGAGCCCAATTGCTGTCACTTACGTATCTGTCTGTCCGTTTGGGCGTCTGTCCTTCGTCCATTTGTCCGTCTGTCTGTCTGTCTTTCTGTTTGTCTGTGCGTCTGCCCGTCTGTCTTTCTGTTTGTCTGTGCGTCTGTCCGTCTGCCCGTCTGTCTGTATGTCAGTCGTCCGTCTGTCCATCTGTCTATCCGTCTGTCAGTATGTCCGTCTGTATATCTGTACGTCTGTCCGTCTGTCCAACTGTCCGTCTGTCCGTCTGTCGGTATGTCCGTCTGTAGGTACGTCTGGTAAGTCTGTCCGTCTATCCATCTGTCTGTCTGTCCATCTGTCCGTCTGTCTTTCTGTTTGTCTGTACGTCTGTCCGTTTGCCCGTCTGTCTTTCTGTTTGTCTGTGCGTCTGCCCGTCTGCCCGTCTGTCTGTATGTCGGTCGTCCGTCTGTCCGTCTGTACATCTGTCTGTCTGTCTATCCGTCTGTCAGTATGTCCGTCTGTCCATCTGTCTGTCTGTCCATCTGTCCGTCTGTCGGTATGTCCGTCTGTAAGTCTGTCCGTCTGTCCATCTGTCTGTCTGTCCATCTGTCTGTTTGTTTGTCTGTACGTCTGTCCGTCTGCCCGCCTGTCTTTCTGTTTGTCTGTGCGTCTGTCCGTCTGCCCGTCTGTCTGTATGTCGGTCGTCCGTCTGTCCGTCTGTCCATCTGTCTGTCTGTCTATCCGTCTGTCCGATGATGTAGACTATTTGACACTTGTTGAGAAGAAATGATTCTAACACTTAAAAACAAAAGTGTTAAAAGTAGAGAAAAATTGGTGGTCATGCTTTGCATTGTAGACTTTTGTCGACTGAAGAATAGAAACATTTCTTCTCGTCAGTTTTAACATCGCCATGCTTAGGACGGTAGAAATCTTTCTACAATCTGTAATTTTGTCTATTCTTCCATCGACAAAACCCGTTTCTACGGTGGTCATGCTACGCGTGCAGGTTGAAGCTATCAGGAAACACTGACTCCAGCAGGAAATTCCACTTCTTAGCTGTACGCACAATAAATGTGTTCCCAAAAAACGTATTGTACGTATTGGTGGGATGTCCACCATGTACTGGCGCCGCATCGCCGTACGTCTAGTGGTTCGATGATGGAACGGGCTTGGTGCAATCAGATTATCCTATTCCGACGCACACTTCCCGAAATGTAACCGATAGAAAACCGACAGGCTAGCAACTCGCCGTCTGACGGGTTAACTCGACGAGTTCATCATTGCCGATGACCCTCTTAGCTCGTTTCTCAATTGACTTAAGCGCATGAAGCTGGTATCTGATCTGTCTGCGGTCGCTGGTATGTAATCTGGTTGATCCGTCCCAAAATCTGATATTTGACAAGCATGGTTCGGACGTCGCATCGCTTTTATGAGCGTTGGCGCAAAAGTTTGATGCGTTGTATCTTCCAGGGTAATAACCAAACCAAAATCAACATAGTTTTCATAAAGTAAGATGTATTTAGTTGATGAATACCTCCTTCCTGCGTCTTGAGCACGTTGCCAACAGTGTTGATAAGGTTGAAAGCACACTGGCGACATTTGCTGTTGATGTCTTTAGTGCATATCACTGACTCGGCGATCGCACTCTTCAGTAACTTGCTCTCAGCGTTCAGGAATGGCGTTGTGTTGATTAGGTGTTCTATGCATCTGTTTTGGGGAAAAAAATATAAGAAAAGAGTTGTTAGTTTACGTTTTCTTTCTATAAAGATACATTAGTTTTACAGAAAGAAGAAAGAAAGAAAAAATATTTATTTGGCGACAGTCACCAGGTTCACGCAAATTAAATAAAAATACCGGTTAAGTGCGAGTCGGACTCGCGCACTGAGGGTTCCGTACAAAGTTGTAGGTATGTAAATAATTTGTTCATCACGGCAATCGAGTCTCGGATATTTCGCGTTATAAAAAAAAAAACAAAAAGAATGTGAGGTAACTATAAATTTACGGTTTTCGGATTTTTTGCTTTACTTGTGCTCTATGCCAATGCTTCTTGCCAAATTTCATGAATCTCGATCAACGGGAAGTACTCAATAGGTTTTGATTCCTTTGAGTGTCAAAATATGCGGCATAAACGGCCGTATCTTTTGATTGCGTTGACTTAGAAGTTTGATTTTTTCACTGCTCCAAGGGATTGCAGACCTGAATATTTTATATTAATTTTAGTTTGATACTTCTCTGTGTTCCTGAGAAAAATGGTCTTGCTAGACGGACAGACGGACAACAAAGTGATCCTATAAGGGTTCCTTTTTTCGCTTTGAGGTACGGAACCCTAACAAAGTATCAATCTTTAAAAAAAAGAAAGTAACAACGTGTGCCTCAGGGCTGAGCCAAAAAGGTTCATTTCAGCAAAGGCTGCCAGACAGATGTTATCTGACGCTGGTCTTCCAATGAAACTTGATTGACGGGTAACGGAGTAAATATTTTCAAAGATAATGGTACGGATTCTCTTGTTCAATATCTAAACCAAAATTAGAGAATTGCTATCTTTTACTAAAAGGCAGTGCGAGAAAAGGACGGCTATAGCTATGCACTAAGTTAGAGATGTCAAACTAGTTTACGCCTTGCGCTTCGCCGTGTTTTTAGACGACATGTTTTTACGTGTACCCTTAATTTGTATGGAAATATTAGTTCAAACTAAATTTGACAGCTCTAATTTACGTCCGTCTCTTTCTTGTTTTATTAGAGAGAAAAAGATATCAATAGCCTAAATTAAGTTTAGTTTGTGCATAACAGAATCAACACCAATATACAGTAAACAAATATAAATTTTAATAAAATAAATTAATAAACGTGTAGGTAGTTTCAAACCAAATAAATAATAAGATATAAGATAAAAAGATAAGAATAATAAGATAAAAAAAAAACATAAAAATATGCCATGAAAAGTACCTAATAAAATTAAATTATAGGTAGGTAAAAAAGAAAGTGTCAAATATAGGTCGTATAAAATAACGTTAAAAAAAAAGAGATCCGCCCCCGCCAAAAACCTGTTCCTAGTGATTAGGTACATTAGGTACTGCAGACACGCACGCGCAGATCGAGAGATGAGGAAGAATATGACAGAAATCTTTGAGCTCAGAAATGGAGGAGCAGGTCTTCAGCTTTTTTCATGACTAAGTAAATGATTCTTTGCTCAAATGCAGCGAGATCTTCGATCTGTTTACCGATTCTTTAATAAAGGCATTTTTGTGAACTTTTCCAGAAAGGAAATAATTTCAAGCGCCTCACGAGGTCATGAATTAATATGCAGACCAACTACAAAAAGTGATGTTTTCGTAAAAATAGATAAGAATTAAATTACCTTAGTCTAGCCACCTTACTGCTATCAGCAACCTTGTTCAAGGAAGTCATCAACAACTTTTTAATCCTTTTATAATTCTCTTTCAAAAACTGCTTACAACTCTCCTTATCACTTTTGAAAATCTCTTCTAATATCCTATACGCCTTCTTATGTTCCATTTCTAATAATTTCGCCTTCTCTTTATATTTTAAGTCTCCCTTTTTCTTATCTCCCTCTTCGGTATCTCCTTCTGTCTCCATTTCCTTTTCTTTTTTCGCCTTTTTGTATTTTTTTGGATCTTCCAAGACGGTTTCACACAGTGGATAGACCCATTCTTCAAATAGTTTTGCTATTCGTTCGCTAGATTGGTATAGGACTAATGCTCTGATGATGTCGAGGATTGATTCTCTTTGGAAGTGATTGTCTTTTGAAGTTTCGAGCTGTTGAAGCGCATTTGTGAATAGCTCCTCGCGTAATGTTTGATCGCTGATTGTTAGGTATACCTGTTTGGGGGAAAAAATGGTTTTAGAGCACATATAATGAAGTGCAGCGTCTAAAATGCAGTGTAGAATAGAAAATGTTTATTCGACACAGACACAACAGCAACAAACACAAAGTAAAAGAAAAGAATAGTGCAGAATGATACAGTAAAATTCCGCTGAGCATACCCCCACACTGAAAGGGTTACCATCTCAGCATTGGTCGAAAATATTATATTTAATATTAAAAAAGAAAATATATTGTTTTTGGAGTAATAAAGAACTACAACGACAGTTTTATATGTAAGTATGGAAATAATACAATCCATTTTTGCCTGATTGATTGGTGGTCAAAGGACCTCCCATGACCTATAATAGACATTTCCTCAAACATTTATGTATGTGTAAAATTAATGTAAAAAAGTTCATATTTACCTGGATAGTCTCCAAAGCCGCCAACCTCTGTCCCTCCGCACTACTCCCCTTCGCCGGAGACATATAAATATTCAACAAAATCGGCACATAATTCTTAGCAAACCGTCCCAATTCTAACTGGTCCTCCTCATTATCCGCCGAACCACTAATTAGCTTTCTTAAAGCCTGCATAACAGATAATCTTAACTCCGGATTATCCTTTAAAACACTACCTAACACTCTCGCCACAGATTTGAAATTAGTTTTAATATCTGTAGGGCTATTGCAAAAGGATGGCAATAAAGCCCAGAGTTGATTGCAGAGTAATTCGTATGTATGTGATCCGGGGACATCTTTTAACTGTGTAAGTTCGCGGGACTTTTTTCGGCAGAATGTTGCCATTTCTAAAATTTCTGTAGCAAAGAATTTAAGGTTCGAATTCGTGATTTTTTCTTTCAAAACTGGAAGAAGCCAGGATCTTTCTAGGTTGATAGTCTCTGGTTCGTCTCTTAAGGGTATGATTCTGAGTACGAACTCGGGGCCTAGCGCTTTGATGGCGCATCCAGTGGCGTATTCAACCTCCTTGTGGTTTTCACGACGGTCGTTCAGTTTTTGTAGAAGAGGTCCCAGTGAGTTGGCTACTTTCTCGTTGCCGATCTGTGGAATTGGGTTACTGTTTGTTAGAATCTAAAACTAAACAATTTTGCAATGTGTTCTATTCCAAATTAGAAAATTAGAAATAATAAAAGCCTGACAAACTTAATACCAAACTAACTAACTTGACATTGACTATTTGAATTTAATTTGACAAAAGAGGTCATTATTATGACACCGAATGATAAACTTTTACAGTACAACTATTTTCTTATTGTCCTTCGGCAATCATCGCTTTTCCGAATACAAACGACTGCTAATTGCCATGTCCATCAATAAACAATTAATAAAAGTATCGTTTATAATAATTTGAATTTAGTTAACACGGAAATCAAAACAACAATAAAGTACTTGGTTCTGAATTCAAATTACACGATAAATCTAATAATTGATGGACATGGAAATTAGCATTCGTTTGTATTCGGAAATGCGATGATTGCCGAGGGATATTAAGAAAATAGTTGTACTGTGTACGACTGTACATCAGTGTCTTTTGGTGCAAACGAAAACTGCGCTCACCAGCTTGCGAACACCCGAGAAACCGTTTGATATCTGCTTTAATGTTTGTCAAGCTCAAGGCTAACTTATAAACAACGAAAATAAAGTCTACTATTCAATGTCATCCAGACACTGTAGTCTGCTCTTATAACACAAATTAAAAAAGTTAATAGTAAAAAAAAAAAAATGAAACTAGCTTCTAAATTGATACACAAAATGTGTCAGGGCTGCTGACCGTTAAAGAATTCCTCCATCTGGAGTTAATCCTGAATGTCGATCATCATCATCAGCCTTTTAATGGCCCCACTGCTGAGGCACAGGCCTCCTCTCTGTGAGAAGGTTGTGGTGATTTAGGTCATGCTTGCCACAAAAATGCATTGTCATCGGGAATGAACCAACATATACAGGTCTCCCAAAGTGATAATGCGCATAGAAATCTTCGTCACTGTTCGGCAACGGTCGTATTCCCCGAGCGTCGGAAGACGATATGTATATAGAATGGTTAAGTGCATTGTTTAGGGCTCTTACGATTTAATGATTCGGGTGTTTCCGGGAATACGACAATTAGCGAAGATCTGCATGCGCATTATTAATTTGGGAATACTGCAAACAAACACAACACACACAAATTCAACTCCGTAGGAAGCGGAGCGCCTCGCTCCTAAGTCGCTTACGATGCAGCACCAACAGTATTCTGAGAGTATTGTCCGAGCGGTGGGACTCGGTGGTGTTGGAGAGGTGGATGCACCTGCATGCCAGTTCGTCACCTGAATGGTGACGAGCTGGCAAGTGATTGTAAGTCAATAAGTGATTCTAATTCAGCTTACAAGATTTTTCCTGAACAAACAGACATTGCAAGTAAATAAAAGCTTGTAAAAATAAATAAGTCTTACCTCAAAACAAACGGCGATAGTCAATATCACATGTCTAATAGCTTGGTTGAATGGATTGTCTAGGCCAGTGCCGATGCACTTGAATATAGCATCAATGTGCGACTTGTGTTTCATGACGGCTTCGTCTGTTTGTAGGGCTAGCTTCACGCAGTCGAGGAGGACTGCCTGTAGGACACATAATAATAATTTAGCCATTTAATTCCATAATCATTTAAAAATACATTATAATACATTCAATAACAATTGTTCAATTATACATTTTTCAATTGTTCAATTGTGAATTAGTTCACTATTATATATTTTTCATCATTATTATATTTTGAATTAATAGGGACCTCTCGACGAGTATAGGCCTCCTCCAATTTTCTCCACTTTTCTCTTTCCTGAGCCAATGGTGCGGATTCTGTTTTATACGAACAAAACTTAATTTAAGCTATTCATATCTTTTTCTCTCTTTTTCTTTCTTTTTTTTTTTTTTTTTTTTTTTTTTTTTTCCAAATAAAATTGGGATAAGGGCAGGAGAATGATGATGATGATGATGATCTTTTTCTCTCAAATAAAACAAAAAAGAGACGGACGTAAATTAGAGCTGTCAAATTTAGTTGAACTAATATTTCCATACAAATTAAGAGTACACGTAAAAACATGTCGATTAAAAACACGGTGATGCGCAAGGCGTAAACTAGTTTGACATCTCTAACTTAGTTCATAGCAATAGCCGTCCATTTCTCGCACTACCTTTTAGTAAAAGACAGCGATTCTCTAATTTCAGTTTAGTTATTATTAAGAGAATCGGCACCAATGTCATCCAGTTACCCCCAGCCATTTTCTCGATTTCATCGTAGGAGACATGTAGGTTAATTTTGAGACAACATAATAAAATGTAGGGTAGGTGTAGCACAATTAGTTGCAGAAGTACCGACGACACGGTTGGCGCAGTGGTTGAGTTACGGCTGCTGTGCTACGTGTCTGGGATTCGATCCCCGTACGAAACAAATATTTGTATGGTCTACAGATAGTTGTTCCGGGTCTGGGTGTCTGGTGTATGTGAGTTTGTTATCGCACCTACAACACAGGAGTAATTCCTAGTGTGGGGCAAGGATTTCAGCAAAGATTTTTTTTTAATTTGAAACTTAACAATAAACAGCTTCTTAAAGTTTGCAAACAGATATTTTGAGACTTATTTGAGAGAGCAAGTATTTTTTATTCCCGAAAATGGTTCACGAACAACCGAAATACTGGAAAAGTTCCAAAATTTCATGACTGCAAACATTTAGCCCAGACGAAAGGCAGTCAACAATTGAAAAGCATATAAAAGTAACCTTACCTTTAAAGCGTTTGTTGAAGCTGAGTTGATATCAGCGACGTCAGACAGCCACAGTTCTGTCACGCAGATGTTCACAAATGCTGGCAGGTTGGGCATACAGAGGTTCAGATCCAGACTGGTGGAAAAATAAAATTTATTAAAAACATGGCTTCGAAATTATATGAAGCACCAGTCATGGGTTCGAAAGTATTTTCTGAAAGAAGTTGTAGTCAAGTCCTATAGTATTGTGTAAAATAAATTCAAAGTTGAAGCTTTGACTTTTTTTTTGACACCATGTGTAATGAACAATCTAAACTGTCCTACCGTTTGCCATCACGGAGTTCCAGTCTCTACATCCTGGCGCCATTAACAGATCAACTCGATGGTATTATAATATTGCATTGTCACCACTTACAAAAGTATGCCAAATATCAGCTCTATCGGAAACTAACAAGTGTTTTTTTTTGGGGTGGGAAATCATCCAATGACTTCTCCCGCTCTGTGTGGAGCGTGAGGGCGTGTCAGACTCTTACCGACTAAAACCCACCCCTGTTCCTTCCCTGCCTGAGTGCCCAGGGGAGCGGTAACTCATTTTCAGAATTTATCCGCTACCCCTAGGCATGCAGGCACCGGCCACGATGGGCCCCGTAGTGGTGGCTGACAATCATCTCTTTGTGGCGCGCGTGGAACACTACGCGCCGTCGACTCACGAGCCTGGTGCTGATCGGACGGCGAGCTACCCACTGCTCGCCGTCCGCAGGCCCGGGTCTACAGTGGCCGGAGATCATCTCGCGACGTCCTACGCCTAGTACCTCTCCTGCGGTTGTGGGTGAGGGCCACTCCGTTGAGCTTCCCTCACGCGTCCCGCCTCCGCCTTCGCGAGCATTACTGCTTCGCAGAAGGCGGAGACTGCCTCCCATTCGCTCTCGCTCCGTACCATGGCCTGAACCAAGGCCGGGCGCGAGAGGTCGCCGCCACCTATCGCATCCACGAAACTAACAAGTGGTTGAAAAATGATTTGCAAAAGCTTGTAAAACTAATCTTACAGTGGAGAAACACTTCGCTTGAGAAATCGATCACAGGCCATGAACAAGCGCGGTGATAAATTCTTAAAATAAATGAATAAAATTCATTTATTTCAGGCATAGCTCATAATTATCACATTTTTTTCACACGGCGTGTATTTATATAACCGCTATAACAACAAATAATAAAAATACATTAAAAATTAAAGGGAAGCCCCTTAAATATATAATTTATTTTTATTATACCTACATACCATTTAAAACACAAACATTCAATTAAAAAATAATAGAATTATTTACGGTACGGTCCTTCTTTATTTATGTCTTGTTCTTTCCTGCAGGCGTAGCATGACCAATTCTATCTCTATTCTATAATACCAAGAATAGACAAGTTCTTTTTACCTAACTTGACATCTTTTCTGCCCGAGCATCATGTTTTACATCGTAGACTTTAATTGTCGACTGAAGAATAGATGTCTATTCTTCCGTCGACAAAACCCGTTTCTATGGTGGTCATGCTACGCATGCTGTAATACTTACTTAGCAAGGCAGCCGAAGCCCTGCTGCAGTACCGCCGCCCAAGCCAGCACCTGTCCCGTATCATTCGCGGGAGGCCGAGCCGCCATCAGCGCCCGCGTCAGCTGCACGGCCAGCGACGCCGTCATGTTGCTGTAATACTTACTTAGCAAGGCAGCCGAAGCCCTGCTGCAGTACCGCCGCCCAAGCCAGCACCTGTCCCGTATCATTCGCGGGAGGCCGAGCCGCCATCAGCGCCCGCGTCAGCTGCACGGCCAGCGACGCCGTCATGTTGCTGTAATACTTACTTAGCAAGGCAGCCGAAGCCCTGCTGCAGTACCGCCGCCCAAGCCAGCACCTGTCCCGTATCATCGCGGGAGGCCGAGCCGCCATCAGCGCCCGCGTCAGCTGCACGGCCAGCGACGCCGTCATGTTGCTGTAATACTTACTTAGCAAGGCAGCCGAAGCCCTGCTGCAGTACCGCCGCCCAAGCCAGCACCTGTCCCGTATCATTCGCGGGAGGCCGAGCCGCCATCAGCGCCCGCGTCAGCTGCACGGCCAGCGACGCCGTCATGTTGCTGTAATACTTACTTAGCAAGGCAGCCGAAGCCCTGCTGCAGTACCGCCGCACAAGCCAGCACCTGTCCCGTATCATTCGCGGGAGGCCGAGCCGCCATCAGCGCCCGCGTCAGCTGCACGGCCAGCGACGCCGTCATGTTGCTGTAATACTTACTTAGCAAGGCAGCCGAAGCCCTGCTGCAGTACCGCCGCACAAGCCAGCACCTGTCCCGTATCATTCGCGGGAGGCCGAGCCGCCATCAGCGCCCGCGTCAGCTGCACGGCCAGCGACGCCGTCATGTTGCTGTAATACTTACTTAGCAAGGCAGCCGAAGCCCTGCTGCAGTACCGCCGCCCAAGCCAGCACCTGTCCCGTATCATTCGCGGGAGGCCGAGCCGCCATCAGCACCCGCGTCAGCTGCACGGCCAGCGACGCCGTCATGTTGCTGTAATACTTACTTAGCAAGGCAGCCGAAGCCCTGCTGCAGTACCGCCGCCCAAGCCAGCACCTGTCCCGTATCATTCGCGGGAGGCCGAGCCGCCATCAGCGCCCGCGTCAGCTGCACGGCCAGCGACGCCGTCATGTTGCTGTAATACTTACTGTACGAGCTACGCTGTACATTGACCTTTGTGGTAGTTTGTACGTCACGCTCAATAATGCACAAATCTGTTATTGTTTAGCTGTGCATTTCTGCAACATAGTATTTAAGTGTAACAATATTGTAATTATATTAAGTAGCAATAAATCCATCAAGGGAATCGTTGGTCTACTCATTTACATAACATAACAAACTTATCATAACATTTTCACTGTTGGGCATTAAACCCCAACATTTGGTCCTTCGAGCAATTGAGTGTTGTGTGATTTATATCTTTACGGTCGAGAATCGGTTGGACTGGTCTCTCACAAGCGAGTCGCCAAAGTAACCAATTGAGAAGGCACATATCGTAGAAGAGAAAGGTTGCACAATACCAAGAATCAGGAGTGTGGAGCAACAGCCTGCTTCTCAAAACAAAACGTCGTCGGAAAGTTTGACAACATGACGTCATCGGCAAACACTTACGAGAATCAGCGCGAACTTTACGAAAACATCCAAAAAGTCGGCATCAATATCAAGAAGGATGGCTGGGACAGGAAGAACTTGGACTACTTCAAACGACGTATGCAAATGCTGGAAAACTTATGGAGTGAATTCCAGTTCAGTCATGATCGTCTGTCCACAGAAGTAAGTGCGGGTCATCCTTATTTTACAAGCGATTTATATAACACAGCACTGAAGTGTTATAAAGAAGTCAAGGAGTTAATTCTCCAACAAAATCAACAACTGTCGATTCACAAAGGGTCCGCAGGGGGACCGGCGGCGGCGGTACAACAAACACCGTTCGAAAGTACCTCTGAACAAGATCAAGCAGGTACATCGACCAAGAAAGTACAACAACAACAAGACAGCGAGGAAGAAGAAGAGAGTCAATCACCTCCTCAACAACAACAAAGCCCTAGCAAGCGGGACACAGGGTCCAACAGTAAATTGGACGACCTTATACGCAAACAATCGGCGAACTTCAAGGCTTTCATGAGAGCTGTCGCCAACATTCAAGTGGAATTTATTACAGAAAAATGGGAATTCCAGGATGCGTTGCAAACGTTACAAGCGCGTTGGACCGCTATTGACAGTCTCCATTGGGAAATCGAGTGCGAACTCAACGGGGATAAGAACGCAGTATATGAAGAGCGCTATACAAGATTCGAGAACCAATATATCAATCTGAAGAAAGCATTAAACACCAAGATGTGGGCCGGAGCTTACCGAGAAAAAACAACACCAAAGTTGGAGATACCAGTATTCCACGGAAAATTTAATCAGTGGACACCGTTCAAAGACCTTTTCACGGAAGCCATCCATAACAATACATCCTTGTCTAATGCGCAGAAGATGCAATTTTTGAAAAGCAAGGTCCAAGGAGAAGCTGAAAGGTTGATACAACACTTACAAATAAGCTCGGATAACTACCTAGTGTGTTGGGACATTCTCAACAATCGCTACAACAACAAAAAACTTATATTTACATCGCATATCAACATGCTCTTTAATCTGCCTACCATGCAACAACAGTCATTAGCACCAATCAAGAAAATCCATGACGTTACAATAGAATGTTTGCACGCCATCAAGAATTTAGAAGTGGACATTAGAACCTGGGATCCGTTACTAGTGCACATCTTGGCACAAAAACTGGACGCTGAGACATACTCAGACTACATTGAATCGCTAAAGAACTCGCGGGAACTACCGGTACTAAAGGATTTCTTGGACTACCTGGAGGCGAAGTTTACTTCAATGGAATCATCGCAGCGTAAACAAGAAAACCATCAGAAAACAAGTTCTGCAACAAGTCATAATCATGAAGCATCTCATAACAAGAAACACAACAAGAATCAAGCGGCTAGTAACAACAAGGTGACGAAATCGTACCATGCGTCAATGTTTACTTGCCCACTCTGCAAAGACGAGCATGGCCTCTATTTTTGTGCAAAGTTCTTAGAAATGTCGAATGACGAAAAACTTAACACAGTAAACAAACTACAAGTCTGCATTAATTGCCTGTACAGTCATAAGGGCAAAAAATGTACGTCAAACAACCGATGTCGCAAGTGCAAAGCTAAGCACAATACGTTAATACATGAGGCTGCATCAAAAAACAATGAACAAGGTCAATCAAATTCATCATCTCATGTCTCTCAAAATGATGAAGACGCTTCAGAGATTCTATTAGCGACCGCCATAGTGAAGGTAAGAGGAGCTGATGGAACTCAGTACAACATGCGAGCTCTTGTGGATCAAGGGTCGCAGATATCACTGATAACAGAACGCGGAGCTCAACTCCTCGGGATCAAACGCCAGAAATGTAAGGGAGTTATCTTTGGAGTTGGGGAAAAAGAGAGCAATTGCAGGGGCATGATAACAATCTCATGCAGTTCTGTCTGCAGCGACTTCACGTTCAGAAAATCGGTATACATAATGAAAAACTTAATCAAGAATTTACCGAACAAAAGTTTTACAAAACCATCATGGCCACAAATACAAAATATCAACTTGGCGGATCCCGAATTCAATAGCAGCCGACCAGTAGATCTTCTATTTGGAGCAGACATTTACTCCCAGATCATGCTAGGAGGAATCATCAAAGACGATGACGTCACACGGCCCATCGCACAACAAACATACTTAGGCTGGCTACTATGCGGACACGTCAAAACTACAAAACTACAATGCAACGTGGTGCTGAACAATCTGGAAGATATGATACAGTTTTGGGATTCCGAAGACATCAAAGACCGAGCCGCTTTCTCAGAGGAAGATCAGAAATGCGTTGAGTACTACACCAACACCACCCAACGTTTAGACAATGGGAGATACGAAGTGAGACTTCCCATGATAAACGACTGGGAATGCAAGCTAGGCTCTTCCAAACAGATGGCCATTGCCCAATTTAAAACATTAGAACGAAGATTGGGAAAACAACAACACTTAGCAAAAGCCTATAAAGAATTTATAGCAGAGTACATTGACTTAGGTCATATGCAACAATCAACATGTAACAAGACACTTGACTGCTACTTGCCGCACCATGGCGTCGAACGCGCCGAGTCAACGACAACCAAGTACAGGGTTGTGTTTAATGCGTCCGCAAAAACTACTACCGGTTGGAGCTTAAACGATCTCATGTACAAGGGCCCAAACCTACAACAAGATTTACAAACAACATTAATACAGTGGAGGCAATACAAGTATGCTTACACAGCTGATATTGAAAAGATGTACAGGCAAATTTTAGTGGCCCACTGTGACCAAAGCCTACAGCAGATTGTCTGGCGAGAATCACCAGAAAAACCTTTGCTTTCATATTAGCTCGCTACAGTTACTTATGGCACCAAAGCAGCACCATTCCTAGCCATAATGACACTATGAAGACTGGCGGAGGACGAGCGTCAAAATTTCCCGGAAGCTTCAAAGATAGTGGAGGAGTCATTTTACGTCGATGATCTCGTTCACGGATCACATACCATTGAACAAGGACAGAAGCTGATTTCGGACCTAAAACAATTACTTGAGAGTGGAGGGTTCAACCTTAGAAAATGGTCTTCAAACGAACCGGCACTCTTGGAAAATTCAAATCAACATAACAATGAAAACACTGTCTTCAACTTCAAAACGGATCAAACATCAAAAACATTGGGCCTATGCTGGAATTCGACAGAGGACAAATTTACATTCCAATGTTCGATTTCAAGCGTCAACAAAAAACATACAAAACGCAGCTTATTAGCTGAAATATCAAAATTATTTGACCCACTTGGCTGGCTGGCTCCCTTATCAACAAAATTAAAGTTATTATTCCAAAAGGTGTGGGAGGTCAAATTACAATGGGACGACGAAGTTCCCGATAACATACACAAAGAATGGTACAAAATACAAGTGGACATAGGGGCGATAAACTTTTGTGAAGTACCAAGATGGCTCAGATGTGACGGAAGACAAGCTATAGAACTACACGGCTTCAGTGACGCCTCCCTGGATTCCTATGCGTGTGTTATTTACGCACGAGTTCACCCATCAACAGACGTTACACTTGTCGCTGCAAAGTCTAAAATTGTACCACACAGAAAAGTAACAACATTGCCAAAACTGGAATTAAATGGAGCACACCTTCTATGCAAATTAATGCAAAAGGTTAAGGAATCTTTACATCAACTTAACATTCGAGTCTATGGCTGGACTGATTCTATGGTTGTCCTGGGTTGGATACAAGGAGACCCATCACGATGGAAAACATATGTAGAGAATCGAGTTCAAAAAATCAACACTGTAATACCGCGATCGTGTTGGGATTACGTCAAATCAAGTGAAAATCCCGCTGACGCCGCAAGCCGAGGCCAGTACGCCGGTCAATTGAAGGAAAACAAACTGTGGTGGCAAGGTCCAAGTTGGCTGTCATCCTTTGAAATGAGGACCCTAGTCAAACAGGTCTATACGTCAGACCAAGAAGTGAAAACAACCGCAATGAAACAAGTCAATGCTGTCCAAACCAACACAGAAACCATCAACATTATCGAACAATTATTGCAAAAACATAGCTCTATTAATCATGTCATTCGAATAGTCGCATGGATACACAGAGCATTGCACTTAATAGTTCGAACATTGGACTCGAAACGTCGCCAATTACCAAGTTACCTTACGTTGCAAGAATTGAACAGGGCAACTAGGGCAATTGTGAAACATACACAACTAAAGGTATTTAAAACGGATATGAGTCATTTACGTAAACACGGCAGAGTGACATCGAATAGCAAGTTACTGCCTCTCAATCCTTACATAGATCAAGAAGGCTTGCTAAGAGTCGGGGGACGATTGAACAACGCTACATTAACTGAAGAGATGAAGCACCCGATGATCATCCCTCATGACAGCCACTTAACGCATTTGCTCATCGATCAAGCTCACCAAATGACTTTTCACGGAGGACCACGACTCACCTTGTCGCACCTACGCCAAAAATACTGGATCATCGGTGGCGTGCGAGTCACGAAAATGCAAGTCAGAAAATGTGTAACGTGCCAAAAAATCAGTCCAACAAAACAACAACAAATCATGGGTGAGCTGCCAACCGCAAGAATAAACCCTGCCCCGCCATTCTACCATACAGGAGTGGACTACACGGGATTCGTCGATGTCAAGATGAATAAAGGAAGAGAGGCTAAAACCACTAAGGGTTACATAGCCATCTTTGTTTGCATGGTAACAAAGGCAGTGCACATTGAGTTGGTCTCTGATCTTACAAGCTCAGCATTTTTGGCAGCCCTTAACCGAATGGCAGCACGAAGAGGCGCCCCGCGCCATATGTACAGTGATAATGGCACGAATTTTGTCGGCGCTAATCGACTGCTCATAGAACAATACGAGGAAATAGAGAACACATACAGGAACGAACAACTACAGAAGGAAGTCACCGAGATGTTCATACAGTGGCATTTCAACGCTCCTGCCTGGCCCTCGGCGGGTGGATTGTGGGAACGAGCCGTAAGAAGCTTAAAACACCATTTAAAACGGGTGGTGGGTGAGCAAAGGTTAACATTCGAGGAGCTCACCACAATCCTAACAAAACTAGAAGCTTGTCTAAACTCCAGACCTCTGTGTGCGCTAACTGAAAATGTGGAAGACCTAAACTGTCTGACGCCAGCACACTTTCTAACAGGGAGATCAGGTTTGACCGTCATCGAAACAAGTGAAGACGCCCGAACAAGATGGGAGCTGACTAGGAAAATATACACAGAAATCTGGAAAAAGTGGAAAAACGAGTACTTGTGCCAACTGTTAGCAAGAACAAAGTGGCAGAAGCCTCAGAACAACGTGAAGACTGGTGACTTGGTTGTTGTACATGATGACCAGCAGCCCGCAGGAAAGTGGTTAATGGGCAGAGTTACAGATCTTCACCCGGGGACCGACGGATAATTATGTTCGTGTCGTCACCCTGAAAACAAGAAACGGCTCCTTAAAGAGACCCATAACAAAGCTATCTATTTTACCAATAGACAGCAAAGAAAAATCTATTCCAGAAAACACCGAAAACGCATACAGAAAACCAACTACAAACAAGACTACAACAAAACGTGAACAACCTGCCAAAACAAGCAAAATTAATATGATTGGATTAGTAATGGCCCTGCTATATCTACTGAGTCCAGCAAGAGCGACAAAAAACATAACAAGCTTTATCGAATTGCAACAAGGCCTATATTTCGATAAAACTACTAACATAAAATTGATTCGCGACGAGTGGAAGATAGTTGTCTACTACGACGTCAAACCCTACTGGGATGGTACAGCAGTGTTCACTAAATTCAACGATCACCTTGAAATCATATGTTCAAAATTGAAACAGAAGACACAATGTGACGTCATAGCGTTACAATTACATCACGCGTTCGCTGAACTTGAACACTACAACCGTATGTTGCTGAATCCGCAAGGTCGGGTGAATATGAGAAGCAAACGCGGGCTTATCAACGGTGTCGGGTCAATCGCACGTTCCCTGTTCGGAGTATTGGATGACCAATTCGCCGAACAATATCAACGGGATATAGAACTCATTAAGGAAAACGAGAAACATCTGGCCCTATTGTCTAAAAATCAGACAACTATAATAGAAGCCGAATACAACGTATTAAGAAGATCGGAAGAAACAATTGCAAAACAACACAAATTATTCAATCAACATCTGCTAAGCCTAGATAAGCTAACGAGCAACATTCAACATGAAATTGAGTCTCAAGAATTATCGATCGAGTTTGTAATGTCGGCTATCTCTGCAAACAGCTTTATAGAACATTTAAGAAACGTTCAAGAGACACTGTTGGATACCGTAACCAACATTTACAACGGCAAGATGAACTTACACCTCATTGCGCCAAAACAGCTACGGGACGAATTGTACGTAGGGATGCCAGATGTCCGGTTATCGACCGGACAATCCGGTTTTTTTTATGCTTGTCCGGTCACAAAATTCTTGGTAAACCGGACAATAGATTGTCCGGTAATAAAATAAACGGTTAAATAAATATGACGAAGACAACACAAAGGGCTACTGCAAATTGTGTAAAACT
This sequence comes from Polia nebulosa, assembly GCA_951329385.1. Classification (NCBI taxonomy): domain Eukaryota; kingdom Metazoa; phylum Arthropoda; class Insecta; order Lepidoptera; family Noctuidae; genus Polia; species Polia nebulosa. Next base: position 15,622,090 of record OX589606.1, read on the forward strand.
ACGTTCACAGTGGCTTATGATGGCGTGAAAGCATTAACACAGCACGCCACGTCAAAGAAGCACAAAGATTCAACAAGTGCAGCAGCCATGTCTCAGCGAATGAATTATTTCTTTACTCCAAAAGGCAGCGCGCAAAGTGAATAAGTCAGCATTGCCGAATTGGCTGAAGTTTATCATAGTATCAAGCACCATATTTCGTATGTTGCTCAAGATTGCTCATTAAAAGTATTAAAGCAAGTTATTACCGATTCAGAAATCGTGAAACAAATGACTGGAGGACGCACTAAATGTACTGCTTTGATAAACCAAGTTTTATATCCATATTCAATGGAACTTGTTCAAGAGGATTTAAAGAATGAAGTTCCATTCGCCATCGCTACCGATGCTTCTAATAAAGGAAACAGAAAATTCTTTCCAGCTGCGATTCAATATTTTTCACCAAAAGACGGTATTTGTCATAAAATTTTGGACTTTTACGAGGACTCATTCGAAGATTCAAGATCTATTAAAGAAAAATTATGTCAAGTGTTGGAAAATTCACAGCTACCATGGAGTAGAGTAACAGCATATGGAGCGGATAATGCCTCTGTTAATTTCGGAGTTAATAATTCCGTTTTTCAAAAGATAAAGTCTGAAGAAAATTATGAAATAATAGCCGCTCACTGCAATGATCACATATTTCATAACTGCGCAAAAAATGCTTTGAAAGTAATACCTGTTGATGTCGAAAATATAGTAATGAAAGTATTTGCAGAATTTTCTTGTTCTGCAAAAAAGCGAGAAGAGTTGAAGGAGTGCTTTGATTTCTTCGAGAGCCAATACACAGATGTAATACGTCACGTACCTACAAGGTGGCTCAGCTTGTTTAAAGCTCTCGATAGGATGCTTTCGTCGTGGGAACCATTGAAAAAATACTTCTTAGAGCAAGGTTCTGACAACTGCCCAAGGGCTCTTTGGGCTATCTTATCAGATCAAGAAGACCTAATTAAAAATGAGACCAACCCCTCTTACAGTGAATTATATTTGTATTTCACTCATAATTTTATGGCTTCTTTTCAAGAAATTTTGCTGTTGTTAGAAAAACATACCACAGCAGCATAATATAATCTGCATAACATAATGGTGAAATTCCGGGACACTGTTACCAAGAAAATAAGTGACAACCATTTCGGAATGAAAGTGCATATGGCATTAAGAAAAGGCTATCTTTCAGATGATCAAATAAAAGAATTTAAAACAAATGCTTCAAGTGTTTACCAAAGAGCATTAACTTATATAGAGAAGTGTTATCCTTTCGAGAATAACAATTATAAGGCTTTTAGTTGTTTAGATATCGAAGCCGGAAGACTGCCTACGTTGGATCAATTGATTGAGTTGTGGTCAATATCTCCATGGAAGCAGCAGACTCCTCCTGAAAGCATTTACGAAGAACTAGCTGCACTCCAAAGTGTGTTCTCTTCACTTGAAAGGAAATCGCTTCATATGTGGTGCAAATTTTTTAACAACGAAGCAGCGCCAAATTTATTGAAAATCGTACAGTATGTGTGTAGTATTCCTATATCTAATGCTTTTGTGGTACGAATCTTCAGCATCATGGGAAATGTATGGACCGATGAAAGAAATCGTCTCGCCGTACAAACTGTAAAAAGTGAATTGTGCGTTTTCTTTAATATAAATGTTAGTTGCACTGAATTTAAAGAAGCCATCTCAGGCAATAAGACTTTATTAAAGCAGTCGGGTCGAGTTCCAAATATATAAAAAAGTAGAATGGCTGTAGTTTAGTAAGTAAGTTTCCAGTACACAAAGTACATTTATCTATTAAAAAATTAAAAAAATTGTCCGGTTTTTTCTTTGAACACATCTGGCATCCCTAATTGTACGTCATATCCGGTCAATTATCAAAGGATGTAGCACTACCCATCACCAACATTCAAGATGATTTCTTCCGCCTTTATCACCTTCTACAAGTTAAGGCAAAAATGACAGAGAGATATCTAATCATTGAGATACGAGTGCCGTTAGTCAGTAGAGAAAACTACGAAGTCTACCACGTCATACCTGTCCCAAAAAAGAATGGCAACGACATGGTCACCCTACTACCTACAGCGGAACTATTAGCAATTAACATACAGAAGGATTCATACCTACAGATGACTGCAACCGACCTACATCAATGCATGCACTATGACAGTACGACTCTGTTGTGCGCCATGAGGTCACCAATATACCACATGCAGTCTGACGAGAGCCTCTGCGCGAAGAGACAAGATTCGTCTGACTGCAAAACAAAACGTGAGAGCTGTGAAAACACTTGGATGGAACTTAGCAACATAAACAGCTACCTATACTTTTGCTGTGACGCTTGCAAAATACGCGTCATATGCGGGAATCAAGTTTCAACTGCACTACTTAGCAACGCAGGGGTAATGACACTCGATAGCGGCTGCACTATCAATAGTGAGACGTTCACTGTCCATTCCCAAAGGCAATTCCTGGATACTATGCATGCCCAGGTTGAAGAACTCACTCTGGAAATCCCTCCAATCAATCGGATCATCAACCTATCAGTACCGGTTTTGAAACATGAACCCGAGAATGAGTCGGTAATGGAGCAGAGCTCATTACTGCGAGATCTGGGAAAACAGATAGAACAGATGAAAGCCGCGGCCACAGAAGACATCATATCTGATCGGGCAACATCCCACGATATTCACCAATATGTTGTCATATACGTATTGGCAACAGTAGCAGCGACAGCAGGCGCAATATATGCTTACCACCGACTTCGGAACCATTGCACGAGTCAACAGAAACCTGAGGCACCACCTGTCCCTAACCCAGCGCCCCGAAGGAGGTCGACTGCAAGCATCGTGGACAACGCAGCTGTATTTGACGTCACAGACGACAGCAGCGTAGTGCACTTATCGAGTGCACGTACACTCAACAAAGCAACGTCGCCTATTGCGCGTTGTGATTCAATTGTATAAGGCTATGATAAGATTATTTCTCTTTTACATTTTATCTCCTTTTTAACATATTATAATTTAACTTTACATTTACATTTTATCGTTTACAGTTTTATTGTTTACCTTTTGTGAGTGGGCAATATGTACGAGCTACGCTGTACATTGACCTTTGTGGTAGTTTGTACGTCACGCTCAATAATGCACAAATCTGTTATTGTTTAGCTGTGCATTTCTCCAACATAGTATTTAAGTGTAACAATATTGTAATTATATTAAGTAGCAATAAATCCATCAAGGGAATCGTTGGTCTACTCATTTACATAACATAACAAACTTATCATAACATTTTCACTGTTGGGCATTAAACCCCAACACTTACTTAGCAAGGCAGCCGAAGCCCTGCTGCAGTACCGCCGCCCAAGCCAGCACCTGTCCCGTATCATTCGCGGGAGGCCGAGCCGCCATCAGCGCCCGCGTCAGCTGCACGGCCAGCAACGCCGTCATGTTGCTGTAATACTTACTTAGCAAGGCAGCCGAAGCCCTGCTGCAGTACCGCCGCCCAAGCCAGCACCTGTCCCGTATCATTCGCGGGAGGCCGAGCCGCCATCAGCGCCCGCGTCAGCTGCACGGCCAGCGACGCCGTCATGTTGCTGTAATACTTACTTAGCAAGGCAGCCGAAGCCCTGCTGCAGTACCGCCGCCCAAGCCAGCACCTGTCCCGTATCATTCGCGGGAGGCCGAGCCGCCATCAGCGCCCGCGTCAGCTGCACGGCCAGCGACGCCGTCATGTTGCTGTAATACTTACTTAGCAAGGCAGCCGAAGCCCTGCTGCAGTACCGCCGCCCAAGCCAGCACCTGTCCCGTATCATTCGCGGGAGGCCGAGCCGCCATCAGCGCCCGCGTCAGCTGCACGGCCAGCGACGCCGTCATGTTGCTGTAATACTTACTTAGCAAGGCAGCCGAAGCCCTGCTGCAGTACCGCCGCCCAAGCCAGCACCTGTCCCGTATCATTCGCGGGAGGCCGAGCCGCCATCAGCGCCCGCGTCAGCTGCACGGCCAGCGACGCCGTCATGTTGCTGTAATACTTACTTAGCAAGGCAGCCGAAGCCCTGCTGCAGTACCGCCGCCCAAGCCAGCACCTGTCCCGTATCATTCGCGGGAGGCCGAGCCGCCATCAGCGCCCGCGTCAGCTGCACGGCCAGTGACGCCGTCATGTTGCTGTAATACTTACTTAGCAAGGCAGCCGAAGCCCTGCTGCAGTACCGCCGCCCAAGCCAGCACCTGTCCCGTATCATTCGCGGGAGGCCGAGCCGCCATCAGCGCCCGCGTCAGCTGCACGGCCAGTGACGCCGTCATGTTGCTGTAATACTTACTTAGCAAGGCAGCCGAAGCCCTGCTGCAGTACCGCCGCCCAAGCCAGCACCTGTCCCGTATCATTCGCGGGAGGCCGAGCCGCCATCAGCGCCCGCGTCAGCTGCACGGCCAGTGACGCCGTCATGTTGCTGTAATACTTACTTAGCAAGGCAGCCGAAGCCCTGCTGCAGTACCGCCGCCCAAGCCAGCACCTGTCCCGTATCATTCGCGGGAGGCCGAGCCGCCATCAGCGCCCGCGTCAGCTGCACGGCCAGTGACGCCGTCATGTTGCTGTAATACTTACTTAGCAAGGCAGCCGAAGCCCTGCTGCAGTACCGCCGCCCAAGCCAGCACCTGTCCCGTATCATTCGCGGGAGGCCGAGCCGCCATCAGCGCCCGCGTCAGCTGCACGGCCAGCGACGCCGTCATGTTGCTGCAGTCGCGCGCGCTCGAGAACAGAGCGTGCAGAGTGTGCAGGCAGCATGTCTTGATGTACACGTTGTTGTGGGTCATCAGGGAGAGGATCGCTTCGCAAATTGACTGGCGGAGATGATTCAGATTATTGGCTGTTTTATTGTACTATATACCAAGATTTGTGGCCAAGGAATGTGCTCATTTAGTTCTGGATTGCTAAGTGCTATAGGAGTCTCGTGTCATCGCGCTCTTACGTGTTATGACAACAGTTTCTAAGAATATTTTTGTTTTGCAGCTAATATTATTCTAATAATTTTGGTAACTTATTATCAGAGGTCGGAATTAAGTAGAGTTATTTATGTACTTGCATGGAAATGTTGATATTATATGGATCTTCCCAGAATTTCTTATGGACAATCCCGTGTGGCCAAAAATATTACAAATAAATAATATTATAAACCTCTATTGTTTTCTTTTGTTCTCACAAGTTGTGTGAACTACAAATGTATAACATCGCGCGTGTGCGCATTGGAATTTTGCTACTTCGGACATCCGATGTCGTTGATATTAATTTGGCAACGTCGCGCATGCAGTGATTAAATTGTGTAAAAGTAAATAGCTTTTTATTTAATAAATCACGGGATTTTTCTGCTCTTTAAAATTAATCTCGGGATTTGAGGCTTATCCACTTTATTCTTTCGCTGTATGAAATCAGTGTAAGTACATAAATAACTCTAGCTAATTCCGACCTCTGCTTATTATCAACGTTTTTATCTATGGTCATTGAGTTATTTGTAAGACCGTAAACATGCTTCTACATTAATGTAAACGAATTTATGTGTTCTTAATTACCCTACTACCCTACATTATGTGTTCATTATGTTTATATTTTTACCCGACTGCCCCAGAAGGAGGGTAACGTTTTTCGAAAGTTTTTATTCATATAGCTTACCTTAATATAATCCTTGCTAAATGCCGGCAATACATCTCTAAGCATTGTCAGCGTGTGCAACACAGTTCTGTGACCAGCCAGTAATGCTTCGGCCTTGATCTGAGACAGGCAGTACTCCGCCACGCGGTTAGAAGCTGGGTGAAGTTTTGGTACCTGTAATTTAAGACTTTACTAGACAGAGAAACAGATTATTTCAAATAATGATCTGATACATGGCAAATCAGTTTTTTTTTCTGGGTGGGAAACCATCAAATAACTTCTCCCGCTCTGGGTGGAGCGAGAGGGCGTGTCAGACTCTTACTGACTAAAACCCACCCGTGTTCCTTCAGTTGCCTGTGCCAGGGCCGCGGTGACTCTTTCAAACACACCCGCGACCCTGACAGGCATCGGCCCTAGCGGACCTCGTCACTGTTTGCTGCCATCTCTGCGAGGTGCGTGTGGAACACAACGCGCCGTCGACACGGGCATGGTCACTATCAGACCGCGAGCTACCCATTGCACGCCGTCCGCAAGCCCACGCCTACGGTCAGCTTGCGACTCCCGACGCCCAGGGCGTCTTCTGTGGTGGGTAGGGCGTGAGGGCGCGAGGATTGCCTCTCCCTCACGCGTCTCGCCTCCTGCTTCGCAAGCATTACTGCTTTGCAGAAGGAGGTGACAGCTTCCCTTGCACTCTCGCTCCGTACCAGGGCCTGGACCAGGTCCGACCACGAGACACGGCGGTACTCCGCCCAAGCGGGGCAGACCTCCAACGTGACCTCCGGGCGGTCCACACAATGGTGACAGCCTCCCGCCTGATACGTAACAGGAACCTCCCGAAGCAACCGTGTACGGTGAGGACCTGCGTCAGGCGGCAGATGAGAATGCCGTGGCGCCTCTCCAGCCACTCCTCAAAGAGGGGACTTATCGCCGCGATTGTGGCGTGCCCATGGCAAAGCAGTAATGTGTGTGTAAGTTGACTAAAAAGTGTTTATAGAGGATGATTTATGGCGCAATTACTCTTGGTCGCCCTCCCGAATTAGATTGAATATGGAATTCGGATAAACGACCAAATGTAAATGGACGGGGTCGAATACGCCTATCTTCGGACAAACAACCAATTGTAAAGGGACAGGGTCGAATACGCCTATCTTCGGACAAACAACTAAGTGTAAAGGGACAGGGTCGAATACGCCTATCTTCGGACAAACAACCAAGTGTAAAGGGACGGGGTCGAATACGCCTATCTTCGGAGAAACAACCAAGTGTAAAGGGACGGGGTCGAATACGCCTATCTTCGGACAAACAACCAAGTGTAAAGGGACGGGGTCGAATACACTTATCTTCGGAGAAACAACCAAGTGTAAAGGGACGGGGTCGAATACGCCTATCTCCGGACAAACAACCAAGTGTAAAGGGACGGGGTCGAATATGCCTATCTCCGGACAAACAACCAAGTGTAAAGGGTCGGGGTCGAATACGCCTATCTTCGGACAAACAACCAAGTGTAAAGGGACGGGGTCGAATACGCCCATCTTCGGACAAACAACCAAGTGTAAATGGACGGGGTCGATTACGTACATCTTCGGTAAAACGGCCAAGTGTAAATGGACGGGGTCTAATACGCCCATCTTCGGCCAAACAACCAAGTCTAATGTAAATGGACGGGGTCGAATACGCCTATCTTCGGACAAACAACCAAGTGCAAAGGGACGGGGTCGAATACGCCTATCTTCGGACAAACAACCAAGTGTAAAGGGACGGGGTCGATTACGTACATCTTCGGTTAAACGATCAAGTGTAAATGGACGGGGTCTAATACGCCCATCTTCGGCCAAACAACCAAGTCTAAAAGGACGGGGTCAAATACGCCCATCTTCGGACAAACAACCAAGTGTAAAGGGACGGGGTCGAATACGTACATCTTCGGTAAAACGGCCAAGTGTAAATGGACGGGGTCTAATACGCCCGTCTCAATCAAGCGTCAATCTAGATTAGACTAGTCCAGCTTCATCGTTATATTGTAACTCGACGAAAATACATTTTATTTATTATTTGATTACAATATACATAACTAAACTAAAAAATAACTTAATAAATAAAATATGTACAAGCGGCATAAAAGATCCGGGAGGAGTACAGCTCATTGGGCATCGAAAAATTCTTCTACATCGCTGTCAATGGGAAAAGTGCCCAGAACGCTGGCAGCATTGCCACGTTGAATGGCAATGCTAATTATTTGACCGAAAAAAAGGCCAGCCCTCTGGTCACGTGAAGAGTCGACTAAATATTTGGTGATGTCACGGAAAACTCGATGAGCACTCGGACTCCATGGCCCTAGTGTTTCAACCCCAAACGGCTCAAATATATAACTCCCAATAAGGTTGTTATATTTGCCCCGTTTGAGGTTTCTTGCACCTGTAGCAGCCGCCCTAGCCCCGCCGTGCTAAGAAGATGAGATGACGCAAGGGTGTCGACACATGTTGCATCCCACACCAAAGGCCTACCCCCATCTTCCAAAGCATTATGGTCATCCCGTCGGGCCTCTTTCTATCGTCACGTGCCAGGCCATGAGGTTCTAAAACGGCTGACACACCGGCGGTGACAAGAGCCCGACGGATGATGTCATTAATGCTGGCGTGCCGTGCCATAAGACCCGCGCTCCTACTGCAGGATAGGCTATGGTGTCCGAGGTGGTCGGCTGCTTCACCACATTGGCAGCGATGTGGAGCTCCGCAAGGAGCACCTAGACGCAGACATGTAGCGATCCGGAAGGTGGTGTCACTCAGCATAGTACCTATGTTAGGTGACGGTAGTGCCTGTAGCCATAGGCCCGACTCCCATTCACCCACAGCCAGCAGGCGGGCACACTCAGCAGTATTGGTTGACGTATTTAAGAGATTATTCCGTGCCAATCTACAGAGCAGCTCGTCCCACTGCCTCTGGGCGAATGGGTTCTCGGGCAACGCTGTGTCCAGGCAAGCCATTTTTCAAGCGTTCATTGCGTCGGTCAAGCACGGCACTCGCTTCATCGTTTCAGTTACCCGAATTCGGATATCTAACGCGTTTTCCTTTCACTTCTATCAGTGCATTCCCAGTCGTCAAAATGAGTACCTAGTGTTGTCTTCGAAGAAGCATTCAAATTGTTACAACAGACGAGACGACTAAAAAAATCTAATTAATCCGTCAGTTAGATTACCAAAAAAAATTTAATATTTTTTTACCCTGTCGTCATCCCTACTATTCGTTGTCATTACCTCATATTCCAGTGCGATGACCAGTGTAATGAAATGCATTACATGCCCAGACTTTATTAAAACTTTTCGAGCACCCGAATACGGGCTAACGACAAGGCTGCGGACGGCGAGTAGTGGGTAACCCGTCCGATCAGCACCAAGCCCGAGAGTCGACTGCGCGTAGTGTTCCACGCGCGCCTCAAAGAGTTGTCAGCAAACAAGACGGGGCGCGTCATGGCCGATGCCTGCCAAGAGGTTGAGGATAAATTCGAAAGACTTACCCCTGGGCATTAAGGGCAGGGAAGAAACAGGGGTGAGTTTTAGTCAGTAAGAGTCTGACACGCTCTCCCGCTCGACTCTAGAGCGGGAGATGTCATTGGATGATTTCTCACCCCACAAAAAAAAGGGGTCTTATTTCTAAAAAAAATAACCATGTGCCTAATTTCTATAAGAAAACGAATAAGCTTAGTTTAAACACTGATTAGCAGGTTCTTAATTTAAAATTTTCAAGGAGAATATGAATTTAGAATCCACTAATCGGTACTCAAAATAAGCATGTAGTAATTGCGCCATAACCCAACCTCTATCAATAAAATAGATTTATTCAAAGAGGTTCAGAGGTGTTAATTTGTTGATCTACTCTCCAGTTACTAGATGTTCAAAACACAAATTGCTTTTTGCCAATTTAAAAAAATTGCTTTTACTAAGTCTGAATTTTGAAGACTGATAATATTGAATTGTTGTGTCATTTTTGTGGCACATGACAAAGGGTATATATGCCACATTTTTCCATGCAAATCTTGTATTTACCTTCTGTTGATCTTCAGAAGGTATCATAAAACAGCTGCCGCGCAAGACTGAGGTGACGGCGTGTTGAGCTGCTTTGCGGACCTAAAAAAAATACTTTTATTATTTAGTGTCCAATCGAAGGTTCGGCTTCGGTTTCGGCAAAAAGAGGTCGAATATTCGTTTAAAGCGAAACTAGCGTCTTTGAGCCTTCTGCTCAAGTGATGATGAGACAGTCAGTTTAACCGGTCAGTTTAGTTGGTTAGTTTGGATTATGATAATCCTTAAAACTGACTGTCTCATCATGGTGTAATCGTCGTTTTGTTAATTTAAGTGAAAGTTAGAGCTGAATTTCAATGATCTGGTAACTTTTACAAGTCAGTTTTTTAGGGTTCGTACCCAAAGGGTAAAACGGGACCCTATTACCAAGACTCTGCTGTCCGTCAGTCTGTCTGTCTGTCCGTCTGTCACCAGGCTGTATCTCATGAACCGTGATAGTTAGACAGATGAAATTTTCACAGATGATGTATTTCTGTTGCCGCTCGCTATAACAACAAATACTAAAAAACCGAATAAAATAAATATTTAAGGGGCCTCTCATACAACAAACGTGATTTTTTTGGCGTTTTTATAGATAATGGTAGGGAACGCTTCGTGCGCGTGTCCAACTCGCACTTGGCCGGATTTTTTTTTGTTAGTTTTTCTGTTACCGCGTTAGTTTCGATTTCGGCTAAAAATCGTTTTCCGTCCAACAATAATATTATTAACAACCAAATACCAATCTACTGAATTAAATCCGAAAACAACAAGTAAGTTAATAGCCTGATTAAAAACAAATATAAATACATACCTTAGGCTTAGAATGCAGTGCAAACGCAAGCAGAGATTCAAAAATCCTCATCGTCGACGTATCACCCCACAGTGCATACTCCTGAGCCCTAAGCAGCACAGACAGACATCCAATAGCAGCCCTCAGTAAGGCCCCATCCTCACTCTGTTCATTTTTCACAAGTATATCTGTGAAGATTGTGGCGGAGTCGGAGAACAGTTTTCTTAACACAGCTTGTGGGACTGCCTTTATACCCATAGATAGTAGATTCAGAGTCGCTACTGGATGTGCTTCAGATTTAAGGGTCTCCAGCTGTGAATCAAAGTTTTCATATAAAATTAACAGGACAATGATTTTGTAGTTCTCTTTTGAATCAGGATCATAAAGAGTAACCATAAAGTTTCTTGTTGGCTTTATTTTTTTATGGAAAACAAGTAGGCCAATGGAACCATGCACCAGAATCAGTTAAATTGTATGTCATAGTCTAAAATACTCATGGTAAATAATAACTATCAGAAAACACTTCAGACCGCCGATTTTCCGACCTCGCCGGCGAGGCCCGTCGCGAAATCTAAGTCATTGCCCTCCCCGTCTCTCGCCAGCACGTGCCGCTGAGCCAGTAAACTCCCCAATTAATGGAAACCAGATCCAGCCTTCCCTTGCTGCCCCCCAGTGACGCCCTAAGCCGAGGCCCGTACTCCGCAGGGGGTGCCCTTAGCGTGGTCACTTAGTTTGTAAGTTTAATAAGTCCTGGCTGGAGGCTTTAATATATTAAAGCCTACACAGGCAAGCCCGGTTAAGCAGACGACAGCCTCAGAGGCTGACCTGCGAGACGTCCCTCAGAAAAAAAAAAAGAAAAAAAAAAAAGGTAAATAATATTTAATAAAAAAAAAAGTAGTTAAATAATAGTGAATTATGTTGAAAGGACAAGAAATTGATGATTTCTATATAAAATGAATAGTCTTTTGAAAAGAAAAAACTTTTTTTTACGAAAAATAGAAGACTTCTACAAAAAAAAAAACAAAAATTGTGTAAAATAAAGTTAATTTCGGAAGTCGGTGTTTCTGGTTTTGTTTCTTCGTTTTTTTGACACCGACATCCGAAATAAAAGTTATTTTGCACTTTTTTTGTGTTTTTGTAGAAGTGGGTTTTATTTTTGTAAAAAAGTTTTTTATTTTTCACTTTTTAGTTGCGGTTTCCCATTCAATTGTGTTAAAAATCCATAGACAAACGATCGCTGTAATCGCGAGTTATTTGCTGTTAGTTATTGAAGAGTTCCACTGTATATCTCCGAAGATCTTCATCAAATCCTAATCTATACTAATATTATAAAGAGGACTCCGTTTGGACCCTTTGGGTATGGAACCCTAAGAAACACTGTCATATCAAACTCACCAGTACTGCAAAGTACTCAGTATTGGATTCCTTTCCTCCCTGCTCCTTGATAACCTCAGTGACAGCAGCCAAAACAGTCAGCATCTCCTTGTGAAGACCATTGTTTGAGTCATATCTTGTTAGTAACCTGAGGGAAGAATAAATTCTATATAATATTTATTTATTACAGACTTAGCTCTAAAAGCAGTGGAAATTCTGATATTCTTCTTTCATTTTGTGACAGAATGCAGCCTACCCAGGAAACAACCTGCCCTAATTCTGTTTATTTTTTATACTTTTCTGTTTTTTTTTAATTCACCTATATTGTCTCACTGTTAAGCAAAGGTAAGACACTCATAGTTTTCCAGCATGCCTTTGATTAATAAAATCTTTTTTTTTTTGTTAATTATGGGAGTCCCGCACTGGGACTCCATCCATGGATATGCAGCCAGGCCAACTGAAGAAACACAGGTAGGTTTTAGTCAATAAAAGTCTGACACGCCCAGAAGTTATTTAATTTTGATGATTTTCCACCCAAAAAGCAAAGGCCATGATGCCAAAAAATATGGATTATTCCGAACCTGGCCTGAAATCTTAACCAGGGTGTGGGTTAGGATAGGAATTTGAAAAAAAAAAAGAAAATGTTCCGATCGTAACCTGACCCCACGTATCGTTCCTAGCTAACCGTACCCGTGACCGGTTCAGATTCGGAATAATCCAAAAATGGGTGTTTGAAGGGGGGGGGGTTTGTATGTATGCTTTTGCGGTTGCACAACGACATGCTTGCTTTGTAGTGTAGATACAGACATATCCTACCTCCTCCTTCAGAGAGGGTAGGATGGCGTGGCTTTGAGGGAGAGCGCTACAGTCGTGTTGATCCTCAAGGCAAGTCCGGTCGGTTACCTTCCCGTGGTGCCACTCGTTTTTGGTCTAATTCCCTAAGAATTAGACGTAACCAAAACCACCGGGCGACCCGTAGAGTAGCGGGCTTTCTACTCCTTCCCATCCCTTATTCCATTCACCCCATACTCTCCCGTCTATGAACTTCCTGTCCCAGGGAAATGGCCACGTGTCCCGTCAGAGGGCCACAGGCGAGGTGCGTGGGGTCCGCTGAGGTCGTCCTCGGACGGCGGAAGCGGTGGGTAAAGGTCATGCTGACGGTGTAAGTGAGGGTTGATCAGTTCGTTGGGGGTAGACCTTTTCGACCTCCGACGACCAACCCGATCGAGCACCCGATGTCGCACCGTAAACCAGCCTTGCGCACCTATATCTCTCTGGTAGTCCTAACGTCCGCTCTCTTCAAAAGTGCGACGTTCCCAGGTGCGGGCTCCATGGAGGGTGGGAGCCAGAGAGATGAATTTTACACACCACACAAATATGGACAACAAAAGGCCATTACAAAAAAGTCGGCGAAAGCTGACGAAACTCCTACGCGAGGTGCTTGCACTTCGTCCACCCCTGGAAGCCCTGTGGCTAACGCTGCAGGCTCCAGCGCGGGTACCGGTCTGGCTGTGGCGAAAACCGCAGCTAAGACCAAAGCTAAGTCCCAGTCTAAACGGAGGACCCCGGCGCTGCATGGGACCAGTACCGGACCTTCCTCACACGCAAAGGCGTCAGCACCGGCGACGACTAATACCACTGCCGGTGCTCCCCCCTTCCTACGCACCCTCCTTCCCTTCCCGTGGCTCCTCTAGCCAACTCCCAAGCCGCGGACGTCACCGGTCAAACGGAGACGGTCTGCATCGGAGATGAGTTTGACACCGCCTGGCTCAAAAGGAAAGGGCAAAACTGCATCTCCACAGGCCCACTGCTCGAAGGCAGGCCCTTCAGGCCAGCCAGCTCCAGCAAACCAGGGCAAAAAACGAGAAAGGCTGACGCGCAAGGAGCGGCGTCAAGAACGCAGGAGAGGGGGCAAAAGCAAGCCTCCCCCCAAAAAGCAGGTTGCAGCCGCTGGTAAGCTCAGCTTCTCGGCAGGTAAGCGATCGGCTGAGGCAGGCACTAGCCGACCAACGCCCGACCAATCGCAGGCTGTTGCAGAAGGTAAGTCGCAAACAGCAACCAAAACGCAGCAACCTGCTCAGAGTGGTCAGGCCATGGCCAAGCGAGCTCTCAACGAGACCTTAACACCTCGTGGGGAGCACAAGCGGCCGCGGCTTGATCAATCCAAGCGGGATTCCAACCTTAGCTACGCCCAAGCTGCCAATGCACACCTGAGCGTCGCGATAACCTGCGACCGCACAGGGGCTATCAGCCAGGCAGTATCGGACCAGGTCCTCGCAACTATCCACAAGAAGATTATCAGCGAGGCCTGCTCCGCTATGCAGGATACACCTGGACCGACGTTCAACGCCAAGCCGCGGTATGTCGGAGGAGTCCTCAAGCTGTGGTGCGGAAACGACCACACTTTAGCATGGCTAAAGAAGACGGTCTCTGGTCTGGCTCTTTCGGCTAGCACCTCGCTAGTTGTCAAGAGTCAGTCGGAGATCCTGAAGCGGGTGCGTTGCGGCATCGCCATACCTGACGACCACGGAGTGTACGAGGACTCGAAGAACATCGGCCGAGCCCTCTGTTACCAGAACCCCTGGGTCGATGTAAGGAGGTGGGTATTAATACACGCCTACAAGCAGGATGCATGCTGGTTCGTGGTGCTGGGTGTCCCTGAGGACCAGATCCCAACGCTCATGGACGCCGAGCGCAGGCTATCCATTGGTCTGGGGTCTGTGTATATCAAGTTCCAGGGTCCCAAGGGTAGGTTTATAGACGTCCCCCGGAATTGGGATCGGGCCACGAACCAAATAGTGGAAGCAGGGGAGACCACTCCCCCTACAAACAACGCGGAGACAACGGTTGTTGACCCCGCTGCAGTGGTGGAGTCGGCTGCCCCTAACGCCGCTGTGGGTGCCGTCGTGCCAGCTACCATACTGCCTGCCCAGAAACTACCCCGCGCGTTACACCGGGTAAACAACCCTGGTGGGGCGCGGATCTGGAACGCAAACGCGGTAAGGTAAGAAAGGCAAATAATAAAAAAAAAATGGGGTAATTTGGGTCTGGGATTTTGTGTTTTATTTATATGTTATATGTGTACAATAAAGAATAATAATAAAAAAAACAAACAAACCTAAAACCGCAAACCTCTAGTGCTTGACACTAACGATCGCAGAGAAGTATGGCAGAGTAAGGAACTTCACGGACGCTTTTTCCGGGCCCTACATGGGCCCGATGTAGACCAACTAGCGTCCGTAGCCTGGCTGCGTGTCGGTGACCTCTTTGGGGAAACCGAAGGTTTTGTCTGTGCAATTATGGACGAAGTTATCATGACGAAAAACTACCGGAGATTTATTGTGAAGGACGGCACGGTTGACATATGTCGGGCATGTCATCGTCCGGGAGAATCAATCCACCACATAATCTCTGGTTGTTCTCGTCTAGCTAACGGTGAATACTTGCATAGGCACAACCTTGTAGCCAGGATTATCCATCAGCAACTTGCTCTGAAGTACTCTCTTGTGGAATCGGAAGTGCCGTACTACAGATATGCGCCCGACCCAGTTCTCGATAATGGTCATATCTCATTGTACTGGGATCGGTCCATCATCACTGACAGGACTATTGTAGCCAATAAGCCTGATATAGTGGTGGTGGACCGAATTGAGAGGCGTGCAATGATTGTTGACATTACCGTCCCACATGACGAGAACCTCGTGAAAGCCGAGAAAGATAAACAAATCAAGTATATTGACTTGGTTCGCGAGGTTGTCGACATGTGGGATGTGGACTCAGCGATCATTGTACCGATAGTCGTGTCAGCCAATGGCTTAATAGCCACGAGCCTCGATCAACACCTCAGGAGGCTCTCGTTAGGCGGCTGGATCAAGGGCTTGATTCAGAAAGCAGTACTTCTGGACACGGCTCGCATTGTCAGGCGGTTCCTCTCTCTGGAGCCCTGACCGCCGGTAGCTTGGACCCTGTTCCCGATACCGGTGGGCTACTATTTTTTATATTTTTAAATGCTTTTTATATATTCTTTTTTAAGAAATATTTAAAAATGTATTTAATATGTTAAAAAGATAAATAAACGAAATAATAATAATAATAAAGGCTCTAAACAGAGCCATGAACACATGCGCGGATGAGGACTGGGATGCATATTATGCGGCCAAATCCAGCTACAAAAAATGCATCAGAACCAGTGGTACTGCGGGATGGCCGAAATTCTGTGGCAGTATTGAGTCCTGTCCACAAGCAAACAGGGTAAGGAAAATACTGGCGCAACAGGGTACTCCTGGGCCCGCCACACTCCGTAAACCTGACAACACGCTCACCACGTCGCCTGAAGAAACGACACGCCTCCTAGTTGAAACTCACTTCCCAGGAAGCGTCTTCGCACAGGTAACCGATTGGCAAGACAATACACAAACACCATCGGATGACGATTGGCTGTACGCACACAGGATGATTACACTGGAAAAAATCCAATGGGCCATCCAAAGCTTCCAACCTTTTAAAGCACCTGGGCCCGATGGGGTGTTTCCTGCCCTACTGCAGTGGGGTGGGGTCCCATAGGCAGCAAGGCTGGTGCCTATAATGAGAGCGTGCCTGGCCTGTAGATACGTTCCAAAGGTATGGAGGGAAGTGAAAGTAATATTCATTCCTAAACCAGGTAAGAGTGATTATACAAACGCCAAATCCTACCGACCCATAAGTCTAACCTCCTTCTTGTTGAAGACAATGGAAAGACTATGTGAAAGGGAGATGCGAGATGGCGCCTTAAAAGCAGTACCACTACACGGTAACCAACATGCATACAGCTCGGGTAAGTCAACAGTCTGCTCTTCACATGGTGGTAAGCCAGATAGAAGAAGCGATTCACCAGAAAGGTACCTGCCTGGGCATGTTCATAGACATCGAAGGAGCCTTCGACAAGACAAACTTCTCCAGCATTGGTGCCGCCCTCACAAGGCATGGTGTGGAACAGGTATTAATTGACTGGATTACCAACATGCTAAGCAAACGAGTTATTCGCCTTGAGGAAGAACAACAGCTGGCCATGATAGCCCGGGGCTACCCACAAGGTAGTGTTATCTCACCCCTCTTATGGAATCTGGTAATCAATGACTTGATTACCAAACTCAACGCGAATCGTTACTACACAATAGGTTATGCAGACGACCTCGCAATCCTCGTACCTGGGAAGGTGACTGGAACGGTCTGCAACCTCACTCAACAAGCGCTACGCATCGTGGAACGATGGTGCAGGGAGTATGATTTGTCAGTAAACCCCATCAAAACTGAGTTAGTCATGTTCACCCAAAAACGAGCACTGGACCGCTTTAGCCTGCCTAAGCTATTCAATACAGAACTCCAGTTATCTAACGAAGTCAAATACCTAGGGGTCACATTAGACAGTAAGTTAAACTGGAGTGTTCATCTAGACAATAAACTAAGCAGGGCCTGCATTACCTTTTGGCAATGTAGGAAAATGATAGGTAAGAGGTGGGGCCTATCTCCCAAAATTATACTCTGGCTGTATAGCGCAGTTCGGCCCATGATCGCCTATGGTGCCGTGGTATGGTGGCCCCGCACCAAGCTAGTCACAGCCGTCAACAAACTACAACACATGCAAAGGCTGGCCTGCATGGCAACCACGGGCTGCATGAGGACTCCAACGGCAGCGCTTGAAGCCATGCTTTGCCGCCCGCCGCTTCATCTGTTTATTCAGCAGGAGGCGACGATGGCCGCGATACGCCTAAAAACACTGGATCTCTGGGGTAAGAGAGAAACTCAACACACCGCTCTGCTCATGGGACTAAACAACGATCTCCCAATAACTAGAGCAATCAACGACTGGATACCCAAGCAATTTGTCTATGACAAAAAAAACAAGATCCAATTGCATGAGGACCACCGCTGTGAGGGGCTGTGCCCCGCAGAACTGCGGATCTTCACTGATGGACCCAAAACAGGAACTGGCACGGGTACGGGGATCTTCTCGGAGGACCTCAACATCCATATAGCCACACCACTGGGGGTCCATAACACAGTCTTCCAAGCAGAGTGCTTGGGAATTTCCCTGGCAGCCTCAGCCATCCTAGCTAGAGATGTTAAGGACCACTCGGTACGTATACTCTCGGACAGCATGGCAGTCCTACAAGCACTAAACAGCCAAACAGTTAACTCTGGGCTGATATACGAGTGTCACCAATGCCTAAATCAGGTAGGTAAACACAACAAAGAAACCATACAACGGATTAAAGGACACAGCGATTCCCGTGGCAACGATGCAGCGGACGAACTCGCCAGAAGGGGGTCGAGTATGGCAGCGATAGGACCTGAACCCATTGTGCCTCTCCCCTTTGGATACTTACGCAATCTGGTAAGGAAACGGACCAGAGATCAACACAACAAGCTATGGGCTGAACATAGCGAGTGTAGGCAGGCCAAGGAGGCGCTCCCCTCCATTAATGACCGCTTCACAAAGCAAGCCCTACGACTGACCAAACTTCAGTTGCGGAAAGTCACGGCCGTTGCAACTGGCCATGGGTCTTTTAATAAGCATCTCTCTGTCATGGTGGTCACAGACAGTCCACTCTGCAGAGCCTGCATGGAGGAGGACGAGACAGCGGCCCATCTGGTGCTAAGCTGCCCAGTAGTTGCTGCATACAGGGCAAAACACTTCGGACATCCAGGTAACCTAAGCGAGATGGTCAGTAACACCAGGGTGCTGCTGGCCTTCCTCGAGGAGCTGGGGTGGATCGAATGACAATGCAGTCCTACCTGTACGCAAAATACGCGCCTTGGGCGTGGAGTTGCGGAAACCAGCCCGACATACATACATACATGGGTGTTTGAACAAGCAGTTACCAGGTGAGATCCCCACCATAGCATACCCCGTACATGCCATTTTTTAGCTTTGTGAGTGCCGCCGTGGCATCCGTTTGAGTGATGGCTCCTTTGGAGGGATGATAAAGTTAATGGTTGTCTATCTAATTTATTTTCAAAGTTTTACTTACTTGCTAAAACTAACATTAGAACACTGACTCCAGTCAGAAGCAAAGGTCTGGAAAGTTTTATATGTGCCAGCTTTGAACGACCCAGAGTACTCAGTGTCATCATCTCCACTCTTCATAGACATATTCTCCAGTTCCTTAGCTATCAGCAACTCTGATTCAGCATCAGATTTCTTTTTGAGCGATGCATAACCGTATGTTATCATGGCATCATGTGTTGAAACTGCCTGTTGGGTTAATCCAGTGTTTCCTGTAAAATTTAATTAAGAAGATATAATTGTTAGAAATGCGTTATGAGTAACATATCCGGAAACAACTATATCTTCGGATATATATCCATAAGCGGACACATATCTACTCCTTCCCTTTCCCTTTCATAAAAATTAACATATCCTATATCCTAGTAACTCCGACCGAACTGAATGACGGCACCGCAACCCCGCTCCGGTGCGACACGAATCTATCCGAACGCAGCGACGAACGACACAGACAAAGCACGGTGTGCTTATGAATTTAAGTAAGAAAGCGCTGTTAGAAAATAAACCCAATAGTGTGGACACATTCACAGAGTACCAGGAGACCAAAAACACAAAGAGTTTTCCGGAGCTGCTATTAGGAGAGGCATAGATTTACAAATTACCAGGAGACCAGAAACATGAGGAGAAGTATTGGAGATAGAGGACTGAAATCACGAACAATAAAGACACAAACTAAAGGGCAGGAATCGTAAGAGCTAGAGAAAGATTCACAAATTACCAGGAAAACAGAATCGTGAAGAAGTAAAATTTCTAAACGCTAAAGTATTCCGAGGCTGGAATCATGAGAGTTATCATCTTGAATAAGTATTTTCGGGGCTGGAATCCTGAGCGGTGTCGATTCTTAAACTACCAGGAATATAGAATCATGAAGAAGAGAAATTTGAGACCTGCACGTGGATGAAGCCCCAATTTAGGATATGGTTGGGACACAATAAATGAAACAGTCTTGATATGGTAAACTATTATATTTAACACAATATGAGTAACAAGATAGGTACCCCGACACACTGAGAGTGTGTGTGCCCCTAGTCTTTATGCCATCATCACCATTTCAGCCTGATTTAAATAACTTTTGATTTTTATTCCTACAGGGTTTTTTTAGCGTGCTAGTCTCTGGAAATACCACTCAAATTTATAATTAACTTTTCACGGGGGCGAAGCCGCGGGTGGAAGCTAGAGTTGATAATTCGTAAGGGGTGCAGTAAATAAAGGTACTTGTATTATTAAGAGGTACAAGCTACAAAATATAACCCAGCACACCTAGATTTTCTTGAAAAAACCGGGACTTCGCCATTTCTTGGTATTTCTTATTTTTCGGGTTTGAGGTCGACGATTGGCCTTTCTGCCATCGCTTCCCACTCGATTTTCCCTTTAGTTTGGATCTGAATTTTCCCATTTTTCAGATTTCTTAGCACTATTTTCAATAAAAAAACAAATCGCACGTGGTTCAGCTTCAGGTTAACTAAGCACGGGTCACAGATTACTAATATGTAGGCACGGGTTGTCAAAAATGACATTACTGACATTGTGATTGTGTTTTTTTTTGTTCCTTTTAGAGCAGGCTAAGGTCTAAGACCATACTGCCTAGTCATTAGTAGTGTATTTTAATTTCTTTTCCCATTATAATGCAGATGTAACACATTCTAATGTTTTTTACAGTATTTGGCAACAAATGTGTCGAGTCAGCCTTCTCATAAAACTTCGCTGAGGTAGTCAATACTACAAAAAAGTGTGTATGTACTCATGTACGCCCGTAAGAAGTTATACTTCTTTGGCGTAACAAGATTAAAAACCAAACTGTCACATATTTTACAAAAGGAAAACAATCATTCTTCATGAACCACAGACCATAGCTAACTTCAGGGTGTCGGTTCTAGCTAACTTCAGGCTGTAGGTTTTTTGTGACGGTGTGCGTGCGCATCGTAATAATTTACTTTTATCATTTTTCCTTAAGGCCCGTCCTATATTTTAATTTCGACATTTAGTTTATTTTGTGATTTTTGTTGAAATGAGACAATGATTAATGTACATAGTTGTTTAATATTGTAAAAAATGTATTACCTATTTAAAAATAAACTTTTTTTATGTGATATCTTTTTTAATTTACATATTTACTTTAACGAAATACATTACACACACATTAAAAGGAAGGTGTATTAAGAGGTTTACACAGATTACGAGGAAGAGGACCTTTTTAATAAAGTAGCTAGCGAAACTCAGATATATAGACACATCCTCCTCCTCTTCTTCCAGACCGTAATTATTGTAATTATCCTGAGACCTGAAATCGAAACTTGTCTTAGATTCCAATTTATTTTTAATTTATGACAGCAAATAAGCATTAAAAAAAACATTATTCTCATGCACAAAACCATTGAAAGACAAGAAAGAAAAAAAAGTGCAACGAAAATATCATAACACTTCTTTCTGCTGCAGTCGGCTAAACCGTTGAAAAAGATTTATATATTAAATCATTAAATCTGAACCATCACATTAATATTGTGGTTAAACTCAAATTGTGGTCAGTAAACCGTTGGAAAAAAATGCAAAATCATTCAATCCAAACCATCACATTAAGGTTAGTAAGCTTTATTAAAAACATCGTGCTAAAGCTCAAATAATAACCCTTCTTTGTGATCCCCGTAGTCGGGTAAACCGTTGAAAAAAAACAAGCCATTACTCTCGTAATTTCCATGTATAAATTATAATTATTAATTTTGCGAAGAAAACGTAGCTTTACGACTATTTATTTTCAATTAAATATAATTTACCATTAATAATTTACAATTAATAATTTACAATTAATAATTTACAATTATTAAATCTAACCCATTGACATATATCTAACCATAGTTTTCAATAATGGTTTTTTGACTCACATTGACTTGACTGCGTTCCCAATCATGCATAGAACGCAATTATTTATTCAAGAACAAAACAAAAAACCATAAACAGACAGCGTAACATCAAGCGTAACGGAACGTAATTCTAATAATTTTTCTTCATTCACCTTCGCTTTACTTGTTTCATTGACGTTTTTCTTGTTTGTAAATAATAATTGCTGGAAATAGTACGCAATGTGAAATTGTACGCATTCCTCGTTCTATTGCACATTACGTAAACGTTAAACAGCGTTTTGTAGTTGAATTGATAGCGCAAGAAATATCATAACCTAATGTGTGTCTTGTTCTGTTGAGGTGTTGACGTTATGATAGAAGATAATGCCTCAATTTAGAAGAAAAAAGGCGTCAAAGTCGTTCCCAGTTAAAGTATGTACGCTAGACGCTGAATTGGAATTTAACCTTGAGGTGAGAATTTAGATAAATGTTGTTAAATTAGGTATGCAGGAATATTACATTGTTATTGTTTATTGTTGAAATTTGTGTGTAAGCGCGATCCCTGGCTTACAATGAGTAGGTTGTGAGTCACCGTCACGAACGTGAACTCGTAAATTACCTTAATAATACACACTAGTGATAATTGGGGCCTTGTTTAGTCATTATTTTCCCTTTTAGTACAATATGGTTGGTAAGTCGTTCGTAATTGTGGTACAGGTTCGATTCCGAGTCATACACGTTTTGACACATATATTATTTAAAGCAATGTTTGTTTTGGATGTGGATTTTTGATTGTTCTGAAAGATTACTTTTAATTCAATGACTTATTGTTAATTACAATGAATGAAATACTTGCTCATTCTCAAAATACTCCTATAGCATTGTAACCTCAGTAGGTACCATATTTGGAAAGTGTGAATACTCAACAATTGATCACTATGACCCCAAAGGTTAAGAATGCAGACATTTAAATATGGTTGGAATTTGTTATGATAATGCAAACCACAGACTTATGTCATAATTGCTAATCGTTTCTGATGTTTGATATACGCCATTTACTGGTAACAAGTAATTAGCCATCATTGCTAATTACTTAGGTTACATGCAACAAATAACTACCTAAAACGACTGTTCTGCAATCAGCAATTTGCAACAATAACATTGTTAAAAGTGGTTGATTAGATTCCTGCTAGAGCCCTTGTAGGGCCCCAATAAATCTTCACATACTAAAATGTCTCTTCAGATGCAAATTATGCCTCTTTCAGCCCCTAGTCTATACATAAATCTTCCAACAAGACACATTCTCATAGTGAATGCAATCATCCTGGCCCTATTGCAATTTGCTCGTTATGCATTTGCAGTAACATTTCCTTTGGCTAACTGTTTAATTACACTTGTACTGTTTCGAAGCTCACATTAGTCACAGGATGACCAGTAACTTAATAGATGTTTGACATTTGATAGCAAATGAACTCTGCACTGATAACTGCATTATGTGCCAATATTGCTGTGGAACTAAAATATATAAACAGTATACAATTATAATGCATTGAAGACACAACAATATGTAGGACTATAAATAAATATTTAAGGCAAAAGTTTGTATACAAACATGCTTGCCTAAGACAGGAAAATAAGGAGTCTAAAAATAAATTCTGAAACATCTACAAATGGTATGTTTGTAACAGTACTTACTGCTAGACTCCTGCTGACAATGTTAATCCTGCTACAGTTTTATGATTCAATACCTACTGTGCTACTTTTTTTTTTATATACTCTCTTTATATACTCTCTCTTTTTTATCTACTATTAAAATGAGCCAAAATAATAACTGTTATTACTGAAAGCAAACTTGGAAAGCCTCCCACTAGGTGAGCTAATGATGGCCTGGTGATGGTCGGGGGAATCTGATAGATGCAAGACACACAGTACCGGTTGTTGTGGCAACACTTGGTTTGAGGCCTATGTCCAGCAGTGGACGTCTTTCGGCTGAAATGATGATGATGATGGAACCGTTATTACTAGTTATGCTTACAGGAATATGAGGATTGTCTTAAGAAAAAGGAGGCTTGCTCAGCAGTGGCCCAATTGAGTTTATGGATGATGATGAAATCGTCATTTGTTTTGGTTAAAAATTCAATTTATTAGGGCATTTTTGTATGTACACGCAGAATAACACATGAAAAAATTACTAAGTATATAACAGTTGTGTCATCATCATCTGCCTACCCTTCTCCCAATTATCTTGGGGTTGGCTTCCAGTCTAACCGGATGCAGCTGAATACCAGTATTTTACATGAAGCGACTGCCTATCTGACCTAAGTATATAACAGTTGAGTACAAGCGTAAAATCTGTTTGTTGCAGTGGCGAGCTACAGGAAGAGATCTGTTTGATTTAGTATGCAGGACTATAGGTCTGAGAGAAACATGGTTCTTTGGACTGCAGTTCGAAGACACAAAACACTTTATAAGTTGGCTGAAGTTGGATAAAAGAGGTGAGTTTTAATAATCGCTCAGCCCCACTCCCACAAAAAAGTAGTTATCAGAGGTACAAAATATGATTTGCCCAGTGTATCTTATGTGGTGGATTGTGGCCCACTTCCACTCTCAAAGACGAGCCCTGTGTCCCAGCAGTGGGAATGTGATAGGATGCATATGATAATAATTATGTGGCATACCGCAAATTGCAAGCCAGACCAGTATTCTAATTTTCTGTACAAGACCTATTTTGAATTTTCTGAAGCGGAAAACAAATATTGAACCCCTTCTATTTCTTTTTTTGGGTGTTGGGAAATCATCATAAGACTTCTCCGTCAGACCCTTACTGACTAAAACCCACCCCTGTTCCTTCAGTTGCTTCTACCAGAGCCGCGGTAACTCCCTTTCGAATTAATCTGCGATGCGAATATTAAGTAAATATTTGTCATTAATAACACCTTACCAAAACTTGATATGCAGTATATTATTATTACACTAAAGTACCCACACTTCACACGTGATAAAAATATTAAGTAACTGTTAGGAATTTTATTGTTTATGTATTCAATTAGTAGTTAGTAATAAGGAGCTTGAATTGTTTTGTTATAAGTATCAAAATAAATTGATAAAGTAAGATAAGCCACTACAAAGCTACCTACAATCTAACAAGTATGAATGGCCTAGTAGATTTTTTTACGTAAACATTTTTGAGTGAATATGTAGTACACTGTAAGGTACTTGAGCAAATGAACTCTTGAAGTTATTTGGAATTTCTCGAAGAGACACATAAAAATAAACTAATGAATTTGGATGCATTTTTATTAGTAATGAAATGTTCTTTCTGTTTACTATTTACTGAGATTTTATAATCTCGCGAGATTTATTATAAACTTACGGTGTTTGCAAAAACCTGATGACATACATATACATACGTATACATATGTCGAAGCCAACTAGCTTAATTCGCCAATCAGTTAACAGCCTAGCCTTTTTTTAATAAACGGCGCCATTTTTTTTCTGTCGCAATAAAGAATAAAATTGCGACTTAAAATTTTAAGTTTAAGTCGCAATTTTATTTTTTTACTTTTTAACGAAAATGAATTCCAAAAAAAAGTGATAATAGGTACTAAACTTTTTTCCAAACAAACATTACCTAAATTTTCGATTTTTCTTTTAGTGGACGGTAGGTGGGCACCTACCGTCCACGGGTCAGAACACTCAGAACTCAGAAAGAATGAATGTTGATTTCAAATTGCTAGCCTATTTATAACCACATTTTGAGATACATAAAAGGTGGTGCTCGTAGATATGGTCATCCAATCAGGGCTAAGTAAAATATCGTATGACATTTATTTATTATTGCTACCCTGCAGTCAGCTGGGATTGGAAAGTGATATTTTAATTTTATTGGCGGTAGCTGGATGTCACAGAGTACATTATAATATATAGAAACTGGATGTGGAGTGCTTCATAACGCAACCCGCTACATTCTTAACAAATTACGCATTTGAAATTACAAAAACGCAATGAATATCAAACATATCCGACAAGCACCTACGCGGCTTAGAACGAAAGGGCGGGGCTTAAGGCGCAGTTATACGACTTTTAATGGTTTTTAATTGAACATCACATCTAAACGACTTGTCTTATTTCTTTGAAAAAAATATATGTTACTATAGACAATTTACGTCGTAATTTGATCTCAGAATATTTGAAATTATATGTTTATAACATAGTGTAATTAATTTGTAAAGTTATGTCTAACTCGGATAAAAAATTGAGAATCACGCTAAAACTATAAAGCGTATTTTTATGAAACCTTCACCATTTTAAAGATCATTTAATTATATATAATTTAGTCTCAGTGTTTTAGTTTAATACTTGTTGTTTTATGTGTCATAAATTAATAATGCGTCTAATTTCGGACAGCGCTCCTTGATGGGCGAGTCCTATTACTGGGTGGACATACGACGCGTTACGTGAGCTCAGCGCAGAACACGCAAGCTAACCACTCAAGGTCGTTGGCAGCTAATAGCGCCTTAACTCCGCTTGCCTGGGCTCGCGTAAAGGCTCAATTACTCTACCCGATTTCAAGGGAGCCAATTTAGGAACAATCTAACTAGGATGTTGGAAGCTAGCGATCACACTACACTAAATTGGACTTCTAAATCGAAATCCTAAATCGGCAGTGTTGTCAACTCCTACAAATTCGAGCCGCTAGACAGAATACCAAAAGTCGCTAGAAAATCGCTAAAACTGATTCTACCAGGACCAGGAGCGGACCAAAAAAAAGAGCGGACTCAGATTTTTTTTCTAGGAAAGGGACATTGGAAAATTAAATTATAATTTAAGCACAATTATTATCCTATACTAATAGCCCACTCGTAGCGACAAAGTCGCTAAATTGGCAACACAGCTCTAAATTGTAGTGGTGCGATTACACTATCCTAAATTGTACACAATTTAGGAAGTCAAAGCCATATACATACTGTGAGACAAATTATCGAGAAGAACAAGGAGTTTAATGTATCATTCTATTGCTGTTTTATCGACTACAACAAGGCATTCGACTCAATTGAGCACGAGTATTGTCTAAAGAACCAAGGAGTCGAACAAAAGTACATCAGAATAATAAAAAACATATATACTAACAGCACAGCTAAAATCAAGTTAGAAAAAGAAGGGAAAGAAATAAAAATAAACAGAGGTGTAAGACAAGGGGACCCGTTATCGCCTAAATTATTCACAGCTGTCTTAGAAGAAAATTTCCGGAAATTAAATTGGAATAATTATGGGCTGAACATAAACGGGGAAAGACTATCACACTTACGGTTCGCTGACGACATTATATTATTCGCCGAAACAAAGGAGCACCTACAAAACATGCTCATAGACCTGGAAAGAGGAAGCCGCAAGGTAGGCCTAATGATGAACGCCTCTAAAACGAAAGCACTAACAAATGCGTCCGAAGACACCATCATCATAAACGGCGTACCAATTGAGTATGTCAAAGAGTACACTTACTTAGGCAGTCGGTATGTCTAGTTTGGTTTCTTCGTTATTTGACACCGACTTCCGAAATTAAAGTAATTTTGCATTTTTTAGTTTTATTTATGGAAGTCGGTTGTATTTTTTTTTGTAAAAAGTTTTTTATTTTTCACTTTTTAGTTGTTGTACCCCTTTCTAAAACTAAATTAATACTAAAGTTATGCCCGAATTGATAGCCCCAAAAATAGGGAATTTACTTATCCCATGTTACTTGGGTCGGTGCAACACTTTTTTTCTTCCATTCGGTCCTGTTAGTCGTCACGCTATCACTAACTCCCTTTTCTTTCATATCACTCCTCACACAATCGATCCATCTTTTCTTTGGCCTCCCTCTCCATCCATTCACATTTATATTCATAGCTCTTTTAGTTACATGTGTTTCCTCTTCACATGACTATACCAAGATAAGCGGTTCCCTTTCAACTTTTCTGTCACGGGCGCCACTTTTAAACTACCTCTAATGTACTCATTTCTCACTTTATCCATTCTCGTTATACGTCCATCTCAACATTCTCATCTCCGCCACATGCAATCTTTTTTTATCCGTCTTTTTCACAGCCCAACATTTTGATCCATACAGTACGACAGGTCTAATTACGGACTTATAGATTTTCCCCTTTAACTTGAGGGGCATACGTCGGTCGCAAGTTGTTCCAGTGACCTGTCGCCATTTCATCCATCCTGAATTGTTCCTGTGCGTTACGTCTCGGTCTATATCGCCATCCCCCTGAACAAGCGACCCGAGGTACCGAAAGTCGGAGCAGATCGGTATAGGCGTTCCGGTAAGAGCTACAGTTATAGGACTGGAGAGACCGCCGAAATCGGCGGACAGGTATTCTGTTTTGGTTCTGCTCAATTTTAGGCCAACACTCTCCAATCTTTGCCACCACGTCTCCAATCTGCTCTGGACCTCTAAATCGCTTTTGGCAACCAGCACAATGTCATCAGCAAACAGCATATACCAGGGAGCCTCTTCCTGGATGTACGACGTCAGAGCGTCCATTATCAGGAAGCCTGCACCAACCTGCAAACCGACTGCTACACTGAAACTGTCAGTGGTGCCCACTGCAGACCGGACTTGGGTACTGCATCAACTGTACATCGCTCGGATCAACTGCACATACTTCCCAGGCATACCTTTATCCTTAAGGGCCCATCACAAAACCTCTCGAGGCACCCGGTTATATGCCTTTTCGAGGTCAACGAACACCATGTGCAAGTTTTTATGCACAGCTCTGTATTTTTCGCACAGCTGGCGGATAGCAAAAATGGCATCTGTTGTACCCCGACCAGGCATTAAACCGAACTGGTTCTGTGAGATTGAAATCTCACAGAACCAGTTCGGTTTTATGCCTTAAAGCGGCTGAGAGAAGAGAGTGAACTGTCTTCTCTCAGCCGCTTTTCAATAACTTTTTCCTAAGCTTTCATACTATGTGACATTAGCTTTATTCCTCTAAAGTTGTTGCACTCCAGCACATCACCTTTGTTCTTGAAGATGGGCACCAACGAACTGTTGCACCATTCATCAGGTATGGCTTCTTCCAGCAACAACTTATTGAAGAACAAAGCTGACCACGTCCATCCATCTACCCGTAATGACTTCCACACTTCAATTGGTATTCCGTCTGGACCAATTGCCTTACCATTCTTCATTCCATACACTGCTATTCTCATTTCATCAACACTGACCATTCAAAAAAGAGGTAAACAAGATGGTTATACTGTAAAAATTTGAAGACTGCACCAACCGTTTGGCTGTAAAACCTGTGTGACAGACGACGGACAGACAGACAGACGGACACGTGAGTGTTAGCAATAGGGCTCCATTTGGACCCTTCGGGTACGGAACCTTGAAAATGCGAAAGGACGAAGTGGCGTAAAAAACTTCCCAGCAACACATCTGCCTTTTAAATTAGAAGAACAATACTAGTATATGCATAGCATGATAGCATAATTATATTGCCTGCAGATATTATATGATATAGATTTTTTCCTTAAATACATTTCAGTGCAAGACCAATGTGTCTCCCAGATGCCAGGCACGCCCTTTATGTTACTCTGCAAGCTATACCCCGAGGACGTGGCCGAGGAGTTGATACAGGAGGTGACGCAACATTTGCTGTTCCTGCAGGTCAAGCAGGCAATCCTGAGCATGGACATATACTGCCCGCCGGAGGCGTCCGTCCTGCTCGCCAGCTACGCGGTCCAGGCTAAGGTTGGTTATGTAAGATTGATGATTGACATTTTTTTTAATTTAGTTGTTAATTCATTTATTAAGTTTTGTAGACATTTCTATTCAATTCTAATCGATTTGGTTGATAAATACTTCATTGACCCAAAATATGTAAATTGGAGATATGCAGCGCCGGCCCTAACCCTTGATCAGGGTAGAGCGAGATCTTTCGGCGCTCTTTGGTCGACGCTTTCACTTCACATAAATTTAATCAACAGTACGGTGACTATGATGAAAGCGTATACAAACCTGGCATGCTTGCGAGCGAGGACCTACTGCCTCAACGTGTCATCGACCAGTACCAGATGACGCCAGAAATGTGGGAGGACCGCATTAAAATATGGTATGTTTTAGCATAGCTTTGTTTTCCAACACATTGTTTGCTTTCCAAGGAAGATGTTCATGGTTATTTATTTGGTTCCTTAACAATGTATGGTCTCCTGCAGGTATAAACCTCCTCCATCTTCTTCCTTTGTTATTTGTTTGGTTCCTTAACAATGTATGGTCTCCTGCAGGTATAAGCCTCCTCCATCTTCTTCC
Organism: Polia nebulosa; assembly: GCA_951329385.1. Taxonomy (NCBI): domain Eukaryota; kingdom Metazoa; phylum Arthropoda; class Insecta; order Lepidoptera; family Noctuidae; genus Polia; species Polia nebulosa. The sequence goes on from OX589606.1 coordinate 15,652,157, forward strand.
TTTGTTATTTATTTGGTTCCTTAAAAATGTATGGTCTCCTGCAGGTATAAACCTCCTCCATCTTCTTCCATTGTTATTTTTTTGGCTCCGTAACAATGTATGGCCTCCTGCAGGTATAAGCCTCTTCCATCTTCTTCCTTTGTTATTTATTTGGTTCCTTAACAATGTATGGTCTCCTGCAGATATAAACCTCCTCCATCTTCTTCCTTTGTTATTTATTTGGTTCCTTAACAATGTATGGTCTCCTGCAGGTATAAACCTCCTCCATCTTCTTCCTTTGTTATTTATTTGGTTCCTTAACAATGTATGGTCTCCTGCAGGTATAAACCTCCTCCATCTTCTTCCTTTGTTATTTATTTGGTTCCTTAACAATGTATGGTCTCCTGCAGGTATAAACCTCCTCCATCTTCTTCCTTTGTTATTTATTTGGTTCCTTAACAATGTATGGCCTCCTGCAGGTATAAACCTCCTCCATCTTCTTCCTTTGTTATTTATTTGGTTCCTTAACAATGTATGGTCTCCTGCAGGTATAAACCTCCTCCATCTTCTTCCTTTGTTATTTATTTGGTTCCTTAACAATGTATGGTCTCCTGCAGGTATAAACCTCCTCCATCTTCTTCCTTTGTTATTTATTTGGTTCCTTAACAATGTATGGCCTCCTGCAGGTAAAAGCCTCCTCCATCTTCTTCCATTGTTTTTTAAAACGCTTCACTTGTAACTTGTATAAGTTATAGACCAAGTTATTATTAGGATATTATAAAAAATGCCCGGGCAGTTTGAAATATGCCCAATATGAGAGGGCAGTGTGGTAACAACTATTGACATAATCAAATTGACCGGGTATTTTTTATAACGCTAGTCACAATGGGGCAGAACAATTAAAACCAGGTTTTATTACTGTTATTTTTATTTCAAACGTAGAATCAATATTATAGGGTGATGTTATGTACTAACGACGCGACAGTCGTAAATAAGTAAAGACGACGGAGCCCCGTATAAGGTCGACAGAATCCCGCTTCGCGGGGCTCCCACTTCTAAATGGTTTTAAAAAAATAACCACGAAGGGGCTGGGTCCGAGATAACCGTGTCGGGGTGCCCTGAGTTCCCGAGCTCGCTTCAATCGCTCTTAGATTAAACCAAAAAAAAAAAAAACAAAATTGTGGCAGACGACGGACAGACGGACACGTGAGTGACAGCAATAGGGCTCCGTTTGGACCCTTCGGGTACGGACCCCTAAAACATACTGCCGGTTTCCAACGGCGTTATTTTTGGGACCCGGCGCTGGCTGAGGAGGCACTTCCCATTTGGAAGTGCCTCCGCAGCCAGCGCCGTGACTCATAAAGATAAAATTATCCATAGTTCTGTTGTGTCAAATTATTGTGTATTGTTAAACTGTTCGTCGTGTTATAACTATTGTCATTTACTGGATACTAACCCACGCCACCACACCATACCTGTGTATTATTAGATTGACCTAAGACCACACGGCAATATTTATAATTTCGACGCAATGTGATAAATAAGGAAGTTCAATTTTTTTTTTTTTCACCTTAAGTAGCTTGTCATTTTTCATAATGCGCGGGCATTATGAAAAATGCCCCTATTTGTTACTTGGTCCATAGCATATACAATTCTTAGAAGTTAAATTTGACCCACTTCCCGGTTTCCGATTAAGCTGAAATTTTGCGTACATGTTTAGTTTGGATGACAATGCATGGATAGCTAAGTGACGTCATTCTAAATCCAATATGGCGGACTCCCAAAGACGGCGGCCTAGTTATTTTGTATGCATTTCCATGATATTGGAAGTCAGTTGTATTTTTTTGTAAAATAGTTTTTTTTTTCACTTTTTGGCTGTCGTAACCCATAACTAAAACTTAATAGTAAAGTTATGCTCGAATTGATAGCCCCAAAAACCCGTAAACATAGTTTCGTGAAAATTACATCGTCCAAGTAAACACAAATGCTTATAAAATACTAGCGACCCGCCCCAGCTTCGCTCGGGTACAAATTATACATATAAACCTTCCTCTTCAATCACTCTACCTATTAAAAAAACCGCATCAAAATCCGTTGCGTAGTTTTAAAGATTTAAGCATACATAGGGATATAGGGACAGAGAAAGCGACTTTGTTTTATACTATGTAGTGAAGAACTACTGAGCCAAGCTGAATTAAATTTTTACAGGACCAAACGGCAAGTATACCGCATCGAAAAAAAAAAACCATAGAAATCGGATCAGAAACCTCGGAGTAATCGGTGTACATACATTAAAAAAAAAATACCACCCGAATTGAGAACCTTCTCCTTTTTGCAGACGGTTAAAAATAAAGTGTGTTTTTTAGTTTTTTTAAACTACAGAAAATTATTTGTTCGTGGCGATGCGTAAATACTTGGCGGCAGCAGGAAAAAGCTGGGTGGATCCCAGCTTTTTCCTGCTGCCTCTACAATTCATCAGCCCATCTTGTCTTCTGCTTTCCTACGCGTCTTTTACCTGTCATGATATGTTTAACACACTGTAAATAATACTTACGTCTTAACCTGTGAAGCCCCGCGGCCAAATCCGGGTTGTCAAATTGAACCCCGACGACAACCCGGGTTGACAGCCGATTTTTTTTTTTTTTTTTTCTCTTTAATTTATTTTTTTTTTTTGTCCGACTACCGGTGAGTTGCGGGGCTTCACAGGTAATTATTGGATGACAAACAAAGCCCGTAAGATAGTGTGATGTGGAAGGCGGAGATACCCTGGTGGACCGAGCCTTTAGACAAAATACTTTTTTGTCAACGTTAACGCTAACGCTTCGTGCAAAATGTATGGCAAAGACATTACTGGGCGTGAGTCACGTGACAGTTCTCTGTCTAACGCTTTGTGCAGAACGTCGTTGCCATACATTTTGTACGAAGCGTTAACGTTAACAGAAATGTATTTTGGCTAAGGGGGCTGTGGTGCATCTTGGTAGAGGCATGTTCATTGGACCCCGATAGCGCGGATAAATTATTTGTTTGGTTGGATGGATCTGAGAACCCAAATTGACTGATGGGTCAGTGAATTCACAGATATTGACATTTCAAATATGTTGTCGACTAGACTCCGTTCACAATAGCAATAGACAGAAGTTAAAAAAGGTTATTTTTAATATACACTTTGTAACAAAAGTACAATAAACATGTTACAGTTACGCTGAATTTATCATAATCTATTTATACAGCAACTGTCACACATATTTGTAACTATTTATATTGTGAAATTATGTAGCTTTCATTTAGTTTATTTAATTCCAATTTAAAATTACCATGTCAATGCTAAAAACTTAAAAGATGCAGGAGTCAAGTCAAGATACTCGGAACGTTTTTCGATTCACTATAATTCTACCAAATTTAAAATGATACGTAATCCCTTTCTATGCTATGACAGACAGGTTTTTCTAATTTTACTGGTTTATGCCGTCTGTTAAATTGACGTAAATAATTTTCTATGATTGCCGTTAAATGTGAATACATGTGAATACGACGCCTTGTTAATTGTAATTGCCGATTTTTTTTTTACTTGTTATTTGTTACTGTTTTAAAATTAAAGAATTAAGAGGGAACAGGGGCTGCGATTCTCGATACAAATGTATTCCCCTTTTTTCTTCCTGAATAATGCCTCTAGATCAATTCTTTTTTTTTTCATAAAGTCAAAGTCTGTTGTAGACACATCCCTTTGATTTCCTTTTTTTCAGCAAATAATAAGTAAAGAAAATATGACCCACCAAAAATTACAAAAAATTGCCCTATTTTTACCACCATTATTAGAGGACTACCAGACATTCGAAAGTTTTATCATAAAATATTTAACAGGGATCTAGACATACTCTTTCTTAAAATTTTGGTGCCAAAAATAATGGAATCGGCTCAGTTTTCAAGGAGAACAAAAGGGGAATCCGAAACGTCGATTTGGTCAAAAATTTTGTGATAAAATCGGTCCGAGCTGCAGCTGTCCCTATCGCACTCTACAGTGGCAGGTTTGAGGCAGCACGACGGCAATAGTTTCTTCAAATACTTATTTTGTAAATTCCTTGCAGGCCCTGTTCCCTCTTAATAAAAAGAAAATTGTGTTAACTTAACTTTGACATAAAAGATTTTGCATACGTGCCTCTTTTTTCTAATGCTTTTGTGAATGGAGTATAGATCAAATTTAGTAAGCTTGTTGCAATTTACTTTTTTTTTCAGGCATGGTTTTGTGAATTTAGCCTCCGTCAAGTTTAGAAAGTATTTAGTGTTTTGATACAGGATAAAGTAACTTTGTTTTCCATTAGAATGCAGATGTAACACATTTGAATGTTTTTGCAGTATTTGGCACTGGCAGCAAATGTTTCGAGTTAGAGAGTAGAACACAAAACTACACCAATTTTACATCACAATATCCACTAGGAATCAATTAGCGAATAATTAAAACAGCCACTAAACTTCACTCGAAAAAATCTCGGAAAAAACTCCTGGAATCTACTTTCCTTTTTCTAAAAAAGTATTGAAAAAGATCCTGTTTGGACCCATCTAATACAGGCTAAATTATTTCGTGAACAGGTACGCGGACCACAAAGGCATGTCGCGGGACGAGGCTGAGATGGAGTATCTGAAAATAGCACAAGACCTGGACATGTATGGTGTCAACTACTTTGCTATCAAAGTAAGTTAACTTATTGTTAATTTTACCATAACTACTGATTAATGGTCAAACTGATAAATAGGGTAGTTGAAACATTTTTTTTTAAATATTTGCATCACGAGGTAGCCAAAATCGAAAATAAAAATATTTTTAACCGACTTCGAAAAAGGAGGAGGTTATCAATTCGGATGTTTGTATTTTTTTTTTTATTTTGTTTTTTTATTTTTTTTTTTATGTATGTTCGGGCATAACTCCGTCATATATTGACGGATTTGCAAAATTCTTTTTTTGTTCGAAAGGGGTTTATTCCGAAATGGTCCCATTTAAATTTCAAAAAGATCTGATGATGGGTTTCGGAGACAGACAACGGAACTCTTCAAAAATTGACAGCAAATCAACCGCGATTGCTGCTATCGTATGTTTATGAATTGTTAACACAGTTTAATAGGGAACCACAACTAAAAAGTGAAAAATAAAAAACTTTTTTACAAAAAAATAGAACCGACTTCCAAAAAAAGTGCAAAATAACTTTAATTTCGGAAGTCGGTGTCAAAAAACGAAGACACAAAACAAGAACACCGACTTCCGAAATTAAAGTTATTTTGCACTTTTTTTGGAAGTCTGTTCTATTTTTTTGTAAAAAAGTTTTTTATTTCAAATCCGTTCACAATTTAAGCAAATAAGAAACCTTTCTATTCTGGTGGAAGGGGAAACTGTCAAGTAACCGAAAAAGGATGCACACACTGACGTATGACGTCAACGCATTAGACTACGCGCGTGCAAAAGAGACAGCGAGATGTCCGCACCACGCCCCCGCTCTTCCTTATACCAAAATTTGAAATAATAATTGCTGCTTCGTTTAATAATCAAGTTTGATGCTTATATCCAAAAAAAAAAAAATTTTTAGTGTTACCTATTTGTTGTTTCATATAAAATATTGTACAAAAAATAAACACAAGAGAATACCCTATCGCTAATCGCGATTTGACCTCTTATCAAATACAGAAAGGCTCTGTCACTCATAATATCCGGAATTAAAAAAACACTTTATTTCAGTGTATGTAATAGTAAAGTTGTATAAACATCGACAAAGAGTCCTATCTCCTCACCGTCGGTTTCTTATTTAGCACTTTATGCTACCGGCTATAAGATTTATTTTCCAATGCCTTCCCTCTTAGAACAGCCAGACTTTAACTCCTAAAAAGCCACTCTTTCTTTCAGAACAAAAAAGAAACCGAGCTCTACCTCGGCGTCACAGCGCTAGGCCTGAACATTTACGAGAAGGACAACAAACTGACGCCGAAGACCACGTTTCCCTGGTCAGAGATCAAGCACATATCGTTTGATGACAAAAAGTTTGTCATCAAGTTTGTTGAGAAGACCACCAATAACTTTATCTTCTTCTCGCCTAAGGGGATGAATAAGTTGGTGAGTATATTGATTTCTATGGATAGTTCTTTCAATCTGTTTTATTTTAATTACGAGTAACTTATCAATATCCCTCTCAAAAACGGAAAGCTGTGGAAACATAATAATTATGGTTATTATGCTACCATACTAAAGACGGTATCTTACCGTTTTTTTTAAACTCTGATAGGCTTGCGCTTGACCACTACCTCACCTGGTGGTAAGCAATGATGTGGTCGTAGCTTAATTATACAAAAAGATTGAGATAGTTTGGTGACCCATCTGTTGGAATAACGGGTTTGACTTGTCAAATGGTAATTTTATCAGAATCCATTCTTTTTAACTATTGCTGATTGTTATCCCTCATTCAATGAACTTCTTTCGTGGCAGTATCTATTGAAATCATCATCATCATTCTCCTGTCCTTATCCCAATTTATTTGGGGACGGCGCAACATTTCTTTTTCTTCCATACTTCTCTATTAGTCGTCATCTATGTAGTTAGTTGAATCTATTGAAATCTGAGGCTAAATCCGGTCATCTTCGATATGGTAATCCTGTTGTCTTTCAGTAATCTATTTAAATGTGTGACATCTTATGCTCGCGCAAGTTTTAGTACTTAATATAGATTTTTACTGTCATATTTCCGAACGCATCCCATTTCTTATTGACCACAGTTTTGAGATAACCATGCATCCGTTTCCCTCCTATCGCATTCCTATACAGCAGAGGGAGGAAGAAATGTCAACCGCCCGCGCCGACCGGAGGTGCACCCCGCAAGTTGGCAACCATTGCCGCCATTGCGATTTGTTCTGTCATAACCAAGACATACCGCTCTACAAATAACCAAAAACCGATTTGAAAACCGCGTCGCGCCGACCCGCTAAAATATATATCTTCTTTTTTTTATTGTTGATAGGCACGCGTTTGACCACTATCTCACCTGATGGTAAGCGATGATGTGGTCGAAGATGGAGCACGCTTGCCTAGTAGTAACCTATAAGTAATCTAACACTCTAAAAACTTTCTATTATCCGTGTTGGCCGACACAAGTGTGACATACAAAGATCCAGTAAAGTTCACAGAGAAAAAAGAAGAAAATCTTGGTACATCTTCCCAGACGTCCTTGTATCAGAGCGTGCTCCACCCAGAGGATTCTAAATCTGCGCGTATTGGAGCACCTACAAGAGTTAAGCCAGTAATTTATAAGTTCTTGTTATCTCTTTTCAGATACTAGATCTATGTATCGGAAACCACGATCTGTATATGAGGAGACGGAAACCTGACACTATGGAGGTGCAACAAATGAAGGCGCAGGCGAAAGAGGAAAAACAGGTACAAAAATCAATAAACTGGTACATACACATTTTCTTATGTTTTAAGTCGACTTTCATTCTGGTCGGGTAGAATGTATCCTGGGATAATTTTGCCTTTCGTTATACGTATTGTAGGACCGATATCGATTAACGATGCTATAATGATCTTATAGCGAGCGTGCAGGAACTATAGATGGCGCCACATAAATGTTAATGTCAAGTATTTCTACAGTACAAGTTGTGGATTTCACTCAATAGATGGCAGTCTACGTTACGCGTGCTGCATGTGTGCATGATGCGTGTGTGTATACTTATATGACACGGAAATGTCAATGACAAGTTTTTAAAGGGTAAAAGTTGCGAACTTACTCCACTAGATGGCACAGACTACGCCGTGCACGTTCCCCTATTTCATTGGTTGCAGGTCACCATTTATTGTTGCCTTCTATTAAAAATCTTTGGACCTATGTGAAACATTACAAATCGTTTTTTAACCGACTTCGAAAAAGGAGGAGGTTATCAATTCGGATGTTTGTATTTTTTTTTTTTTTTTTTATGTATGTTCGGGCATAACTCCGTCATATATTGACGGATTTGCAAAATTTTTTTTTGTTCGAAAGGGGTTTATTCCGAAATGGTCCCATTTAAATTTCAAAAAGATCTGATGATGGGTTTCGGAGACAGACAACGGAACTCTTCAAAAATTGACAGCAAATCAACCGCGATTGCTGCTATCGTATGTCTATGAATTGTTAACACAGTTTAATGGGGAACCACAACTAAAAAGTGAAAAATAAAAAACTTTTTTACAAAAAAATAGAACCGACTTCCAAAAAAAGTGCAAAATAACTTTAATTTCGGAAGTCGGTGTCAAAAAACGAAGACACAAAACAGGAACACCGACTTCCGAAATTAAAGTTATTTTAAAAAGTTTTTTCAAATATGATTTTAATGTTTTTCTTTTATTATAACACCTTCAAATGAAAAATCTGATATTTATTTGAATCTCATTGACTTATTGTTAACAGCGTCGTCAAATAGAACGAAATAAGCTGGCGCGGGAGAAGCAACTAAGAGAAGCGGCGGAGCGGGAGCGACAAGCTATGGAACAAAGATTAAGGCAGTACCAGGAAGAAATACGACTCGCCAATGAGGCACTAGTAAGAAACTATTTTCATATTATTTTAAACTAATAAAAACGTTAAACAAACTAGTTAACTAATGATAGTTTGAACTGATATTTCCATTGTGTTTTTGCAATTTTGTTTCCAAACTTATAAACTAAAATGTGTTATAAAAAAAACCGGCCAAGAGCGAGTCGAACTCGCGCGCAAAGGGTTCCGAAGATTTTTTTTTTTCATGTATAACTTATTCAGGGTGTAAGGTACATGAACGCACATACGTGTACTAGTGATTCAGTACATGATTCTGGACCCCCTAGCGTTGGAATTTTTCGTCGGCTTTTTCCTAATTTTTGAAAGAAAAAAAATTTTTTTTTTTCACTTTAAACTGTATAAAATCGTTATACCTATCTACCCCAAAGACATTTGACAATGAAAAAATAATTAATTAAACGATATAACGATTACTTAACGGTATAACGATTTTATACAGTTTAAAGTGAAAAAAAAAAAATTGTTAATTAATTTTTTTCATTTAAAATGTCTTTGGGGTAGATAGGTCAAATAGATGGATGAGTTGCACAGATTTGATACGCTCAGCCTTAATGATATAAGTTTAAGTACTGAAGTTAAAGTAAAGAGAAAACAATTTTGAGTCTAACATTCCTTTAATTTTCTTCTCCAGCGTCGTTCAGAAGAGACGGCAGAACTTCTAGCGGAGAAGGGGCGCGTGGCAGAAGAAGAAGCTTCCCTTCTGGCGCAGAAGGCGTCCGACGCCGAGCGGGAGAACGCGCGGCTACGGCTGTCCGCTATCAAGACTGAAGAGGAGAAGGTAAGGGTGATGCAAACTAAGAATAAAGAAGACCATATTAGAAGAACTTATTTCGTCTTGAAATCCACTCAAATTCAGTATAAAAAAGTCTATATATTTAGGATACTTGTAGGCTCCAACGTCGACCACATCACAGACAAAAGCCTATTCATAATAATTAAAAAAAAGTTGTATAAATGCTGGAACAACCAGAACTATGTTGGAATGACAAGCCTATCCTTTGGCTTCGTTGATATCATCATTCAAAGCAGGATTGTTTAGTGAATTTCAGTAGTTAATCTCATTTTTTGACAAAAAGTCTTATCTCATTTTAGTTAAAAAAATATCTCTTGACAATTTTTCTCTATTTGACACTTTGCACACTCTTTACAGGTACACCTAGAACGCAAAACCCGCGAAGCCGAATACCTAACAGCCCGTTTAGTAGAAGAATCAGAGAAACGCGCGGCCGAGGCGGAAAGATTAAAAGCCGAACTGGTGTCCGCAAGAATGGCGGAGAAACAGGCCAAGGAGAAACTCCTGAACTTCCTTAGCAGAACTTCCACCGGGTCATTACCCCCTGTGAGTAAACCTAATAGAATGTATGAAGAGTCTATGGAGACGAAAATGACTGAGAAGCAGGCGAATGAAAAGCTAATCAATTTCTTGAGCGATACGGTTTATAATGGATCGTGGGATTTAGGACCTCCGGTAAGTGTTTTGAGTTTTATACTAGTTGCTTTTTCTTCCTGCATGCCTTCATTAAGTTAGGTAGGTATTTTTAAAACTTAATTTACTGACCCTTGACTCCTAAAGGTTGGGTTTTCTAAGAGACTGGTGATCGTAATTTTCACGGTGTCGAAAAACTCTCCATGTGATGGTACAGCTTTTTCAGGAAACTAAGCTTGTGGTCTTCCGCTAAATAATATACTGTACAAACTTAAAGTATCACATTACGACTACTAAATCCTAGACAAGTTCGGGCGGTCATTGTTGTTTTTATTTATAATTTTTTTACATTTTAGGAATGCTTACAGGTTAATAACATTATAATAACAATAATATATAACTAAATTGCTAATTACAAGCCTCCACAGATAAATAAACAAATAATAACCTTCTTATAGCTTAAGTTACATCCTAAACTACATATCTTATTGTATAACAGTAAAATATATAGTCTATATTTAAAATAAACAATAATAATATATAAAAGCTAACTTGGAAAATAAATAGGTGGTGGTAGGTGCCTCAAAAATGGCCTTTGCTAAGAGTTTCCGTACTGTGCCTGCAATGCCTGCATTGGTGCAGAATAGGTCAATGCCGGGTTCACAAGATATTTCGGTAAAACTGCGGCTGGCTCTCGGAAAATATGCATTACGCCTATAATTAGTTTACATAAGGTACGCGTATTATTAATTTTTATACAAGTTCAGGACAGTCGATTGAACCATTTGCGATAAGTAACATATATATCATTAATACGACCTATAGTAACTTCTGCATCGGTGTGTGTAATCTACAGATACCTGTAATCAAGTTACTTAAGAAATTTTCTCTGGATCTGGATCTCAATACGAGACTTGTAGATCCCGTATTGAGGGTTCCAGACTTGTGATGCAAACTCAAGGTGGCTGCGTACGAACGAACACACACACATATTGTTATGTATGTCGTTAATTTGTGGCAAATAAATTCTTTCTTACTTTGATCAGTGTTAGTGATCGGAAACGTGTTGAGGTTAATGGAACAAGATCCTTTTTTTTCGGGGGGAAACCTTCAAAAGGCGCCTGAACTTTTGTGGAAAAAGACCAGGGACTGTGGGGATTCTTACCTCACTAAAACCACCCCGGTGATCACCATCAGCACATGGAAGGGGTTTCGTTACCTCTTAAAAGACCACTCCGGGACCCCCTCTGTGCAACACCTGTTAGGGCACATCCCTGAGGAGACCGTAAAGGGATCTCCCCTGAGAGCCTCGCTGTGCACGGCAGCACGTGATCACAGTGCCGCCGTATTCCCTGGAATCTTGATGGGCAATCAGAATCCGAAGTGGAAGATTCCAAAGTGCCGCCAGCATTAAGTGATGCAGATGGGGTTTCGGCGTGTTAGGCGTCGAGGCGGTTGCCTCCTCGACGCCTTCTTCTCCGAGTGAGATCGGCCCTCTCACGATCCCGCTCAGCGGCCTCCTTCTGGACCATCACGGTCTCACAGAAGGAGGCAACTTCCCACCAGTTTTCTGTCTCTGCCAGCATAGCTTTCACTACTGCTGGCAGAGATAGGTCTCGCCCGATCCTGGCGACCAGGATCCTCCGCTCGGCAGCCCAGGCAGGGCACTCCTCGAGTGTGTGCTGTGCAGAATCCAGGTCGCCTCCACAATGGTGGCAATTAATAATATAATAATAATATTCCACAACTATCACACAACGCCATCTAGTCCCAAGTTAAGCAGAGCTTGTGTTATGGGTACTAGACAACTGATAAACATACTTATATATTTCTAAATACATACATATTATAGATAAATTACACCCAGACACAGAACAAATGATCGTGCTCATCACACAAACATTTGTCCTGGGTGGGAATCGAACCCACGACCTCCGGCATAGCAGTCAGGGTCACTAACCACTAGACCAACAGGCCAGTCTAATAAAAGGCAATTTACCGTGGCTTCTCGCCCAATCCTATTCAGGTACTCACCGAAGCAACCGTGTCCGGTCAGCACCTGCGTGAGCCTGTAGGAGATCCGCTCCCCTCTTTTCAGCCAGGCTTGAAAGTGCGGCAGGACGGCTTCGACAACGCGCTTGCGCGAAAATTGCGGCTGCTGTAGCCGCTCGCGCCAACACTCGAGCGCGTGTCGTTGTTCCTGCCGCCTTAGCCTTACGACAGCGATTCCTGGCAAGCTTTCGCCACTTTGGCGGATGCCACGAATCCGGTTATATACCTTCGCGTCCATTTCCGCCAGGATGTCCTGTGGCGGAAAGCGTGCCAGCAGAGTTGTCGCCTCAAAAGAAACCTTTCGATATCCATGTGCGATACGAACGGCCATTTTCCGCTGCAGGCTGTTAATTTTAGTCTTGCAGCGCCGGACAACTGACAGTCGTTTTGGCCAAACAGGTGCCCCATAAAGGACCATCGATCGTAGGATGCCTGCCTAGAGGCGGCGAACTTTTTCCCGTGGTCCCCCGAGATTGGGCAGCAGCCTGTGCAAAGCACCCACTGCCTTTCCAAAGCGGGGACCAGGCGCTCGAAATAATAATAATAATAATATAATAATAATAATAAATTTATTCACAAACTTTTATACAAGATTCCTATGAAAACCCTGACTTCTGAGCTAGGTAAAAAAAAAAAAACCTGTATTACAGAAGTCAGTGCCCTCTCCCACTTTCTACCTGATACAAATTGTGAATAAAAAAAAAAAAAAAAAACAATAATAATAATAATAAGATGAAAAATCAAATAAGTGATGGGTTAGGTTTACTCATGATGTGTTTATGCATGTAGATGAAACGTCTTTGTATGTACGTGTGTGTGTGAGGGTGTGTGTGTGTGAGGGTGAGTGTGTGTGAGGGTGTGTGTGTGTGAGGGTGTGTGTGTGTGATGGATGCTAGATGAAGGTGAGGTATGTGGTAGTAGGGAATATTAATCTGTGAGCAATAACGTTTCAGTTTGGTCGTAGTTTAATTGAAGTAGCCAGTTCTTAATTTTCATTTTTGTTTCTCGAACAGTAAGAGGATGAATGTTTATTATTTTATTTATCTTATTGTATAAGTAGGAAGACCTATAAGATTGCTGTCGTCTAGCCGTAGCTGTCCGACATCTGACAGGTAAGCATACGTTAGTAATAACACGTTTACTCTTATACACATTTACATCACAGGGAGTTTGCTTGTGTTTTTTTAGTATAATTTGGGATATGTATAATTGTCTAATTGTTAACAGTTCGCAATTTTCATACAATTGTTTAGTCGGATATCTGAAGGGCTTAAAAGTCATTACTTTCAATAATGACCTCTGAGCCCTTTCTAATAGCATCATGTGGGTTTTACAGGCACCACCCCAGACCCCTACACAATATCCAAGTATGGATTGAGCTAAAGCATAATATATATTACGTAGTAGAGGAAATTCCGCGGCGTGCCTAAGTTTTTTGAAAACCCAGATTAGCTTCCTAGTGCGACCCGTAACAAGACTTATATGGGGTTCCCAACTTAGCCTCTCATCTAAGATAACACCTAAGTATTTGACCTGTGTTACTTTATTAATAGAAAGACAAGAACAGCTATTACTATTAGGATAGTTACAAGAATGAACTCTAATACTAACGTTTTTAAGGTTAGTTTTGGAAAATGAAAATTGTATGAATGAAGATTTAGAAATGTTGAGAGTAAGGAGATTTGCTTCAAGCCATTGGCCAAGACGGTGGAGGCCGTTCTCGGCAATGCGACGTACCTCCTCCCAAGTCCCTCCATGGAATATTACGGCTGTATCGTCAGCATACGCAAATATTTTACCGTTGCAGAGTGGTTGAAGACATAGGTCATTGATGTACACCAGGAAGAGGCTTGGGCCGAGTATACTACCCTGAGGAACGCCATAGACAACATTTGCATCAGAGCTAACATAGTTTCCAATCTTTACCTGCTGTCTACGGTTACACAAAAAGTCCTCAAACATTTTTAGGGCCGTTCCTCTTACGCCAATGACATCAAGCTTGCTCACAAGTGCTGAAATCGAGACCGTGTCGAATGCTTTGGCTAAATCAAGGAAAACTCCTATACACTTTTGATTTTTGTCAACTTTAGATGATACAAAATCAGTAAGCTGACTAACTGCATCATCGGTGCTTTTAGACGCCCTGAAGCCAAATTGAGTGTTAGCCAAAATATTTTTACTTTCAAGAAATTGAATGAGTCTGCTATTAAGTGTTTTTTCCAATAGTTTTGAAAGCGCAGACAACTGCGCAGAAATGCTCTTCAAAGCCCCGCCGACCGTCCAGCGTTAGGCCAAGATACTTAATGTATCGGCCCACCCGGATTTCCGCATCTCTAACAGTCACTGACGAGCTGGGTGGCTCTCTACTCCTCGATAGTTTATGGAACCAGAGCGCCTCAGTTTTATGAGGCGCTATCTCCAAACCCAGCGGCCAACACCAAGGTGTCGTCTGCATAGCAAACGATATTTACGCCAGCAGGGAGATCGAACAAGACCAATCCAGCCTCCTTCTGCTCCAGCTGTTGAACAACCGTCTTAGGCGGTCTCCCAGAGCAGCTACAGCCAGAACCCACGCTCGGCCAGGAATACCATCCGGGCCTGGCGCGGTATTCCGAACTCCCATACGTCTGACAGCTCAGTCCAGCTCGCTGGAACAAGATCCTAGAATCAACTTCAGTCTGCACTCGAAAACAAATCATTAGACGCAATATGTGACACTCAAAATACACTATTTTAAATTAATCTATTAGATATTTCAACTCAAAACTTTCTAACCCCCATTTCTGAATTAAAAATTTGATGTTGAGTATTTGTCAAACTCTAGCCCGAAAATCTGTGTTCCGACCCTAGCTCAAAATCCTAACTATCCTGACTTAATATTATAAATGAGAAAATAAGTTTGTTTTTTACTTTTTTATGCCTAAACTACTGAACTGATCATCATGAAATTTTCCATATACGTTGTCAAGGATAATATAATACTAGCGTACAGATGCCTCATTCCATACAAAGAAACGGTACCACCGTAACTACGGGTTTTCGACTGGCACAAGCAACTTTTGTTCTTCGTTCGGGCGTGACCTCTACACCTCGCTAGATGGTGTTAGCAGCGACGGTTTGCAAGTTGAATGAATTTACTTAAAGTACAAACATTTTCTCACACATTGAGGAATTATTTTATAGTATTTTTGGCACTTCATAACAGTTGTACTGTATCAAAATGTGTCACTATACAAATTTTAAAGAGGCGAATGGATAAACTCTAAAACATCAAACAGCGACATCTATTGGTATAACAAATATAGATGTCTAAGAATTCGTTAAAATCCGTAATCATCTTTGGATTGGGCGCCAATTATACCACGATTTTATGCTTAGGGCAGTTTATTAAATAGGAAAACCCAGTTTTGACCAAATTTTTTTTTTTTCAAAATATTAATATGTCTTAAACTTATAACAAATCGATACTTATTACGCCATCTATTGAAATTTATTTGAACTAAACTTTCTTTGTTCGAGATGAGACCCCGTGGTCAGGGGGACAGAAATTGACACAGGCTTAACATCTTTTATCCAGAAAAAAGTACTTTTCTCGAGGGAAAGAACAATAATTGTCGGCAGTCACTAATGTTTTAGGATGGTGCTACGTGTCTTTCGAATCATTTTGCTTGTTTCTAGTAATTAATAATACTTCTTCTCTTCCAGTCATCAACAGTTCCATCTAGTCTGTTTCCATCCACGTGCTCGCTACCAGCGGAGTTAGGAGGCGAAGTCCTGCAGAACGGCACCGCGACCGTTACGGAGCCGGAGCTCAACTCCTACCAGCTAGTGCCGGATGACTCCGACCCTCATATACATCGGCTGTCGCTGGAGATTGAGAAGGAGAGGTAAGGTCTTATTATGATTGTATATATCAATTCAATGTTTTTGTTCTGTAGGTCGTTACATGATTTTTATTTCATTCGGTAAAATCTGGTAAAAGAGGGTATTAATAACTGTAATATTGATGAAAATAAGCATATAAAACCGAGAGAAGCGTAGAGCAGCGAAAATCAGCTAATTTCCTCATCTTCTTCTTCTTCTTCTTCTTCCTCGCTCTTTCCCACCTTATGTGGGGTCGGCTCTCCTAATTTTGTTGCGCCAGGACAATCTGTCCTGGGTTGTCGGGTCGGGCAGTTCTTCCTCTGATAAGAGTTTCGTCATGCTGGTCCACCACGTGGCAGGAGGTCGTCCTCTACCTCTCTTCTTTTCAGGCAGTTGCAACGCTTTTTTCACTACGTGTTCCTCGTCTCTTCGCATCACGTGACCATACCATCTGAGCCGGCTCTCAGTTAGTTTCTCTGATATGGGGGTGACTTTGAAACTACCACGGATATGCTCCTTTCGCACTTTGTCTAGCCTCGTCACACCTCCGGACCACCTCAACATCTTCATCTCGGCGGTGTGGAGCCTTAGTACGTGTGTCTTTTTTACTGGCCAACATTCCGCTCCGTACATCATAGCCGGCCTTACCGCCATCTTGTAGATCTTGCCTTTGGTTCTGATAGGCATACGAGTATCGCATAGAACCCCGGTTAGTGATCGCCACTTAAGCCACGCCACGTTCACTCTGTGTTCTACATCTGCATCAACGTCTCCCTGGTCTGTGATAACTGAGCCCAGGTACTTAAATTTATTTATTTTCGGAACAGGGGTCCGATCCGGGTAATAGATTGTGGCTGGGCTGCTGTTGTCACTAAACTGGCATTGCAGATGTTCAGTCTTCGCTCTACTAACTTTTAGGCCTGCGGATTCAAGGGCTGTTACCCATGCACTCAAGGTAGTTTGTAGTTCGGCTGTTGAATTGGCCATGAGGACAATATCATCCGCGTACAAAAGATTCCAGGGCAGTGGAGCATGGATATGTTTCGTAGTAAAGTCCATTACTAGGTTAAAAAGGAGCGGACTAAGGGCAGAGCCTTGGTGAACTCCTACTCCCACCTCGAATTCCTCTGATAGCCCTGCGGGACTCTTGACTCTAGTACGAACGTTAGTATACATATCCTGGACTAGCTGCACGTATATATCTGGCAGATGTTGCGCTCTCAGTGCTTGCCACACCAGTCCGCGTGGCACCCTTTTTTTTTTTTTTTTTTTTGGGGGGTGGGAAATCATCTAATGACTCTTTCCGCTCTGGGGTGGAGCGGAAGGGCGTGTCAGACTCTTACTGACTAAAACCCACCCCTGTTCCTCCCTGCCCTACGCGCCCGGGGGCGAGGTAACTCTTTCGAATTTATCCTCCACCCCCGGGCAGGCACTGGCCGTGGCAGGCCCCGTCCTTTGCTGACAACTCTTTGAGGCGCGCGTGGAACACTACGCGCCGTCGACTCTCGGGCCTGGTGCTGATCGGACGGCGAGTTACCCGCTACTCGCCGTCCGCAGGCCCGGGTCTACGGTGGCCGGAGATCGTCTCGCAGCCCCCGGCGTCTCCTGCGACGGCTGCTGCTGGGGGCGCTAGGGCGATTCGGTCTCTGTTGAATCTCCCTAACGTGTGCCGCCTCCCTCTTCGCGAGCATTACTGCTTCGCAGAAGTTGGAGACGGCCCCCCATTCCCTCTCACTCCGTACCATGGCCTGAACCAGGGCACGGCGCGAGAGGTCGCTGCCGCCTATCGCATCCACGAGGACACGGCGGTGTTCTGCCCAGGCGGGGCAAACCTCCACCGTATGCTCCACCGTGTCCACGGGGCGATCCTCGCAGTGGAAACACGCAGGGGTCACCTCCGCCTTGATACGACACAGGTACTTCCCGAAACAGCCATGTCCGGTGAGCACCTGCGTCAGGCGGAAGGTGAGGGCGCCATGGCGCCTCTCCAGCCACTCCTCAAAGAGGGGCACTACCGCCTCGATGGTGGCGTGCCCAGCGCTGGGTTGCGACAGTCGCTCTCTCCATGTCACCATGAGATCCTGCCGGAGCTCTGTCCGCCGAGCCGCGAGTTGTCGCGGCAGCGGAGTTTCGCCCCGGCGTTTAGCCTCCTCGCGCCACTCGTACAGGTGCGCGAGGATTTTTGCCTCCAGATCCCACGGTGACAGTCCGGCAAGGAGGCTCGCCGCCTCACGGGAGATCGTGCAGTATCCGCGGATGATGCGGATGGCCATGACCCTCTGGGCCGCGTTCATCTGGCGCGTTGAACGCTGCGTCAATGAACGCGCCCACACCGGTCCGCGTGGCACCCTATCGAAAGCCTTTTCTAGGTCTATAAAGATGAGATGCAAATCTTCCTTATTACGTCGATGCTTTTCTGCCACAACTCTAACAGCCTGTATAGCATCTATAGTTGATTTCGAAGGGGTAAAACCAAACTGATTCGGGCTCATGCAAGTGAGGTAGGACATTCGCTTATTCAATCCTCTTTCCCAGATTTTTAATGTGTGTGATGTTAGCTTGATTCCCCTGTAGTTGCTACAATCCGTTGCATCACCTTTATTTTTGTAGAAAGGAATCAGGTGACTAAGTCGCCATGCATTTGGGATCTTCTTACTATCTAGGATAAGGTTAAAGAGTCTCGTAAGCCAGTCCAGTCCCAGTTGCCGGAGCGATTTCCACACTTCGGCTGGAATTTCGTCTGGGCCAACAGCTTTACCGTTCTTCATTCTCTTCACTGCATCCTCTACCTCATCTCGGCTTATGGCTTGCACCGGTCCTTCAAACGGTGCCAGGGGTTCTAGAGCCTGACTAGGAAATTCCTCATTCATAAGGTCTTTGTAATATTCATACCATCTTCTATTTATGTCTTCATGGTTAGTTAATAACTTTTTGTCTCTATTTTTAATATATTTACTTGCTTTAATGTCTTGTGTTGATCTGTTTCTTGACTTAGCTACTTTAAAAATTTCTGATTCAAATTTTGCATTTTCTATTCTATTGTAAAATCTCTCTCTTGCTTTGGCCCTAGTTTGTGCAACGCATTTCTTTGCTATAGACTTCGCCTCCTTATATTTATTTAGATCTTCCTCGAGTCCCGAAGATTGCCAAATTTTGAACAGGATCTTTTTGTTCTGGACCTTTGTTTTGACTTCTTCGTCCCACCAGGAGGGGTCCTTTCCGTTTCTCAGCTCTCCCCTTGAGATGCCTAAGATGGTGCTGGCGCTATTCTTACATTTTTCTTCGAAGTTAGACCACATTCTTTCGGAGCTGTAGTAGGTGTTTTCCATATCCTGGGTTAGATAGCCTTGTAATTCTACACGAAGAGACTCGCCCTTGAGACCAGAGAGTTCTTTCCACTTTATTCTAGCCGTTCTATCTATACTGGTTCTAATTGGTTTAGGTAGTTTGTACACTCCTACCAATAATCTATGTTGAGTGGTCAGAGGCTCTCCCTGTATGACTTTACAGTCTTTGAAGTTCGTCTTAAGTGGGCCATCAGCCAGGATGAAATCTATCTGCGATGTTTTCCCTCCGCTTTTATAGGTTATGAGATGATCGGGTTTCTTTTGGAAGGTGGTATTAATAATGATCATATTGTGTCTCATGGCAAACTCTAAAACACGTTGTCCCTCCTTGTTTAGACTCCCATATCCAAAACCCCCATGTATGTTCTCATATCCATTCTTGGATTCACCCACATGACCATTCAGATCACCCATGACGAATTTTGTTTCCCCCGATGGTACTGTTACGTCGACCGTATTACACTGGAACGTTCAAGAATGTGGTCGAAGTTTCCAGAAGTTTCCACTAGGTTCGAGAACATTCCATTGTGGTACTGTGTGGAAGTTCATAGATGTTTCTAGAATATTCCAGTATAGGATAGTTCGACAATGTTCTAGAAACTTCCATGACTGTATAAATAGGCCGGGCGGCGGGCGAAGGAGTCAGTCTGTTTTCGACTACGAATGCGAACGGAAGCGAATACAAGCGATTGCGAAGAGAACAGTGATTATTAGCGATTTAGTGTTTGTGTAAATAAGTTGTTGAGTTAATAAAGAATATTTGGTTAATTAATTGGTGAAAAATAATTTATCCCATACCCAGCTCGTAACAAATTGGTGTCAGAAGTGAGGGATAAATTATGCCAATTTTACCAAAGGACGACACGGAGGGTATTCGTACAAGGAGTCAACGGCAGCAAGACATGGATCAGAGGCGGTTTGGAGATTCCCCGATACAGACGCCGGGTGGTGCTCAGCCTGCGACAGAGTCAGTCGCTGCCCCATGTGGAGTTTCTTTAGCACCAGCGGTGCCAGACTTGTCTGCGCTAATGGTGCTGTTGCAGGAACAGGCTCGTCGTCAAGAGGAGCAGGCCCGCCGTCAAGAGGAGCAGGCCCGTCGGTTGGAAGAGAAGCTTCAACAAGATAAAGAGGAGCAGGCCCGCCGCCAAGAAGAGCAGGCCCGCCGCCAAGAAGAGCAGGCCCGCCGCCAAGAAGAACAGGCCCGTCGGATGGAAGAGAAGCTTCAACAAGATAAACAGGAGCAGGCTCGCCGCCAAGAAGAGCAGATGCTCCTCATAAAAGACCTTCATTCAACACTTGGCAAGGAGCTCCAGGTGATGAAGGAGCAGGTTCACCAGCATGAGAATCGAATCTCAGAAGCTGAAGTTCAGATTGCTGGGGTGAAGAAGGCTTTAGGTGAACTTAGGGCTGGAGACGGGGTTGTGCCTTCAGTGGTTGCTGCACCTTCGGCACGTGGATTTAAGGTGCCGCCATTCGACGGCACATCCTCATGGTCGGCCTACAAAATTCAATTTGAAGCCGTTATGAAGGCGAATGGGTGGACCAAAGAGCAAGCTATGACCGCGCTCACCTTAGGACTCCGAGACCAGGCCCTAACCATACTTGAGGCTCTTGGCAAGGATGTGACCTACGAACAACTGCTGGAAGCGTTAGAGTCCAGATACGGCGACGCTCACTTGGAGCACGTATTTCGCGCTAAGTTAAGGGATCGCGTTCAACTTAGTGCCGAGAACCTACAGCAGTGGGCCTTGGAAGTTGAAAAGTTGGTTCGGAAAGCATACCAGTCCGCCCCTGCACTCATCAATGGAAATCTGGTACAGGCGTTCATCGACGGAATACGTGACTTGGAAGTTAGAGCCGCTGTAAGACTTGGGCATCATGAGACACTGAAGGATGCCTTGGCCCATGCCTTGGAAGTAGAGGCAGTGAGACAAGACCATCGAACACACCGTATCAGGGCGGTTGTGGCATCACCTGTACGCGATCGTCCGCAAGGATATAGCCCTAGATGTTACACTTGTGGAGAAAGGGGTCATCTTCGGTTAAGCTGTCCAAAGCGAGGCATACTGAGAGAAGATCAATCCCAGCAAGGAAGGGCGGCACGGCCAGTTCGGTGGAGGAGCGCGAGTGGCGCGACATGGCGCACGACCGTGGCGGAGGTCCCTGAAAGCATTAGTTCAAGTGATGTCGTCAAGGTCGGTGCGGCACCCGACAAGTGCATAAAACAGAAGCAAGTGAAGAGTAAAGTGAGTGCAGGTGCGAATGGTGTTGCCAGCGCCGTGGCCTCCAAAAAGGACAACTGTGTCATAGTGTGCGCGCGCGATGCGGACGATAGGTCCGACCCGGGAATGAGCGGAGTGAGGATGCTAAGAATGGATGTCAACAATGAATGGAAGGAAATCCTACAGCTTGCTCAGCAAAATGACCCGGACCTTAAACCGATCTTCGACTGGATTAAAGCTGGTGCTCCTAAACCCAAGTGGAGTGATGTTGCGGCGTTGAGTTCAATCACGAAAAGTTATTGGGCACAATGGAACAGCTTGGTTATCCAGGATGAAGTCTTGTGCCGTAAATGGGAAAACGCTCGAGGAGACAACTGTCATCTACAAATTGTTGTCCCCAAAGCCAAAGTACCTGATGTTTTACGGCTCTACCATGATGGATGTTCAGGAGGACATATGGGGATAAAAAGAACTCTACTGAAGATACGAGAGCGATTTTACTGGATCCATTGTCGAGAGGATGTTGAGGACTGGTGTCGCAAATGTACGAGTACCAGTTGTGCGGCTGTGAAAGGACCTCAGACACGCAGCAGAGGTGTTTTAAAAGTATACAACGTGGGAGCCCCCTGGGAACGGATAGCACTAGACGTTGCAGGACCATTTCCGGAAAGTGAAAACGGAAACAAGTACTTTATGGTTGTCATGGATTACTACACAAAGTGGCCAGAAGTCTTCGCCATTCCCAACCAAGAAGCAACAACAGTCGCAGATAAATTGGTTCAGGAAGTCTTCTGTCGTTTTGGAGTACCCTTGGAAATTCACAGCGACCAAGGGAGGAATTTTGAATCACAAGTTTTCCAGGAAACTTGTCGACTGATGGGTACTCACAAGACCAGAACCACTTCTTACCATCCGCAATCTGATGGAATGGTAGAACGTTTCAACCAAACGTTGGAGAGATATCTGGCAAAAGTTGTGGAAAGCAGGCAAAGGGATTGGGACAAGCACATACAGCCATTTCTTCTGTCCTACCGTAGTGCAGTGCACGAAAGTACGACTGTGACACCAGCCTTCGCGAACTTTGGAAGGGAATTACGGTTGCCTGCAGATTTAATCACCGGAACCCCCCCTGATGCCCCACGCAGTGTAACCGATTATGCGAATGACTTACGTACCAAGTTGAATGATGTATATGACCATATCAGACAATCCGGCCAACAAATGTCTGATAAGATGAAGACCCGATACGACCGGAAGGCAAACAATAGAGGTTTTGACGAGGGTTCACTGGTGTGGTTGCATAACCCAGCGCGCAGCAAAGGGAAGTCTCCTAAATTGCAAGCAAAATGGGATGGACCATACCAAATCGTGACCAGGATCAACGATGTCACCTACCGAATACAGAAGGGTCCACGAGGTGCGCCTAAGATAGTCCATGTAGACCGATTGGCGCGATACTACGGGACTAATGATGCTCGGGACGAGCATGTCTAAGGAGGGGGCAGTGTTACGTCGACCGTATTACACTGGAACGTTCGAGAATGTGGTCGAAGTTTCCAGAAGTTTCCACTAGGTTCGAGAACATTCCATTGTGGTACTGTGTGGAAGTTCATAGATGTTTCTAGAATATTCCAGTATAGGATAGTTCGACAATGTTCTAGAAACTTCCATGACTGTATAAATAGGCCGGGCGGCGGGCGAAGGAGTCAGTCTGTTTTCGACTACGAATGCGAACGGAAGCGAATACAAGCGATTGCGAAGAGAACAGTGATTATTAGCGATTTAGTGTTTGTGTAAATAAGTTGTTGAGTTAATAAAGAATATTTGGTTAATTAATTGGTGTAAAATAATTTATCCCATACCCAGCTCGTAACAGTACGTTTACTACAACCTCATCCAAATCTTCCCAGAACTCATCCTTCTCTTCTTCTCGGCATCCACTTTGGGGTGCGTACGCACAAATGATGTTTATTATGATTTGACTATCCATGGCCAGCTTTACTGCTATGAGACGGTCTGACTTTCTTTCGATGTTCACTATTCTATCCTTAAGTTGCTTATCAAGTATGACGCCTACTCCATTTTGCTTACTATTCTTCCCGTGGTAGACCAGTTGGTATCCTAATCCTAGGTCCCTTGATTTTGACCCCTTCCATCGCAGTTCTTGTATGCAGCATACGTTAAGGCTTCTCCTTTTCAGGGTCTCTGCTAGTTCTTGGCTGCGTCCGGTGAGGGAGCCTAGGTTCCATGTCGCCATTCTGATCTTACAATTTAATTGCGAATGTTTGTTCTTGTCATAACCGTCGCCTTGGGGGGACGCCCTAGTAGTGTTCGCATTACTCGCAATCGAATCGTCGCTTCTGGGGAACGCCCTAGCTGTATGACCCCTTATCTTTTTGCTGTGCTTCATAATTAGGAGGTGTTGTTTTGGCTATGTGGTTTTACGGCCGGCTGCCGCCTGACGCCAAGGTTGTGACCCTCCTGGAGGGCCTGGGTGCCGCCGTTGACCATTGGTTCATCCGCCGCCATCCCTACTGAGTTCTCCAACCCGAAACCCCAGTACACCGGTAGCCTTAACTCGAGATATGCCAGAGCAGCCCACTGGCGAGGTTTTTTACGAAGTGTCCTTCTTCGGCCTTGTGGTCCGCGGGAGGTATTTTATTTCCCTCCTGCCCATTAGTTTGCCGCACTCCAATGTGGAGTTTGCCAAACCGCCGGACTTTCCCCTATCCGCCACCTGGGGACGCGTTCCCTAGGGAGTGAGGCTACCCCGAGAAGCTAATTTCCTCATTACCGAAACAAAAATAAAATTGGCAATTCAAAACACGAGGAGCAGTTAGATGCCTCTTTCAATGTTCGTACAACTTTGCTCTTTATTCCATTTGTGACTAAGTTGAATAATTTTTGTTCTAAGCTCCTTTCGGTATGCGTTGAGTCTATATTTCTGACAACCTGAGAAGTCCGATGTGACAGTAATAAAAAATATATTAGGTCCCCACCTATGAAATCACCGTTTTGTATGGAGAATTTTAAAGAAGTTGCATTTTTCATACTAACATTTTCTTAATTTGTTTAACAACTATTAGCACTACTGTTTCAAAACTTTTATGCAATAATGTTTAAAACTAAGTTAACGTATGCCACTTCGATTAAGCAACAAAAATAAGTTTTAGCTAAGTTAAAACAAATAGTGGTTTCATTTCTGCTAACAAAAAGAGGAGTCATTTTTGGTAATTTTTTTTGTATAAAACTGTAAGTAATGAGGTTTTTTTTACTATTGGCAGTTGTCTATGAAGGTCATTATGATGAATATTTTAATTTATAGAAGTGACGAGGTTCTCTATTTGTGACAAAAAATAACGCCAATTTCATAGGTGGGGACCCAATATGTTGTGTAGTGATGAAAAAAAAATCGGTTCCTTTAAATCATATCGATTTATCATACATACGAGTTTGTAATCGACAATTGCTCAAAACTGATTCTCGAGTCATATCGTTTTATTACACGTACGAGTTTGTAATATTTAACTGTAGCAGTTATTACATAATGAATAATATAATAATAAATTCACAAGCACGAAATATTAACGTTTAAACATTTTTTTCAGGGTGGAATACCTAGCAAAATCGAAGCATCTTCAGCAACAACTGGACGAGCTTCGCTGCGAGTTCTCAGTGCTGCGCGTGGACCAGTCCACCGCCACGCTGGACCGACTGCACGAGGAGCAAGCCAGGGCTGGAGACAACAAGTACTCCACGCTTAGGAAGCTCAAGCAGGGCTCCACCAAGACCAGGGTTGCCTTCTATGAAGAGCTGTGAAGCAGGTAAGCGAATCGTCTGCCCGAGGAGCAAGCCAGGGCTGAAGACAACAAGTACTTCACGCTGAGGAAGCTTAAGCAGGGCTCCACCAAGACTAGGGTCGCCTTCGAGGAGCAAGCCAAGGCTGGAGACAATAAGTTCTCCACGCTCAGGAAGCTCAAACAGGGCTCCACCACGACCAGATTCGCCTTCTATGAAGAGCTGTGAAGCAGGTAAGCGGGTCATCTGCAGGAGGAGCAAGCAGTCGGGTCAAACGTGCTTTCCGAGACAGAAGTCTTGGTATGTAATAGATGGTCACCCATTCACGAACTGACCTCGGCAAGCGTTGCTCAACCTTGAAGATCTACCTATGCGGCTCCGCCTGACGCAGGTCCTCACCGGACATGGCTGTTTCGGGAGGTACCTGTGTCGGATCAAGGCGGAGGTGACCCCTGCGTGTTTCCACTGCGAGGATCGCCCAGTGGACACGGTGGAGCATACGGTGGAGGTTTGCCCCGCCTGGGCAGAACACCGCCGTGTCCTCGTGGATGCGATATGCGGCAGCGACCTCTCGCGCCGTGCCCTGGTTCAGGCCATGGTACGGAGTGAGAGGGAATGGGGGGCCGTCTCCTCCTTCTGCGAAGCAGTAATGCTCGCGAAGAGGGAGGCGGCACACGTTAGGGAGACTCGACAGAGTCGCCCTAGCGCCCCCAGCAGCAGCCGTCGCAGGAGACGCCAGGGGCTGCGAGACGATCTCCGGTCACCGTAGACCCGGGCCTGCGGACGGCGAGTAGTGGGTAACTCGCCGTCCGATCAGCACCAGGCCCGAGAGTCGACGGTGCGTAGTGTTCCACGCGCGCCTCAAAGAGTTGTCAGCAAAGGACGGGGCCTGCCACGGCCAGTGCCTGCCCGGGGGTGGAGGATAAATTCGAAAGAGTTACCTCGCCCCCGGGCGCGTAGGGCAGGGAGGAACAGGGGTGGGTTTTAGTCAGTAAGAGTCTGACACGCCCTTCCACTCCACCCTAGAGCGGAAGAAGTCATAAGATGATTTCCCACAACCTAGAAAAAAAAAAAAAAACCTATGCGGCTGTTATAACATGGCCCCGTTCTTCTCTCTTTTCTCGCTACATTGGTTTTATATTTATCATCAGCATCATAATTACAGCTGAAAGACGTCCACTGTTAGACATAGGCCTCCCCCAAGTGTCGCCACAACAACCCGGCGGGTCTCCATCGGCTATCCGCGACCCTCACCAGATGCACGGTCGACCTTGTGGGAGGCCTTCCAACACTGCGTCTGCCGGTACGCGGTCGCCACTCCAGAACTTTTCGGCCCTATCGACCATCTGTTCTGCGAGCAATGTGCCCTGCCCACTGTACATTTATGTTAAGTTCTAATTGATTTACTTTTTTTCCAGGTACTCGGTACCGGATTATTCTCAACGATGCACAAGTAGGTGATCAAATGACAATACAAATTAGTTGGTATTAATAAATTTTGAGTCCAACGAGAGATGAATTTATCGAAGGATGATAAAATTATCTTGTTGGGTGGCACAACTACAAAAAGGAAAATTATTAAATCATCAAATCGCCGCCATGCAGGTGATGAAAGGCTATAGCTTCCGAAGATTTTTGTCTATGGGAGAGGTTAGCAGAGACTATGGTCAGTTTTATAGGTTAAAAAATTGCCATAATAAAAATGATTACTCGATATTAGTACATGATCTTTTGTGAGAGTAAAGTTGATATTATCATTATATTGGAGAGACAAAAAATCATTTTCATACTATGTTGAACTGTAACTTCATAGAAATAGGTTCCATACAAAATGAAAACTATGATTTATAAATGTTTTGTTCATGTTAAGCCCTAATGAACTCTATTTTGTGTTATATAAAGATCATTGTCGTTTGTAGATGTTCCCATTTTATTTCAATATACCTCTGAGGTATTTAACATTCGTAATTTACAAGTAGCTAGATCAATTTTAAAACAAATGTTCGTTAATGTGCTAATATGAAGAAAAAAACTCAATACAGGGTGAATTTGTTGGAACTACAAAACTAAATTTATTTTTTGTCAAAAGGCTCTAAATAGGAACGATAAAAATAAATACATTATAGTTTCTGAATCTAATAAGCTTGCTAAGTTCAAATATTCATTCTGTATAACCCTATTTTATTTGAACTGTATGCATAATAATTTATATTGAGACAACGAAAACCATCAAACATAGTTAGTCCTATATGAAGTAGAAAACTCATATGTTTATAAAAGTCAGTACCCACATACTTAGTTTAAATTTAAACACTCATTAGCGGATTCTAAACTCAAGATAGAATGCGTCTTATGAAATTCAACTGTTTAAAGGAGAAATGTAGACTTCTGGGTAGAAAATGTTAATATAATAACCAGCTAATCAGTGTTTGAACTAACCACATGGTTATTTTTTTATAAATAAGGCCTTATAAGCTTTGCTTCTTCATTGGAAATATAGGGTGTAAAAAGACACATTACAGAGCCGTTAACTACGCATACTGTACGTCTAACAAAGTAGTTTTGCGCAAACATTATTACTGGGATACGACTTTTATTTTTAGGTATGAAAAATAAAACTATTTTTTATTCCGCGCAATGTAACGCGAACACAGGCAAGTGGAGTTAAACCCCGCCCCTTCGCTCTAAGCCACGTAGGTACTTTTCGGATACGTTTGATATTAATTTCATTTTCGTAACTGCAAATTCGCAATTTCAAAAAAAAAACTAAAATTCAGGTAACGTTAGTTTGGAAAAAAATTTAGTAATAACACTTAGAATTCATTTTCGTAAAAAAGTAAAAAAGAAATTGCGACTTTGACCTTCAATATCTCCAGAACCAGTGGTTTCCCAGGTATCCAATTAATGGGTAGAATATGTGGCTTTCGGCTTCGGAAACTGTCTTTTTACACCCTATATGTATTGGTGAATTCAATATTCCATGAATACATGGATTGCCAAAGAGATGACTGAAATTGGGAACCAAACCAACGTATATCGGCGCATAATGGCTCATTACAAGTCCTAAGCCCTAAAGGAGGGCTGTAATTTACAAGAGATAACTTTTAAATTTTATATAACGAACGATATTATTATACAGCCTTATTTATAAAACACGCTAACCGTATGCATAGTTTAAACACTGATTCTTAATTCAAAAACTCCATAGACAATTTTGAATTAATAATAATTTTTTAGTACCAAGTATCTAGACTCAGTGTTAGTAACAGTTTACTCACAAACTATGTTAGTAACAACAATACAAAACAAACATTACTAAAACAAAACCCGGTAATCAGTGTTTATATTAATCAAGTTAAATTTTTTATAAATTTGGCTTAGAGAATGTATGCTTCTAATTTTGAAGCTCTAAACGTCAAGAGTCCTTAACTCGTGTCTATTGACACATGTTCCTAGGAAATGTGTACATAGTTTAGTGAGTGCCTTATTTTAAAATAAAATATAATATTACTATACAAAAAATATTACGACCTCTATCGAGCACCTCACTACTCTACTACTAGAGTAGTGAG
The DNA here is from genome assembly GCA_951329385.1 of Polia nebulosa. Classification (NCBI taxonomy): domain Eukaryota; kingdom Metazoa; phylum Arthropoda; class Insecta; order Lepidoptera; family Noctuidae; genus Polia; species Polia nebulosa. The sequence goes on from OX589606.1 coordinate 15,680,983, forward strand.
GTGCTCGATAGAGGAAACATCGATTAATTCGGTTTGAAAATCGATTGTAATTATACTGAGTGTAACGGAAATGCGTCGTCATATTTTTTTTAAATACTGCTTCTGCCAATAGAAATGAACAACTTTCTTCAAGAAAACAGTCGATTCCGAAAAAAAATTTGGACCTGCCGTAATAACCATTCCTGTTCCGTCCAATATCATCCTCCCAATCCTCTCCAAAGTTCTCGAGAGCGTTGTTCAGAAGCAACTGTTTTGTTTTCTGTCCTCTAATGGCCTGCTGAGTCTTACCAATCTGGTTTCAGACCTCGCCATAGCACTGTGATAACTCTTGGCAAAATAACTGACGACATAAAATTGGCTATGGAAAACAAATGTCTGACAGTGTTGGTTTTGCTGGACTTCTGCAATGCCTTTAACTCTTCTCTCTCTCTGCAATGACTTTGACTCCCTCTTAGGAATCCTTTCCTAATGTCTCTGCGCCAGTAATTGAGTGGTTCAAATCTTATCTTCGAGACCGCTCGCAGTCTGTTCGGTCTGATGAGGATTCCTCTGAATGGTGTGATTTGACTGCGGGTGTACCTCGTGGTGGCGTCCTCTCTCTTCTTTTCTCAGTTTTTATAAAAGCTATCACTAAGGTCCTAACTTCTAAGTATCATCTCTATGCAGACGACTTGCAGTTATACCGTCACTTTAAAGTAGGTGAACTCGCTGGGGCTGTGGATGCCATCAATTGTGACCTTGAAAATATCAACAAGTGGGCTAAATTCTTTGGACTCCTATTAAACACAACTAAGTCGCAAGCGCTCATTATCGGTGGCAGATAAATGCTCAGCCTTTTAGATCACCAGTCTCTCGCGCCAGTTGTGTATGGTTCGGTGCCCATATTGTACTCGAAAAGCGCTAAAAACCTAGGCGTCCTACATAGACACTAACCTCTTTTCATATTGCTAATGTTTATAGTAAGAGGATCTTCTACTCTTTTCAGTCTCTTAAACGTCTCCAAAAATTCTTACCATTACACACTAAGATCACTCTTGCTCAATCTCTTCTCCTACCAGTAATAGACTATGTGGATTTCTGTTTTCTAGATGCAACGGAGGTACTCCTAAATCAACTTGAGCGACTGCAGAACTTGTGCATCCGCTTCATTTTTGGCCTCCGCAAATACGATCATGTATCGGAGTTTCGGACCAAATTGAGGTGGCTGCCGATTTGGCGTCGGCGAGATACCAATATCCCATCTCTTCTCTATACTATCCTGCACAATCCTTATTCTCCTCAATACCTTCGTGAACGGTTTGAGTACTCCGTTCCGAGGGTAAACCCTGTCGCACTGCCAATTCTCTTCTCTCACTTCCAGCCGCTATAATGGCCCCTTTTCTGTTACTGCAGTGCGTCTCTGGAACTCTCTCCCACACTCCCTACGCCACAGTACTTCTCTAGATGTCTTCAAGAAGAAAATCAAAGAGCACTTCTTTTCAAATTGGCATAATAGTATGTTAAATAATTTGAATTATTTATATGTATGTATATGTATTGTACACTGGATCCTACCCTCAAATGTGATCTCTCTCTATCACTCAAAGGTTTGCTGGGAGAAAACTCAACATTGAGTTAAGCTCGCCTTTGTACATGAATTGTGTAACTAATAAGTACTATGTGAAGTTTTGGTGTACAATAAAGAATTAAGAATAATTTTGATTAACTGATGCTATTACATTTTCTATGGTAACTTTTTTTTTGTGTTGTGTTAAATACACAACACAAAAAAAAATACTAAGGCTTTCTTGAAGAAAGTGGCTCTTTTTCCAGGGGCAGAAGCGGTAACTAAAATATGACTAAGGATTACTTTTACACACTGAAAGATAGATTATTATTTGATTCAGTCATTTTGTGTTCTTATTTATGGCTATCGTTCTAAATTACTGATCTCCGAAAAAAAAAATTCACTGTGGAACGAAAATTAATACATAGCCAAAATAATAATAATATCGAAATTAAGAAATAGGCAACTACATATTATTATATTTATTATCATATGTATACAACTTTTTATATAAAATTGGTTTAGTATTTTATATTATTACTGTTTACCAACAGTTTTTTTTTTTTTTTTTCAAAATCACATTTGGTTTTCATAACCCATTTTGAAACCAAAAATAATGATCTGTTGTAAAAAAAGGAACAGTCAGAAATCTTTGTTTGTATTTTTATAAACTATGCTTACGTGTCTTTGTATACAAGGAAAAACTTATTTAGTGTTAATTTAAGATCTGTGTAGATATTTTTCCATATTTAATAATTTCTTTAATTTTGTTTTTCGTCATTGATCATGCACAAAATTAACTCACAATAGTATAGTTTAAAATTGATTCTAAATGAATTGTATTTTATATTTACTTTGTATGGTCTAACACCAATTTAAATCAACTAATCGTGCATTCCTAATCGCTTTTTTTAAACAAACATCATAATGAAAATAAAATTAAATCGTTTTTGCGGAATGCGGTCCTTAAACCAATAGGCGTAAATAATGTACTGAGCTTGCCCTATCCATTTATGAAGTGAATACAGGCAAAAAAAATTGTCAGAAAGATAAAGCGATCGTGCGGCCAGTAGATTTCTTCGGGTGGGAAATCATCAAATAACTTCTCCCGCTTTGGGTGAAGCGGGAGGGCGTGTCACTCTTACTGACTAAAACCCACCTGTGTTCCTTCAGTTGCCTGTACCAGGGCCGCCGTGACTCCTTCGATCACTCCAGCGACCCTGACAGGCATCGGCATGGGCACTGCTTGCTGACATCTCTTTAAGGTGCGCGTGGAACACTACGCGCCGACGACTCGGGCCTGCTCCTTATCCGACGGCGAGCTACCCATTACTTGCCGTCCTCAAGCCCGCGCCTACGGTGCTCGGGAATCGGTTTGCGATTCCCGACGCCCAGGGCGTCTCCTGCGGTGGATAGAGGCGTGAGGGCGCGAGGATTGCCTCTTCTTCACGCGTCCCGCCTCCTCTTTTGCGAGCATTACTGTTTCGCAGAAAGGTGACAGCTAGGCTTCCCATGCCCTCTTGCTCCGTACCATGGCCTGGACCAAGGCTGAACGCGAGAGATTGCCTCTACGAGGACACGGCGGTGCTCCGCCCAAGCCGGGCAGACCTCCACCGTAACCTCCGGGCGATCCACACAATGGTGACATCCGGGCGTTTCCTCCCGCCTTACCCGGAATTGGAACCTCACGAAACAGCTGTGTCCAGTGAGGACTTGCGTCAGGCGGAAGGTGAGGATGCCGTGGCGCCACTCCAAAGAGAAGGGACTTATCGTCGCAATGGGGCGTGCCCAGCGCTACAGGCTTGCAGTGTCATTTTTGCCACTCGACTTATTTTTGTTTTGCTATCGGGGGAAACCTTCAAAAGGCGCCTGGACTTTTGGGGAAAAAAGACCAGGGAGTGTGGGATTTTTACCTCAGTAAAACTACCCCGGTGATCACCATCAGCACATGGCAGGGGTCCTGTAACCTCTTAAAAGACCACCCTGGAACCCCGTCTGTTCTAAACCTGTTAGGGCACATTCCTGTGGAACTGTAGAATGGTCTCCCTTGAGCCTCGCTCTGCACGGCAGCACGTGTTCACTGTGCCACCGTCTTGCCTGGGATCACTTGGTGGCAGGACGGAGTCCCCACTCCGAACACCCGCGACTCTTCGTCACTCCGACTTACAAAAGGAGACGAATATAGGCCACACAGTACAGGCGGGGGCGTAGCGATTTCCACCGAGCACACAGTCCCTTTGTTTTTTTTCTACAAAGTGGTCCATTTCATGAGGGTAATTCTCAGTCCATGCTCAAAACTCACGTAAGTCGGCCAAGCCATATAAGAATCAGCGGAGAACAGTTTCGAGTTCATAACGAATCAAGAAGTAATCACTTGGCTCTCGATAAGCTAAACCCATTTACTTTTAGCAAGCTCTAGAATGCGATTAGATTAATTGAATTGCAGTAATATACAGTGGTTCCCAAAGTTAACTGAACCGCGGCCCAACTGACAAAAACTACCAAATAGACTCACCTCGTGTCATGAATAAAGGAGCATAACTATTATGAATCAGGGGCAAGGACTATTAATTAAAAAAAAAAAGTTTAAATAGACGGTCTTACAAGCACTTCTTGTTATTACTTTTTGATTAAATACAAGGAGAGCTATTTTAATGAAAAAGTTATATTTCTTTCCTATTCGTCCGTTTTTCAGAACCCATCCAATATTCGCTCTCGACTCACCAGTGGGTCGCGACTCACAGTTTGGGCAATACTGATATTGAAGAAGTACGACCATTGGGAAACGTAGTAAAAGCAATTAACTACTAAAATAAATTTTTAATCGATTTTTGATAAAGTCGCACAATGGCATGCAATCTGGGGCCGTACTAAGTGTTAAAGCCAACATTGTTGCAGTGTGAGAGAGACAAAGGTATAAATGACGAATAGCACTATCTCTTTTTCACAACGGAATCTTGATGGCATTGACACTTCATGCCCCAGATTGCGATTTATCGAACCTAGGATTCCATACTGAATAGTGGCGCTTGTGGCCACTCAATCTGCCTAGCATTTTACCAATTATGTTGGGGTCTGATTCCAGTCTACCCGGATGTAGCCGACTACCAGTATTTTACATGGAGCGACTGCCTATCTGACCTCCACAACCCAGTGATTGAGTAAGACTGGTGTTAGATTTTCTAGCTTCTGACTATTGTCAAAGCCCGTACACCGTAACTACTTATGTAACTAGCCTATTTTGCATAGGTTTCCCTCTCCCTCTTCCACACAAGTAGTATGGCCTTTGCTAGTATGGCCCTTCGGTAGGAGTCTTCACCTTGGTCTGCCGCGATGTCGTCTGGCATGTAGGTAATGCGTCCCGTACGGTGGTTCTTTTTACCCATTTCCCGTTTGACATGCGGCAGACATGATATTTAAATAAAATTCAATCTGCGTTTTGCAGTTCAATATTTGAATAAGTGACGTTAAATCTGTTGTTTAAGAGGCCGTACTCGAAATTTTGCCGATTTCGCTGATTTATGTGATTTTACATTTAAAACAATGTATTTCTAAAATTTTTAATGCACAACATGAAAGATCATTTCAATTATGATCTAATGTATGACCTAGTTTATTTTTTATTTTTATTATAATTACGATTAATTGACCACAAACGGACGAAGGTTTTGTGAATCTTTGCTGTAAGGGGTTTACAATATTACATAATTACGAATCGTTTTGACGTCTAAACGGTATGAAAAAATTAGAATGTATTGTTGCAAAAGTGGTCTATATAATGTATGAATCACTTTTTACCACTTTTATATAAAAATTTTGAGTAAAAAAATATTTAACTTATTCAAATTTTAGAGAAAATGGGCAAAGAATTGCTTTTGATTTTGACTATTTAAAACTTTCGTTCACAAAATTAAAACAGCAGAAAAATAAACTTCAGTTCATAATCAATCAATCTTAAATCAATTCTTAAGCAATCTTAAGAAAAAAAAGTAAAAATTACAAAAATTCGGCAATAAAAAATCTTTTAAATCAGCCCAAATCTCGACCAAATACGCAACGCAAGCTTCGAATCTAACTAATTCATTAGATCATAATTGAAATGATCTTTCATGTTGTGCATTAAATCTTATAGAAATGCCTTATTTAAACTGTAAAATCACGTAAATCAGTGAAATCGGCCAAAATTTCGTGTACGGCCTCTTAATATGCCAAATCTTTCCTGCCGCGTCCGAGCCATCTGCATGATAGACTAATAATAAAATATCGTACATTCTGTCATTGAGATATTATGTAGAATAATAAACACAGTTCAAACATTGTACCAGACCATTCTATAACGTACCTTTATTTTAGTCTTATTTATATTTATACAGCCAATAGCGACGAAACATAATTTTAATTCCAGACACGGTGGATTAATTGCCATTGTGAATAAATTAGCAACGCCTTTCACACTATACGATATTATCTAAAACTTTGTTAGTCACTAGATAAGTATACCTTTAAAGGATATATTAGAATTCAAATAAGCTTGAACGAATAAATATAAATAAAGTCGACGTTCACCGCACCTGATAAGAAAATAAAAGAAAAGACTTAGGGCCGATTCAGTCACATCACAAGGTCGATCCAAAACAGTGGGTTATTTTTTTAGTTACGGAAGTACTCAGGGCCCGCTTTAGCTATTTAGGCGCTCCGGGACAATAGAATATTTTCCGCCCTTGACAATGACACCTTGAGTGTGTGGCCCAGTGGTAAAATCCGCGGCTTACAAGTTTTTTACTTTGTGTAAATTATTTCATCACTGCTCTCAAAAGATGAAGGAAAACATCGTGAGGAAACCGGGATATCTTAGATTCGTATCAAAACTTCGAAGACATGTAATTTTGGATCACGGCCCATACCCTCTCACGGAGAGGAGGCCTGTGTTCCAGGAGTGGGAACATTATAGAGAGATTGTGCTATAATGACGCCACACAAGAAGGCAAATGATTTGGGGTTAATATTTCAAAGAAGACGAAAAACCAATAACTCGAAAATTCTGCACATCCCGTCCCGTCTCAAGTAAGTTAAATTTTCTAAATGAGAAGTAGAAAACGGCTGCCAGTTCGGAATGTAAAATCATTTTTCGGGAGAATACTTTATAGTCTCATTATTTTTATTTATTTTTACGTACTTAAACACAAATAGACGAAATTGTTCCCAAACGCCTTTGATTTTGCCGCTCTGGGCCCTTGCTCGACCCGCCCCCCTGGACTGGGCCCTGGAAGTACTCAATGAAGTAAACATGAAATTAGTTGTGTTTTTGAAATATCAACTACGTTCAAGCTTGCTTGTTTACAAATAAGCCTAGTATTCATGATGTTTTAAATGTATGGCATGTTTACACTAAACTGTTATTAATACTACATAATAGTAAGGAACAAATCAGTAAGCATAACCACAGATAATATAATACTAGCGTAGCATAACTTACATTTTCATCTGGCTAGGAAATATTACCCATATATTCCAATTTCTAAGTCATGTCCACCGACTCGACTCCACCTCGAATCTTCAAATTGACAGTTTTAGCCTGTTATTTATTGACATTAATCGAGGGCGTTTTTCATTGTCATTTCACAGGACTATATCGAGTGGAGGTTCTTCAAACTTACTTGGAATATGGACCTTATAGACTAATTTATTTGACACCGAGCGGAGTCAAGTTCTGATGTCGCTTTTCCCTATAAATATTCATTCTGTGTAAGATATCAACCTGTACCTACAGGGTGTAATGGAAATGTGTGTTTATATTTTAGATACTGTAGAACCTGTAGGGCTCCAGGGACGCTACTATAGCTTGGGAGCTGTCTCACTCGCTGGCTGCGCGAGGGTATCGTATAAAGTGAATCGCTTTACATGTGAAGTGTAATAAGGGAAACGCGTTGGGATAGCGAACTGGACTTTATTATGAATACAAAATAAACACATGCAAGCGCTCACTAAGACGGGCGCGGTAGGACTAACTTATAAAACAAACGCTACAACCTATTCTTTCAAAGTTAACATTCGAACTACTGTTCAATATTTCAACAGCCAGCTGAAGGCCGGTGCTCACACGCCGACTATAGGCTATGTAAACAATCGCCACAATACTTACTGCTTCGGCCCATGGAAATAAACTTTTTTCAAAGAAGTCATGTCAATTCCAAAAAAAAAAGTTATAATCAACTGATTTTTGAAGTTATACTTCTTTTGGCGCGTTAGGTAAAAATTATGAGAGTAAATTTTTACGATGCGCGCGCACACCGTCACGAAAAACCGACACCCTGAAGTTAGCTAGAACCGACACCCTGAAGTTAGCTATAGTCTGTGGTTCATGAAGAATGATTGTTTTCCTTTTGTAAACTTTGTGACAGTTTGGTTTTTTTATCTTGTCACGCCAAAGAAGTGTAACTTCTTACGTGCGTACATAAGTACACACACACACTTTTTTATCAGTTACTATGGGGAGTCCAATTTTTTTTCGGAATTGGCTATTACTTTCTTTAAGAAAGTCATTTCTATATGCAGAAGCAGTATTTAACATATGACCACCCATTCCCGTTACACTCTGTATAAGCTTTGGTGTAGACAAGCCATAAGTCCATAACCCATCCATGCTATAGTTAGTGGTTCCATGTTATCTGTTTACATATAAGTTCAATAAACTAGATAATAAGCAATGTTATGTCAAAGTACACGCTGAGTTCCCACGCACTGGGAATGTTATTGTTCTCAAAATTATGTAATAATGTACTGTCAAAAAATATTCGTGTGTTGCTTTGAATCGTGCTGTTTGTAAAACAGGGAAGCCTAAAAATAAATGTAAGTATGGTATCCGTTATCCTGTAGCGAAATTAATTTCTATCCTTAAAAGTTCGGGTTTGGGCATCATTACTTTTTTTGGAGTCAGCCATTTGTGAACAAGTACAAAACGTATGCAAGCAAAATTTTACCTGTCTCTAACAGGCCACTAACCACAAATCAATTTAAAGCTAACGTATTTAAAACATCATTCTGATAAATGATTTTTATTTTGTAAGTTATAATTATAAATAACACTTTTACTCGTCAATATTTTTTGTCAGTGTAAGCTAGATGAGGCCGGTGTTTCTTAGCTGACTACCCTGAGAAGAAACACCAAAACAAACTCAGAGGTCAAAGTCTCTTTTAAAGTCCATACAATCCATAAAAAAGATGAAATCATAAGAGCGATTACGCACTACTTGCGATCAGAATCCGATCCGTATCCGTGAAAATACAGATCTAGAAAACTCGGACCGAATTCGGATATTGCTTTACGCACTACCTCCGATACCAATCCGTGATTCAGACGTCATTTTACGCAGAGCCACAGCAAAGCGTTCACATCGTCGATCATGAGTCCTTTCAATCGACGTCAACTTCTGGCAATGCTAATGTACGTACGAAGACCTAGAAATACCTAAAAATATTTAGGTACCCCTAAAGTTAAAGTCAATAACCCCTATAATCACCACATTTATTTGGAAATCCCCAAAAAAACACTTAGATTTTGTAATATTCCTGGGTGTTTAAAATTTCGTTATTCTGGTTCTGTCTTTTTAAAATCATACATTTGTATAAACTTAACAATTTTAATGGATGGGATTACCTACATGTATTCTTACTAACGAGGAATAGGGTAGTTTCCTAAAAAAATCTAAATGGTCCGTCAGTTAGATTACCAAAAAATTGGTCACGTATTTGTTCTTTTTGTCTCGTAAACAAAAAATGAGGACGACAGTGCGTTTAAACGCGTGACATCATGCCATGCTACACTTTTTACCACGAAGTGATGTAACAAGCCGGGACTTCTGAACTTAGATGCGTTTTATCTTTGCCATTTTCATTTCATTGATTTCGTAAAGCAAAAAATACGTTGTCCAATATTTTTTGATAATTTAGCTTACCAGACTAAATATAATAATGATTATTTTTTTATACCCAAGAAACATCCCCAATGCACTAGTTGTTGTTATGTCGCTCGGTCAACAATTAAAAATTTGAGGATCCTAGGACCTGTACTTATAAATAAAGTCCCTAAAAATACCCCTAACAATATAAAGCCCCTAAAAACACCATCCCACTTATTTTCCCCCTAGATTTGGGAGAAAAAACCCCTAAGTTGGGCACCTTTTCCGCCGAAACACGTCACTCCTCGGTCACATACCCCCCCTGCCCCTCTGCTCGTATGCAGTTTAGATTCGGTTCGGACGTAGTGCGCAACTGTTAATAATATGGCTACTTCGGTCCGTCAATAATCTTGTCAAAAAAAAAAAAATCTGATGACGGAAATCGGATGTAATGTGTAAACTACCATATCAATTTTTGTACGACCACGCCGGACCGTATTTCCACGGATTCTGTTCGGATGTAGTGCGCAACCGCTCTAAATATAAGAACCATGTACGTTAATGCCTGAGATGAGCTTTTGAGGAAAGCACCACGCAGATTAGAGTGGACCTACCCAGACAGTGCAAGTATTTTTCAGTTATCGTGTAGCTCAATTCAGAACTTTAAGGAGCTCAGCGATCCAATGAGCAATATCAAAGTAATGAAATGCTTGAAAGAAATAGAATGATGATTTTAATTCGTTTAGCGCGAAAAGCATTTATTGATCTGCGGTGAGTAGGTAGGTTTTAAACCCCATTGGACCGGGGTGTCCGGCAAGGCCTGAACCTTACTTCTATGGCTAGAAAACGGGTTGAACCATAATTTTATTATTGTAGGTATAGTTCGATTCAAACTTAGTGGCGGCTATGAATTTGCTACTGCTATAACTAGGCACAAGTATCGCCATTAAGTTTGAATTGTACTAGAAGTGGCGGCGGCCATATTCTTGGTCTCGATGCACTCTATCGTGTCGCCACCGCTTCCGGACTGAGTATGTGTGCCAAAGGATCAAAAGATAAGCTGATAAGCGCAATCAGCTCGTACTTGCAACTGAGTAGCGGAATAAAGAGCTCGACTCGTACATGCAAAACGATAGTTTAATAGTAAGGAAGAGTCGTTTTGTAAAAGAAACTGGACGGCCTGTGTAGCTGCTTGTTTGTTTCTAAGGGTCTTATTTATAAAAAAAAAAACAAGTGATTAGTTTAAACACTGATTAGCAGGCTCTAAATTCGGAAGAAGGATAGATGTGGGCAGTAAAGTACAGACTAATCATTTGAAGATAGTTTTGTCCCATAGACAGCTGAATTTGATGGATGAGACGTGGGCTATCTTATCTTGAATTTAGAATCTGCTATCAGTATTTTAACCTAGCATAATGGTTATCGAGTTTTATAAATAAGGCTGTTAGTTTATTATGTTGAGAGGCTATCAACAGTGGACCTTAATTAAATACAGTAAATGCATTGAAAAGTATCTACGATTTGTATAGTTCGTCTAATTAAAAATTGTGTGACCCTCCACTGCTTGATACTTTGACATACTAGGTACCTATTTGTTTAGATTTATTGAAGGGGAGCGCTATTTGAGACTAGATGACCTTTAACTATGTATTTGCCGTTCAAAGTTCTGAAACAGCTGCTGAAATAATTATACATAGCAAAAACTACGCATAATTAAATAATACTGTAAACGTGTTTACAAGTATTATAGTAGGTAGGTACTATAATATTCGCAACAAGTGTAAATTATAATATTATACTTAAATACATAAGTAAATGATGTAGGTATTATAGATGCTGAGAATTTGCACCATGAACGAAACACATGTAATGTTGGCACTTAACTTGGCGCATTTGTCGATACATTCACTTTATTTATTAATGCGGAACAGATGGTCGATGGGGCCGAAAAGTTCTGAAATGAAGACGTAGCGTTGGAAGGCCTCTCACAAGATGGACCGATGACTTGGTGAGGGTCGCGGGTAGCCGATGGATGCGAGACGCATAGAACTGGTTATTGTGGCGACAATTGGAGGACGCCTGTATCCAGCATTGGACGTGTTTCAGCTGAAATGATGATGAATATGTTAAGATTAGTGCCAGCATAAAGTAATGTGCCTCTCTGAATAAATGTTGTGATTATAATCAAGTTTTATTAAGTCTTCACTGTATGTGCCTTGAAACCTAAATTTTATATTTTGTAAATATATTTATAGTCAATTTAACTACTTTTTTAATTTATTTCCCTGATAATATTGCTATGAATTGCTTTCGTGCTGCCTACACATGGTCAATTTGAATTAGCCAGCGGAACTTCACATCCGCTATGGGGGTCGATCTAAACACGACATAAGGTGAAAGACATACATGATACACTTTATAAATAAGTAGTGAAATGTACGGGGTAGCCCTCGTAATTCAAATTTTCTCATGTTTTTTGAAATTTGCAGGTCAGTGTCAGGTTGTATGTTGGTAAAAATATGATTCGCGGCCGTAGCACGTATGTATGTATTTATATGAAAAAGTTTGCAGTCACGGGACGTCCGGCAGATGTGAAACATCTATTTTGTGTGTTGTGTTTTTTTGTGTTGTAGTTGTTGCTGTTGTTTGTTGTGTTACTTTTTTTCGCATAGATGTTTCTAGGGAAAAGGGAATCAAGAGCGGCGGCGTAGTGGGGGCATCGTGGTACGACGGCGTCATGCAGTTTGCCGTCATGACATTCGAGTCGATTTTACTGCCAAGCCGCGCCAGTAGATGTTTCACATCAAAAATGTAAGAAAATTTCAATTTCACGGCGTGGAACTTCACAGCCGCTATGGGTCGATCTAAACACGACATTAAGCGAAACTTCATAGCCGCTATGGGTCGATCTAAACACGACATTAAGCGAAACTTCATAGCCGCTATGGGTCGATCTAAACACGATATTAAGCGAAACTTCATAGCTGCTATGGGTCGATCTAAACACGACATTAAGCGAAACTTCATAGCCGCTATGAGTCGATCTAAACACGACATTAAGCGAAACTTCATAGCCGCTATGAGTCGATCTAAACACGACATTAAGCGAAACTTCATAGCCGCTATGGGTTGATCTAAACGCGACATTAAGCGAAACTTCATAGCCGCTATGGGTCGATCTAAACACGACATTAAGCGAAATTTCATAGCCGCTATGGGTCCGATCTAAACACGACATTAACCGAAATTTCATAGCCGCTATGGGTCGATCTAAATACGACATTAAGCCAGACTTCATAGCCGCTATGGGTCGAGGGACCAGACTAGCACGAATTCTGCCCAGGGGTTATGGACAAATTCGAAACCAGAGTTAACGCGCCCCTGGGCACTCAGGGCAGGGAAGGAACAGGGGTGGGTTTTAGTCAGTAAGAGTCTGACACGCCCTCCCGCTCCACCCAGAGAGGAAGATGTCATTGGATGACTTCCCAGGCCCCAAAAAAAAGACGCACGAATAACTTAGCTACGTCCAGATAGTACCTACCCATTATCAAGAGATGTAATTTGATAGTGCACGCCAGAGATTGATATGACGAGTATCGGCATTACCACAGGCCGAACTTGTGGGTTATTCTAAACAAGCAGCCAACAGCTTCTGCGTCGCTGCACCTGCCAAGTTCAGTTTGATTTTTAAATGGTTCCCAATTGAATAATCTCTACTCTACCTAGTATACCTAGTCACTTTTCGTGCCTGTTTGTTTCTCCGCTTGCGTTTTAATGCGGTTTTCACTACTAGAAAGAGCGATAAACGAGGAAGGTTTGTATGATTTGAACTCGTACGGAGCCGGGGCGGGTCGTTAGTCATACATAAATCACAAATGGAACTATTCAGGCGCAGCGAAGTTGTGTCAAGTTACCTCGCAACTTTAGCTACCCTCCATTGTTCAACAGTTAAATCTTGATGTTTGACGTTACAACAATCCTGAACAGCAGAGGGATTTCAAGACCAATCTCGGGAGTAAAAAAAATACCAAATCAACATACAACTTGGTTTTTTATTTCAAAAATATACACCACAATCTTATAACAATATATAAACATACACAATGTAATATGTACAGTCTAACATTGTTAAGTTCTTTTATTTAAATAAATATATGTATTATTGCAAATACCATAGTGACTAAAAGTTTATTAGTTGTGTACCAACACAGATTATCTAGGACTTTATATAGGAAAACAATGCATATAGTTTATAAACACGATTTTTACTTTGCAGCTATGAGCAAGTTATCTACCGTATAACCAAAGTATGAAGCTTTTATCAAACCCATATCAAGTACTTGAGATATTCAGATTTCCATATTATTCTAGTACTTACTGGGCTCAATACAAATATTGTGATAAATTCTGTGCTGTTTGCGCCCTAACTATACCCGAACAATGGTTAACTAAATTTAATACTATAAACAATCACATCTCATTAAAAAATAGTTATTCTTTACATCACTTCTGCAAGTATTATTTAAGTATATCCAAAGTTAAATCAATCTATAATCCGAGATCACGACACTAATATTGTGCTAATAATGTAGTTCTCACTACAAATATGTAAATTGAAAACTAATTAAAATCTTGTTTAATTTACTTGTCAGATACATGTTTACATTTGCACCGCTCCTAAAATAGACAATAATTGCAACAATTCCAAAAACTAAATCATGTAGCAAAATAGTCACGTGCGTGTGAACAGTGTTTTCCCTCAGGTCACACACACATAAATAATCAACCTACGAAATCAAAATTTGAAATTAAAATGAGTCTGCACTGCTGTTCAAATCAATCTCCTTTGAGTACAGTACGGTACCTAGTAACTTTCATTTTATAGCCTCCTTATCAAACAAAAATAAATAATATGACTCGATGATTTTTACAACTGTTTTCTTCCACCAATGTTATTGTTTGATAGCAGCTCTAGCATCCATTTAAGGATGTTTAGATAAAAATAAAATATAATGCCCTGGTGAAAAACAAAAATAATTTATAGCAATAGACACCCAACAGTCTGCAAACTATGAATGCTATATAAAACTTCGTACACTAATAGATAGGCAGTGATGTCTTTAAACAATACGCGCAAGTACTGAATTATATTTTTGGTCGATTGTGCATAAAAAGCATACAAATCAGTCAAGCAATGGACAATGATGGAGCACCCATCTTACTAAGGCATCCACACTTCAAGGCTTGTTGTAAAGCCGCCTATAACTCCCTCCATTATCACAAAATTCGTTCATGATTATTCTGCACAAGAATAAATGGAAGACTACAATAAGAACTATAATTGAAATCCAGAATAGAGGGTTAAGTCCTCCTAAACTGTGCCCATGTTTGTGTAATGCTATTACATGATGATCATGAGCAGGGGCCTCTACCACTTCTTTGACATGGATTGCATGTCTCAGATCTTCCATGTGCTGCTTATCAGCTGTTACATACAGTACAGCTGTTAAAGGCTCTGTTAATTTGACTGGGAAGTACTTTCTGTAGGGACCTAATTGCACAGGGGAGTCTAAGCATCCCGCATCACATGCATAGTATGTCTTGTCTGAGCGGTCCAGGGCCACAAATATAGCTGCTTTATTGTCTTCCTGCACAATAACACTAATATTCACATGAGTCATATTGCCATAATTGAGTCGGCGGAACAAAAAATCTCTGTGTAACTTTGAAGGATGAATGTTGTATTCCAAGTGCTGATTGCTGAAACGCAAACTTCCGAAGCTTAAAATCATTGCTTGATTTACTCCACTTGCTCCTGCTTTTAATAAATTATGGCATCCTTGTTTTTCTAATGTAAGTAGCCAAACACTAGAAACTGAGTTCAGATTTGCCAAACTATTCAATGGTTTCCATAAATTAAATGCATCCAGAGTTGAATGTCCTTCATAACAGCCTTCTGAGTAAGTCAAACTTCTCATAATATCTGACTTTGTACTAGCTTTTATATTGTCTTCATGTTCGTAGCTCCTAACTTGAGAGAGTATAGCATATATTGTAGCATTGATTCTGTCACCATTGATGATGCCTTCAGCTTTAGAGTCAGAGATATAGAACCCTGTGTACCATAGACCTTGCCATACTCTGGCATGGTTCTCTCTTAGCTTCCTTACAGCTGTTCTGTCACCAGTTAGTGCAATTACTTTCTCCATCTCCTCAATGGCTTTCTTTTCAACAACATCTTTATGTTTTGCATAATCTGATTTCCTTATTGGTTTACTGTATTGCACTGTGGTTAGTATTAGGATGTCCAGCCCATCTCTGGCATCGACTTTGATGGAGCTGGCCATTTTTCTGCACACCACTGCAGCAGCTAGTACATTTTCACTGTCTGGTATTGGTATCATACCAGTCACTACCTCATACTCCTTTGTATCAACTCCTTGGTGCAGATTGATAGTCTGCTTCACAGAGGTTGGCCAATCAGACACTCTTGGTGTTGTTAGTTTCAAATTTTTCTCCACACTTGACGGATTATTAACCCAAATCTCTTGCACAAACAATGAAGGTATTGTTCTGTGAGCATAATACTGATAAGATACTTGTAAGCCTGAATTTGAACACTGAAATCTGTGTACAATGCCCTTCTTATATTCAGCTACAGTAAATTCTTTCATTTCATAGTCGTCGATGACATACAAGGGATGGTAGTACATTGGTAACGAGAGAGTTCTCCCATGTTTGATGTTCAGATGAGGAACTTGTTCCAGTGCCAGGCCAACCAAGCCATTTCCAACATAAGGCACATAGTTGTGATTGAGCGAGCTTAATGTCGCTGAGGATTCTTGTCGCAGGTACACGTCGTATTCTTTCAGAGAAGATTCAAAAGGGTTCATGAAATTCTTTGCACATACATTCTGGTGGCTTGTTAGTCTCTCAGAGTCGAACATCCAATTCATAAAAGTAGGTCCAATGTAAAGAACTAAAAAGATAATAACCAGACATATTATCACCAGTTTCTTTCTCGTCATGGGTCCATCAGCTAATCTGTTGATACGCCTCAAAACATCCCCGGCGCGGGGACTCATGTCTGCAACGTCGGAACGGATCCTTTCCATTACAAATCTTCAGCAGCTTTATACAATATACTCTTGGTTTTTAAAAGCATTCAAGTGAGACCAGTTATTATCATTGTAAATCGGTAAATTCACTAAAAACTGAACTTATAATTTTTTATTCAAACGCTCAGGGCTCAGAACAATATCACTTGACTTGCACAGACAAATAATGTTTTTAAGGGTGTGACTAATATATTAGTTAAGAGATTAGTAATATTCTATGGATTCACGTATTAGTAATCCGACGAACTCACATATCCTAATATTTAATATTCACATAATCTGGGATTTATTTCACTTAGCATGGATCGGAATAACTCTGCAGTTCTCAGTGTTCTCACAGAACACTATTATTAATTGACTGTTCTGTTCTTTCGAGAAGGGAACGAAGAATGCCAAATTATTGTATCAGTAATATCCATTTCATTCGTATGTGTTTTTTCCGACCCACGTACTCGGCGAGTATCATCACATAAAGTAAATAAATTGATGTCTTTACGTAAATAAAAAGTTTTTTTTTTACATATTTTTATTTATTTCGATCCCACACCTCGACAGGATCTGTTAAATTAATGTTGTTTTATTCATTATTAACAGTATAAACCATTTGACATTCATAATCCACCTTGTAATAATAAATACCGAGATGATACAGTCTATTGAATACTAATATAATACGGCAGTGATACATAATGTCTTAATTAAATATCACTGATCTCAAATATTAGTTAAGATATTATAATATTACTAGACTAATATATACTGATAAATATCGGTATTTAACTCATCTCTAATGTTTTTTAACTTAGGCCAAGGTAGATCCGCGAAAGTCGAAATTGTTGACAACTTGTCAATGTCATTCTTCACGACCGAAGCAAAAAGAAAAGAAAAAGTATAGTTTTTTTTTGCGTTTAGGCAACAGCTGCGAACCAAAAATGTCAATGTCTCAACGGTGAAATAGCAGATGACAGTCACAGGCAAAGAGTATAATAATAATACGGGACCGCGAAATTCTAATATTTTTCAGCGCAAAACCGCGAAGTTCAGCTGAAATAAAGAAAGGCCCTAAGTAGATAGGATGACAACATTTAAATGTAACATTACATACCTCTGTATGTAAATATTGTTTACTTAAGGTGAAAGCTCCAAGGTAGCCCCCGAAATTCAAGTATTCTTACGTTTTTTGGAATTTGCAGGTCAGTGTCAGGTTGTTTCTAAGTCGAAATTTGATTCTCTGGCGTAGCAAGTATGTATTTATAGAGATATAATCATAAAAATCGTTAATAAAACTCTCTCAGTTAGAATTGATTCCAAATGTAAGTATTTCATGAAATCATGACATTTGGCAACAATTCTAACTGAGAGAGATGGATTGATGATTTGAATGATTATAATTTTATACATACATACTTGCTACGGCCGCGAATCAAATGTTGACCAAGATACAACGTGACACTGACGTCCTGCAAATTGCAAAAAACGTAAGAAAATTTGAATTTCGCGGGCTACCCTGGAGCATTCACCTTAACGGTGTTATTCACCAGCAACATTATTCTCTATGAGAGAGCGAGCGAAACGAGCTGGAATATTTTTTTAGCAGCCCGTCTCAGATAGGTACGATTTTCTTTTGAAAAACAATAAATCACGTTGCGGCAGGTTATAAAAGCATAGACTGCTTGTCTCAAGAAATAATGTCCGTGACTAGTGACTACCGCAGGTCCACCACAGTTAATCGTTTCCAACATTCAAGACCCTCACAATGTGTCCTTTCATTTGATATGTCGCACGACACGGTTTGAAAAACTTTGATTTTTAATTTTCCGATTTTCACTTCTAAAGTGACCCCCATATCCAAATTAATTTATTTAGGGTACACGTCCGTGTTTGGGTCACAGATATTCATGTGTGTACCAAATTCAACTCTATCGGTCCAGCAGATTCGGAACAAATTGGCTGTGACAGACGGACCGACAGACAGACGCACGAGTGATCCTATAATGGTTCCGCTTTTTCATTCGGACTTTCGGAACCCTAAAAAGTACTCTGTGGTCACACTGCTGTCAGCAAAACCACCTTGAGCGACGAAAAATCGGGCATAGTTCAGCGGTTGACACTGTGACCACCCCCACCCGACCAATGGGATGGTATATCTCGTAAACTACTAATTTAATCTCTTGCAGCGAAACTGCGGTGGCTGCGGTGCTTGCGCCGAACTCAAAAAAATTAGGATAAGGACAATAGGATAACTGATAAAGAGTCCCACCGGAGATCCACCGCTATGGGCACGAAGGGCATGCCCAATGACCGCAACCTTAATTGAGGTCGATAGGTTGATGTTATATGCAATGGTAGCCCGCGAAATTCAATTTTTCTCACGTTTGTTACAATTTGCAGTTCAGTGCCAGGTTGTATATTGGTCAAAATATGATTCGCGGCCGTAGCAACTAAGTATTTATATAATTAGAATCATCAATGCAACTCTCTCAATTAGAATTGATGTCAAATGTCCTGATTTCATGTAATAGTGTAATAGTGATTCCATACATCATCATCATGAACTTAGAAGGATTGATGATTTTAATAATTACAGTTCTGTAAATATGTACTTGCTACGGCCGCGAATCATATTTTAATCAACATACAACCAGATACAGACCTGCAAATTGCAAAAACTTAAGAAAATTTCGCGAGTTACCCTGGCGCTTCCCCCTTAATAAAATCAACAGCAGATGCGCCAACCTAACAAAACAAAGAGACGTTTTCTACTCTCCGCAGACCAAATGTTGGTTGCGTGCTCAGGCGATTTATGAAATAAAACAAAATGAAACTGGTAAATTGTTTAATTATTTACTACAATATCAATACGGAACTATCACATTACAAATACATAAAAAAATAACATTACCCTCCTTCTAGGGAAGTCGGCTAATATTGTACAAAATAGTT
The DNA here is from genome assembly GCA_951329385.1 of Polia nebulosa. Classification (NCBI taxonomy): domain Eukaryota; kingdom Metazoa; phylum Arthropoda; class Insecta; order Lepidoptera; family Noctuidae; genus Polia; species Polia nebulosa. The sequence goes on from OX589606.1 coordinate 15,700,488, forward strand.
AAAAGCACCTTTTACATGTTTATCATAGTAAAGTAAATTCGTTAATGTTATTATTGCTGATTTAGAGCTTATTTTAAAGGAGATTCTCTAAATACCTACTTTTTTATCTACGTCACCTAAAACTTGTTAAAATATTTTATTGGATACAGTTTATAACCATTTGAATATATCACCATAAAATAAAATTCAATCTTCTATAAAAATAAAAATCAATTGTTGAATGTATGTAAGCGCATCACTCAGAACGGTTGTACCTATTTGGCCAATTCTTTTTCTGTTGTATTCGTAAATAATTGTCAGGACAAGGTTTGTATGAAAGAAAATTGTGAGGAATCGAGAAAAAAAAATTGCACCTGTGTGAAGCCGGGCGAGTTGCTAGTAATAAATAAGTATTGGAAAGTAATCGAGATGTAGAAAAAAAAAACTTGAGAGGTGTCAAGGGACACCCGGATGGAACGAAGTTCCTTTCGATTATGTATATACATATATATCAACTATAGCAAAAAGTGTCGTTACAACTTTTGTTCTTAATTTTTAACCTTACGCAACGCGCGATAAGGAACTTCGTTCCAAAAATCCTAGTCTAATCTAGAGTTGTTTTTAATTGAATTTTAAGCTTTTATAAGAAAGTGATCACTGTTTTAGCATACCCACTAATACAAGCATAAAATTATAAAATGTATATTCGCTTAGCATAATTCGCTATACTTATAGTCAATAGACATTACAATATACATTAAAAAGTAATAAAGTATACATACTCGTATTATATATAGAAAATCTATACTAATATTATAAAGAGGTAAAGTTGTAAGTTTGTTTGTAGAAAGTAATCTCTGGAACTACTGAACTGATTTTGAGAATTCTTTCACTAGTAGAAAGCCACATTATTCCTGAGTGCTCTATGCAAAACATTATATTTATTTTCGAAATTCACGCGGACGAAGTCGCAGGCCAAGTGCTAGTAATGTATCAATCATGCAAAAATATTTGTATATCAAAATATGCTGATTTCTTCATCATCAAAATAGTTTGCACTGTAATACATAATTATTTTATATATATACATTGAAACCCTGTAGTATAAAATTTAAGGCACTTAATATATACAGCATGTAACAAAAACCCTGTCCGATCCTAAATGGTATTATTTGGTATCGTTCTACGTACACATATACGTAAACATTTCATGGATAGGAGATTATTAGTTTTCTCCTATAAATAATTAATTTAAAAAAAAGAAAAGCCTATCAAAGGCAACACTGATCGCTCGACAAAGTTCACCTACAGTTTAGTGTGAAAAAAGCCGCCTTTTTTCACACTAAACTGTAGGTGAGCGAGACGGTATTTATGCGCCCTTTGTCGCGTGTCACCAAACCGAGAAGCGAAAGAATAAAAATAGGTAAAAATAAAATGTTTTCGCCGGCCGGTGGAGTGTTGTCAACATAAAAAAAATTGACATATTTAGTGTTAAATTTCGCATTTTTTATAAAAATAAAAATCAATAACTTTTAATTTTTATGAGATACATTTTTTACTATTTATTCTAGTGCGTATGTTAAATGAAGAATACGCCTTTATTGGATCGGACGGGGGTTTTGTTACATGCCGTATATACATAAAAAAGAAATATTGTATAGAAGATGTATAAATCATGCAAAAATATTTGAATATCAAAATATGCTGCGATCTTCATTATTAAAATAGTTTACACTGTAATAAATAATTATTTTTTAAATATACATGAAACCCTGTAGTATAAAATTTAAGGCACTTATTAGATATGATCAAACTTATAAAACATTATATTCAGAATATATAGCACAAGGAATAAAGAAAGGAATGTACAGATATTAAAAGGAATAAATAAACTTATTTTCTATCATTTTTATAAAATATACGATGTTTCGTCTTGTTTTATATATGGTATACTTGAAACTGATAACTGTGGTAACAGAATTCCTTTTTTTAATTAGGTTGAAGATAATTATGAATTTTACCACAAAAACGGAATGTGAGACAAATAACAAAGTTTTTTTTTTTGTAAATATTTCATGTGTTTTGTCTAATACTGATTAATTACAAAAATAGATGTCTTTTAGAGATCTTTCCAATTGTAAAAAAAATATAAATATCATTTAAAAATATTCCGTCAACTACATTTTATTTTTATATTTATATCGACCGTATTCAAAACTTTTCGATTAACAACAACATTTAAAATAACAACCATCTAAGTTAGTAATAATAAAGTATACAATATATTTTTCTAGTAAAAAAAATATTTCTATTCGTCAGTTATTTTGTGCGTACAGTCAGAAAAATCAATTGTTTGATTGAATGTAGCTTGGAGGTCATAGAATAACAAGAGGCTCTAGGCATGTGACATTGTATCATCGAAAGCGTGGCGAAAGCAACTGTCAAAAAAGTATAGGATTGACAAGCGCTATCTTAATGTCACGTGATCAACCCTTTACATTTTGGTATTACGACAGTCGCCATCACTGATAGAATGTCACTTTTAGCCTATTTATAAAACCCACTAACCATGCTTAAGTGCCAGCTACACGGTTGCCAACCGCGTCCCCGACATAGGTGACCTTGGTGGGCGACCGGCACAGTTATATAGACCACCATCTACACGGTTGTAAACCATCAAGGTCACCTCTGTCGGGACGCGGTTGGCGACCGAGTAGCAGGCGCTTCAGTTCAAATTCTGATTAACGGATTCTAAATTCAAATTCACCATAGAAAATTTTGAATTAAGAACCTGCTAATCAGTTATCACATGATTTTTTTTTATATAAGGACCTTTGTCTGGAGCCTAAGGTCGAGTTTCCATCAGCAAACAAATTGCATGCAAATTGAATAGCATTGCACGGTACGAACAACCAATTGATCACATTACACTTCGATAGCCCGCAATGTAATGCAGCTTGCTTGTAGGTGGAAACGCGGTTTAAGGTCCATTCCCCTTTGTGACAGATAGTTTCAAGGCGCCACCTCCATGAGTGAGTGAGTCACCAAGACTGACGTTTTTCTCACCAATGACACTTGTTGGATCGCCGCGATAATATCGCCGTATGGAGACTCTTTTTTTCGATACCACATAACAGTACAGTGTCCCTTAAGACAACTCCATTATACCTAGCCCTTACCCATATAAATAACACATTACTATTTGACCAATCGTTAGATATCTTTGCGAGCACTGAACTGAGATTTCTGAACACTGCAACTCGATACCTGGAGTCTATTGCCACTCCCAACATAATCTCCGTCACATAACTTTTTATTTCCATAATTTTTTAATTTTATTTGATCTTGTCTATTTTACATTTCATTGATTTTGTTATAACTTTAACGCGTCAGGCCCCGCGCGTCGACATAACAATAGGTTTTTAATTGTGTCTGCTAATGAGGGACTTGACGCGTTAATCTCAATTTTGTGTTTCTTTCTATTTCATTTGGTCCAATTTTGTATAATTTTACCTAATATAAATCTTATTCTTGTATTGACCTATAACTTGAATGTCTGGTTTTTAAAGTGTAAATATAGGTTGGTTATTAATAATAAATAAATAAACACGTTCATAGAGTAAGTGGTAGGACGATATTGCCCCAGGGTTGCGGATTTGTTCAAAATAGTCTGAAATGCAGGTAATTGAAGGAACACGGGCGGGTTTTAGTCAGTAAGAGTCTGACACTCCCTCCCGCTCCACCCAGAGCGGGCGAATTTATTTCATGATTTATCACCCTAAAAAAAAGACGATACTGCCACGAAACATTCGCTCGTGGAGGTGGCGGCTGGCGGCTTAGTCAAATTCCAATTTACAAGGAATTTTAGTCAAATACAACAATTAATATTTCTTTCTTTACAACCATGTTACAATTACTATTGATTAGTCAAATACTGAAAAACCAAGTCAGTTCGGATATTATCTTCTTATATCGTCATTAGTTCACTACCCGGTTGACTTTAGCTTGGATAATGGTGCTGATTCTGCTATGCACAAACTAAACTTAATTTAGGCTATTGCTCTCTTTATCTCTCTAATAAAACAAGAAAGAGACGGACGTAAATTAGAGCTGTCAAATTTAGTTTGAACTAATATTTCCATACAAAATAAGGGTACACGTAAAAACATGTCGTCTAAAAACACGGCGAAGCGCAAGGCGTAAACTAGTTTGACATCTCTAACTTAGTGCATAGCTATAGCCGTCCTTTTCTCGCACTGCCTTTTTAGTAAAAGATAGCAATTCTCTAATTTTAGTTTAGATATTGAACAAGAGAATCCGTACCAATGCCACAAAACATTCGCTCGTGGAGGTGGCGGCTGGCGGCTTAGTAAAATTCCAATTTACAAGGAATTTTAGTCAAATACAACAATTAATATTTCTTTCTTTACAACCATGTTACAATTACTATTGATTAGTCAAATACTGAAAAACCAAGTCAGTTCGGATATTATCTTCTTATATCGTCATTAGTTCACTACCCGGTTGACTTTAGCTTGGATAATGGTGCTGATTCTGCTATGCACAAACTAAACTTAATTTAGGCTATTGCTATCTTTTTCTCTCTAATAAAACAAGAAAGAGACGGACGTAAATTAGAGCTGTCAAATTTAGTTTGAACTAATATTTCCATACAAAATAAGGGTACACGTAAAAACATGTCGTCTAAAAACACGGCGAAGCGCAAGGCGTAAACTAGTTTGACATCTCTAACTTAGTGCATAGCTATAGCCGTCCTTTTCTCGCACTGCCTTTTTAGTAAAAGATAGCAATTCTCTAATTTTAGTTTAGATATTGAACAAGAGAATCCGTACCAATGCCACAAAACATTCGCTCGTGGAGGTGGCGGCTGGCGGCTTAGTAAAATTCCAATTTACAAGGAATTTTAGTCAAATACAACAATTAATATTTCTTTCTTTACAACCATGTTACAATTACTATTGATTAGTCAAATACTGAAAAACCAAGTCAGTTCGGATATTATCTTCTTATATTGTCATTAGTTCACTACCCGGTTGACTTTAGCTTGGATAATGGTGCTGATTCTGCTATGCACAAACTAAACTTAATTTAGGCTATTGCTCTCTTTATCTCTCTAATAAAACAAGAAAGAGACGGACGTAAATTAGAGCTGTCAAATTTAGTTGAACTAATATTTCCATACAAATTAAGGGTACACGTAAAAACATGTCGACTAAAAACACGGTAAAGCGCAAGGCGTAAACTAGTTTGACATCTCTAACTTAGATCATAGCTATAGCCGTCCTTTTCTCGCACTGCCTTTTAGTAAAAGATAGCTATTCTCTTTTAGTTTTAGTTTAGTTATTAAATAAGAGAATCGGCACCATTGGCTACTGCCGATACTACCCAGCCAAAGTATAGTTAACATATTCGCTAATAAAATAAAACTACTGATATTAGGAGTTTTTTTTTCATTTGAGGCGCATAGAATCGAAAAACCTGAAACTTCTAACACATGTGACTTTTTACATTAATATCAGTCTAAGTAAAAATGTTCAGTGGTCAAACTTGTGCGAATAAATTAATATAGATATTGCTTTTCACGAGTGTAAATCATTCCAATTTACACCTATTCACCTATACACCGCAATCAAATTAAAGTCGTTAATTGCACTATCTATAATGATTCTGTTTGCCTCAGACTATGATACTTAGCGATGTCACTCTTGATATACGTTATGCTAGCTTGCCATATAGCGCTGTCTCCCTCTAACACCTGAACTGGGTCCACCGCTAAATACATGGGCTATGAATAGTTTAATCTTGGTCCACCTGTTTCCACTCTCTATCCGACCTAAGGAGAACTATTTCTTCTTCTGAATCGGTCTCCGAAGGTGGTAGGTCTTCTTCATCGAAGTACGGTTTGCGGATGATGTCTGAAAGAGATACATTTGCTTTTATATGGCCTTACAGGGTGTGTTTTAGGGTGGGAACCAAATCGTAAGGAGCAAATCATTTCCATTGATACGAGCTCGGAAATTTTGAACCGCCACCTCGCATAACTTAGATTTTGGAAGTTACTTTGTCGTTTTTAGCATTTAAATTTCAAAATAAAGAGAACCAATGTTGCATGTGCATGCAAAACGAGCTCAAAAATACACTTTAAACAGAAAGTAAAAAAAATAAAATAATATAGTCAAACATCACTCATAATTAATTATCTAAATAACAAGTAACTATTAGAAAAGGGAGTTAGTGATAGCGTGACGGCTGACAGGACAGAATGGAAGAAAAAACGTGTTGCGCCGACTCCAAATAACATGGGATAAGGGCAGAAAGATGATGATGAAGTAATAATTATCATTACATAACAATATGGCAAGATAATTTGTTCAACCATTAAGGCGCTATTAACTGCCTACGACCTTGAGTGGTTAGCTTGCGTGTTCTGTGCTGAGCTCACGTACGTCCACCCAGTAATAGGACTCGCCCATCAAGGAGCGCTGTCCGAAATTAGACGCATGATTAATTTATTATACATGAAACAACAGGTATTATACAAAAACACGTATACTAAAATATAAATAATTAAATGATCTTTAAAATGGTGAAGGTTTCATAAAAATATGTTTTATATTTTTTTCGTGATTCTCAATTTTTTATCCGAATTTGACATAACTTTACAAATTAATATTACATTATATTATAAAAATATAATTTAAAATATTCACATATCAAATTACGAAGAAAATTGTCTAGAAAAACATATATCTGTTTTCAAAGAAATAAGACTAGTCGTTTAGACGTGATGTTAAATTAAAAATCATTAGAAGTCGTATAACTGCGCCTTAAGGTGAATGCTCCAGGGTAGCCCGCGAAATTAAAATTTTCTTACGTTTTTTGCAATTTGCTGGTCAGTGTCAGGTTGTATCTTGGGGTCAAAACTGATTGAATGATTTCATGAAACACTTACATTTGGCATCAATTCTAACTGAAAGAGTTGTATTGATGATTTTAATAATTATAATTCTATAAATACATACTTTCTACGGCCGCGAATTAAATTTTGACCAAGATAAAACCCGACACTGACCTGCAAATTGCAAAAAACGTAAGAAAATTTGAATTTCGCGGGCTACCCTGGAGCTTCCACCTTAAACAGAAATGTCAATATTCAAAACCCTTACCTGATGTGTCCTCACAAAGCGGCCGCTTGTCATCGCTCGGTATCTGAGTGAACATGTATTGTCTGCGCGAGTCCTTCGCTCGCTCGCGACAGCTGAAGCACCACGCGGATATAGTTACTACTGCTACTCCGATTACACCTGAAATAAATGGCGATATTAGTGTTAACACGACTTTGGAACTTGGATTTAATTTGCTACTCAAAACGTTCATATTCCTGTGAAATATTGTTAGGTCAATTACGTGGTAGGTTTTGCTGTCAGTTTAATCACAGTCACAGATAATATACTAGCGTCAGATGCCTCATCCTATACAAAGAAACGGTACCGCCGTAACTTTGGGTTTTCGACTTGCACAAGCAACTTTTGTTCTTCGTTCGGGCCCGTCCTCTACACCTCGCTAGATGGTCTTAGCAGCGACGGCATGCAAGTTGAATGAATTTACATAAAGTCTTACCAATATTTTCTCACACATTCGAGAAATTACTTTATAGTATTTTTGGCACTTCATAACAGTTTTACTGTTTCAAAATGTGTCACTATACAAATTTAAAAGAGTCGAATGGATAAACTCTAAAACTTCAAACAGCGCCATCTATTCGTACAAGAAATATAAATGCCTAAGAATTCGTTCCAATATACATCTCAATTTGAATTAGGAGCCAATTATTCCACAATTTTATGCTTAGGGTAGTTTATTAAATAAGAAAATAAAGTTTTTACCATATTTTTTTTTCAAAATATTAATGTTACTTAAACTTCAAAAAGAAATCGATGCATATTAAGCCATTTATTAAAATTTATTTGAACTAAATTTTCTTTGTTCGAGATGAGACCCCGTGCCACAGTCGGTGACTGACGGATAACCTACCGACAGTGACTGATGGTTGCATGACAAAATCTAGATATTTAGACTTTTGCATCATGTAACCATCAGTCATGGTTTTTAGAATTGAGTGACGCTTGAATGAACGTGTAATCAACGCCTTAAACTTGAGTTAATAAATATCCATGTCTGGGAGTTGGACCAAATAGTGCCCAGAGTGGACACATAGTGTTCCTTGGGTTAATACTAGTCTTTAAACCAAAGCCTATCCAAGAAGTTTTTAGAAGAAAAAAAAAAGATCAAACTACATGAACAATATAGTTGTACTATGCAAGTCAACATAGTTTTTTTTTTTTAACAATTAAAGCGTGTCTCAGGCCTGTCATCGACGTGACAATTCTATTCCTCTATTAAAAAAAAAACTAGCAAACCTTAAAAACGATACTTTTAAGCTAAGGACCAATATTTTTTTTTAGTATAAATTGATGTTAGGTTTGACGATTTGGAATTACACCCATGTCTGGGCAGCATTTGATCCAAACAGGGTCAAAGTCCTATGATTTAATATAGTTTACTCGATTTTAAGGATGTGTGGAATCGTTGATACTAATAAACATACAGACCTGCCAACATAACAAACACGAGTCGTGGCATGCCTAGCACGTAGTCATCGCTCTCCAGTTTGAATAGAATGTTTGGAGTCAGGTTCTCTTTGCCGTTTATCTGTAACAGAATACAATCAATATCATTCTTCGGTTCGGTCGACGGAGCGTAGTGTTGGCCGATGCCTGCCCAGGGGTTGTGGATAAATTCGAAACAGAGTTACCGCGCCCCTGGGCACTCAGGGCAGGGAAGGAATAGGGGTGGGTTTTAGTCAGTAAGAGTCTGACACGCCCTCCTGCTCCACCCAGAGCGGGCGATGTCAATGGATGATTTCACACCCCACAAAAAAAAAAAAAACTATCAAGGTGTTCTTCATCGTGTCGCTAGCACGACAATGTTTTAATTTTTTTTGGCCAATACTTTGCCAATTCCACGGCGTCGTCGGTGGCAGCGCAGAGGTCACTTGTGCTGTATGTTTTAGGCACAGGTAAAGATGTATGTAAAAATACATCAAAACTTCCTTTAATTTATGGACCTGTCTCTATTTATTTAGCCCCTTAATAATAAACTTGAAGCAGTATGCCAGTCTTAAATTTCAAAAAGGTTAGATTATTCGGTGTTAGTTGGTACGCATTTTTTTTTTATTGTTGATAGGCACGCGTTTTACCACTATCTCACCTGATGGTAAGCAATGATGTGGTCGACGATGGAGCATGCTTGCCTAGAAGTAACCTATTCACGCTTGACTTAAAGACGCCCAGGTTGTAGCTATCAGGAAACACAGACTCCGGTAGGGAATTCCACTCCCTAGCTGTACGCACTATGTGTTCTCAAAACGCTTTGTGCGTATGGATGGGATGTCGACCATGAACCTTTGGCACTTCGCCATACGTTTTATGGTTTATTTTATTTATTTATTCGAGATATTACGCAACGAGTTATGAGTCGTAATTTTCCATATGTGCAGGGTCCCAGAACCAACAAGACTTTACCACTAACTGCCTTTTAGCGAATTTAACAAATTTCTTCAAGAAAGTCTTAAAAATATGGACTTTCCGCACAAAGTTAGCTCATCAAAATTAGTATGAGAGCTCTAATTTTTTTTTTCGAAATTATCTTTTATTTTCTTGAAGAAAGTTGTTCACTTCTATGGGCAGAACACAACCACGATATCTTTCTACTTAGTAATGTATGAGCTGACAGAAGTGCTGGCGACCACTTCCTTAGCCTTGTAGTCTAGAAGCAGAGCGAGCACAAAGCGACCAGTGGCGTCGCTCTCTACCTGAGCTACATACTATAGTAATATAACTTACCACGATATGTTTCTGCTTAGTAATGTACGAGCTGACAGAAGCGCTGGCGACCACTTCCTTAGCCTTGTAGTCTAGAAGCAGAGCGAGCACAAAGCGACCAGTGGCGTCGCTCTCTACCTGAGCTACATACTATAGTAATATAACTTAACACGATATGTTTCTGCTTAGTAATGTACGAGCTGACAGAAGCGCTGGCGACCACTTCCTTAGCCTTGTAGTCTAGCGGCAGAGCGAGCACAAAGCGACCAGTGGCGTCGCTCTCTACCTGAGCTACATACTATAGTAATATAACTTACCACGATATGTTTCTGCTTAGTAATGTACGAGCTGACAGAAGCGCTGGCGACCACTTCCTTAGCCTTGTAGTCTAGAAGCAGAGCGAGCACAAAGCGACCAGTGGCGTCGCTCTCTACCTGAGCTACATACTATAGTAATATAACTTACCACGATATGTTTCTGCTTAGTAATGTACGAGCTGACAGAAGCGCTGGCGACCACTTCCTTAGCCTTGTAGTCTAGAAGCAGAGCGAGCACAAAGCGACCAGTGGCGTCGCTCTCTACCTGAGCTACATACTATAGTAATATAACTTACCACGATATGTTTCTGCTTAGTAATGTACGAGCTGACAGAAGCGCTGGCGACCACTTCCTTAGCCTTGTAGTCTAGCGGCAGAGCGAGCACAAAGCGACCAGTGGCGTCGCTCTCTACCTGAGCTACATACTATAGTAATATAACTTACCACGATATGTTTCTGCTCAGTAATGTACGAGCTGACAGAAGCGCTGGCGACCACTTCCTTAGCCTTGTAGTCTAGCGGCAGAGCGAGCACAAAGCGACCAGTGGCGTCGCTCTCTACCTGAGCTACATACTATAATAATATAACTTACCACGATATGTTTCTGCTTAGTAATGTACGAGCTGACAGAAGCGCTGGCGACCACTTCCTTAGCCTTGTAGTCTAGCGGCAGAGCGAGCACAAAGCGACCAGTGGCGTCGCTCTCGTTTTGAGCTACTACCCGAGACTTGGCTCCTACTGGTCGAATGTTTACGGAGACTGAGGGTAGTGGGTTGCTATTTTTGTCCATAGTTACACCTGAAAAGTGTTTTAAGGTATAACAATATTTTTCTGTATTCGATGATTTATCAGTTATCGATGCCGACTGAAGAACATACATAAGTATAATCAGTCTTTTAACGTTCCCACTGCTGGGCCACAGGCCTCCTCACTGTGAGAGGAGGGAATAGCCCGTAATCCACCACGCGGGCTCAGTGCGGGTTGGTGGATGTCACAGTTCTTCGATATTTTTGGTTCTAGGACACGCCGTTTTCGTTTTCCTCTAGATGTTTTAGAACATACATTAAAAATAAAATATAAACATCCTTATTGAGAACTCCTCCTTTTCAACTTTAAAATTCTCAAATTCAATCCTCAGTTACATCTCTTTCACAGGACTACGAGGATTTAAAAAATAAAATTGTACAGTTGGAAACCCAACTTGAAACCGAATGTAAACACAACTCAAAGTATTTGCAAGCTCTAGAAGGAAAATTAGAACTCTTGGAGCGTGGAGCCAGATCATTCTGTATTGAAATTAAGAATATCCCTGTGAACAAATCGGAATCTAAAGAAACTTTGTTAAATACTGTTCTCGGTATCGGTTCAACCCTAAACATATCATTCCAATCCATTGAAGTAAAAGACATTTTTCGCATTGGTTCCAAAAACCCGGACAACAAACCGATAATTGTAGACTTCACGAGCAACTTACTGAAGGAAAGGTTTATCCACATGTATAAAAAATACAATAAGGAAAATAACAAATTGTCAACTGAAAATCTGAGAATTAGTGGACCGGCTAAACCGGTATTTATTTCTGAAAATCTGACTTCAAAAATGAAACACTTATTTTTCCTAGCCCGTGATTTTGCTAACACTCAGGAATACAAATTCTGTTGGATAAAAAATGGGAAAATATTTCTCCGTGAAAAGGAAGGAGCGAAGCATTTCGTTATTAAAGAAGAGTCTGACTTTCTGACCCTGAAATCCAATAAGTGACTATACCCTGTTTATCTATTTTCATATCCTGTAAAACTGTGTCGTAGAAAAATTAAACTTCTTTGTAACCGCAATTATTGTAATCCAGCTATTAACTGTAAGTGTCTCTTACTTCAACTTTCTAATTATGTTGTGTTTATATCGTTACTTTGTGCGCTCATCCTAACACTAAAACCTAATCTCAAATACTATACACACAAAAAATTTCAACACACACACACACCTACACACACATTCACCCAATTCATTGCTCTGGGAGGTCAGAGGATTTTATTTAATTGCCTTTGGTATTGTGTTAGTTTTATAAAATATTACACTCTATATTCGTTTAAACTGTTTATACCGGATACATTGAATAAATTAATAATGAAATATCTGTTAGTTTTTAGTGTTGCAAATGGATGATAATGAAATTATATCAGATGATTTGGATAAACTGTCAGCGTCAACTTCATACCAATGTTCTCCGGAACAAGTCGATTCGTATTTCGTGAACGTTAAAAATGGCTTAAAAATATTTCACATGAATATTAGAAGCATCGGTAACAACATAAACTTTAACAGTCTTCTCTTGTTGTTACATAGAATAAAGGTGCAATTTGACATAGTGGTCCTAACTGAATGCTGGCTTCAGAAGTGTCCTTTTATACCATCATTACCTGGTTATATAACATATTCTTCTGATCACACTAACCAAAATGATGGAGTGGTGGTTTTCTCTAGACCGGAGTTGCAATTCACTTGTGAAAAACCATTAATTGCTGACGCTAACTGCCTGGTTCTCAAGTTTCAAAATGAGATTGCGATCATTACTGTCTACCGGTCTCCTTCAACCTTCAACAAAACTTTATTTCTAGCCTAGATACAATCCTTCACTCATTAAGCACCTTTAGGTCAATTATTCTAGTGGGAGACATAAACATAGCACCAAATTGTGGCGACCTCAATACTGACTTGTACCTTAACACTATTACATCACATGCTATGCTCCCAGCTCACGTTTTTCCTACACGGAACTATAGTTGTCTGGATCATATAATAATCAAATCCAAAAAGCCGTCTATATCTCTAGTTCTCGACTCATTGATTTCAAGATTATCTCGAATATTCAAGCCAACAAAACTTCAGCTACTGAGCTCCTATCTTTAACAGCTAATCCATCTCAATCAGTTGACGTCGTGAACGAGTATTTTGCAAATGTAGGTGAAAACCTGGCTTCCAAAATTTTAACTAATATAAATACTACTCCAATCGACCATGATCATATCGGTTTTTTTTTTTTTTTTTCATCCTATGACTTTTTCCGCTCTAGGGTGGAGCGGAAGGGTGTGTCAGACTCTTACTGACTAAAACCCACCCCTGTTCCTCCCTGCCTTGAGTGCCCAGGGGCGAGGTAACTCTTTCGAATTTATCTTCCACCCCCGGGCAGGCATCGGCCGTGGCAGGCCCCGTCCCTATTGCTGACAACTCTTTGAGGCGCGCGTGGAACACTACGCGCCGTCGACTCTCGGGCCTGGTGCTGATCGGGCGGCGAGTTACCCACTACTCGTCGTCCGCAGGCCCGGGATGATCATATCGGTTCATCTCCCAATTCCATGGCCATGTTTGACACAGACTGTGAAGAGATCGAGCGCCTCATTGCTACTCTAAAACTGAACAGCGCTGTGGGTTGGGATGGCATTCCGGCTACTCTTATTAGGGCTGCTAGAAGTATTCTCACTCCGACCATCTGTCACGTCTTTAACCTCGCCTTGACGTCTGGTGTCTTTCCTTCTGTTTTTAAAAGGGCCCTGGTCCATCCTATATATAAAAGTGGAGACAGAGGCAGTGTCAACAATTACAAACCCATCTCAGTTTTAACGACCTTGTCCAAACTTTGGGAGATTTTTGGAGGATTTGTTAGGTGAAGTGGCCTATAACTTAAATAATAAAAATACGACTATTGCCATCTTTCTCGATCTTGCCAAAGCCTTTGACACTGTCTCTGTCCCCATCTTGCTTGGGAAACTTGAGCATATTGGAATTAGAGGCCTTCCCCTTCAACTATTCGAGAGCTACCTTCAAAATCGTTCCCAGGTGATCAAAATAGATAAATATATCAGCAAGGAAATGTATATTAAATATGGTTTACCACAGGGTAGTGTCATTGGCCCTACCCTGTTCCATATATACATTAACGATTTGTGTAAACTCACCCCACCAAATGCTAGAATGATTTCGTACGCTGACGATACAGTAATACTGGTGCATGGCAGTGATTGGAGTGAAGCTCGTTCTTTAGCAGAGAATGCTTTACAGGCTACTATTAAATGGTTGGCTAATAATCTCCTTACATTAAACCTAGATAAAACTAGGTTTATCACATTCAGCCCGAAAATGGCATCCCAGCCAGCATCCCACTTTGATCTGTTCGCTCACACATGCAATTTAACTACGAGAACTTCCTGTAACTGTGCCAAAATTTTGCGATCAAATTATATTAAATATCTCGGTATCCTGATAGATAGTACGTTGACTTGGGGAGAGCAGGTAAATTCATTGGTTGCTAGGGTACGAAAACTAATTTTTGTATTTAAAAATCTTAGAAGTTCTGCTGATATTTCTACCCTAAAGACTGTATATTTTGCGCTTGCTCACTCCATCATCACGTACTGTGTGACCGCTTGGGGTAATGCTGGGAAATGTCTGCTTTTGCGCTTGGAAAGGGCTCAGAGGGCAGTACTCAAAGTCATGGCACGCAAACCTATTATATTCAGTACCAGTGAACTGTATGCGCAATTGAAATTACCCTCGGTCAGGCACTCCTTCGTACTCCACACTATTCTGCGTAAGCACTCTGAACTGACCTACGATCCAAACTTGTGTAAGGGCAAACGTAGGACGACGGACAGAGTCTGCCTGATACAGATAGCTTCCAGTCAAATAGTCCGACGTCAGTACACTTTCTTTGCCCCCTCCCTTTATAGTGCAATTAATAAGGTACTAAATATATATCCTCATTCCTCTCGAGACTGCAAAAACCTCACAGGTGGATGGTTGTCTTCGCTTACATATGACGAATTTGAAAATTTAGTAAAACCGTAATGGCCTCGTTCCACACTCCATCACACACACACACACCCACACACACCTCTCCCCCCTTCCTCACACAGACATACTTACATACACACACTTCCCTACTCAATTTACAAATATGAATATACACAACTACTTTAGTTAAGTGATTTTTCTTTTGGTTTTACCTTATCTGGAACGCTGACGTCTTCTTCCTCCTGGAGGTGGGCGCTAATAGCTACGACACAATTCCTAACTAATGTGGCTATTAACGTACACAACTAAACTGTATAATCTGGAACTGTTCCAAAATAAAGATTATTATTATTTTGACATATGTTTTATGTTCTCGGCTAGCCGGGAAGGGCTGATAATACGGGCCTAAGCCAAGTGATTATCAGTTGGAATCTGGGATAGATGAAGTGCGGTCACGCGCAGAAGATTATATGGAAGATGGTAGCGTATTTGAGTTTTAATGATGGTTTTCTGATTCACATTGCAGAAACTTTCTCACGAGTCTGCATGTGTTTAAGATCACTGCCTTTTGCAGTAGATGGTAGGTATTTGGGGGTAAGCTAAGAGAGTTAAGGGATTGGTGAAGATGTTTTGGTATTACTCCTGTTGTCGACAAAACTATTGGTACTATTGTAACTTTTTGCAGATGCCAAATTCGGGTAATTTCATCTTTTAGTTCGATGTTTTTGGTTAGCTTTTCTGCTATTGTGGTCTGTAAATTATGAGTATTAGGTACAGCAATATCGATTAAATATGCAGTTTTGTTTATTTTGTTTATAAGTGTAATGTCCGGTCTATTGAAATGAATTGTTCTGTCAGTAAAAATGCCGCGATCAAAATACAGTTTTGTTGAGGAATTTTCTAATATAGTCTCTGGATTGTACTTGTAATATGGTACAACGGAGTCTATGAGTTTGTACTGGTGAGCTAATTTCTGGTGTATTACGTTGGCTACTTGGTCGTGTCTATGTTTGTAATCTGTTTGGCCTATTGATTTGCACGCGCCTGTGATGTGTTGAATTGTCTCAGGGGCACTATTGCATCTTCTACATGTGTCATTATTTAAATTTTTTATGATATATGTCATTATTTAAATTTTTTATGATATATTATATTATTAACTGACTTCGAAAAAGGAGGAGGTTCTATGTTCGACTGGATGTATGTTTTTTTTTATGTATGTCCACCGATTTCTCTGTCAGTTGTGGACCGATTCTCAAAATTATTTTTTTATCAGAAAGAATATACTCCCGAGGACCACCTCGGGAGTATATTCTTTCTGTAATATAAATAAAAATTTTATCGAAATTACTTCAGCGCTTTTTCAAAAACTGAACAAAAACGAAAAATACGTATACAAAGATGAAGTTTTGGTTTTCTACAATTACGAGTATGTTTAAATTCCACGTTCCATGTTACTGGGGTTTTTAGTTCTGGGGTTTATCAACTAAAAAGTGAAAAATAAAAAACTTTTTTACAAAAAAAAAAAACAACCGACTTCCAAAAAAAAAAATACCTACACTAAAATTAAAAAAAATAACTTTAATTTCGGAAGTCGGTGTCAAATAATGAAGAAATAGTTTTTTTCATGAAGTAGTAGTTATTTTGCAGAAAATAACATATTTTTGAATAAGTTTTATTTGTATGTCGTATCCGTCGTAATAGCATCTTCGTCTACTTTCCTTCATCTTTACTGTCTTTCATTACCTCACTCTCTCTTTTTCGCATACACTTTCATATTTTCAAATTTCTCTTTCATACTTTCGAGTGCGTGCGATCCGTTTTCCAGATTTATCTAATCAAAACTTATGTATTTTTGTGTTACCCATATCAAGCAAAAATAGGCAGGACTGCCGACAGAAAAGAAACTTTGGAATAGTATAGGGATCGTGCACGACGAAGACTCTGCCACCTGGTGGCGCTAATCCGAATCATTTATAGAAACAATTAGAAAATAATCACATTCTTTATATGAAAAAAAAAAAAACATTTAGCTAAGTGAAAATGTATTGCATATGTATGCATTTCGGGATGCTTTAACATTTCAAAGAAAAATAAAAAAAAGTCAAATGGTGTAAAATTCTTTCACTTTCCATGGTTATGTGATAAACGACAAAAGTGGATAAATGCAATAGAAAACATGTAACTAAGAGTTTGGAAAACATCTAGAAATTAGGTACTAATAAAGTTGTTTGTAAAAATAGCTATGTTTTGTATGTAGTGGTACTATTCAATACAAATAAATCTGTAAGTAAACATAACCTTCTACTTCTAAGACATGCCCAGATTCGAACTGTTTTTGGCCTTTTGACATGTTCTGACCACGCGGAAGATCATTATTAATCAGCCGGTACCCACATTTATCATTTAAATCATAATTTAAACGATATAATGTAATGTAAACAAATAGAGCGCACGAACACGGTATCAGCTAGGACTAGTTATTTTTTACCACACTGTGGCGCTCGTGTCGATTTGTGCTGCCACCTATAGTTCGTGCACGTTCCCTATACAGGCCGCTGCGCATGCGGCCGACGTTGACCCATAAGTATTGCCCCAAAAATCGCTTGACGCGGCTAAACAACTATGCACTTCGAAATATTATTTAAATTACATTTTACATAACCATTAATGTGTAGTTACCAGTGACATAAACAACATTAGGGTTGTCGTCCACCTTGACCTCGGCGAACTGTCCTCCCGGTATGGTGTCGGTGTTGAGGCGGTGCATTATGATCTCCTTGCTCTTTAGCACGCCTTCCACTACCGTCCATGTCAGCATCTGGAAGAGATAGGCTAGTGGTCAGATGCTTCTTCGTGTCGATGGTTTGTAAGTTTTATATTAGTTAACACACTTCGCAATGCAGTTTGACAACGTTCATGGGCCTCTTTGGTTGTCGCGGGTATGATTTTACTCTTGGAGTAATTTAGAAACGTTAAGTGCGTATTGCGGCTTTGAAAAGGGCTGTCTCTATTTCTAGGACCTAGAAATTACTGTAACAAAACAGTGACAGTATTAAGAGAGATGATTTCCCAGCTAAATCCTACGAAACTCAATGCAGACTAATGCTAGGTATTTCCACTATTAAAGGGTCATCACATTAATGTCTAAACTAAAATGAGAGAATCGCTATCTTTTACTAAAAGGCAGTGCGAGATAAAAAACTTTTTTACAAAAAAATAGAACCGACTTCCAAAAAAAGTGCAAAATAACTTTAATTTCGGAAGTCGGTGTTCCTGTTTTGTGTCTGTGTTTTTTGAAATAAAAGTTATGTCCTCCTTTTTCGAAGTCGGTTAAAAAGGACGGCTATAGCTATGAACTAAGTTAGAGATGTGAAACTAGTTTACGCCTTGCGCTTCACCGTGTTTTTAATCGACATATTTTTACGTGTACCCTTATTTTGTATGGAAATATTAGTTCAACTAAATTTGACAGCTCTAATTTCCGTCCGTCTCTTTTTTGTTTTATTAGAGAGAAAAAGATAGGAATAGCCTAAATTAAGTTTAGTTTGTGCACAACAGAATCCGCACCAATATTTTGTTCTAAAATGCAGATTTATTTAATACTACTTACTTGATCATGATAATTATGGCACCGCACGATGACCTTGTAAACTCCCGGTGGCAACATGACGCGGTAGTGCGCCTGGTTGCGCGTCACTCGGTATTGTCGCTCCACGCCTGTCACGGCGACGATGGCCTCCCGCATCGGCATGCCTTCTTCATTTTTTATGAAGCCCACCACACCTGGAGATATGGTTTGTGGTATTACAAGTGGGATTAGTAAAACAAATAGCATTGAAAAATTTTAATCTACATAAATATTATACAGAGGAAAGATTTGTATTTTTGTACGTAACGAATAAACTTAAAAACTACTGGACCGATTTTAACCATTTTTTCATCAATAGAAAGCTAGATTATCAACGAGTAACATAGGCTACTTTTTATTCGGGGAAAAGTAACAGTTCCCGCGGGATAGGTCACGGGAGCGAAGCCGCGAACAAAGTGCTAGTATTTAGAATAATACAAGAGGCAGATAGGAAAATTCAAATGAAAATGTCGGTAATGCTGGTTCATTTTTTTTGCTTTGCTTTTGATTTGCTTTCCTTTACATTGTGTTGTTGATATTCATAATGGTCCTTTAAGTTTAGAACCTAAAGAAGAATTCCAGCTTATATTTTGTAAAATTAAATAAAATTCTCGAAATTGCTTTCAACTTGAAATAAACGACGTTATTGCCTCAGTAATGCTTCAAATAATTAATCAAAGCACTGCAAATAATGATTATCATAAATCAATACTTACCAGTATTAGCCAACTCAACAAACTTCATGATTCCTCTCAAATTATTTCTCCAAACCCATGCAATTTCGCTTTCCACGGGCATCTTACAACAACTCAATCCCGCTGATATTACCGGGGTATTAAACCTTTCACACAGCACATCGATCAAATCCCCATGCTTCGCGCCCGGCTCCTTACATTGATACTTATCGTTCCCAGTCCTACTATCCTGGTACCTCTGAGCAAACTTGTCATACAAATTCTTCGATAACTCCGGGTAGGTAATATCTTCGGATCCAGAAGAAAGTTCTAGGATAACATCGTATTGTTCTGATTCTAACATGTCTGTGAAAGATTTTTCTCTCGTGTAGTTTGATAAGGGATTTAAGTTTTTCTTTGTTAGGTAACTATACAGACTGTCTCCAAATTCTTCTTCTAAAGGTTCTACTTCACATTTGTCGGTACCATCGTACTGTTTTATGACTTTTTCCGATAAAATATCAATGTTTGGTATGAAGTGTAGGACAGCGTTTTGAAGCAGTCTTCTGTGTACGGGTTCGCCAATCGTGTAGGCCGTGCCTATGTGGCGGGCGAAGTTCAGGAGCATCTCTTGACCTAATGGCTGCGACGCGTAGAAACTGCTACATATGGCGATGTGGAACTTCGTTTCTTCTGGAGAGCCGACCTGTGGATAAATTCAGTTTTGAGACTAGATAGCTCGGTAGTTATACAGGAAAATGGATCGTCGTCTATACTAATATTATAAAGAGGTAAAGTTTGTGAGTTTGTAAGATTGTAATCTCTGGATCTACTGAACCGATTTTGAAAATTCTTTTATCAATAGAAAGCCACGTTATTTGTGAGTGTCATAGGCTATAAATTTTTGAAAACCACGAGGACGAAGTCGCGGGCGAAGTGCTAGTATTTTAAATATTGCTTCTGCCCACAGCAATGAAAAAAAAAATAACTGGAACTAGGATATTCCCAAAAAAAATTGGACTTTCCGTACGAAGTTATCATCAGCTGATCAAAATAAGTATGGGAGGTCCAATTTTGTTTTGGAAACTTTCTTTGACTTCCTTGAAGAAAGTGGTCCAAATGACCAATGGACCATGAAAAGAACCAGTATTTTAAATATGACTATCCATTTCTGTTACACCCTGTAGAACTCATACTTATCACCAACACAGGTACTGGTGTTGGATGGTACTAAAACTAGAACGAACCCAATCGAAAAACTACTGATAGTTTCGATCGAGCAGCCTACCCGGGCCTGAGTAATGGGTAGCTCACCGTCCGATCAGCACCAGGCCCGGGAGTCGACGGCGCGTAGTGTTCCAGGCGCGCCTCAAAGAGTTGTCAGAAAACATGACGGGGCCCGTCATGGCCAATGCTTGCCCGGGGGTTGAGGACAAATTCGAAAGAGTTATCTCGCCCTTGGGCATTCAGGACAGGGAAGGAACAGGGTGGGTTTTAGTCAGTAAGAGTCTGACACGCCCATCCGCTCCACCCTAGAGCAGGAGATGTCATTGGATGATTTCCCAAGCCCAAAATACAAGGACTAACTAACAGAAAGCAGACAGAGGTGGTACGAACATTTCATGAGAAGGCCAGAGCAGCACGCGGCTCTAAGCCTATCAGAAGGCAAGAGAGGCCGAGGACGACCGCCTTTGACATGGTGGATCAGTATGACGAAGCCTCTTAAAAAGAAAAACTACCCGACCCGACAACCCTTGATAGAACGTCTTGGCGCCGTGAAATAAGGAGAGCCGACCCACCTGAAGTGGGAAAAGGCTAGGAAGAAGTAGAGGTTGATATCTTAAGCTGGGCCACCTAGCTCATATCACACTCTTACATGCACTTCAAACCTGTTTCCCATGGGAGTAGGTAAAAACTATAGAACATCGCCTGCTTCGATCTCTACACAATGATGTTGCTTCGTTTATGTTCTCCGTTTAGGGCCTTTTCTTTCTCATTTAATTTTCTTGCCTTATGTCTTTATTATCTTATACAGCATGTAACAAAAACCCTGTCCGATCCTGAAGGGTATTACTTGGTATCGTACTGCGAACACATATACGTAATCATTTAATGGATACAAGATAATTATTTTACCCCAATGAAAATAATTAATTTTAAATAAAATTAAAAACTTATCAAAAGCAACACTGAGCGCTCGACCAAATTCACCTACTGTTTCGTTTGAGAGATGCCGCCTGATTGAGACAGTGCCTACAGCGCGGCTAGTGCAGGGCGGTATCGTTTGAAATAAAAATAGGTAAAAATGAAAAGATTTCCCCGGCCGGTGGAGTGTTGTCAAATTATGAAAATTTGCCATATTTAGTGTTAAATTTAGCATTTTACATTAAAATAAAAAATCTATAATGTTTGATTTTTATGAGGTTACATTTTTTTTACAACTTTTTCTGGTACGTGTGTTAAACCGGGAATACGCCTTTATTGGATCGGACAGGGTTTTTGTTACATGCTGTAGATACATAGGTAGGTTAGGTTAGGTAGGTAGTGGTAAAGTACAGTGCGCTTTTATCGCCATCTATTGGCAATAACTGAGGCCCTGGCACTTGCAAGTCGTCGCTGCTAGCACCATCTAGCGAGCCGAAAGTGGACAAAAATAATTTGCCCGCTGCCTTCCGAAATTCACTAGTTAGGACGGTCACGGTTCTTTGTATGAGATGAGGCATCTGTATGCTGGTATTATATTATCTGTGCTTATGCTAAACTTACCTCGTCAGTCATCTTCAGCTGATGGAAGGTGGACGTCAACATGCTGTCCCCTGCCCTGAACTCAGCTATGCTCGGGAATCGATTCTCCAATTCTGACAGGGCCGCATACATCTCCAGACGAGAGTGGTACCGCGTGTTTATTATGTTGTCCAGTACGCTGTTGATTGAATGTCGTATCATTTTTTATTGTTTTAGGTAAAGTTAGTGTAGTTTTATTTACAAGGTTTTAGTTTAAAATGGCTCAGTTACAGGAGGAGGTCTCGACCTCACACGATTGTCGCATTCATGAGTTTACACTGCCAAAAATAGGAACTCAAATATTATTATGACTCGGTCATGAGGGCTTTCGTTCGGGTTTCAGATAGCTTGTTTATCTTTCATGTTTCATGCTCGAAAGATAAACAATCTCATGACTTTTATGTTTCTAAACTAACATAGTATGTAGGTTATTTTTTTTGTGACTTTCAAGTATGGATTCAAGCTGAAAAAAAAAATATTATCATAAAAAACTCGCAATGCGATTTCCTAGGACAGTGTTATCTAAACTCTAAATATGATGATCCGTTACGATTTCGCCAATCGAGGCGATATACTCTCCTTGTGTAACTGGCCCTTCAAAGTTGTTCTAAGTTTTATTTACAAGTATTCTACATCTATATTCAAAGTTTTTACAGAACTACCTACTATCGTATTTCTTTAATCTAGATATTATTTTAAAAAAGGAAGTTTCAGTTTACCTGCATGTCTTTTCAAAATCGTGTTTCATGCGAGGTTACATCAGTTTTTTTTTGGCTTTTAAAGCTTTCGTTCAGGGTTAAATCAAAGCTGATATTTACATTTAGTAATAAGCTGAAGTGTGTATAATTTAGAACTTGTGAGCTTGTGACAGTGGCTTTTAACTGAATATTTATTAATCAGTATTCCACGGATTATCGCTACTTTGTTGGTCTAGATTGGTTTGAAGCGCCATATTTTTTCCACAAATAAATGATTTCTTTTTTTCTTTGTTTCCAATGCTGTAGATGATTTGAATCAAAATCTCTTTTGAGACTTTGCTATGGACATCTCTTAAGTAGTTATTAGTAACAACATACAGTTAGTGCAAAAAACAACACGGTTGCGTGCAAATAAATTTATTAATAAAAAGGTTATAAGCAATATTAATACATTGTGACATACAAATAAACTAATATTAAAAACTACTGTCAAGAATCAAGATTTAGGAAATTAAGAGTAAAAATAGACATAGAAAATATTGTCTAAAACTTTATTTATTGCTGACATTGCAACTTAATCTCAAAAAGACTATAATACTGTTTTAGATCAATAGTAAATTCTTCAGAAAAAATACTTTAGACGGTGAAGTATTCTAAAGTGAAGTGAAGAGTTTTAGAACTGTTATGGTGCCTTTTGACTGTAATAATAAAACTCCTAATACATACTCATATACTTTGTTATTTTAAATATTATATAATCTTATTTAAATGTTATTTTTAAGGCTATGAAGGACAATGTGGGATGACTTAGATGTCCTCCTTGAGAAATGGAAAGAGGTAACACAGAACCGAAAATAGTGGAAGTAATGGAGGGAGGCCTTTACCCAGCAGTGGGGCAGTACAGGCTCGATAAATAAATATAGTAATCCTATTTTAGAGAGCACAACGTATTTGTCCATTTTGTGTTGTCATTATTTTACTTGCTTTTGTTAATGTAGATTTCTCGGGAATAGAATTTTTTTTTCTGGATGAAAGGTACATTATGTTTTTTTTTTGTATTCATGACAATGTGTATGCGAAATTTCATGATTATCGATACAGTAGTTAATTATCGATAGAGTAGTTAACATCCAAATGTGAGTTACATTTGGATTTATAATATTGGTTGAGATAAGGCACCTTAACAGCAAGAATGAAAATAGAGCAAAAAGTACTAATACTATCAAAATAAAGCTTAAAAACGAAGAAATTCAGAAATCTACTTCGTATTGTACAAAAGTAAAAAAGTGATCAATAATTTGACTTTCAGGACTATAAGGGCCGGCGCTCACTGCCGGCACGGCACGGCAAAGGATTTTATTACTAATCAAGTTATTTTGAATCTTATTTAAATGAGTTTAGAGTTCATGTTACTTTATTTCGATACCACGATGCTGCGACCTGCCGCGGGATGCTGTGGCATGACGCGACGCGCCCCGGCAAGAAGCGGGATGCTGCGGCATGACGAGTCATGCCGTTTCATTCCACGGTTTGCCGCGGCACGCCATTGCATCTCGCGAGACGTATGGGTCACTTTGTGTACGAGGAATTATGATTGCTAAGCTAGTTGAAATAAGGTTATAAGTTGTGCAGCGGTCATTTCGGTTAATGGGACGCAGTCCAATTCATCATTTGTAGATCTTGTTCTCCACAAATTATGCACCCAGAAATGTCTTTTTGTCAAATTAGCCGTTCTCATTTGTCTCTCTTCATCTTCAGCTAGAAGTGCTATTAATACTAAATCCCAGTCAACCATAACGACACAACCAACTTCGAATCCGCGCGAAGCAAAACTGATTGATGCCAGAGTGGCTGGGCTTTCAGCAGAATGCCACGGCATGCTACGGGATACCACGGGATGCCACGGCATGCCGAAACACAACCTGCCATGCCACGGCATGCCACGGAACGCCGCGGGATGCCGCAGCACAATCTGCCGTGCCATGCCGGCAGTGAGCGCCGGCCCTAAATGATTTTTATAAAACAAAGTGACTGTTTAAAAAAATATCTGTGAAATAGTTTTATAAACGAAGACTTATATAATAATTAAAAAGATAACTAAAATAATTTTATAAAAGGAAGACGTAAATCAATTAAAAAGGTAACAGAAATATTTTATAAACATCGAAGTAACCCCCGATTTCTGAATTAGAAGTGGATTTTCTGTCAAACTTTACTTTAGCCAGAAAACCTATTTCTGGCATTTAAGTAGGATTTGACCAAAGATTTGAGAAAATAGAGGACTTGCCGTAAATTGCATAAATAATTTTTAGTTATACAAATAGCGTGCAAAAATTAACCATATTTAACAAAAATCTAATTGTCACATTCTTACACGTCGTAATTTACTGATGTAAAACGAGATGTCAAGATGACAAAGATTTCCAATTCCTGTTGATATTTTTCGAAATGTCATTAAGCTCCGCCTTAAAGCACATTTTTTGACATGGCGTCGTTTTAGGATGTCGCTTTCATTTTAAGTTCGTGGTAGTTCATCTGACAGCTAAGACAAAAGGCTAAAAAAGAACGCTATTGTTGTGGTTTGTCGACGCCATGTTTGAGAAACACTTCGCTTCAGATCACGTGACTATAATATGCCTTATCCTCTGGTTTTCTTATATCTTTGGGTTTGACACGTTCTTAACTCAAAATACTCAGAAACCGGCTAATAGAGAGATTCAAAAAAGTAACTGAGATTTCCTTAAAAATTCAGTACATGCTTATAGCAAAAATATACACTAAGGATAAAAAAAAAATACAGTAAATGTGAAAGCAATGTGCATAGTGTGCATTGCAATTACAACACGATGCTTAGAAAATAATAAAGGGAAGTTTAAAAAGGAATGTCATTCAAAAAGTACTTTGGTTTAAATTTATTTAAGACCACTTCGGAATCGAAAAGTTACTGATTTCAGTAAGGAACATGTACTTCAGGCCTTTTTAAGCTAAAGACTTATCAATATGTAGTAAAAGTATTTTGTCTAATTATTTTTTAAGTATTACTTAAAAAATAATTAGACAAAATACCGTAACACTAGATACTGAGTTATTTATACTCATTTCTGTAACGACAGGTATTTTGCATTTTTATCCTCTATTTTAAAGTCTTTTTGATGATATTCCTTCTTAAAACAACCCTAAGAAACATTCACATGAACGTGCTTAAAAAAACAAATACAAGTCTAAAATATGGCGTTCAAGCGTGGTCAGAAGCGTGTGACAAAGCAAACGGGTGCGTATTGCCACGGCATAAGGTTGGTATTCGTGCGACTCACCGGAAGTCGTAGGCTGAGGACCAGTGTTGGGGATCGTCCGCCATGAGAGTGAAGTTGACGCTGACGGAGCCTTGTGCGGGGACCGTCACTTCTTCGGTTATGCTTTCGTAGCTGGAGACAAAAAGATAAATAATATGAATAAAATTGGTATGGGCATTTTTTTTAAACCTTATCTAATTACCGCATCAATACATTATATTACGCTAATATCAACGGAAATTTGAGTACTAATGTAACCTAAGATGATGAGAATCCACAAAACTCTGCATTCGATTACGAGCCAATATTTTTATAGGGCAATAAACTGACAAAGTAGAAAGGTGTTATTTGCTCCAACAAAGTCTTATTTGGTTCCCCCTTTAGTGCCATTTTTCACTATGACCAGCATTTAACATACGAGTTCAACTACCAGATGTTAAATGCATTTCTATTTTTGATTATTTATTTATTTAAACTTCAATAGTGGTACATATAAGTCATTATGTGTATGTCACATTCCCTACCAATCGACCTTTGGGTTAAATAGACTACTCTGTGTACATCCAGAAATAAAACAAAATAAAAATCTTAAAACCGAAAATACTATACCAATAACAACATACAATTACTACGACGAGGACCAAACTACGTTTCTAAAACCGTGTGTCCGTTTTTTTTTTGTTTGTGGGGTGGGTATCATCCAATAACATCCCCGCTCTGGGTGGAGCAGGAGGGCGTGTCAGACTCTTACTGACTAAAACCCACCCCTGTTCCTTCCCTGCCCTGAGTGCCCAGGGGCGCGGTAACTCTGTTACGAATTTATCCGCGACCCCTTGGCATTGGTGGTGGCTGATATCTCTTTGAGTTGCGCGTGGAACACTACGCGCCGTCGACTGTTGGGCCTAGTGCTGGTCGGACGGCGAGTTACCCATACTCTACAACCCCTGGGCAAAACCGTGTGCCCGTTTCGTTTCGATTTCGTTTATTCTATATTTAAATAAAAAAAAAATGCCCAAAAATAGCTGGTTAGATGGAAAATACAGGGTGTAAAAAGACACATCACAGAGAGCCGTTAACTACGCATGCTGTACATCTAACAAAATAGTTTTGCGCAAAAATTGCTGCTGGGAAACGCCTTTTATTTTTAGGTATGAAAAATAAAACAATTTTCTACTCCGCGCAATGTAACGCGAACACAGACAACGACAGCGACCATCGTATTTATTTGTATTGCAAACGTGATCCCGTTGTCGCGTCGACAGAGGGCGCTTTTCGCTTTTTCCGTACAAATGACTGCAACGATCGCATATTTGCGCGACGATCGCATATTCGCGCGATGATCGCGTTCTATTAGGGCGACGCCTTAAGATGAGTATAGACTAGAGCACTTACTAGTAACTCGAAAGTTTAAGATAAAAACAAGTAACCTACTATTTTATAACAAAAGTTATTAGTTACTTGTTTAAGAATTGTGTGCCCACCTGCACCAATCCAATAATGGTACAACACTGGAAATTTTAGAACGTTAGCTCCATATACTGCACGGCCGCTTTTTTGTAGCCATTCAAACTTGGTCGGCTTATCCATCTATTGAAGTGGTTTTGGTATTTTTATTATATCTCTTTCATTATTAAGTATAGTGAGCTGAAATTTTACATGTGAATAGTTGCATTAACACACTAAATATCTAAATATGTTTTATTATTTTTTTCCTTTAAAAAGTCCTTCAATCGGACGTCATAAAATATAGTGGTCCAGTCGTAGTCAAATATGCCATTGCTCATTAATTACTAAGAGCACATAAATGACACTTGGCAAGACATTGTAGACCCTTAAAAGACACAAATAAATGTGATAAGTTAGGCTCTAGAGTTCCTATTTTAAGTTCTAGGACCTAATAACCTTATTTTACTTTTATGTGTATATCTTTTGAACAGTATGTTTTTTTCAAAATCTGTTTTCACAAACATTACACACAAATTCAAAGCAACGAGCGAAAAAAATTACAACTCTGCACTAAGCCGTTTTATATGATTTTCATCAAATAGCCAAACGTCAGCGCAGCGGAAACTTGAATATCTTCGTTGTTTTATGACACACAAATTTCATTTAAACATACACATTTACCTCTCGTTACACACTAATTATTGACAGTATTTTTTTTCTTGTGCGTCCCTAAGAAAAAAAAAGTGCCGCTAGGATGACGTAGTTCCAGCGGAAACAGTTTTTGTTGAATAACTCCCCAATGGTTGGATGCACAAATTTGTACTTACCATACACATTTACACGACGTCATACACTAAATATCTGCTAAACTGAAATTACGAAATTCGACATTTTTCCGCTGCGACTACGCACACGAAAAAATTATCCAAATAATGGTTAGAATATGTGGCTTTCGGCTTCGGAAACTGTCTTTTTACACCCGATATATAAAAACGCGTCTACTGGCGTAGAAAACGTAGCTCTAAAACTGCTTACCCCTGTTTGACAGCAGTGATATTGTAAGTGCCAGGCTGCAGCAGTCTCCAGTAGTCGCCGTCCTTGGCCGTCTTCACGGCGTGAGTGATGCCATTCACTTTGATGGTGGCGTTCGCGAGGGGGTGACCGATGTGACTGTGGACGAAGCCGTTTACTCCTGTGTGGACCTGAGAAGAAGGGATGGTTGGTTTTGATTGAGATGTTTAGGGAATTTAAGACGTATACGTAAACAGCTTAAGTTCATTTTTGCTTGACTATTCTTTACACATATTGGGCCTTAGTTATAACTAGCTGCAACCGGCATGCGTTACAATGCCACGTTTTTTAGGGTTCCGTACCCAAAGGGTATAAACGGAGCCTTATTATTGCTGTCACTCACGTAATAGGTACACAGTTTAAATTTTCACAGAGTATGTATTTCTGTCGCCGCTATAATAATAAAAATAAATTAAAAATTAAAGGGGGCTTTTTAATATTAAATTTATTTTTATTATTTGTTTTTATAGCGGCAACAGAAATACATACTCTGTGAAAATTTCAACTGTTTACCTATTACGGATCATGAGATACAGCCCAAAATAAAACAAAAAAAAAAAACTTGTTTTTTTTTCAGTTTATGGTAAGGAACCCTTCGTGTGCGAGTCCGACTCGC
Organism: Polia nebulosa; assembly: GCA_951329385.1. Classification (NCBI taxonomy): domain Eukaryota; kingdom Metazoa; phylum Arthropoda; class Insecta; order Lepidoptera; family Noctuidae; genus Polia; species Polia nebulosa. The sequence continues at coordinate 15,729,693 of OX589606.1, forward strand.
ACTTGGCCGGTTTTTATATATATAGATAAAATAAATAGGTGATTAGTTTAAACACTGATTAGCGAGTTCATATTTCAAAATTTCCTGCCCGGAAGAAGAGCAGACGTGGGTCGTAAATTACTGATTAACTAGGTAGAAAAGACCCGTGTAATTGGAGTTACTCCGAAGAATTTTAACTAATATTACCTGTTCAATAAACTTCAATAGCGCCTCTCTGTTGTCCTCCCAGTAAGTGGGCAAGTCGGAGGCCGGAGGGAACTTGAAGCAGCCCAGTTCTAGAGTGATTTCCATGTCATTTGTGTGCAAGTAGTTCCAGTCTTGCATACCACCCGCTAGCACGTACCTTGGGGAATAGGATGTATGTTAAAAAGGTGCTTAATTTTAGGTTCTATTTCCTAGGTACTAGAAATTAGAAAAAAATGTCTCTTGGGCGGTTTTAGGCCCCAAAAGAAGTTGACATATATGTTCTATAGTCAACCGCACATCAGTGGTAACACTTGCAATACATAAATCCACCCATCTTCCTAGGATACAAAGGCGCTATCCATGAGACATTGTTAACACTTAACGGCTGACTGTACGAAACAAGACTATAGTAGATAGATCACTCAGTGAGTCCACAATTAATATTCTGTTTGATTGATTCAGTGAATTGTTTTGCGATTGGTGATGTAAATTATTTTTTATTAAAATTACCATTTAGCACCGTTAGTGATTCCCTCTGGGAACCTCTCACTGGGTAAGTTCTTGCACGGTTGTCCTAAGTGCATTTTGTGGTGAGCCTGAAACGATACAAATAAATCTTAGTGTGCTTGCATGGGTCATTAATTGGTTTGTAAAAAGAGCTGTCAATCGAAAAGGTAATTTTCGTGCAAACTTTGTGAACCTTGTTGACATTGACGTTTTTTAGAGAAATTATTTTATTTTCACTGCGAGAGAGAGTGGGCTATACAGGACGAAGGTCTAAGTCTTATACGCAACTATTCAATGACAGATGAAAATAAAATTGAAAAATAAAAACATTTTTTTAACACTGCGCTCAGAAAGCTGATAGGCGTGTGTGAGGAGTATGCGAGGGTACACGGTCTCCTGTACAATGTATAGAAAAGCGAGCTCTTGATATTTCAAGCCAGGGGTCGTAAACTGCGGGATGGGGCTCATGTGCTGGTTAACGCTGTCGCTCTTCGAGAAGTGAGAGAGTTTAAATACCTCGGCCATGTGGTCACTGAGGATTTAAAAGACGAAGATAGAAAGGGAGAGGAGAGCGATGGCGGTCCGCTGTAACATGTTGGCACGCAGATTTGCGAGGTGTAGTTTAGAGGTAAAGATCACTGTTTGAAGCATTCTGCCAAACTCTCTACACCTGCAATCTGTGGGTCAAGTACACGCAGCGGGCCATCAACGCTCTCCGAATACAATATAATGACGCGTTCAGGGTGCTGGTGGGGCTCCCACGCTACTGTAGTGCGTCTGCGATGTTTGCACACGCGCACGCAGACGGCTTTCACACTGTGGTGCGGCGCCGAATCGCTTCGCTGATGTTCCGCACGAGTGGGAGCACCAACACCACCATGAACGTGCTCAGCCACAAGCTGGATAGCCCCCTTCTGGGGCACTGGCTTCAAGCACAAGTTCGTGTGCCCGGGGCCCCAGCTAGCGGCAAATACTTAAATAATTTTTAATTTAAATTTTGATTTAAATTTAATTTTTTAAATGTATCATAGTTTTTAAGTGTACGTATGGGCCAAATGTGTCTGAAATATATATATTTTTTATTTATTTAACAAACTTCTAATAGCTTCACTTGTAAGTAACCAACTATGTAAACAAATCTTAGAAGTTAAACCCCATGTCCCGATTTCGGATTTAGCTGAAATTTATGTACATGTTTAGTTTTATGACAATGCATCGTTAGGTAAGTGACGTCATTTCAATCCAATATGGCTGACTCCTAAAGATGGCGGCTAGTTATTTTGTATGCATTCTCATGATATCGGTATTAAATGAAAGGGTTTGCTAAAAAGAATACGAAATTTTAAAAATAGTGTTTTTAAGTTTTTTAAACTACATAAAATTATTTATTTTGAGATTACATAATTAGGTCCAACGGTTAGTAAAGGAAGATCTTGTAAATATTTTTGTTTAATCCTTTTTTTTTTTGTTAGCCAATTGTGCTTTTGTTACTCCACTCCTTCCTTAATACTTACATCAGAGTAAACATGAGCGAGATGCATGAACACAGGGTTGTCAGGCGTCAAATACTCGACCCCGCTCGTCATTTTAGGGTTGCCATCGTACGGGTAGTTCGCTACGAGGGCGCCACCGTGCAAGTTCGCTGACAGCACAAACGGTTCCGATAGAGACCAGTTCATAACGGCTTGAGTTTCTGGTTCGGTGACCTTGTTGTCCTAGAATGTAAATCAATTTTATAACAAATATAAATAAATTCATTTTTATAACAAATATGAACCTTGTGAGAGTGGGAATTGAGTGAAAGTTAGGCAAAAATCAGTCATGTGTTCTTTAATTTCATTATTTTCTTTTTTCATAACCTTAGGTTTTATTTTAAATACAGTAGCAAATAAATTATTGGTAAGCATGATATTATTATTTGATAACAAATAAATTAGTTTTCATATTCCTTTTTTATGTCGAATAATAATGGCGAGTTATTCGACTATTCGCCACAGGGATTGACGATTAATCGGTATACGACTATTTGCTATAACAACTATTCACGGCATCTCTACTTGTTACAGACATACAGCTTACATAATTAAAGGTATAAAGGGTTCAACGTAAATGGGTGGTCATAATTTAAACACTGCTTCTGCCCATAGACATGAACAACTTTCATTAAGAAAGTTAAACACAAATCCGAAACAAAAATTTGACCTCCCATACTAATATACTAAAACAGTTTTTATCGTTTTATTTTCAAAATATTAATATTACGTAAACGTTAATAAGAAATCGATGCATATTACGCCATCTATTGAGATTAATTTGAACTAAATTTTCTTTGTTCGAGATGAAACCCCGTGGCTATAGTCTGTGGTTCATGAAGAATGATTGTTTTCCTTTAGTAAACTTTGTCACAAAGTTTTTGGTTTTTTATTTTGTTACGCCAAAGAAGTATAACTTCTTACGTGCGTACATAAGTACAAACACACTTTTTTTTATAAAACTTACTAACCATGTGCTCTTAGTTTGAACACTGATTAGCGGAATCTAAACTCAATATAACATTAACAAATGTCTCATTCATCAAATTCAACTATCTATAGGACAAACTGTCCTTTAAAGGGTTAGTCAGCACTTTACCACCCACATCTACCCTTTTTCCGGATAGAAAAAGTTGAAATAAGAACCTGCTAATCAGTGTTTACACTAACCACATGGGTTTTTTTTATAAATAAGGCCCGTTGTAGATAAATCGGATTAAAAAAAAGCACGTTAAGCCATTGGCTGTCAATCGTGGATCTTTGACAGTCGTTACAGGTCGTCAGAAGCCCGAAAGCCTGACAACCAGCCTTAACAAGGGGTATCGTATTACCCAGTAACTGGGTTGTGGAGGTCAGATAGGCAGTCAGTCGCTCCATGTGAAATACTGGTATTCAGCTGCATCCGGTTAGACTGGAAATCGACCCCAAGATAGTTGGGAAAAGGCTAGGCAGATTTATTGATTGTAGATAAATTGGATTAGTATAGATAAAGTATTTACGTTTATCTCGCCGAATTGATCAGGGAAGTTTCTGTTAAGGTCGACATCATGAGCGTTTGCTCTTCCCTTTATACTGCTGAAATCACCTGTAAATTATAATAAATTTAAATCAATAGTTAGATAGTTGGGCAAAAGCAATTTTATTTTTGGTAGAAAAATAAAGAAAAAAATCGTACACTGGAAATAATCGTGTAGAACAAAAATGTGATTCACGTATTTGTTTGTAGTATGAAGAAGCGCTCTTTAATCATTTACTCCGTCATCCATCTTTGACTGTTGTTTGGTTGGAAAAAATGATAGCTACTGATTATAGGGAACGTGCACGGCGTAGTCTGTGCCACCTAGTGGAGTAAATTCGAAACTTTTACCCTGTAAAAAGTTCTCATTGACATTTCCGTGCCATATATGTATATGCACACATGCAGCACACATAAAGTAGATTGCCATCTAGTGAGTGAAATCCGCAACTTTTGATGTATAAATACTTGACATTGACATTTATGTGCCGCCATCTATAGTTCCTGCATGAATTATCCTTATAATGTTCCCACTGCTGGGAGTCAGGCGTTATCTCTCTAGGAGAAGGACTGGGCCGTAATCTACCACCCGGACTCAATGCGGGTTGGTGGATGTCACATGTCTTCGAATTTTTGGTTCTAGGACATGGCGGTTTCCTCACGATGTTTTCCTTCACCGTTTTCAGTGGTAATAGTGATGAAATAAATTACACAAAATAAAGCAATGCCTGGGTCCCCACGACCTACGAATCATAAGTCGGAACCGTTACCACTGGACCACCACTGCTCCAATGTCTAACTAAAATGATTAAATAAGATAAATCACTTTAGTAAACGATATACATGAATTAAAAAAAAAGCATAGCAAATACAGGTCCACTAACTCTTACCAATTGCCGACCCCTTACCCATAAAGGTTCATACTCGGCACTGGTTCCTCACGAACTCCTGGTACAGGTACTTGCCGAGGAGCAGGCTACCACCTCAAAAATTCGCTCCTACATGTAGTAATATCAACAAATTCTTACCAATCTGCGACCTCTCGTACCCATCAGGGTTCATACTCGGCATCAAATGTATCCTGGTGCTGTTCAGCATGGCCTGGATCCTCGTGTTGCCGCTCACGTACTCCTGGCACAGGTACTTGGCTAGGAACAGCAGGAGCTCCCGCCCTATCACCTCGTTGCCGTGCATGTTCGCTACGTATTTGAATTCGGGTTTGCCTGTAGGAGGGCGGAATGTGTTAGTAACTAATCAGTGTCCAGCTCAGAACATATTTAGTACACCTACGTTTCGCCAGAGTGCCATGAAGTTGGAGGAGGCTATTGCCATCAACCGGGACCGAATCCATACCTCCTGGTTGTTGCTTAGATATCCCTTATGGAAAAACTCAACGACACTGCGTTTGTCCTGGAAAGTCTGGGAATCGAAACCCAGAATCACATATTCAGCATTCGTGATACCAACCACTAGACTCGACACCAACGGGGCTTTTAATAAGCTACACAATAATCATATCACAAGATAATCCGAGCAGCATATTTTGTGAAGAAAGAAAATTAAGATCATATTTTCTATAGGTAGGGCATTTGTGATGAAGTATTCTAGATTGAGGGGTATGAACGTAAATACAGGCATTTAATACCTTTCAGCAGTCTAAGAGTTGGCAACTCAACTAGGATGTATCTAGGCGTCCGATCACCACTTCCCTTCAGGTAGACCATTGTCTTTTTTTAAATCTACCTTAAGGGCCGTGCCACACCGCCATAGCAGCGTAGCCAGGTCATGATGCCAAGAAAATGTATGGTTGAGACTGCGTGACCAAGTGATTGCCAGGTAAGGTACCCACCATAGAGCTGCATCCATTTACATGGCTGGGCGAACTGGCAGCGCCGCCATGGCATCCCAATGGCCTCACTGGCTTAAGAGTAAAATATAAATAAAGCTGCTAACTCACCAGGCTTATGCACTCCAGGCTCGCTGGTCACCTCAAGCACATACAGTTCCCTTCCCTCCACAGATTTGCCGATGCTGCTCAGCTTGGTCAGACTCGGGTACTCCTCGCTCAGTTGCTTGAGGAAGTTCTCCATCTTGGCGTAGTCGTGATGCGCGAAGTCTACAGGGGAAAGACCGTCGATGTCGTGACGCTCGCGCCCGCGTCTCAAATGCACTGGAGATTTGCCCGTTTTGAATTTAGAATTTGATGACGCCATTTTGGTAGATTTTTTTCAGGTGAGTGTGTTTCGCGGCATGTTTGGTTGGCAGTTGTTTTTTATTATGTGTGTTTTGTTTTCCTTTTGTTTTATAATGACTTTAAATTATTTAGTTTATGTTGTTTCTTGAGTTGATTTAGTTAGCATTCGATTGCTTTTTTTATAAGCTGTTATGTCTTTTTGTTACAGTTTGTAGTGTATAATAGTGATTTAAATAAATGAATGTGTTTAGAATGTTGGTATTCAGTTTCTTATTCACTGTCATCATAATTTAATCGTTGAGTTTCTTGCTACCATTTTGGGAGTATTTTTTTGTGTATTTTATAACAGTTATAGTCACAATTTAAGTTTCTTCGTGATAAAACTGATTTGTACTTAGGTACTTAAATACTTACCTAATCTATCTCGATTATTTTCAAATAATTATGGCATAGTGTGTTTGTGTACTTACATGTTGATGCTGTTATAAAACAACAGTAATAAACGCACCTTCGAAATGGTGTTTTGAACAATAAAAAAGGGTTTAAAAAATTTCCATTAAAAAACTAAAAAAACTCACAGCAAACAAAAAATAAATTTTGGTTAGAAGAATTTTGTCATGCATAAGTTTCTATTTAACACAGTTTTAAAACATTCTGATAAAATTTTAACACATTCGAAAAGTACAAAATTGCGTTTTACTACTAGGAAATCAGGATTGTGAAAGGTGATTCTACGTAGGGTCTACAAAAGCGTATTCAAACATACTCGGGCAAATCAACAGTGCACAACAGAAAAGTATGAAAATAATCCAACACCAAAGGAAACACTTAAAAATAAATCACCACCAACTAAATAATTGAAAATACCACGAAAAATAAAATTGTTGGAAATGAAAACCAATGAAAAATTTAGAAAAATAAGAAAACACACCAAAGAAATGTGGAAAAAATTAAGAAATCACCAAAGAAAAGGGAGAATCTCTAAAGAATGTAGTAAGATTCATTGACGAACTAAATGCATATTATTTAAAATTAAAAATATCATCGTAAGCTTCTCTTATTGCATTGTAACCACATATAAAATTAGTTTTTACGTACATATTTTTTTAAAGGTTATTTTTACTGTATGATTTATTAGTTTGTATGTAAAAATATACCTAGCACAGCATATTTAAATCCATATCATGAAAAATAAAAATATATTTCGATATGTCTAAGTACATACAACAAAAAGTCTATACTAACTAAAAAGTTCGCTAAATGAATCAAACTACTTGAAAGGTGTTAAGTAAAACAAAGCGTTAGATTACTGTGTACCTGTGACGTTTATTGTTCATATACATCGCCTTCTGGCCATCTATGTACGTACAAACAACTTATTACACATCGCTTGGTAAATAGCTGCAAACTGATATCAACCCTTAAGTGATATAAACTAGGTACAGATAATATAATACTAGCGTACAGATGCCTCATCTCATACAAAGAAACGTGACCGCCTTAACTAGTGATTTTTGGCAGGCAGTAGGCAACTTTTTTTTGCGTTTGGCCTCGTTCCGCACGCCTCGCTAGCAGCGACGGCATGCAATTTGAATGAATTTACTTACAGTCCCACCAATAATTTAATTTTTTTCTCACGCATTGATGAATTATTTTATAGTATTTTTTGCACTTCGTATCAGTTTAATTGTATCACTATATACAATTTTTTTAGAATTGAATGAAAAACTTTAAAATTTCAAAACAGCGCCATCTATTTTTAAAAAAATATAAATATCAAAGGCTTTGTTCCAATAATCTTCTAAATTTGAATAAGAAGCCCATTCTTTTGCACATTTTGTGCTTAGGGTACCGGAGGGGGACGGCTTTAGCAGTAATTTTTCCAAAATATTAATATTACATAAGCTTCAATATGAAATCACGCCATCAATTGAAATTTATTTAAACTAAATTCCCTTTCTTCTAGAGATGAGACACCGTGAGCTTGAATAATTTTAGAACTATACAGTTGAACAGTTTTAGCTGCACTGTAAATTAATTGTACTATGATTAATTGCATTTATTCTTATTTATAAAAGCAAGTTTTAAAAAGTAACAGATAATATGAGCGAAACCTTTTTTCAAGTAGTTCATACTGTTCACCACATCGTCGACGAGCCTACCAATAATAAAAATAATAGAAATGATCGTCAAGAATTAATATAAACTAATAGCCTCTCAAAATATAGAGATGAACTTAGTAACAGTTTTCAATACTTGGATATCGGATCAACGTTCTTTCATTATACTTGGCGATTCCGTATTTGGCAAGCAGATCACCAGTATATATTTTACTATACCTATAGATCCATCTTTTTATTATTTATCTAAATTATCACTTGATGCCATTGATTGAGTAGCGACTAGAGTTTTGCAACAATTTACCAAACACTAAATAAATACGAATGTAAAATAATATGACGCTCTCACTTATACTTATCAAAATATACACAACCAACTCCTAATTCATATTTTAAAATCACAATTAATTTTGAGTAAATTTCTGATAATTTAAATAATTTAATTACAATCAATGAGATTCGTTTTTTTTTAATAAATTTAATTTGATCAAATAATTTATTTTATTGGCACAGTAATACTCACTAGCAGCCTTAGTTTTATTGTTTTTTATAAAATATGCCTAAATATAATACGTTTGTAAAGCCAAAAAATAACCTTTTAAAATTAATAATATAACAAGGTTTGAATATTAATCACATTTTTTTTAAACTACTATGAGACCAAAATGTTAAGAATCGAAACAATACTTTTCGTTCTACGTTTATCTAACAATAATAATTTTTTACTTCAGTTGTAACTGAAAATCTTGAGCATAATTTCAAACTTATCTCTAACTAAATAAAGTTAATATTTCCTTGATCATCTTTTCTTTTTTTAAACCTATATGAGACCAAAATGTTGAGAATCTAAACAATACTTTTTGTTTTACGTTTATCTAATAATAATATTTTTTCACTTCAGCTATAATTGAAAATATTGAGCATTATAATTTGAAACTTATCGCTAACATAATAAAGTCAATATTTCCTTGATCATCTACATAAAGTTTTAAGTAATAAATATTTTTAAACAAAATTCGACACTGGCTGGTCAATAGACCTTTAAATCTTATTCTAATATTGAAAATTATTTCAAATTGGGCCTTTGTGCTTATGGTCCTATGTAAAGTTAGGGAGTACACTAGTTTCGACTTTATTGCTATGTCATTAAGGTTAGTACTAAGTCACAAAAGCTAAATCTTAATGCTATAACTTAATAGAATGGAGTTAGGAAGCCCGATGGTTATGAATTGGATGGTTTGCATTTACACAACAGTTCTTTGTACAAGTATTGATGTTTCAACTAAATTCTAAACAACATCTAAATACATAATGTCAGTAATTAAAAAAAAATACCCGAACTCTTATTAGTTTCAAATTCATTTTCAGTGTTTCCGTACAAGGAAAAGTCAGATAACTGGTCTATAAAATAAAGAAAAAAAACATTAGATGATTTCATTTGAATAGTAAACTATTTCACTAAAATATAGCTCTCTGATCAATTCATTTAGTTGAAACTGTTTTAGTTAGTCACAAAACTAGCACACAGAATATGATGTACCCACAAGAATAGTAATAACTCTAATGCCCATATTCGCTAACACTTGACGACACAAAAATTAATGCCTTAATGTTGGATATTCAACTCTCGACGTTGAGCCGAGCGTTGAAAATACAACAACGTGTATTTAGGCATTCATTTAGATGGCGACTATTGTATGGAAAGCAGCCAACACGGAGTAGTAACAATGGAGTGATACGTATAAATGAATGAACACAAGCACTGGGTATTGGCAGTAACCAATCAGAAACTAGGTGTATGACGCGACATTAACAACCGTCCAATGACAGACATTTGTTTCTCCACTCTTTATAAAATTCGTTGAGAAATACGATCAATCGATACTTACTACTCAGTGTTCTACAGGGTGACTTTTTATTCATTGATTAATCTCTCAGGGAATATGAACATCTATTATATTATTATGGGAGGAGCTCGTGGCTACAGTAATAAAAGCCGCACTGGTCGATTCATCAGGTTAAGCTACGCTTGCCGGGGTTGGTCCATGGATGGGTGACCATCTTTACATACCGAGACTCCTCCGTGCCTGGGAAAGCACGTTAAGCCGTTGGTCCCGGCTGTCAATCGTGGATCTTTGACAGTCTTTACGGGTCGTCAGAAGCCCGAAAGTCTGACCAGAACCAGTCTTACCAAACGGTATTGTATTACCCAGTAACTGGGTTGTGGAGGTCAGATAGGCAGTCGCTCCATGTAAACTACTGGTATTCAGCTACATCCGGTTAGACTGGAAGCCGACCCCAAGAGAGTTGGGAAAAGGCTAGGCAGATTAATTATATTATTATGGGAATAATTTTTAAATGCCCAAAACAGCCCTACATTTTGTGAATTTACGCGAAAATAAATGTACGGAACAGCAAATTGCTTTAACACGCTTTTATAAGCTTTGCCTGTTACCATGTAAAAAAATCATAGAAGATAAATTTGACCATCTTTCCGGTTTCCGATTGAGCTGAAATTTTGTACGCATGTTTAGTTTAGATGACAATGCATGATTAGCTAAGTGACGTTATTCTAAATCCAATATGGCGGACTAGTAATGTTTAAAGTAATTTTTTATGTTAAATTAAAAATAAAGCGTTTTTTTTAGTTTTTTTTAAACAATAGGTAATATTATTTGTTTTCATAATTTAGAGTAGATCCCGTAATGAAAGTTATTTAAACTCATAAGGGCTTTCATCAAATGTTCTAAAAGTCACCCTGTAAAATATGATGTCACTTACTTACTTAGCTATAAAGTGGTCGATAAATTTAATATAGCAGCATATCGTATTGTACTCTTTATATTGGATCCATTGGTTAACCCCAAAGGATAAAGGCGATTTATATGTAAATGGCACTGAACTTTAAGGTCCATTATTCTATACACTAAAGTATTTATTTGTTCATTAATAACCCCTTGTAAAGATGAGATAGAGAAATCAGAATAGGAGCCTAGTAATATACAACCAAATTTAAGATAAATCGTATTTCGACCACGTTTTAAGTTGCCATCGGGAATCTTCGTGAACCGAACATTGCCGAAGTAAGCATCGGCTAATAAACGAATGTCTTGGTAGGCGGCGATTGGAAATCGACTTTACGATTAAGTTCTTAGATTAGTTATTGCTTGACAATTAGAGCTCGAATAAGTTTCCGAATGACACCTTGAACATAGCTAGGTAAACATGTTATTGGACATGATGAAATTGAGAGCAAATTACATACAAATGAGTTACAGAGGAGATTTGGTGAAATACAAAGAACTAATAGCTATGTGAACCAACAATGTTAATATCTACCAATATAAAGATTTCTATGTGAAAATATTGCTTTACAGTAAGGTTATTGAGACCCTGTGATGTATGAGGAAATGACGGGTTACGTGGAATAGTGTAGTTGACTATTTTCTATTTCTTTCAAAAAGGCATAATAAAATAAAAAGTTTTATATCAATTCACAAACCAGTCAGTTAGTACATTATTTTCAAACAAGTACAGTAGTCTCACTGATCCAGCACTTCAGTACTTCGTCGCATCTATTAGTCCGGCTTCCACTGCCTGGGCCTAACTCACTGCTACCCACATCGCCCCTTATTAAATTAGGACTTTCTAAAATGTTTTATTTTAACTATCTTGATTTTTTCTATACAACCCAGTAATCCAAACATTTCAATATTCATCTCCTGGTTTTTAATACGGCTGGATTAGTAAGATTACTGTATAATAATATGCTAAATAGTCAACTATTCTACTGTAGTCATGATGATATATCGGGTGTAAAAAGACAGTTTCCGAAGACGAAAGCCACATATTCTACCCATTATTTGGATCATTTTTTTCCACTCGACCATACCTGGGAATCCACTGATTCTGGAGATATTGAAGGACAAAGTAGCAATTTTTATTTTTTACTTTTTAACGAAAATGAATTCCAAGTGTTATTACTAAACTTTTTTCGAAACAAACATAACCTGAATTTTTAATTTTTTTTATTCGAAATTTCGAAATGATGCATTTGCAGTTACAAAAACGCAATGAATATCAAACGTATCCGACAAGTACCTACGTGGCTTAGAGTGAAGGGGCGGGGTTTAACTCCACTTGCCTGGGTTCGCGTTACATTGCGTGCAACAAAAAATAGTAATTTTTTTTTTCATACCTACTCGTAAAAATAAAAATTATTTCCTAGCAATAATTTTTGCGCAAGGCTGCTTTCTTAGACGTACAGTATGTGTAGTTAACGGCTATGTGATGTGTCTTTTTACACCCTGTATATTATTGTTAGTAACAACTATGGCAACTGGTGAAGATCGTGAACACCGGTAGCTTTCAATCTGACGGTCACCAACTTGAAGGTCAATACGGAATCATTTGTTTTACCCGACTTTTGTTATATTTTCGATTCTAAAAGAAGATGTAAAATACCAAATAGAATGTTTGACAATAGTTTCATAAGAGAAGAGTTCCTCACAACCTTTTAAAAACACATGTAAAAAGGAATAAAAGAACAGTGAAAACTATTCGCTACACGGATAGACATCCTTCAAAGTAACGTCATGACAAGACAAAGACTGCACGACAAGGACGGAGATATTTTTTATGGATGAAATATAATGATAATTTATATATATATATGTAATAATATATATATAAACTATTTTATTAAAAGCGTGCGGGAGAGGTAGTGAAATCTAGCATGACCTAGGATCTAGGTTCAAGACCACTCCCGCTAGAGTAATTTCTCGAGGTAGCCAAAATCTAATTCTACTGGTGATTTTTTTCTTCACCATAACCAATCGTTACGGGCGGGCGTTTTTGGGGCACTGTCTTTATGTAGAACTTTGACGTTCTAAAAGTGCTGGCTCTCAGGCTAGTTTGAATAAACTTTTGATTTAGATTTTTTTGATAATCAACCAAACGATTACGGACCTCAGAAAACACGCTCCCATCTCTACCTCCTCACGTGGTACCCCTGTCGTGGCAACACAGCTGTGAATTACCGGCTGTCAGTGAGTTGACAGTTCAAGTATCAAGTCAAGTTGTGGTGAGCGTCAGATTACAAGCTACCATCTCTATCCCCTCAAGCCTCAACAAGTAGCACAAGCAGTAGGTTGACGGCCATCACCGACACGTGCGTGAACGCGGTCACAGCGGAGTTGTCGTGGTAACGCAGCTGCGACTTACCGGCTGTCAGCGAGCGCGGGTGGCGGTGAACTGTCATGTTGACAGTTAGCGGTGACGTTTGGTTCGCTGGGACGGTTAGTGATGTGTAAGGCGGGATTGAGTAGCTGGAAAGAGATAAGAATAGTTTTAGTACAGTACGGGTAAAACTTAATGGCTGCTCGGAACAGGTGATGAGTCGTGCGCAGCAGCAAATTTGCAGACTACCCCGCTTTTTACCCGACTGCGCCACGCAAGAGAGGGTAATGTGTTTATCAGTCTGTTTGTTCCTTTGTGGCACTATAGAGACCAAAAGCGTGGGTCCATTTTCATAATTCTTACATCAATTGATTCGTCTTAACCTTGCGAGTTCGTCGAGTCGATGGCGACAACCAGACGCCATATAGTGAAAAAGAAAAAAAAATGAAAGTCGACGAACCATATTAAGTGGGGTCTCAAAATAAAGGGTTCGAGGAGGCGATTCCAAAAATATAACTCACCAATATGTAGAAAAAAAAATATATTTTCAAAAAACCCGACTGCAAAAAAAAACTAAAATGTTCCAAACTAGTCACTTTTCAAGCAGTCTGATGCAGTTGGTGGCTGTTGTTTTTGTTCAATTATTCATTTTTTACAGTCGGGTTTTTTGAAAATATTTAATTTTTATTTTTGGTTCTTTCACCCAGAGGTTGTCTGGTAGATGTCGCTGTTAGCGATAAGACCGCCATTGTACCCATAGATTTAAGTGAATGTATAAGAGTTGTGTAACTGTTTTGGAGTACAATAAAGTGTACTTTATCCATCTATTTTTGTGACAGCAGTGGTGAGGGATGTAGCACTTAACAGCCGCCGTAAAGTTTGACGCTTACTGTAACGTGGCAGAGAGCAGAGGGGTAATTCCCGGATTTTATCAAGAAAATGGTCGCACTCTTATTTCAGTCTCAATCTGTCACAAACTCCTCGAAATTAGAGGTAATTTCCCTACATTTTGACATCGATTGTCGCTGAGATGAGATGGGACTAGAAATTGAACTTTCTTAAATTACAGGAATAGGGATGAATCCTGGGTACAGAAATAATAATTAAGATAAGATCCCTAATCCGTAAGCTAGATAATAAAAAATTGGACACGTATTTTTTCCCAAACCACAAAAAAATTACAAAGATAAAACGCATCAGGTGTTCACGTTTTGTCTAGAACTGACGTAACAAATTTCAAATGTTACGTCACTTCTAGGCAAAAAGTGGTACATTTTCGTCGTAGATGTGAAGCGCGAAATTTTAACGCACTTTTAGTGTCCTCATTTTTTATTTACGTGACAAAAGAAAAAATACGAGTCCAATATCGCTATTTAAAGTATACTGCACATCTCTTTAATCGAGCGCCCTATGGATCAGCTGTACCAAACGTGCCGTCGGTGCGCTGCGTGTCCAATATAACAACGCCTTCAGGGCGCTGATGCGGCTGCCACGTTACTGCAGTGCGTCAGAGATGTTCGGGTGATAGCTGACAGGCTTGATGAGAGCCCCATAATAGGACATCTCATCAAAACAACACTATCTGTCGTAGAGTATAAGAACTAACATAGATCATAAACCACATTGCTACTAACATCCTAGTATAGTACTAACATAGGTTATAAGATATATTGTTATAACATCCTTTAAACATTTTTTTTTGTATTTTTCAGTGTGGACTTTGTTGTCTGAAAAATAAATAAATAATAATAATAATTATTATTAATATTTTTGGTAATCTAACTGACCAAATATACTTTTTAGTCATCTACCCTATTGGTCTTCTGAGGTCTTTATTTTTGTTCGTATACAGTATGCAGTACGAGTGAGTGAGTGCATACTGCGATAGCTAATCTGCATGCAGAAAGTGGCGATAAAAGTGGTATTTGTTGTGATTTCTCGGGTTAAGAGGTTACCAGGGTGCGTTACCGGAGATTAGACAATTAATCATCACTTGTGCAAACTACATAGCTATTCTTTGTGTATTCGATAAGGTCACCGAGGCATCTTGGAGAGGTATAGAACTTTAAATTCACATATTTGTAGGTAAATGTTTTATTTGAGGGATAAATAAGTTTATGGCATTTATGTTTAAATATTATTTCGGGCAATGGCCATTCTAACTTTTTCGTGCGTTTTTCGTTTTTCGGCCTCCTCGTTCGTGCGATTTGACGCCATTAGATTATCTTCTTTGAGGATATGTAAAGTCGCAAGTCTACGACAGTAAACCAGAAACCATTGAGCACTTGGACGCCAACATTCGATGGGTTACTGCCAAAATTTAGCCTGATTTACTGCGAAGAGTGTGTGAAAATTGTACCTCCAGATTATGCCATGTATCCGCTAGTCGCGGTGGCCATTTATCCGAAATCTTATTTAAACATCAATTTCATTGATATCATTTCATTCATTTCATTGGTTTCATTGTTTTCATTTTCCTGCGTTTTATTTCAATTGAAAGTTCTATACCTCAAAAAAAAACACCCGTTAGATGACTTCCCCCGCTCTGGGTGGAGCGAAGGGCGTGTCAGACGCTTACTGACTAAAACCCAAACGTGTTCCTTTAGTTGCCCTTTGCGTTCTAGGGACGAGTTGGCTCTTTCGAACACTCGCGCGACCCAAAATGAACACTTGAAAGGTCGACATAACTTGTTTTATTTTTTTAATTAGTTCTGACACATCTTGTATTCTCTTTGTTAATCATTTGGGAATATTTAACTTACCCGGAAGCTACAGCAGTGATGTTGTACCGCCCTGGCAATATGCGCCAGAATGGGCCGAGGTCTATATTGTTAGCCAGCCAGTTCATGAAATGTTTCTATTAGACGCATCGGCTAAATATTGAGGCCACTAATTGATCGGCGCCGTTTATTAATCAGGTTAGGCTGTTAACTGAATGGCGAAATAAGCTAGTTGGCTGCTATATATTCATTAAACTTACCCGGAAGCTACAGCGGTGATGTTGTACTGTCCCGGCAGCAGCATGCGCCAGAAGTAGCCGTTCTCTGTTGTGCGCACCACGTGCTCGTTGCCCTCCACTTTGATTTGAGCATTCTGAAAATAAAATGAGATTTGAACAACTATGCCCCCACTATTTGGGGGAAGCTTTGTCCAGCAGCAAGCCCGCCACACTATTCCCAAACCACTGTAATTTCTGTAATCTATAATCAATCAGAATACAGTGGCGGCCACCAGAAAAAAACGCCGAGGCAATGAAGCTCGACGAGTTCTAGAGAAACTATTAAACTGTCTTGGGTCCCGCAACGAAATTAATCAGAAAATACAGCGGAGGAGTAAGAAAAACATAAGTTCCACTTCCCTTATAGTCCACCTAATCAAGCGGGAGACAGAACAAAGCTAGGCCATTAGGCAAAAAGGGGGTATTTACAACTGGGGTAAGCCCAGTTGCCAAGCACCACTGGTTAAAACACTAATATTAAAGGGTCCTAAAATTGTGAGCTGTTACATTACATTCCAATAATAGGTATGGCAATGGCGGTTCGGGAATAAAGTAGCGGGCTTTTCCTAAAAAAATAAATAAAATAGGTATGGCAAAAACGCTTGAACGCACGGAAATTCATCCTAGTTTCCACAAGGTCCGTGTAATAGACAACTCCAGACGTAGGCTGAATACTATCCAACATAATATTGCGTTCAGTTTGGCAAAGAGTACACTCCCATAGGATATGATGTGCAGATTGCTCGTATTCCCTTTGCTCACCTCTGGCCACCTTGCAAAGGTGAGCAAGGCTGGGAAGGATGATCAAGGGTGGGAAGATAATCAAGGGTGGAAGGGTTACATAGGTTGGGAAGAGTGACATAGGATGGATGGGTGGCCAAAGGTGAGCGAAGATGATCCCACCCCACCTTCACCTCACCTTTGTCCACCTTTGCTCACTTTGACATTTGCCCACCTATGGCTGAGAAAAGGTGGTCATAGGTGGAAAATTGTCAATCCTTCCCACCCTATCTCATCCTTTCCACCCTATGTCACTCTTCCCACCCTATGTCACTCTTCCCACCCTGTCACACTTCCCACCCTACGTCACTCTTCCCACCCTGTCACGCTTCCCACCCTATGTCAGGCTGCCCACCCTATGTCAGGCTGCCCACCCTATGTCACGCCTCCCACCCTATGTCACGCTTCCCACTCTATGTCACGCTTCCCACTCTATGTCACGCTTCCCACCCTATGTCACTCTTCCCACCCTATGTCACTCTTCCCACCCTATGTCACTCTTCCCACCCTATGTCACTCTTCCCACCCTATGTCACTCTTCCCACCCTATGTCACTCTTCCCACCCTATGTCACTCTTCCCACTCTATGTCACTCTTCCCACCCTATGTCACTCTTCCCACCCTATGTCACTCTTCCCACCCTATGTCACTCTTCCCACCCTATGTCACTCTTCCCACCCTATGCCACTCTTCCCACCCTATGTCACTCTTCCCACCCTATGTCACTCTTCCCACCCTATGTCACTCTTCCCACCCTATGTCACTCTTCCCACCCTATGTCACTCTTCCCACCCTATGTCACTCTTCCCACCCTATGTCACTCTTCCCACCCTATGTCACTCTTCCCACCCTATGTCGCTCTTCCCACCCTATGTCGCTCTTCCCACCTATGTCGCTCTTCCCACCTATGTCGCTCTTGTCGCTCTACATGACACTTTTCCCACCCTGTCACTATTCCCACCCTATGTAACCCTTCCCACTCTTGATCATCCTTCCCACCCTTGATCATCCTTCCCACCCTTGATCATCCTTCCCACCCTTGATCATCCTTCCCACCCTTGTGCTTATCCTTCCCACCTGTGCTTATCCTTCCCACCTGTGCTTATCCTTCCCACCTGTGCTTATCCTTCCCAGCCTTGCTCACCTTTGCAAGGTGGCCAGAGGTGAGCAAAGGTGAGATTCGCAATCAGGTGTACAACATTGACATAAAGGCGAGGGATCAAGCTTGAAGGAGGAACCAGCAGGAGCTTGAACCAAAACTCAAATACTTGTAGTTACCTTGAGTCCAGCAGCAGTTTGAACCAAAACTCAAATACTTGTAGTTACCTTGACAGCAGACCTTGAGTCCAGCAGCAGTTTGAACCAAAACTCAAATACTTGTAATTACCTTGACAGCAGACCTTGAGTCCAGCAGCAGTTTGAACCAAAACTCAAATACTTGTAATTACCTTGACAGCAAACCTTGAGTCCAGCAGCAGTTTGAACCAAAACTCAAATAATTGTAGTTACCTTGACAGGTTCCCCAGCCTCATCCATAACGACTCCAGTGACGCCTATATGCGCCTGTTCAATGAAGGAGATGAGGGCATCTTTGTTCAGGTGCCAGTACTTCGGCATCTCTTCCGCGGGAGGATACTTGCAGCAGGACAGCTCGAAGGTGACCTCGAAACAGTTTGAGTGGACGTAGTTGAAGTCTTGCATGCCACCTGGAATACAACCAAGACTGTAAATTGAAACTTAAACGATGCAATACTGCCGACAACCCTCGCTTATTTTGATAATACATATTTAACTTTGTTGTAATGATAGAATGCGAAACACTAACACTGCGATATCTACAGTGCCAGTAAACTTTTAAACGCATCTCAACTCGCTCACAAGGTCACTTGTGATTGCTAAACACCGGCCGAGGTACCTACCTCCATTTTCTCTGATCAAGTTTGGGTATGTAAACCTTTACATATCCAAACTTGATCAGAGAAAATTGGAGGTAATTAAATCATAATATTTAGGGAGTGCCTCCGCAGCCAGCGCCGGGACCAAAATAACGCCATTTGAAAGCAGCAGTACTTTTTTCTTTTTTTTTTCATTGTTTTTTTTTTAGTATTTAGTATTTCTATACGTACTTGTGATTGCAAGTTCAAACCCAGCTTGCAAGTGTGTACTCTTTGGATATTTTGGGACTTCTTTTTGAACATATTTATGCAAAGAACAGTATTTTTATTGGTTGTAGCTTTTTGGAACATTTTATCTGCATATAACATTTTTTTTGCAAACCCCATTATCCGCTTTTTTTTTCAAAGTCAGCGCCGGCTACAATTCCGGTTCACGGCACTGTGTGGAGGCACTCCCTAATATTTAAGTAGTTATCGCACTGATTCTAGTCCATGCTTATTTCCTAAAGGAAAACGAAACTTGTACAGAATATCAGTGTGCTCCATTAGTGAGTCCTCCATCAAAGTTCTCTGAAGGACAGGTATCACCCGTATCCGTTATAACGCGTAAACATTGGCCAAAACTCTGCAGACAAAATAATTATAGTAAAGTATTCTAAAACTATCTACCTTGTACAGAATACCAGTGCGCTCCATTGGTAAGTCCTCCATCAAATCTCTCAGGTGGACATGTGTCCCCCGCCCGCATTTCTTCGTTACGAGACGCGTAGACATTGGCTAAGTGTTTGAACAGCGCGTCATCCGGGGAACGACTCTCTTCGCAACATTCCTTGCCGGTACTGAAAGGATTTAGAATTATTTAAAAAAATCGGTTCTGGAACTGGAAATCTCGCAATTACTAGGTATCATGATCATTTGTCTTTAGGGTTACTGCTCGGGTAGGCCATTTTACGCCACTTAGTTCCTTTGTCGACCACCTTCTCAACATATTTTTCATTGTCTCAATCATTTTTAGCCCCACCTATTCAATTTATAATAATAGGCTAGCCGTCGGGCAACTTACAACAAAAATCGAATAAACCGCAAAATATTGTGGTTATGTAATTGAATTTTTTTTTCTCCGTAAGTGAGTTGAAAAACGTCGTTTGATATGGATATTTGGCCAATTGGATCAAAATGTATTATTTTATACTTCGGACCTTTACTTTTAAAAAGGACGATCAAATTCGTAAACACGAGTTGCACTCCATATTAGGCTATGTTTTCGATACACAATAACACACAAACCTAGAATCATCATACGGATAGCTAGCAACCACAGCGCCTCCATGCAGGTTGCCGGACAGCACAAACTGCTTGCTGGTGACCCATCGCATGAGCGCCACGGTCTCCGGCTGCCGTCCTCCGTACAAGTACTCGTCGTCATTCGACCTGTGCTTGTCGAACTGGTCAGGGAAGTCCCTGTTTAGGTCCACGCCTTTAGCGTTGTTTCTTCCCCGGTATTCTTTTAGGGACTCGCAGTTGTCCTCCTGAAAAGATTTAAATGGTTTAACTTAGTAACATGTTTAAATGAATCCACAAACGAATTGTTACGGTTCAGTTTCAGTTGCGTTTTAACATGGCATTCATATAGAACATTCATTCAAAATCTTATGTATTTCAAAACGGAACTGAATAGGGGAGACCGGGTACTAAAGTAACGGCGGGTTGAAAGAAACAAATGCTCTGTAGGTATATTGAATAGCCGAAACGCTGCTCCGCTAGCGTTAGGAGATAGCCCATGACGCTACGCCCCCTTGTAATCGGTCGGCGCGTGCGCAAACTGTACTAACCAAAAGTAACTTTTTGCCATTTCTTTATTTAGTGTTTACGTAATATTAAGATGATGATATTGATGTGACTATTTGCGTAGTAATTCTTGACTAGATTGATTATACAGAGCTTTTATCCTACTTCCTACTAATATTATAAATGTGAAAGTTTGTGAGTGTGTATGTTTGTTACTTCTTCACGGTCAAACGGCTGAACCGATTTGAATGAAATTTGGTATGTAGATAGCTTATTGCCTAGATTAACATATAGGCTACCTTTTATTCGAGTCTAGGCGGGTAAAACCGCGGGGCGCAGCTAGTTGATTTATATGTAGCATATTCCATTTTTAGGTAGGCACTCATGTATAGACAAAATCATGGTTGGGTACAAAAGTAACAGCACTAAGTGGGTAACTAGCAACATTAGGTAAAACGAGCAGTTTATTTAATGTATCGAATGTAAAAATTGGACTCATGCTGAATGTGTCCATGAATGATGATGATGAGGCACGATACGTGAGCCAGAATTGCGAGTCTGAATAGAAAACTGACTAGAATTCAATTATAGTTTTGTGAAGAAGTTGTATTGTGAAGTTGTGTTTCAACGTTAAAAGAACAAATATTTGTTTACGGTTCCTAAAACATAGTTTTTCTTATAAAAATTGGTTGAATTGATATTGCATTTCATATTTATTACAAACACCCTGTCGTGTTACTTTCGCCGAAAGTTACAGTCGACTTTGGTCGAAAGTAACAGTCGACAACTATTTTTTAAGTCTCTGTAATTCATGTTATGAAGCAGAATAATTAATATGAAAAATTGGAGAGTACTCGTATTATCGAAATTTAGATTATGGCTACATTAATTCTATCAAAAATATGATAACTAGCCAGAAACCTGCGCGAAAGTAAAAAATGTTACTTTTGTACCCGGTACGTAGGGACATACGAAAAACCATCCTGAGTGCTGAATTAAGTTCTTACGTTATTGACCTGATATCTCTTTATTAGAGAAATTGCAATTACTCCTATTACCATGTACAAAACTAAATAAAAAATCGGACCTTCATAACTATAGACCTAAGACCTCACTCATCTGCCCAGGGGTTGAGGATAAATTCGAAACAGAGTTACCTCGCCCCTGGGCGCTCAGGGCAGGGAAGGAACAGGGGTGGGTTTTAGTCAGTAAGAGTCTGACACCCCCTCCCGCTCCACCCTAGAGCGGGAGATATCATTGGAGATTTCCCACCCCACAAAAAAAAATCTCACTCATACCTATATAAGATTGTGACAACAATACAACAAAAAAACTTTTTTAGAAAAAAATAGAACCGACTTCCAAAAAAAGTGCAAAATAATTTTAATTTCGGAAGTCGGTATTCCTGGTTTTGTGTCTTCGTTTTTTGACACCGACTTCCGAAATTATAGTTATTTTGCACTTTTTTTGGAAGTCGGTTCTATTTTTTTGTAAAAAAGTTTTTTATTTTTCACTTTTTAGTTGTGGTTCACCATTAAACTGTGTTACCAATTCATAGACATACGATAGCAGCAAACGCGGTTGATTTGCTGACAAATTTTGAAGAGTTCCGTTGTCTGTCTCCGAAACCCATCATCAAATTTATATGAAAATTAAATGGGACCATTTCGGAACAAACCCCTTTCGAACAAAAAAATAATTTTGCAAACCTGTCAATAAATGACGGAGTTATGACGGACATACATAAAAAAAAATACAAACATCCGAATTGATAACCTCCTTCTTTTTTGAAGTCGGTTAATAAATAAATGAAAATACTGCGGCAATACTCATAATATTATCATTACTTCATCATCATCATCAGCCTTTTAATGTCCCCACTGCTGGGGCACAGGCCTCGTGTCTGTGAGAGGGTGTGGGCCGTAATCCACCACGTGGACCCAATGCGGGTTGGTATACATATTATCATTGTTTGGATTATGAAAAATCTGGGAGTCTTTAAGTCAAAGTGGATATAACTTCTAGGCAAGTGTGCTCCATCTTCGACCACATAATCGCTTACCATCAGGCGAGATAGTGGTTGAACGCAAGCCTATCAAGGATAAAAAAAATGTTAACTCTATTTCACTATTTTCAATAAGTCTCGGATACTTTGTAAAATATCATTAATTGTATTTGAAACGATCTATTCCTATGGGTGTTATTACACCAAGCGATCGACCATCGATTGATTGTTTGTCGACCAGTATCCGTGTACTTAGGGCGCTATTAGTTAGCTGCCAATGACCTTTAGTGGTTAGCTTGCGTGTTCTGCGCTGAGCTCACGTAACGCGTCGTATGTCCACCCAGTAATAGGACTCGCCCATCAAGGAGCGCTGTCCGAAATTAGACGCATTATTAATTTATTACACATAAAACAACAGGTATTCAATTAAAACACAGACTAAATTATAAATAATTAAATGATCTTTAAAATGGTGAAGGTTTCATAAAAATACGCTTTATAGTTTTTGCAGCGATTCTCAATTTTTTATCCGCGTTAGGCATAACTTTACAAATTAATTACACTATGTTATAAAAATATAATTTCAAATGCTCTGAGATCAAATTACGACGGAAATTGTCTAGAGTAACATATATTTTTTTCAAATAAATAAGACTAGTCATTTAGACGTGATGTTCACCTAAAAACCATTAAAAGTCGTATAATTGCGCCTTAATAGCTTTGGCTGATCGACGGATCGACAAACAATCGATCGACGATTGATCGATTGGTGTAATAACACCCTAATTTATCAAGAGTTTACACTCTCACAAGTTTTATTACAATCGTATGTGATTGCAATTAACTAGTGGCATAATAGACCCCACACATAGGCCTTGTCAAAGCATTGCCAAAACGGCCAGTCCTGCGTTTTCAGCTTCCAGTTCACACGGATTGTAGCGACCTTCACCAGGTCATCAGTAGGTCGGTCAGTGGCAAAGAGAATGAGGCTTTATAGTCATTGGTCAGTGGCAATCGAACACAAGCAGGCGTAGTGTGGGAAGCCCTCTCCCTACACCCCGCGCACAGCGTGTACATCTTAATGTTTTACCTACTCTCCTACTTATCGCAATAAACGTTTTGACTTTGACTTTACTTTCCACAGCAAGTACTCTTATTTTAATACTCTAGAACTAGATGTACATTTGAAATTAAACAGTTTATGGCTCTCACTCAACACCTTACTTTCACATTCGTATGTGAAATAAGTATCTTGAGAGCATAATAAGGCGGTCACGGAAAACGATGTTTACACAGTGCAAAGTCGCTAATGTAGGTATGTGAACAATATTAGAATTGGAGAACTATACAATTCTAATTTAAGCATGAGTCTGTGATGTTTTTAAATATTTTAAACCTGTTCTTGGTTTTAGAGAAGTTCACGGATAGGCTAGGCTACCTAAGAATCTAGGGCCCATTGACAACCGATTCGGGGACGTTCTTCGCCTCCCATCAATTAGGACCCAAGATGGCGGCCCATAGTGCTCCACGCGCAACTCGCGGCCCATAGTGCTCCACGCGCAACTCGCGGCCCATAGTGCTCCACGCGCAACTCGCGGCCCATAGTGCTCCACGCGCACCTCACTTAGTTGTAAAGGGCGAGTTAACACCTCACTCCATAACACGAGGCCCGCGGACGGCGGGCCGGCACTAATCCGGGGCAGCGGAAGTTCCAAACGCAATTGTACGAGGGAACACTAGGGTGGCTTTAATCAGTAAGAGTTTGATAAATGTAGAGGGTCCACCTGAGGGCGGAGGACACCTAGAAGGATTTTATCCCCGAAATAAAAAAGAGACTAGCTAAGAAATTTTAACTGACGGACTGAGTCCGCTTGCAGTCGGCGTGCATTTAGCATGTATTTCAGTGCGCAGTCGGTTGGCAGTTTTGATGTAGTTATGTCAACTGCTCAAAAATTTCATTTAAACTGTAATTTTGCAGCTGACGTGTAGTTCATAAGCAATGGCAGCCCGTCTGTTTTGAGCCTATGGACTGTTTTCGGATAATTTAGCCGGGATTTACTTCACAGACACACACAGAGTTCACCTGCCCCGGTGTTAACCCCCCGGCTAATTGAGATAACATGTTCTAAGAGATTTCATTCAGAGAACAGGCAGAAGCGCTTGTCTCCTGCTTGATAAGGAGAGACACGGAAGGTCATGTTTTTCCTTACTCCTCCGCTGTTCGTTTCTGATTGATTTCATTGCGAGACCCAACACAGTTTAATCGTTTCTCCGGGACTCGTCGAGCTTCATTGCCTCGGCGTTTTCGGGTGGTCGCCACTGTTGTTTCTGACTTTCAGAAGTTGTTGGGAATAGTGTGGCGTGATTTTCTCAAATAAAAACAAATTGCACTAAAATCAGGAATCAATCCGTCTACCAAAGCTACTACGACAATTTTCTCTTTAACCGTTCATTGTAACGGGAACCGATACCCATGTTTAGCAGTGGTCGATACTTAACACCACACCGTGTCGTATATGAATACATATCGCAAGTATCAATACTGAATGCACCATAAATGATGCGTTCGCCGTGCGTTACTGTGAACTTGATAAAGACGATTAATTGAACTTTTACTCAATTAATTCACACATAACAATCAATTGTAGACATTATTTCATGATATGTTTAAGATCCGTTTTAGATACGTCATTAATTAACACAATTAAAGAAAAACTATAACTATAACTCAAAGAAACGATGGTTGGACTGTGTGAAAGAGGATATGGGTAAAAAAGGGGTGACTACAGAGATGACGACTAATAGAGGAGTATGGAAGAAAAAGACATGTTGCGCCGACCCCAAATAAATTGGGATAAGGGCAGGAGAATGATGATTAATTAACACAATTTCACAGTCAATTGTAGACCTTATTTTCTGACATGTCTAAGGTCCGTTTTAGATTTTGATAATGTATCATTAAAGTAGGTGGAAAGTTTTAGTGTTTATGTTGTAGTATTGTATTATCTGAAGAGAAGTTCATGACCTATTGGATGTGCAGTTTGTGCAGTTGCAATAATGGTTTCCTCGCTCCAGTCAACAAGGTGATAAGATACTCTTCTATCATAATTATCTTAGGTAGGGTTTGAAGAGAAACAAATAAAAGATTAAGGCCTGTTCTAGTGTTCGTAACTTCGTATATATTTCGCAGCCAAAGCTTAATTCCCCATTCAGTTAACAGCCTAGACTTTTTTACTATAGCCGGCGCCATTCAACTAGCCGAGCTGCTGAGATGGTAACCCTTTCGGCATGGGCACGCTCAGCACAATTTTATTGTATCTTTGTGTACCTACTATTATTTTCTTTACCTTTTGTTTGTTGCTGTTGTGTTGTGTCTCTGTCGAATAAATGTTTATTCTATTCTAACCCACCCAGGACAAACATTTGTCCTGGGTGGGTTCGATTCCCACCCAGGACAAATGTTTGTGCAATGAGCACGATCATTTGTTCTGTGTCTGGGTGTAATTTATCTATAATATTTATGTATTTAGAAATATATAAGTATGTTTATCAGTTGTCTAGTACCCATAACACAAGCTCTGCTTAGCTTGGGACTAGATGGCGTTGTGTGATAGTTGTGGAATATTATATTATATTATTATTCTATTCTATTTGAATTTATCCGCTACCCCTTGGCATGCATGCATCGGCGATGACGGGCTCCGTCTAATGTTGCAGACATCTCTTTGAGGCGTGCGTGGAACGCTACGCGCCGTCGACTCTCAGGCCTAGTGCTGATCAAATGGCGAGCTACGCATTACTCGCCGTCCGCAGGCCCACGTCTACGGTGGCCGGAGATGTCTCGCGACCCCGGCACTGGCTGGGGGCGTGAGGGCGACTCCGTTGAGTCTCCCTCACCCGTTCCGACTCCTCCTTCGCGAACATTACTGCTTCGCAGAAGGAAGAGACTTCTTCCCATTCCCTCTCGCCCCGTACCATGGCCTGGACCAGGGCCGGGCGCAAGAGGTGTGCCGGGGTTTTTTTTCGGCACATGTTTATTAGGTATATGGATGGTCTAAGCGTTAACGCAACCAGTTCAATAAATGTTGTATTAGACACATCGGCTGAATTTCACGCAGGCCGCTAGATGAACGGCGCCGCGCCGTTTAGTTATCAGACCAGGCTGTTAACTGAATGGCAATTTAAGCTAGCTGGCTACGACATAGCTGCATCGAAATTCGTTAGGAGTGAGCGGAGAAACACGACAGACGCGGAAAGCGATTTTGTGTTATACTTTAGAGAGATTCTGTGGTTTTCGTCAACTAACAACCAACAACTCAACTATAACTAACTGGCTACCTCTGAGCTTTACATGAACATACAATTTTAACAGGCAGCAGCTGCTGAAAGTGAAAGGTTAAGAGAGGTTGCGCACTACGTCCGATACTTATCCGTCAAAAAAAAAACATACATAATGTCGAACATAGAACCTCCTCATTTTTCGAAAGTCGGTTAAAAATACAGATCTATAGAAAACTCGGACCGAACTCAGATCGGTAGTGCGTAACCTACCATACAAATTGTTCTACGACCACGCCGGACCGTCTTTTCACGGATAAGTATCGGACGTAGTGCGCAACCGCTCTAAGGGGAAACGCCAGGGTAACCCGCGAAATTCATTTCTTACGTTTTTTGCAATTTGCAGATCTGTAATCATTAAAATCATCAATACAACTCTCTCAGTTAGAATTAATGTCAAATGTCATGATTTCATGAAATACTACATTTGACATCAATACAAACTGAAAGAGTTGTATTGATGATTTTAATGATTATAATTCTTATTAAATTTGAATTTCGCGGGCTACCCTGGCGACTAACTGTCCATTGGAGCGGAGAGAAGAGGAGCAGAGGAATATTAACCAATGAAGTGCATAAAATCTCCGCTTCGTAGAGAGCGTGGTTGGTGGCATAGTGGTGTTACTTGCTACCAGTGATCCCACGTTATCAGTTCAATCAGTACCGAACATGAATGTTCAATGAGGTAGTAACTGCTAACACAACACGGTAAAAAAAGAGAAAATAATCCGTTCAATGACGAATTGAAAAGAATGATGTCAAATTGGTTCCGGATAAATAATGGATTTTTGTTTTAATAAATGTACACGCTTTGTATTAGGTAACTGAAATCTTAAAGATTACCAACATCCACGTTTATATACACTATAGGTAATGCTTAACTATATATTTACACATATTATATGGCTAACATATGGATGTTGAGCCTGCATACAAGGGGGCTCAAAGTGATACTCATCACAGGGCCTGGCTGATAAGGCTGTTTAACCTGGCTGAAAATAGTCAGTCAGAAGGCGACGGATAAGAAAAAGTTTTGACGTGTCTTGCATACACTTATAACAGCCCTGAATATAACGTAACATAACATCACGCCTGCATGTCTCGTAGGGTTAGACAGAAGTGTATATTCGGACTCTGGGCTCCTACTAAGAAGTTCCAGATTGTAAAACCCTAAACTTTTTCCAATCCAGGATCCCTCAATAGAAGCGTGTGCGACCATTAGGCACTTGTCCCACCGCCGGCGATGAGCGAGTTGCGAGTAGAGCTTCAAAACAAAAACGAGTCGGCGAGCAGCGAGTGATAGTTCCGATAGTTTTGTCGCTGGGTTTTAAGCGAGTGTTCGAGTGCGACGGGCGATTACTCGCACCACTCGATCGGCTTGGTCTCTCGGCGTGAATTCTGGCCACCGAGCGAGCATCGCTGTGTGAGTGACGCTGAGCGAGTAAGCTTCGATAGCTCTTGTCGCTAAGCGACAAACTTGCGAGTCCTTGCCGGCGGTGTGAATAGTCAGCGATCAACTATTCATATATGCATCTCTTTTGTTTACACGGCATGTATACCTATTGTACGTTTCTTGAGCGTCAAAATAGCCGACAGTCGCTTACTCGCCGGCGGTGGGACAACTGCCTTATAGACCAACCTATGGTCTATCTATGGTGGCGTCATCATTTGAGCCGAGATGTCTACTGCTGGACATAGGCTTACCCCAACTGTTACCGCATCAACAGCACCTGTACCATGACGTCTTAAAATCATCATCTTTTCGGTGAGAGAAAGGGATAGTGCTATTCGTCCTGTATAACGACGTCTCTCTCTCTCACCGAAAAGATGATGGTTTTAAGAGGTCATAGTAGGGCTGCTGGTCCCGTCCGTGTCGCATTCAGCGGATTCCTGTGTCTTTGGTCTACAAATATCTAATTACCAACTGCTAATGACCATACATGCTCTGTTAGGTACTGTAGCATGTCGATCATAAGATAAACAATTAAAATTTATTTTAAACAAAAGGTTACATAGAATAACAAACACATCTGTTCCATGCATCGACCATGCTTGTTTGATGTGTGTGTTTGTCATGTTAATTATACCTAGGTATTTGCATATCTGATTTTATGGCTTTGAATTTATTTCAGTTTTTGTTTAGCTTATTAGAAACTAGCCTTAAGGAGCAGTTATAAGACTTCTAATGGTTTTTAATTGAACATCACGTCTAAACGACTAGTCTTATTTCCTAGAAAAAAAAAAAAATGTTACTTTATATCATTTCTGTCGTAATTTGATCTGAGAATATTTGAAATAATATTTTTATAACATAGTGTAATTAATTTGTAAAGTTATGTCTAACGCGGATAAAAAATTGAGAATCACGCAAAAACTATAAAGCGTATTTTTATGAAACCTTCACTATTTTAAAGATCATTTAATTATTTATAATTTAGTCTAAGTATTTCAGTTTAATACCTGTTGTTTTATGTGTAATAAATTAATCAAGCAACACGCAAGCTAACCACTCATGGCTATTGGCAGTTTATAGCGGCTTAAGGCGCTTTCAGAAGCGAAGTTGCACAAAATATGCTATATAGTCTGTGGTTCTATGTGATGCGCACGTCTGTTATGTACTTTATTTTGTTATACTAGAAACATGAGCATTGTATCTTCCTTATATTTTGTAAAGGCGTATAAATGTGTTGACATAGTGCAAAAGTTATGTTGAGTGCCAAGATTGTGTGTTCTGTGCAGAGACGCGACGCGTCGTATTTCCACCCAGTAATAGGACTCTCCCATCAAGGAACGCTGTCCGAAATTAGACGCATTATTAATTTATTATAGATAAAATATAAAAAATTGAATGATCTTTAAAATGGTGAAGGTTTCATAAAAATACGCTTTATATTTATTGCGTGACTCTGTTGTGATGTTTTTTTTTAACAAGCTTTTTATTAACTTGCAATGTTTGTAGGTATGTACTAAGTATCGGGTCAAATCTTGCAAGCTGAATTAGACTTCCTCTTATCTTACGAAGTTGAATTTTTACGTGGTGGTTCAGTTTCGATGACAATGCATTTTTATGGTAAGCATGACCTGAATCGACATCCAGGATTAGCTCCAGATAATGGAACTCTTCAATGCTCGACAGCACGGACACGAATTTGTACACATTAACCTAATTGTGATAGTCTGTATAAAAACTTGTTTAAAAAATGTATTTTTAAACAAGTTTTAAACTATTAACTTATTTTGGCTTTTTTTGCTCGATCTGAATAATGGCAACAAGTAGACGCATTTAATCTGGTACGATGTACGGGACCCTTCATGCGTGAGTCCGTCTCGCACTTAGCCGCTTTTTAATTTTTTAACCGACGAAAAAAAAGGAGGAGGTTCTCAATTCGACCGTATATATATTTTTTTTCTTTTTTTTTTGTGTATGTTCAGCCCTCACTCCGTCATTTATGAACCGATCTTAATTTTTTTGTTAGATAGGGTATACTTCAAGGGTGGTCCCATGTTAAGGAAATCAGGATCTGATAATGGAGTCCTGATAAATTTGAGAGAAAACCTCGAAAATTGTGGGCACGTTTAGCGTTTCTGTACGTATGTTCGGCCCTCACTCCGTTGTTTATGAACCGATTTTGATGATTCTTTTTTTCTTAGATAGAGTATACCTTAAGGGTTGTCCCATGTCAAGGACATCAAGATCTGATTATGGAATCCTGATAACATTGAGAGAAAACCTCGAAAATTGGGCACACATATTGTTTCTGTTTACTTTTCATAATTTAATCAGGTATTTGCATTTAGGAATCATCACATCATGAAACTGAGCTGATGATGGAAACCATGCCTTTCCTAAACAATAAAAGTTAGATATAAAAAACTGGTTTTAGTGACGGATACCACTTAATATGCTTTGAGAAAAGACGTCTTTAGAATACTGGAGGTAACCTCAACTGGTCAATATCCTGGGAACCTCAGTGCCAAGAGGAATGATAAAGGATTAGAAATTAGCCTCAGAGTATTAAAAGATGATGTGAGTCACAAAAAATCATAAAATAAAAAACTTTTTAACAAAAAATTCACCCGACGAAAAAGAACTAAAAAGCAAAAAATAAATAAACCTTTTAAGTCTTGAGTATTGAGCTTATTTACCTACATAAAATATCAAATTTTATGTAAACTAATTTTGAGTCGGCGCCATAATAAAATGATTAATTACCTACATCTAGCCTTCTTCATTTCTACGTACATATAAAATTTAGATATTTAATAATCAGATTGTACGAGTAGTTTGGCGCCGAGCCAAAATTAGTTTACATAAAATTTGATATTTTATGTAGGTAAATAAGCTCAATACTCAAGACTTAAAAGGTTTATTTATTTTTTGCTTTTTAGTTCTTTTTCGTCGGTTGAATTTTTTGTTAAAAAGTTTTTTATTTAAACTAGACTTCTGTCTCACTGCTGGGCAAAGGTTTCCCCAATGTCCTTCCAGGAACTCTTCTCCCGTGCTTCCTCAAACCAGCTCACACGGTACGCGTCCGGGTCGTCTCACCACCTCTTTCCTGGCCGTTCATCTTCAGGCACCTATTGAGTGGAGACTTTCGCCCATTTTCTTATTAGTTCACAAGTTTATATTTTCGTTTGATAAATGTTTATCCACCAACCTGCTATGGGTCTGTGTGGTGGTCTAAGGCCCACTCCCTTTATCAGGAAGACCTGTTTCCCGGCAGTGGGAAAAATATATTAGGCTGATTATGGATTATATGCAAGGCTTCATTAAGGAATTACAAACCTACAGGACTTTACAAGCATCTTTTAAATTATCTGCTCAGTACTGCATTACAAACTAGTCTTAGGAGTAAAGTAAATAATAGTAGATAATAATAATAAAACAACTTGAACTCAATTCCAACTGAAGATAAACTCTGCCAAGGGTAAACAGAAACATGCAAATAATTGAGTTCTTTATTGAACAAAAGCAATACCTACCTCACACTTTAATGTAAATCTAAACTAACCTAATTATTATCACATACTCAACACGACACGTATTTTTTGTTTTGTAATGTAAACAAAAAATAAGGATGCTACAGTGCATTGAATTTTCGCGTATAAAGGATTTGTCACACTGGATGCGTTCTGCGGCCTGCGGTCAGGTCAAAGCGAACGCAGCCCGCATCATGACGTATGAACAACATTGTCGGTATCAATATATTTTGTATAGAATGCGATTTGCGTGCGAGCACAACCAAAGAACGCATGTTGGCCCGACGGGGCGGTGGGGAGGGAAGGACGCGTACGGACTTGGACCTCGGACGGGTTGGCTGCGGGCGGCGGGCAACGGCCAGTTTGTTGATGTTCGTCAGCGGAGTGCACACAAGTTCATAAAAAAAATGTCTAACGAACAAACAGAGGAGTTTATATATGGTAGATGTCGTACGACGTTATCCGTATTTGTACGACTTGGAAGATCCCCATTATCGCCCGGACCGCTGACCGGTTGCCCTGCCCGGATCGCTGACCGATTGCTTTTCCCTGACCGCAGACCGATTGTCCCGATCGACAACGTTGTTCGTGACGTGATGCGGGCTGCGTTCACTTTGACCTGACCGCAGGCCGCAGAACACATCCAGTGTGACAAATCCTTAAACGTCAGACCTAGGTACGTCAAAAATGTACTTTTTATCTGAAAGTGACGACCTAGAAGTGAGTCTAGCCCCCCTAGCCATATTACTTTTCTATTATCGTTTACGCTAACGCTTAGTACAAAATGTATGGCGATGACATTCCCTTCGATAAGTCACGTGACACTTCTCTACGCAGGTAATGTCATCGGTATACATTTTGTACTAAACGTTAGCGTAAACGATAATAGAAAAGTAATATGGCTAGGGGGGCAGGGCTACCAGTAGATATTTTTAAATTATTCGGCAATGTTTCTGAAATTATACAAAATTGAATGTCAGGATACAAACAGTGCTTAAAATTTTTTAAACATACACAATAATGATTAATCACTTGAACTTATATGTATAAGTTATTTTATTTATTTATTATGGTACTCACAAGCTGAACAAGCATGGCACCTCAAAAATAATCACCATAGATTGTAGTACATAATAATATAAAATAGTTTTACTCCGAAATTTAAACAAAATCTTTGCGTTAAACTCAGATAATAGAATCTAAGCTTTATGTATCCGATTATACACGAGGGTCTAGGATACAAAGAGGATACAATCAGTAACCAAATTATACAGTTTTTGTATCCCATTATACAATCTGGCAGCAGGAAGTGACGTAACAAGACCCCACTCCCAGCATTTGATATCTTTTGTCTTTGTCAGTTTTTATTTAGCAAAAAATGTTTTCAATATTATTTGCTTATAACTTACCAACTAAATATGTAGAATTTTCGTACGTAGGAATCGAAATCTGCCCTATTATAAAAATTCTTTCATTGATAAAATAGCTTCAATATAGCCGAGTTTCATAGACAAATTATTATTTGCCTGGAAAAATGCATTGGGATAGGCATGCATGGGAGCAAAGTAGGAGGGGAAGCTAGTAAGTATTTTGTAGGTATGTTTTACAGTGTTCTTAATTTTTTATTTTGCATAAAAACTTTCAGAAAAACTGTCTTGTGATTGTAGGAAATGTTTAAGTTACGTAATAACCTTGAGTAGGTCACTTTATTTGTTGTTAATGTATCAACACCTTAATGAATGTAATACTTTCTTGTTACATAAGTGTAGAGTAAATTATAAAGTGAGGAAATGAGATCAGACAACTTTTTACTTTGTAGTCTGTTTTCTCTTAGCTCTACATAGTCTATAACCAAGTTGCTTTCCGTGTCTGTCTTTCTGTTTGTCCACCAACCACGCAATGGATCTTCAAGTGGATTTCCACTAATAGAACAAGTGATAAACAAGGATGGCTTATAATAATACTGTGTAATATACTTATTACAAAGAATTATTACAAATATAACTTTATCTAATTAATTAATTACACAAAAGGAAAATGTGTATGTTGCATACACATTTTCCTTTTGTGTAAAATTATTTAGAACTGTTTCATTAAATAACCATTGAGTGAAGTTATAATAAATTTAATTCATATATAATAATATACAGTAGAAATGAGATGCTGAATGATGGTGGCATAAGTTTCTTGTATTATTTTAATAAATACAATATGTAAATTATAGGATTGTTCAATGACATTCAAATCTGCCAGTATGTCAGAATTCCAGTTTTACTTATTAAAGTGATTCACAAAGTTTCCACAAACTTTATGATTCATTTATTCATTTAAATAGACCTAATAATTACATTTTTAAATATTTCTATAAAAATTAGCAGCCCACCGGTATCAGGAACTGGATTCAAGCAATTGGCTAAAAATGCAAGCCATGTCCATTAGTACCCCTTTATGAATCAAAGCTCTTGATCCAGCCACCTAACGGGAGCCCTTCCGAGGTAATGATTGAGCCTCGTGGATATTAAGCAATTGGCTGATAGGACTATATCGGTACAATGCTCGCTGAGTCCATATCCCACAGGTTGACAACCTAACAAGCCAAGTCAAGATACTTGATTTGCTTAATATTAACTCTTCACATGCCGATTGCAAACTAGGTGTCATCCATCCATCCATCATCCACTACACATTGTATCTACTAATTGGGCATGCAATGGGTTTAGCAAATTAATTTACTATTATCCAGAACTTAATATCTTATTCTGCCCCATGGAATAATATCAAGGATGTACACACAATTATAAGGATGTTAGGATATAATACTTTGCAGCGCCAGAGACAATGTGTGCTATGGTTTTTCCAGTCAGCTAGAATTTTAGGATATCTAAGAGCATCACTTGAGAAGAGCTGAACTGCTTTGGCTTATTATTGTTTTTAAATGTTTCTTAAAGTCCAAATAAGGATGTTAGGTGGAAATTATTGAAAAAGATCTCATAGAGTAGGACTGCAAGTGTTTTTTTCTATTGGATTGCTGTGTGAAATCAGAAATTTTGAGAGGACATGTGTTGTGTCTGTAACTAATTAATATAAACTATGTTACAAACCATCACAAAAAAATTAATAATGCCACTTTTGTTTTTAATTGAGTAAATATTGAAGAAATAAAACTATGGTACCTAAGTGACATTGGCCCGACACATTTTTCTATTATATTATATTAAAAAAACAGACAATAGTCGCACTGCCAAGTTATGTAAACAGACATTTATCAGCTATATAGACAAACCTGTTGAAATCAAATTATCTGTAGGAACAGATCAGATTCGCATAAGAATTAATAATGACCCAATGTGGATACATAATCAAAGTTAAAAATAATGTTCCTTACCTCACTGCTCTCATATCCATCAGGATTCAATGATGGCATCAAGTGTATATCAGTCGTATTCACCAGCTTCGTGACTCTGTCGTCTTTCCCATAGTTGGCCAACAAATATTGGGCCAAGTATATCATCAACTGGCGCCCAACAGACTCATCACCATGCATGTTGGCCACATACTTGACCGACGGCCGTTCATAGTGCGGCGTGTTAACATCCTCGCTTATTTGTAGCACCAACAGTTGCCGTCCTTGCACCGACTTGCCAATAGAGTACGACTTAATCAGATCCGGGTACGTCGACTCCAACTGACTGATTAACTTCACTAAATCATCGTATTTTGGATATTTAGGGGACACGAGGAAATGTTCGTCATTCTCCTCGATAGATCGGGGCACACAGCTATCAATAAATAGCGCAAATAACACAAATAAACACGTGTGGACAAGCAACATGTTTGCTCCCCTATACAGAGCTACTCATGTGCGCGAGGGTATTTACCGTTGACAGACGACGTAGGAACGTAAACACTACTTTATCGCCGTAAACATGGTAAGCGGAACAACGTTGAATGTAAATTAATTACAAAAATGATAAGAAGGGCAACAATAGGTATTTGTACGCTTTGACAGCTGACGCATTTCATTGTTCGGATGACGGACAAGCGGAGAAAAATAGTGTTGCCACACACATTGGTAATTTTACCATTGTATTGCACCTTTATTATAAAAGGCTCTTCCACTGTTAGTCAATGTCAAGTCAATCCAATCCTCCACACTTACCTTTCATAAAGATGTATGGTATGGTGGGATCACAATCAATTCAAGTGATCGTGTTTTTTTTTAGATTACAAACGAAAACTTTGGACTATCTATGTTAATGTATTACAGGTGTGTTTCAAAATTTGCTGGTTATGTGTTACATAGGTACCTACGCCTTAGAGTTACTAATTCAATATCTAATGAATTGTCCTTTAATCTTATAAAATTTCCGAAATTGCTAAATCTCAACCCAAAGAAACTTCTAGTTAGATTACCCTTGTTTAAGGTAATTTATTGTATGTTGGTATTATTTTCAGCTCTGTGTTCCTTGACGTGTCATTTTAGGCAGCGTTTCGTTTTACGGAAAAAAATAGTTTTAAAACAAATTAACAAAATGAATTGCCCGTGTACAGTTTTTTACTATTTGTGAGATTTATCAAGTTCCGGGGCAAGTATTTCTTCATAAGTTTAGTTTTAGACCCCTTTATGGCACAATTACACCTTCCCCACAAAAAAAAAGGCTATAACACCTTCTGATTTCAAGGGACCCATTTTTTTTCCCGGGTCTGCGGACTGCGAGTAGTGGGTAACTCGCCGTCCCATCGGCCCGAGAGTCGACGGCGCGTAGTGTTCCACGCGCGCCTCAAACTGTTATTGTTGTCAGCAAACATGACGGGGCTCGTCATGGCCGATGCCTGCCCAGGGGTTGAGGATAAATTCGAAAGAGTTCCCTCGCCCCTGAGCATTCAGGGCAGGGAAGGAACAGGGGTGGGTTTTAGTCAGTAAGAGTCTGACACGCCCTTCCGCGCCACCCTAGAGCGGGAGATGTAATAGGATGATTTCCCACCCCAAAAAAAAAGCGATCCAATTTAGGAACAATATACTCGTAACTAGGAAGTAGGAAGCTAGCGATTACACTATCCTTAGGATAGTGTACTTGGGCTCCTAAATCGGAATCCAAAATTCAGGACCTTAGACAAAATATCAAAACTTGCTAGGAAGTCTCTAAAACTGATTCTACCAGGAGAAGAAAAAGAGCTGAATCAGTTTTTTTTTCTGGGAAAGGGACCTTGGTAAATTTTATTTTATTATAAACACATTAGCCCATTTGTAGCGACAAAGTCGCTAAATTGGCAACACTTAGCTCTAAATCGTTTGTGATGCGATTACACTATACTAAATCGTAGACAATTTAGGAAATCAAGTTGGGACTCCCAATCTCACTAAATCGGACACTAACTGCTATTACACCTTCCTGTTTCCTAAATTGGGTCCCTTGAAATCGGAAGGTGTAATTGAGCCTTTAGAAGAAAAAGGCTTTGTGCAGAAGAATAACTAATACACTAATTTTATTACCTAAAAACATAGTCTTTGCACTTTAACCTCCTAGTAATAAGATTCATTATTCAATATCATAAAATAATCCCCTGCTATTGCCAGTTTCGTTGTAATGAACGTTGAGTGCGAGTGCATGCTCACAATATTGCTGATTTGAATAACAGGATGTTGTACTCATCCTTACTTTATTACTGTTGTTTTCTTATTACCAAAATGACTTGAGACGGAGCGAATTGATGATGGGTAGTGAAATAAAATAAACAGAAATAAAAATAATGCAGTTTATTTTCTCTTTCGTTTCTGCCGTTAATAATCTAAAATCATACAACAAGTATTGTGCAAATAAAACAGTAGGTAGGTACAGGATAACACAGGAACTTACTCTAACCAATTCTCTTATAAATAAACTTTACACAAATGTAATATTTAAAATAATGCTATTATTTTTAATCTCAAGGTACGTCTTTTTGCGTATTTTTTGGAATATTGTATTTCTTTGATCGTTACTTTTACTATAACGTTAGGTACGGGGGTAAAAAAGCCCTAAAAATCTGTTAAAGCTATAGGGTTACCAGCGAAATTTATTGTATGGCTTCAAAATACACTGAATAACAATTAACACGAAACTTGGTCAGGATTCGTTTTAAATAATTCTAAATAGTATAATGGGATAAAAGCCATTTTATCGTAGTAATAGACGTTGTTTACTCTTAAAATAATTACAACAACAAAACTAACATGAACACAATTAGACTCTAGTTTTGTAAACTTATATGAAGTCACCATTTCACTCAGTTTTCTGTATCAGCAAGCAATATTTTTTATTTTTTTGATTGTTGATAGGCACGCGTTTATCAAAATAGAGAACTTTCCAACGGGCATCCTTTGTAGATCAAAGAGGATTACTGGTATCTATCAGTCAGTAGGTACTCTTATTACTCATATTAATGCAGTTTCAGGAACAGGGGTGTGTTTTAGTCAGTAAGAGTCTGACACGCCCTCCCGCTCCACTCAGAGCGGAAGAAGTCATCGGATAAAAAAAAACTGTCTCAATAGCAAAATCTTCAATCTTTGTCACAAGTTAAAATGGGCTTAATGACAGAAATTGTATTTATTCATAGCTTGGAGGATGGACATTATAAAGGATACTTTACTCTGTACATGTTTTATTAATCCAGCAAACCAGCAACGTGAGTAACCAACATTGCTCATTGTATAAACTGCCATTAAAAGTTACAAAACAAGAGTCTTTACATCACACAACTATCACATACACCTCTATACATAACAAACATAAATAATACAATTGAATGGCAATCACAAGACGTCTAGCAACTAACAGTTACGCTCGAATTAATTAATTAGTCTAAAAACAACAACAACATACGGGAAGTATACAAAAAACATTATATCTGTGTACAAAAAGTATTATTTAATTGTAGAAATATTGACAGTAAATGCATAGAACTAGTAAGTATGTACATCTTGTTTAAAATAAGGCACGTGATGTGTTTGTTTCACGTTCATACCTTAGACTATTAGGCCACGTACACACAACGGTTCAAACTGTATTTAAAGGGTAGGTACAGGCAAAGTACAAGGAATGTCACAATTTTTGTATTTTTTATTTTGTACTGGTCATCTACGTATAAGGTAATTTTAATTTCAGTCCCAACTAATAGTTTCAACATAGGTCGCTATAACTACGTTACAGCATACTTTGATCTCATTCTCTCGCTTACCATCAGGTGAGATAGTGGTCAAACGCGTGCCTATCAACAATAAAAAAAAAATATATATATAAATTCTGAACTCTAAATGGATTTTTATCGATCGGTTCATAAGAACATTCTCACAGAGGCAACTGAAGGAACACCGGTGGGTTTTAGTCAGTAAGAGTCTGACGCGCCTTTTAACTCCACCCAGAGCGGGAGAAGTTATTTGATGATTTCACACCCCAAAAAAAAGGATATTCCCTGTTCTTTGCCTGTACTCTTCATTTGTTGAAGTTATACTTCTTTAGGCGCGTTATGAAAAAATGATGAGAGTGAAATTTTAAGATGCGCACGCATCACTGTCACACAAAATTCACAGGCTGAAGTTAGCTAGAACCGACACCCTGAAGTTAGCTATGGTCTGTGGTTCATGAAGAATGACTGTTTTCTTTTTGTAAACTTTGTGACAGTTTGTTTTTTTATCTTGTTAGGCCAAAGAAGTATAACTTCTTACGTGCGTACATAAGTACACACACTTTTTTTTAAAGTGTAGGAACAGTGGGATATTGACGTGCCACCCTAATTTTACCTTAAACTATCGTACCGTACAGAACCGTGTGAACGACCGCTTAGGATTAAACACACATACGTAAAACAGTATTTTAATAATATTTGTGCGGAAATTGTGCTTTAGTTTATGGTAATATAATTCCAAGTTAGTTTTAGGAACAAATCGTAGGTAAAATAAGTATTGTGCGTTCTGAAATTATTTATTTACAAATAGAATCACACCATAGTTTATCAATCATTGTTTAACTGCAGAAAGAAATAGGTGTATTTTCCAAGCAAGAGAGAAACTTAAGCAAAACTACATAATAATGTCTTTAAATAAAATTCGTGGGATAATACTCTTTCAGGCTCCCGTTTAAACTTCTATACACAAAACCACTCAAGACTAAAGGGGACATTGGGAAATTTACGTTTTCTTGGTCTGATTGCTTTGGCCCAAGCTCGTTAACCAATAGGATCACAGGACACTGCCTTCTTATTGGTTAACGAGTTTGGGTCAAAGTTATACTTCAGGTCAAGTAACCCGAACTTACCGTCACCATCTTTGTAGTTCTATAGTACTACTCAGTAAAAAAATCTGGATGAAGTGAGCTCGAAAAATGCTGTCAATTCCATCAGCATCAGCTGGGAATACAGCTCACCGCAACCTAATATACCTAATTTTTACTAAATAGACCAACTGTTCAATTTGTTCGCACCCGAAAGCGAAATCTGACCACAAACACTACCTCCAACTATTCGGCACCAATGTCCCAATATTGGGCTAAATATGTGAAGAGTAGAGGTTTTCTTTTCTTACTTTCATCACCAAGGTTATCATATTACAAATAGCTAAATAGTAGTAATAAATACATCTCCGTATAAACAAGCATTCACATTCTTACAACTATTTACATACAAGAAAAACTTAGCTCGTTTCTATGGCAACGCTATAGGACGGCACAGAGCAATACTGCAGTAACAATACTGTACAATGACATCACTAAACCAAATAGTCGTTACATTTCACGAACGAGTGTTAATCATTGCAATTTGCACCTTGTAACACTGACCCAACACTTTTTATTTTATTTCTCTTGTGATGTGGTGACTGACGCCAATTTTCTTTTTCTTTCTTTCCAAAAAACAACCAAAAACGGGAGGACTTGTGACATTCATCAGCCCGTACTAGGCCCGCGTGGTGGATTACGGGCCACTTCACTACGGCACACACGTCACAGAAAAGAGGCCTGTACAAGTTGAAACTTAAAGGCTAACTTTGCTTACAATGACGTAAGAGTGAAACGAAGAGCGCTCGTGAATTGCAAGGACTATAATATGTATAGGTGATATCACAATCCACAAATTCATAGTAATTTTTAATGTATTCGTAAATAAGCCAGGAGGCAGAAAATTACGTACAAAAATACAAGCATGCTTATTACAAGACGAATTATTTTAATTCTTTACAATTAATACCCAAAAGGCACTATCTATTATTCTCAAAAGGCAGTAGTTTGAATGTTTTTTTAAAGGTATGTAAACTTACAAAGATATTTTGAAAAATACTTTCAAATACAAAATTCGATAAAAACTTCTCCGTTGTTTTGTTCGATAATAATTGAATCGGGTTTAATTTTTAAGAGGCGTCCATTGCACGCTCATGCAAGCGCCACTCAATTCCAAAAGTCATGACTGATGGATACATGATGCAAAAGTCAAAGTATGGAGATTTTTAATGGTCGTCTAATACAGTGACTGCACTGTATTAGAC
The DNA here is from genome assembly GCA_951329385.1 of Polia nebulosa. Taxonomy (NCBI): domain Eukaryota; kingdom Metazoa; phylum Arthropoda; class Insecta; order Lepidoptera; family Noctuidae; genus Polia; species Polia nebulosa. The sequence goes on from OX589606.1 coordinate 15,771,224, forward strand.
GACTAGCTTCTGCGTGTGGCTTCGGTCGCGTGGAATTAGTACTTCTCCCTTTATATACTTTCAACCCCCTTTTTCACCCCATTAAGGGTTAAATTTTATAAAACCCTTTCTTAGTGGATACCCTACTCTTTACAAAGAATACTACCTTCAAATTCCATGTCTCTAGGACTAGCGGTTTAGGCTGTGCGTTGATATATCCGTCAGTCAGTCAGGACTCTGAATTTTATATAAACAGATAGGTTATCAGCCCTGGCACAGGCAACTGAAGGCACACAGGTGGGGTTTAGTCAGTAAGAGTCTGATTCGCTCCCAGTGCCAGAGCCCAGAGTGGGAGAAGTTAATTAAGAAAAAAAAAATACGATAGGATATCCGTCAGTCACAATCTTGGCTGTGGTTAAAATTACAGCAAAACTTACCGTGTAATGGACGCTTAACACTACCTTATTGTTAAATGTGTAAAATAAATTAATTTAAACATCGTTTATATTGGAATATAAAAAAAATCCACAAGAATATTTGCGAGGAATGGCCTCTTACGTAGTCTATAAAGTTCAGTATATCATGCTAAATACAAGGGGCATATAACAACGATACCTATTGAATAATTTACTAATAGAAAGCTCAAAAAATAGCAATATTACTACAGAAATAGGCCACAGTGTTCAGTTCAGAAAGGTATACAAACTTTTACAAAACCTCAGAAAAAATATTCAATTCACAGAACGATTGCTTTTTTCGGGCCATAGACCTTTTAGTATAGTTTTAATATCGCCAAGAGAGCAAAAATACAATGCCTGCCTTATGTTGTATTTGTATCAATATATTATGTTTTGCTGGCCGTACTAAAAAGCCAGGTGGTCAAAACTGACTTACATTCGATTGGTCATACCAGATAGGCCTGGTTTGCTTTGCGCCCGTTCGAAATCGGAATATTCGTTCCAAAATAACAATAATTACAAAAACGAAGACCAGCACTTTTTAGGATGCTGTATACATTTTTCGCAAATGCCTCAGTATATAACTCTTTCAAAACCATGCCTTAAGCCCTTACATTAAAAGCCACTTCACTTAAACACAAGAAGCCTGTGATCTTCAGGTACCACAGTAGGTTCAGTTTAGACTGGTGATGTCACTAAATCTTATGGATAGGCTGGAACCTCTCCGTCCAGAAGATGTTTGCGAGGATACCCCCGAGCATCAGAGAGCAATAGAGTAGGACAGCCGCCCACCATAGACGCTTCTCCCATTTCCTTTGTTCTAGGTTCCGGAGTACACCAATGCCTACTAGGAGGCCTGGAAACAAAATAAAATGATAGAGCATATAATAATCTTTAAACTGGCTTCTGCCAACGGCTTCGCCCGCATGAAAGTCGATAATTCCGAAGCGAAAATACTCCCAGAATAAAAAGTAACCTATGTACCGGACCAGGACGTGGTCCACCCGTGTGCCAAGTTTCATCCAAATCCGTTGAGCCGTTAAGATGTGAAGAGGTAGCAAACCGACACACAGAGTTGTTACTTTCGTATATATTGTATATATTTTTTTAGGTTAGATTAACCGCTAACATAGTTGGGAAAAGGCTAGGCAGATTGATCCTGCTTGTAGCGACATCTATTTCGCCACGTAAGAACTAAGACACATACATTTCTGCATCGCGCAATCAAAGTTTACCGCGCGATTTGAATAAATACAACAGTCCCAAATCAACCATTGGGCAGTTGCCCGGACTAAACACAACACCTGTCTGGTCGGAGGATACTCCTTTTTCAATAGGTGGATTACTTTTTCAACGGTCAAAGCTGATTTCCGTTGGCTATTGCTACATCACACTTAGCTGATGGATTGGTGATTGCAGCATTTTGTTACATGTAAAGAACTGATAGCCTAAAGGCGTAGTCGTACGCCTGGCTATGTTTGCTTGACCAGTTCAAGTCTTATGTTTCATTCCATTCTTTTGGATCTGTATGAATTTGACCATTGTACAAAATACTTGCCAAGAGATAGCCTATTGACTCGCTTTTTTTTTTGGGGAGGGTGGGAAATCATACAATGACTTCTCCCGCTCTGCGTGGAGCGGGAGGGCATGTCAGACTCTTACTGACTAAAACTCACCCCTGTTCCTTCCCTGCCGAGTGCCCAGGGGTACGGTAACTCATTTTCAGAATTTAGGTAGGTATGCAGGCACCAGCCAGGATGGGCCTTGTCAGTGGTGGCTGACAACATCTCTTTGAGGCGCGCGTGGAACACTACGCGCCGTCGACTCACGGGCCTGGTGCTGATCGGACGGCGAGCTACCCACTGCTCGCCGTCCGCAGGCCCGGGTCGGCCAGGCCAGCCTATTGACTCGTGGCTTAAAGACACAGATACCCTTACTTATAAAAATCTCTGATTTGTTTAGCGAATGCTTAGCAATGTTTAATACAAAGAGCATTATTTATTAAAAAAATAACCATGTGATTAGTTTACACTGAATCAGGTTCTTAATTCAAATTATTCTACCCGAAGAAGGATATCATAGATGTGGGTAGTAAAGCACTGACAAATCATTTGAAGGAGGTTTTTTTCTCACAGACCACTGAATTTGGTGGATGAGAATGAAACCTATGCTATCTTGAATTCAGAATCCGCTAATCATTATTTAAATTAAAGAGCTCAGAGAGGTTTAAATTTAGAATCAGGAAACGGCTCAATTTTTTTTTTCATAAATAAGGCCCTTAAAATTAGCAATCGGGAATGACTGGTGAAAACTACAACTCCTTTACTGTATGCAAAATACATTCCTTAATAGCGTTTATTGTTTGGCCAAAAATAAAATGATAGCATTTATTGTTGGCCCAACCAAATGCCATCAATAAATGGATTAAATGTATCGAACTTTCGCATGCATAGTTATCATCTGCCTAGTCTATAAGTCAACTTCCAGTCGGATGCAGTTGAATATCAGTATTTTACATGGAGCGACTACCTATCTGACCTCAACAACCCAGTAACTGGGTAACGCGATACCCCTTAGAAAGACTGGCGTCCGATTTTTTGGCTTCTGAATACCTATACCTACTGACTGTTAAAGATCTACAAACGACAGTCGGGATCATCAGGAGAACCGTGCCTTCCGAGACACGCGGTAGTCTCAGTATGTAATGAAAATAACTGATTACCGATCCACAAACCGACCTCGGCAAGCGTTGCTTAACCTTCAAGATCGAACCGTGCGTCTGTTATTATTTAACCACGAGCTCCTACACATATAGCATAAAAAATAAACTACATACCGGCGATAGCGCCAGCCAAATGCGCCACATATCCGATGTTCTGATCCAGATTTCGCCAGTAACGGTCGTATACCGCGGTCCCGATGTCTACAGCAGCCAGTAGTAGGAATACCAGTAGCTGGATGATCGCGAACTCCATCTCTGACCAGTTCTGAAACACAAGGGCAGAAATTACTGTTTACAGCTTGTTCACACAGAAATTATGTTGGTATATGGCATAATCAGTCCTTTAAACCTCTTTCTGTGAGAGAGTGTGGGCCGTAATCCACCACTTGGGCCCGATGCGCGATGAATAAATACCAATTAGGAACTCTTCGGGGTAAATAGGGTGTCTCAATGGGAGGGAGGCTTTATCGCTAGAACGATCTATAGAGAACCTTTGGATGAACTTCACAGAGAAGGAGAAAAGATATATACAGGGATGCCGAGGTATACTATTACAGTTCGATTCAAAGTTAATGAAGTGTGTGAAGTTCGCGTTTCGCTGCGCAGTACCCCACCCCTCAACCCCACTGTCACATGAATTTGCTACTGCGCAGCGACCCGTGGATTGTTCCGATCTGCCATAAGCTTTAATTCTACCTGTACCCATGGTGTGTTGTGGTGTAGCTTCTCCTTTGTGCAAAAACTTAACTTTTAATCTCGAAATCATTGGGATAAGAGCAAGAGGATGAAGATGACTGTCTCACTGTCAGGCAAAGACTCACTCTATTATTAACAGTTATATCGGCTGTTTGCTGCAGAGGTCTCGTCGTAAAATGAGAAATAAAATACTAACGTATTTTACTACTCTCTAATCAATTAATAAATTATTTAAACAAGAATTTTTCAAAGGTCATTTGCTTTCATGGTCATCACATCATCAACGTGGATATTTGCAAACATCTTAAATACAAACACTCATTAAATAAATGTAAATAGTTAAAACAGCTAAACTTCAAGGTAGGTACTACTAGAGTTAGCAGAAAACGTTTTGAAAGTAAACCAACCGCATCACCGTTATTTTTTCTCAATGGAACAGACTACACAGTTATAATAGTGACGCAGTTACGCACACGTTAAGATAATACTCCAAGATGCAAACACACTTGAAAAAGTTCAATAATACCAGCAAAAATAAAAATAAATCATCTACAGGTAGAATCAAATCTAAAGGCAGGCCGGAACACTGCGTGAGTCGCTACACAGTGACAAATTCATGTGACAGCGGGGGTTAGGGATGGGGTACTGTGCATTGAAAAGCGAACTCACAGACGTCATTAAGTTTGAATCGACCTGTACCATAGAGAATGGACTGAGCCAATACCGTCACAAAAATTGACCATTCTGTAGAAAGAGACAAAGCGTCTACTGGACGCACACTCCATGTTCAAAACTGGCAGTGGGCGCAGAACAAATTGTCGATGGAGCCAAAAGGTTCTGAAGTGGCGCTCGCTTTGGAAAGCCTTCCATAAGGTGGACCGATGACCTGAACAAAGGTGAAGAGAGCTTGAAGAGAGCTACCAATTTTCACAGTGAGATGTTTACAGAATGGAAAGGCTGGTGTGGGCCTTGGGAGTCTATTGGATGCTAGACGATCGGTCGATATGGCACTTGAGGGAGGCCTATGTCCAGCAGTGGACGTCTTAAATGATGATGAATATGTTAAAAACTTACCATGATAATAGTAGCCACATGAGCAGCAATTAACGCATACACGCCTCCCGAAGCGCCCGCTAGGTACACCTTTGGGTCTGTGAGACTGGTTGCTAAGGACCCTGCCGCCACCCCAGCTAGGTAGACCAGGGTAACTCGCCACCATCGGTGGACCATTTCCAGAGGTACTCCGAGGAAGAGTTGCACGAGTAGATTGACTAGAAGGTGGACCACGCTGCAATAGAAATAGGTAAAATGATGAGATATTTGTAGGTTGTTGTGATTGTCTTTAAATGATCACTTTTAGCGATATGGCCGCCCATTGTGTCACTATACAGCATGTAACAAAAACCCTGTCCGATCCAATAAAGGCGTATTCCTGGTTTAACATACTTACTAAAAAAATAGTAAACAAAATGTAACTCATAAAAACCAAAAGTTACAGTTTTTTTTTTAAATATGCGAAAAACACAAAATATGGTAAAATTTTCATAAGTTCACAACACTCCACCAGCCGGCGAAATCTTTTAATTTTTACCTATTTTTATTTCAAACGATACCGCCCTGTAAGCACTCTTTAACAAAGGATCAAAAAGACCGTCTCGCTCAGGCGGCTTTTTTGACACAAAACTGTAGGTGAACTTTGTCGAGCGCTCAGTGTTGCCTTTGATAAGTTTTTTTTTGTTTGTTTTTAAATTAATTATTTTCATTGCGGAAAAACAATAATCTCGTATCCATTAAATGATTACGTATTTACGTAAGCAATGCGATACCAAATAATATCCTTCAGGATCGGCCAGGGTTTTTGTTACATGCTGTATAATGTTTCCTTCATCAGATTTTTTTGTTGCATTGTTATTAGTTTCATGGTGTATTTGTTTGTGAAAGGTTTTCTCTGGAAGTACTGATGCGATTACGAAATTTCTTTCACTGACAGAACACTACTAGGTTTTATGTATCGCAAAAATTCCAGGTTCCTGTGGGATAGGGAGCCGCGGAATGAAGCAGAATAAACAGTTACAATAATTCTCCACGATCTCGAAATTCTCAACGAACGATTTTCGATCACGGGGGCAAATACTGAGATTTTTTCAATTTCTCAATGTAAAACTCATTAGCACTTATTGGCCGACCTGGAAATCGATCGTAGGAATCCACGCTCGGCATTCGCGCTTGCAACCATGAGATCAAAATGGCTATCAAGAGTTTGAACATGGGTTTATCTGTAAGATAATTATTATAATCATTTCGTCATCAATAATAAAATAAAAAAGCCTTTATTTGATCTTGCTACATTACTTCTTAATTTACTAATTATATACTATAACACTATGATTAATTATTAGCAAGGTCCCCAGGTTGGGTAAAGGCCTCCTCCAATGATCTCCACTTCTCTCTATCCTATGCTATTTGCCACCACAATGGGCCAGCGACTTTTTTTATTTCGTCCTCCCAGCGTGTAGAGGGCCTTCCTCTTTTTTTTTCTTTGAGGTCCTCTCCATATGGTTGTGCTGTAGGTCCATCTTCTGTCTCTAAGCCTCGCTATATGACCGGCCCATTTCCACTTTAACTTTTGTGCGTTCTTTAATTCGTCATCAATATGGATCTTTAATCAATATGGAAAGATTAAACTGAATCACGGCTGAAAATGGGTATTGTTGTATCTTTGGACATGGTGAATCTGTATGTGCCCGATTGTATATAATAATAATAATAATATATCTAGCTCCCTCTCACAAGTATTGTAGTCAAATAAAGAAACCACGCTGTATATTCACAATGCATTTTGCATCTACATTCAATACACACAATGTTAAGGATTGTGCAAATAATAACCTAATGGTAACCCATGGGTATGCACGCTCGGCGCAATTTTATTGTATCTTTGTGGACTACTCTTTTCTTTGTGTTTGTTTTGTGTCTGTGTTGAATAAATGTTTTCTATTATATTCTACTTGCAAAATTGTAACAGTTTATACACAAAGAGCGCAATGAAGCATTTCCGAGTCTGGGCATTTGATTAATTTACACTCCACATTTCCAGTTTGTCTCTAACAAGGCAACAGCTATAAAAATCATTCTCCTTATTTATCGCGGAATTAATAATAACACTTGGCGTCAGAATCGAAAAAAAAACCGTCCAAGTGCGTTTCGGGCTTCACACATTTAGGGTTCCGTACCAAATCAAGGAATTATCAAAGAAAAAAATCTGATTTATCAATACCAATGTATTGATAAATCAGATTTTTTATATCAAAATTTTGTGACAGACGACGGACGTACGGACACGTGAGTGACAGCAATAGGGCTTCGTTTGGACCCTTCGGGTACGGAAAAATAAAAAAGGAAATATAGCCAAACGCATGTCAACTGCTGATGTGCATAGGTTGTCTGGCTGACCAGATCATTTGATTATTGACTTTGACACGTCGTTGATTTTCATTCGAATCCCATTTTATCTGGCTTGCATATAATTCATCTTGCATCTTAAACATGGAGAATAAACTGAGTAATACCCTCACAAAATTGACCTCTTTGTAGAAAGAGATGAAGCGACGCCGCGCTACCTGTCTCTTTTTAAATTCTGTAAGGAACAGTACTCATCCGCTCATGCAAGTCAACGAGTCCTGTAACGAGGCTCAATCTGAATTCATGAAAGAAGTTTTGGCCACACGGTCGCTATTTTGGCTGTATTTTTTTCAATTTCGTTTTAATTATTTTTAGCCTCTCGTTTGACCACTATCTCATTTGAGCATGCATACCTAGAAGTGACCTATTCACCCTTGACTTATTTTTTTTAATGCTATTTTTATCATTGACCCGCCCCAGCTTCGCTCGGGTACAAATTATACTCTTATACCTTCCTCATGAATCTGTCTATTAGTGAAAACCGTAAGAAAATCCGTTCAGCAGTTTTTGAGTGTATCTGAGCGATGGGTTCCATTCCCAGGTAGGGCAAAAGTGATGTAGGGTTTTTCCACGCGTACAGACGCGGCGGGGAAATTTGTTTTATAATATGTAGTGAAAATTTTAAGGCCACTCCCGTTTGAGACCACTATCTCACCTGATGGTAAGCGATGATGTGGTCGGCTATGAAGCACGGCTGTCTAAAAGTAAGCTATTCACTCTTCTCCGACTTAATTACCACCACTTCAACCCAGATAGGTAACGCACAGTCCATTCTCTATGTCCGTCACACATTCACTAACGTTATCATCATTAAGACCAACGCGTGTACTTAATTCTTGGCGGATATCTAAGATCCGGTTGGAACAGCCGGTCGATTCTGTTAGCAGCTCACCGTGAAAACTTAGGTGGAGTGAGCGTGTAGTGAACTGTCATTTCACCTTGATTGTACGGATTGAGAGCCCACTTCACGTTCACTTCACCTAAGTTTTCACGGTGAGATTTTACAGAATAGCACTACAGGATATGATGCTGCCAGTCTAGTACCCATTTTCTTAACATTATACCCTAGTAACGCACGTCTGATACCCAAAGTGAGTGCGGTGACCCCATCCAGTACATGACTCACATACTGGAATGCCCCAACTGCCCATGTACACCAATACACTTGTACTATGGAGGACCTGATGAACGCTACTGACGCTGCAATTAATGTGGCTAGCTTCTGGGCCCAAAGTATTCAAAAAGTTAGGAAACCTTCGATTCAGAAGAAGTTTCTCATAATTTTTTGATGTGTAACATCTTTCCTCTCGCTTTTCTGCAATCTGTGGCAGTGATTTCGAGAAATGGGATGGAAGTGTGTAACAGGAAGCCGGAGAAGCGGGCGCTATAAGATTTGATAAAAGCGCGCGCGTGATGGTAGAGTTGGCCGTCAGATGGTAGAGCGCGCGCACGACAAGTCTGCGCGCGGTCGTAATCGGAACTAAACGTTTTAATTTTATTTTTCAGGATAAATTAATGTTGCTTATTACCAAGGTGAGATGTAAAATGTTACACATTTGTATGCACCTACTGTAAGGATCGCTCGTTTTTTTTAAGGGATTATCACACGTTGTTCCTACACTAAGTAGTTAAACATTTACTAGATGGGTTGTTCTCGTTAAGACACAACGTTCCTCTTCAAATAAAGCAGTATCCTTACAGTAGGACTTCCCAAGAAGGGTTGATTTGTGTTTCAACTTAAGGCGCAGTTATACGACTTCTAATGATTTTTAATTGAACATCACGTCTAAACAACTAAGAAAAAAATATATTATGTTACTCTAGACAATTTCCTTCGTAATTTGATATGTGAAATTATGTTTTTATAATAGTGTAATTAATTTGTAAAATTATGTCTAACGCGGATAAAAAATTGAGAATCACGTTAAAAATATAAGGTGTATTTTATGATACCTTCACCATTTTAAAGATCATTTAATTATTTATATTTTAGTATACGTGTTTTAGTATAATACCTATTATTTTATGTATAATAAATTAATAATGCATCTAATTTCGGACAGCGCTCCTTGATGAGCGAGTCCTATTACTGGGTGGACGTACGACGAGTTACATGAGCTCAGCACATAACACGCAAGCTAAAGGTCGTTGGCAGTTAATACCGCCTTAAGCAGGGATGGATAGCTCTCAATACTAATATTCAATGGTTCTAACAAAATTTTTACAATTTAAAAGGTTCACCCGCGTGAAGTCAATATTCTACTGGAACGTACTGCCGGTATACGAAGTAACCTCCTCCTTCCATCCTTAACCAGGTCATGGTCTACCCGTGTGCCAAATTCATCAAAAACCGTTGAGCTATTGGGCGTATTTGATAAACAAATACAGACTTTCACATTTATAACATTAGTATAAATTTATTTCTTTAAACTCACCCAACATGCACCAGCATATAGGTTATAAATCTCCATGCCTCCTGCCTCTTGTGTGGGTTATAGATGAACAGCTTGGCGATAGTTCCATCGGCCTTCGTGTGGCCCTCAGCAGCGTCGTAGCAGAACAGCACAATCTCCACCAAGGAGATGAGGATCATGCAGACAGCTGGTGGCCAGCAGCTGTACTCTTCCTCGTAGGTTCCGTCTATTGAGCACCGGAAGTATGATTTGCTAACGGCGGCTGGATAACGCAACAAACATGGGGCGAGGCGAGGGATATGTTACAGTAGGATAGGACGAATTTTTTTTGGAAAGAAAGGTTTTTTAAGAAAAAACATGATTTTTTCGGGCCATGTTTTCATTGACAGGATTCCGGAAAGAAAATGTGATATATTATCATCGACAGGAATTCCGAAGAAATTGTGAGGACGTCATTATCATGACAAAAAAAGTGTGTCATCCAAATTAATTATTATTTTCGCCGTTATCGGACAGTGATTCATTCATATAATATTATTCAATGAACGAATGCACACAATCAATTTGGTTTCAAGATAAAAATAGTTGTTAACAATGATGTGGCGACAATAGATCAGAAATAGAGCACGAAACGGCCGAGTGACGCCGAGTGGCAGCCATTACATGTAGGGACAGCAACGGGTATTAACCAATTAACCAGAAGTGTCGACGGTAAAGGGCAAATTGTTTTTAATTAATCGGTCAGCAGTTTTTGGGATTTATTTTTGTTTTTTGCAAAAACGGAACCGTATTTTTTTTATATTTAAAATTTTGGAATTAGGATTTGACAGGTTTTTTTTAGATTTTATGGTGTAGGAAAGACAAACAATAACATAAAGGAAAGGAAAAACATAGAAAAAATATTGTGTTAGTAAATTGCATTCAAACTTATTACTAAAGTTATTTACTTAGCATAAAAGCAGATCAGATACAAAAAAGCTATGACACAGATTTAAATAAAAATTACTTGCAAATATTTTAAAACACTTGCAAAAAAAAAGGTTATGACTACATAGGAGAATCTCTTCTGGCATCTTACTGTAAACAAACATATGTGACGTAAATTTTATTTTCTCTGTATCATAGCAATCAAGTATAATTTCAGTACAAAGCGATTAATCGAGAGCTAACTAATGGAGAGCATTTACGCAATAAGCCACACCGTAATAAACCCTTCACCTTGGTAAACAAACAAGCATGCAATGGTGATGGTGCAGTCTATAGAACACATGATCGGGCGCCGATTAAGACCAAGGGCGCCAGAATGACTGGAATCCTTGTCTGTATGGGCGCTAATGCGAAAAATATACAAGCCACTGAACTGATTATGAGGGCGATAATTGATAGATTATACTCAACTGAAACACAGATTTAGAACGTGTTTACGTTTAGATTCTGTACGTTAGTAACAAGAGGAAAATCTACCGTTAGAAATGAGGAAATAGTTTATGAAAATATATTTTCTAACTAAGCAAGTTTTTCTACATTCTATTTAAAAAAGATACATGTGCAATAGAGTATACGGGTTTTAAGAGTATTACTTTTGTTATTGTATCAGTTAGTAACATACCAAAGTACTCAACGATCTGTTTTATGTACTTCAACGTTCTATCCCACGAATATTTACACACACTGAACCCAAAGTTCTTTTGTTCACTCAAAACTTTATAACTACAACTATCTGTCTTTTTACACATTCTGTGCCACATTTTCAAGTACCCCACAAACACCGAAGCTTGTTTCGACTGACAGTCCGAACGTCTACATAATTACAACTGCATTTAAAAAATAATTAAACAACTTTTTTTGTTTATTTCTAACAAGGTCTCAATACACGGAAATACACATTGTACACTTCACCTTGAAATCCCCGGTTTCCCCTTCATATTGTTTACTTATTTTTGGTTTGGCTGCAAAAGGTTCTCACTGGACCTCTGGTTACATTTAAGAAGAGAACTCGTGAGGTCGCAGTACAGGCGTGCACCTGAATGCGACGTGTATGACATACTATGGAAAAACCTTCGGAGTTAAGTGCGGTTCACGCTGTGCACGGGTGAACTGTGACGTAACATTCGAATAGACCACTAACTTGGGCTCTAACGAGTGGACACTGACGGGAATTGTTTGATTTGAGACATTTTCATACTGGCAGACTGCTCTGAGTGGGTCTAATTTGGGATCACAAATTGAGATACATTCATTAGAATGTTGACGCAGTTTTAGAGTATTATTCTCTTCTTTTTTTTTGTTTTTACAGTAACACAATAGGGATATAACTATAAAATAAACAATAATTATAATTACAGTAGACTCACTAATCCGGCACCATTAAACAAGGGGTGTCGGATTATTGGAATGTTCGGATTACTGGATTGTATATGAAAATAAAGGAAATTAAAATAAAGCATTTTTGAATGTCCTAATTTAATCTGCATCACACATGGTCCCTACCATGTAGGAAGCGGTGGGGTAGGCCCGAGCGGAGGGTGCCGAACTAATGGATGTGCCGAAGTATTGAAGTGCCGGATTAGACAGACTACTGTAATTAGTAATTATCAATCAGCATATCGGTGGACAGGATGGTATGGAAGAAGAAAACGTTGACCTCAAATAATAAGGCCAGAAAAATGACATTTAAGCTAATTCTACTAATATTATAAATGCGAAAGTTTGGATGGATGTTAGTTCCTCAATCTCGCCAGAACGGCTGAAAGGATATGGGTGACATTTGGCACAGAGATAGATTATAGTCTGAAATAGCACAAAGGCTATCATTTATAACGGGGGAAGTACTAATTCCGTGCGAGCCAAGCCGCTGACAGAAGCTAGTTTTATTAAAATGATAATGACCGACCATGGGAACCAAATAAACAAAGGCAAAAATAAACGTATAATTATGTTTTAAACATTGAACTTTGACCGTCAGGAAAATAAGATAAAACTCTCTATGACTTGAATACCCTTCAGTCTAACAAGCTAAATGGATATTTTTTATATCCTACGAGATATGATAATCTTTTCAATTGCGTGTGTCATACAATTTTCCTGTTAACAACGAAATGAATGGTACTATAGCTGCGACATTGTCATCTTTTGAGCTGAAGTTCTATAGTTTAATGACCTGATTGGAGTGAATGTCTATTGGTTGCGACTTGCGGTTTTCCTAACCATTTATAATTGTATACATATATTATTGAGTAATTAATTGTTTACAAGAGTCTTCTTGTTTTCGTGTCGATTTTGACTCAAATTTTGTCCGATCAGTACTTATGTAGCCATCTGGATAGCTTTGTCATTAAATCATTCAAGGTGCTGCAGGTGGTTGTGCATTCTAGGCAGGTAAGGAGGTGACATATGTCATGTGAAGGGGCTCCACACTGGCACTGAGTCTGGGATGTTGAAAGGATGCCCTATTTGGCCAGATTATTGCTACAGTGACCTGTTTTTTTTAAAGAGATATCTTCTTTCTACAAGTCAGTAGGGGGGGGGGGGGGGGGGGGGGCTTTTTAACCAGTCATCTTATTATTTACGAGCATTATCTTAATTTTTTTCACTAATTGTGACATGTTTTTCTTGTGGTATCTTCTTGCGAGATTTTCCTTTTAAACTGTAAAGTTTCAATGGAATAAAGCAATATAATAGTAGGTACTGTGAGGTTCGCTATTCTTAATTGTTTTCTTTCGACTTTGTGGTTTGGGATTTTGCGAATAAACTGGCAAATAGAATTAATTCCTAGAATTGTTACGTTTTATGAATGGCCGGTTATAATAATATATATTTTGTCTTTTGTTATATTTATGAAATTGGTGTTACAGGTTTTTGATTCATCATGTTTGTTTGGAATTTGGGTCACAGTAAAACCTGTACAACTATGAACACTTTATAAATTATTTAACGTTATACAAATTATAATGTAATAATACCTATTAAACATAATAAACTTAGTCGTGGTTAATCAATTATATCTAAGTACCACACTGTAAAACGTTAGTCATTAAACTAATTGATAAGAACGATAAGCCCCAAAGTAGGTACTTGACATTATATTTAAACTGATAAAACTATAAATAGTTTACGTGTCCATAACTACCGACGCTACTCTAAAAAAAATACTATTACCATCTAAACTAAAATAAAAAGATATAGTATTGTTTGTTTGTGTTTATGTTTGTAACTAACTTTGGAACTAATGTGATTGCAAAACATATTTACTGATAGAAAATTGCTACGATACAGGGTGTAACAGAAATGCGACGTCATATTTTAAATACCGCTTAGTTAACTGCATATAGACATGAACAACTTTCTTCTAGAAAGTCATAGTGAATTCGGAAAAAAATTGAACCCCCATACTACTTTGATCAGCTGATGATAACTGTGTACGGAAGGTCCAATTGTTTATTTCGGGAATTTAGTATGACTCCTTGAAGAAAGTTGTTCACTTCCATGGCCTCCATGGCTAAAAGCAGTATCAATAAATATGACGACACATTTCCGTTACACTCTATATTATCAGTGGCTGCACCAAAGCCGACTGCCGAATACTTTTCATCCCGAAAAAAATACACAGATTTGAGGGGTAGGCCTTGGGGCGAAGTCTCGGAAAAAGGCAAATTTTACGATATTAAAAGTCTACTTCTATCCCTGTCCATTGTTCAAGACTCAAAGAATATTACTGATCAATCAGTAACTCGATAAAATCGACCATAAATAGCAGTAAGACAACATTTTGCTCAAACACTAGGTCAGGCGACTTGTAAACTGTAACACAAATTGTTGTAATCTTTTAGAAATTTCTAATTAACTGATTTAATTGTAAGTTATACTTGATTTTGTCTTTCGTATTCAGAAAGTCGTACATGCCAATAAAACGCAAGGTTAGTCATCAAACGATATAAATTTAAGGCGCAGTTATACGACTTTTAATGGTTCAATTGAACATCACGTCTAAACGACTTGTCTTATTTATATTTCTTAGAAAAAAATTATGTTACTCTAGACAATTTCCGTCGTAATTTGATCTCAGAATATTTGAAATTATATTTTTATAACATAGTGTAATTAATTTGTAAAGCTATGTCTAACTCGGATAAAAAATTGAGAATCACGCAAAAATTATAAAGCGTATTTTTATGAAACGTTCACCATTTTAAAGATCATTTAATTATTTATAATTTAGTCTCAGTGTTTTAGTTTATTACTTGTTGTTTTATGTGTAATAAATTAATAATGCGTCTAATTTCGGACAGCGCTCCTGTATGGGCGAGTCCTATTACTGGGTGGACATACGACGCGTTACGTGAGCTCAGCACAGAACACGCAAGCTAACCACTCAAGGTCGTTGGTAGCTAATAGCGCCTTAACAATACTACTATGGTTTACTTTTAAAATATATATGCTTTGGGAAATACCCAAGAAAACAATACTTTGGTCCATCATTATCACAGGTTATTGACAAACTCTGTATAGCGTTTTCCACCAGACGAGTTCGAGATCAAGAGCGAGGCTAATAATTATTATAAATAAATTCTTATTATTTTATAAAAGTGTGCGAAGTTATGAGTATTGCGATATTGTTTCTGGCAACACACTAGGTATTTCCAATTACATGTATCATGACATGTATTGCAAAAACATACATTTCTGTAAGTTTAACGTTTGACATTGGCAGAAAAGTCGACATCAGCTCTGCTTGCCATCAATAAAAAATAGAATAGAATAATGTCCACACAAAAAGTTTTGTTGCATATTATAACCGTTTTTTGTTATGTATTTAGTTGCTAACTGAAATTACGCCAATTGAATCCTATCGTGGAATTCCGAACGGCGTAATAAACTGAAAAATGTAAGTTCCTACTTCATTTCTCTTTCCTGTAAGTATTTATTTTTGAGTCAAATCTTGTACTTAATTGTTTTTTTATTAATTTTATTACTACCAGATTTTATCTAACTTGCAATGTTAGTTTGTTCGTTCGTTTGTAAAATCTTGCAAGCTGAATTTGAACCACTTCTCTGATCTTACGGAGTTGGATTTTTATATGTTTTTTTTTTCAGTTTCGATGACGATGACAATGACCAGATAGAGGAACTCTTTATAGGTCAACGGCAGAGACACGAAATTTTGTGTAGGTATTTAAAAGCTTGATTTAAAAAAATGATTTTTTACTATTAACTTATTTCTGTTTAAAATTCTGATACCTATAATCGCGTATTTTTAAAGTTGGCAGCGCTGAGTATACTATGTGCTTGGGTAACCGATTAATAATGACACATCAATCATCATAAATTCTGCACTGAAGTGCGATATATTATAATTGATTGATAAAACAATTAACAATAAAATTATGTGAGTGTTTCTGTTAGATAACAATCAGGCAAGTTACGTATTGTGTGCGTTGTACTATAATTCATGGCTAATTACAACAATAAATTATTAAATATCCAACATATCTACTAGTCAAGACTACAAGCTAATGCTATTTAACAATAACAAAATTCTTATTTTTACGACAATAACATTTTTACTTTACAAAAAAAAAACCCCACGCGTTGGTAGAGTTTGCACATATCTTGATTGCAGTCGAATATTGCCGGTATGAGTCGACATGCTACGGTTACGAACGGGTGAACGGTATCTTGTGCCACCATCTACGTGGAATATTTGATCACGTATTAGCCGCCAATGTCTCTCCTTTCCTATGGGAGATACGTAACTTTATCAGCCTATAATGTTGGTACTACGGGAGCTCAGAACTTCTTTAAGAGATAGGGAGCGACCTGTAATTTACAATCCCAGTTCATTGCTGGTTGGTGGATGTCACATCACAAGACTTCGAATTTCAAAAAGCTCGATCCTTCGATTTAATTTTTTTTTTAGAACATGCCAGGCCAGGTTTCTATTCAATGTTTTCCCCCACCGATTTAGAACAGGACACAATATCCAAACGGAGACATGAGAGATACAATCGATTTTATTTTTGGCGCCAGACTTATCGATCTAATTCAATTGACGGCATTTAGGTAAGTATAGGCTCCAATGTGGAACGCCGTGTCAATTAATGTGACTTGCGAGTGCTACAATCAATTTACTGTGATAAACTTTGAACTGTCGCATTCTGAACTATCTTTTTATGGACTGATTTTGTCCTGAGAAAGGTGATTTACATAATTAATATTATGTACTCCTACATACATATCACCTCTTCGCTTTTTCTATACAGTTCTATTGGTAACTAAACCTACGTATTTCTGGCAGGACGTGAATAGTGTGACCTATTTGCAACAATTAAGCACTTGCCGGGAATACGTCGAGTTACCAATAACCCTATACATATAACGAAGATGGTAAATAGCATTTATTGCGTTTATTAAATGAATTTAAGGAATAAATCTATATAAATATAAAACAAAGTCGGGTTAGTTACACCATTAAAATTTTATCACGAACGAACGGCTGGACCGATTTTATTGATCTTTGATTTGTTGGATTTATCTCCACACCGCATAGCAGAATAACTATAAAAAAATTAGAAAAATTCACAAGAAAAAAAAATATGCAAAAAAAAATCATTTTCTCCTATATTTTGTATAGGCTTTTTTGTTTATTGATTCTGAGGCATTACGAAGTTCGCCGGGTCAGCTAGTATTTAATAAATGCAATATATGCTATTGTAATAAATGCTAGTTTTAATAAAACATGACATTATGTTGAGTTCATTGTGTCCGTTTGACCCTAACTCACCCACACACGGCAGTGGGTGGACAGTCCTGCTGTGGGTCTGTATGAATCTGGATATAATATCCTGTAATGTTGGTACTACTGGAACTTAGAACTCCCACTCACAAACCCAGTTCACTGCGGGTTGGTGGATGTCACATAACTTCGAATTTCAAAAAGATCGATTTCATAATCTTTATTCCCATAACTTTAAAGCCTATTATTTTGCAACATAATGTTTTGCAAAATTCATACACATTCCCTAGTTCCTACACATCTTTCAAGAATCTCTGTATTACAAAACATTTTTATTTTCATAAATAAACATTACGTATCGGAATTATTTCTAGGCAGGGTGCGGTGACTAACCAACGAACAAGGTCGAGATAAGACTGTGTGGGATAAGATACGGTTGGGAGTGCAATTTTATCAAGAGATTAATATCTCGTTCATCAGAAATGCCGATATTTGGCACGATAAAAATAATAATTTTGATTAAAAAAATGCAATTTTGTACTGTGAAGTGTAAATCGAAGAAAATTGCAAGAGGGATTTTCCCTCATCATCATCATCATTTCAGACGAAAGACGACCATTGCTGGACATAGGTCTCCCTCAAGTGTCGCCACAAAGATCGGTCCTGTGCGTCCTCGCATCCATCGGCTACCCGCGACCTTCACCAGGTCATCGGTCCACCTTGTGGGAGGCCTTCCAACGCCTTCCATTTTCCCTCACTAGTGACATATTTGAGAAAAATTTCGTTGTATTGTGACCCTTCCAATCTTAATTGTAAACCAATTACTTTGCGAACTATCTCGGTTTAATTGATAAGAACTGACTAAATTCAATATCTAAACCCTAGTTTTAGTTATCTTAAAATATGATTCAAATGCTAATACTACTCGTAGGAAAACACAGGATGTCCTAAAAAATACTATTGAACCCAACCAGCTGAAACACCGCGTACCGAAATTTAAATTATTTACAGTAATGACTGATTATTCATTATGCCTTTTATCACTGAAAAACCGTATCCGATCGATATCCTAAATCTGTTAATAACAATCCGGTTTGTGCTGCATCAGTCTTATTGGTGGAAAACCAGGAAAAGAGGCCGCAGACGACCTCCTTTGACATGGTGGACCAGTATGACTTAAGAAGGATGGAAGGTTTTTTTTTGTAGATGAAGGGAATTCATTAGATGACTTCTCCCACTCTAGGTGAAGCGGAAGGGCGTGTCAGACTCTGACTAAAATCCACTCCTGTTCCTTCCCTGCCCTGAGTGCCCAGGAACGCGGTAACTCTGTTTCGAATTTATCCACGACGCCTGGGCAGGACGCGGCAACCTTTTTTTTTTTTGGGGAGGGGGGGGGGGAATCATCCAATGACTTCTTCCGCTCTAGGGTGGAGCGGAAGGGCGTGTCGACTCTAAAACCCACCCCTGTTCCTGCCCTGAATGCCCAGGGGCGAAGTAACTCTTTCGAATTTATCCTCAACCCCCGGGCAAGCATCGGCCACGACGGGCCCCGTCGTGTTTGCTGACAACTCTTTGAGGCGCGCGTGGAACACTACGCGCTGTTGATTCTCGGGCCTGGTGCTGATCGGGCGGCGAGTTAGCCACTACTCGCCGCCCGCAGGCCTGGGTAGGACGCGACAACCTTGACAAAACGTCTTGGCACCGTGATATAAGGAGAGCCAACCCGACCTAAAGAAGACTGCAATTTTTGCTTCGGCTCCCATTTACGAAAACTCAGCCTTCGGCACTGTGGCCCGCTATACATCCTGTATATTTAATATTGGGGATATAAAAGCTATCAAGCCGATGTGTAAAGATATGCAGAGCAAATATCGATAGTTATCCTTATCAGCGATAGGAGATTCAAATGGATCAAGGGCAGGGCAGATACAAGAGTTACTAAAGTAATATGGGTTTTCCAACTTAATTTTTGAAGTGTTTAGAAAATAGGGACTGGGTTTATCCGTAGATCTGTATAATATTGATTAAATTATTATCATAGGTATCTAAAGGGCTAGAAAAGGATAATGTTGGCCGACCGTGGCGCCAACGATAAAAACATATTAATTCTATTTGTTGAAAGTTTTTTTTTCAAAAAATTTACAAATTAGTTTTAGTGTCTTTGTAACGTCATACGCAGAGAAACTCCGGGTTTCCCTTAGCATGATAACAATATTTTTTATACCCAAATTATTTTTAACAATACCGGAAAAATTTACAAATAATGTCATTTTACATAATTAGGTGCATTCATGTCAAGGTTTTGTATGTATAATAATAGTATGTTTTAAGACATAGCAGGGCAGTCACGTATTGTAAGATAGCGACAATAAACAATTCTATTAGTATTATTTTGTTTAAATAAATAAATAAACGATGTATACTTGTGCAGGCGTGCGTAGGTTGCACAATACCACAAAACGGTAAAAAAAAAATAAGTTCGAAAATAATAATTGTTATCTATCTATATTATTATTAATAATAATAACAGTTATTTTTAATTGGATTTTTAGGTACCTATTTTATAGCGCACCCATTGTTCCAATATTACCTAGTAAATTGAATGAATGTATTGCAAAACTATTAATTACTTACGGAATTTATCCTTAAGTTGAAAACCTACGGTTTTTTTTCCTTTTTTTTTCTCGATAGGACTTTCTCTACTATATTGATTATTATGAGTAGAGGCAGTTTATTATTCAAAACAAAATCTGTGGGCACGGCAGTGCCCCGCCAAGTCGAGCGCGAAGCAACACTGCCTACCATCCATTTCTCATCATCAGGATCATGGAAGATCTGGACTACCTGGTGACCCGGATGAGAAACCGTAAGAGCACACCCAAACTATTAGCGTTATCAACCGACTGTCTTTGCAAAATTTATTCTGCGTAGTGGGACTCAAACTTACTGCGGGTATCACAACATTTACACGTGTTGAATTTGTATGTAGACTCGATTTTTAAATCATGATATGAATGCAGATACGATTAGCTATAGTAAACTATATTATCGCAGGCCACATTACTAATAATCACAGCATCTATTTATTAAGTATGATGTCCTATTGTATGATAGGTTTCCTCTGCCCGTTGAGGTATGATTTGAAACAAATGATCGACAACAATGAATTTGGAATGAATTTTGAAGCCAATTTTGAATTTAAACAGCAGACCCCCATTGCTGTTCAAAATAAGTTTTAAATAAACATGCTGTGTACGCTTTTTAAAAACGTGGTATTTTTTTAAATACCTATTATAAATATCAAAGCGAAACCTAGGTAAAGTATCAATTTTGATTTCAACAAAATTTCTTAACAATTTTTGAAACAGCATGTGTATTTTAAAACTAAACGCCGAATGAATGATAATAACAACAAAAACAAATAATAATTTAAAAAAAGAACATTAAAAAAGTACCGCCGCGATCACTTGACGTAACAGCCCGGAAACCTGTCCACGGTCCTAGCAAACAAAGTTAGTTGTTATCTTAAAATAATACAATACAATATTGTTAGGTTCGTTAGGTACCTAAGCTTATTAAATT